>JAREYC010000004.1:31957857-32630000 GCA_030015325.1 Cryptoblepharus egeriae
CACCGCTAATGCGCTGAATGTACTTGAATTCTAGGATTTATATAAGATTTTATGGAATGCTATTAAACCGCTTGTTGATAACCATTGTAACATTTACAATGCTCGGCAGCAATAGAAAAATCATTATTCCCGGATGTGTTTTTCAGAGATCAAATGCTGCACATCAGTGTAGCAAGAACAAAATTAAACATTGCTTGTTTTTTTCCATTGGAGAGCTGCTTAACAAGTGGTTTTCCCTATTCCTTCCCTCTTTTTAGCCACACTTTCCTGGGAGCAAGTACTATTGAACACAATGGGACTTAGTTTTGAGTAGACTTGCTTAGGATTGTGTTGTTTGTCTTCACAACAGCCTTGTGAGATAGGTAAGACTAATCGTGATGGATGAAGATCACTCAGGATGAAGATCATTGTAGCCAAGTGGGGGAATTGAACCCAGATCTTCCAAATCTAAGGTGCAATCCTAACCTAGGCCAGCACAACTCATTGGTCTTCCCATTCCTGTAGTGATGTAGGGAGGCAAGTGCTTTCTGTGCACTGGCCTAACACCCCCCCCCCCACCCCAGGAGTGGCGCAGAATTGTCTTACGGCACTTTTGTGACACCTCCAGGTCAGCACAGAACTTATGCTGGAGTTTAGGCCAGCCTAACTGGAGCTTAGGATTGCAGTCCAACACCAAAACCACTGCACTATACTGTCTCTTAGATTTTTACTGCAGCCCTCCATTGTGCTCAGATCCTATGTATATTTATATTAGAACAAAGTCACAGTAAGTTCATCTTAAAGCATGTGGATATAGTACTGAATCATTGGTATGCAGTATGGTCCATTTTTTTGGTGTGTGTGTATGTGTGTGTGTTTGTGTGTGTGTGCGTGCGTGTGCGTGTATGTTCGGAGATGCTTTGGGGTGAGGGAGAGGGAAATGTCCTCAATTCCAAATTCCCTGAAAAGCAAAAACATTTTTCCAAAAGACATCTGGAGGCTCTTTCAAAGCTGACATAGGCTTTCATCTAGACAAGGAAGGTGATCTTAAGGTTTGGATCAAAGTCTATCTTGCAGTTAATTGGTGTTAGTGAGGTAGGTTTGACAGACTCTGACACACGGCTCTGGAATGCCTGACTCTATTAAGGCCTGTCCGTTTTGACCCAGTCAGCTCAAAACACATCAGCATTCTCTCATCTGACTTTTCCTCTGGGGATGGGCAGAGAGCGTTTTTTAAAACCAGGTTTCATTGTATTTTCTTTCATTGCTATTCATGCCAAGGACAAACACCTTAGAAGTCAAGCAAAAGGCGTGAGCTATTTGAGGGGAGGAATACTTTCTCCTTTCACCCCCATTCTGGCACCAGGTGTGTTCCTATATTGAAACTCCTTTTCAATAAGGGGACAGCCGCCTTCACCTATAATTGGAAAAAATTAGCAAACCTTTCCACATGCTTTGGGAAACTCAGGCTGCAATCCTAAATACACTTTCCTGGGAGTAAGACCCATTGAATACAGTGGGGCTTACTTTTGAGTAGATATGGTTAGGATTGCACCCTAAAGCTTCAATCCCACACACACTTTCCTGGGAGTCAGTCCACGGGATTTACTTATGAGTAGACCTGCATAGCTTTGGGCTGTAATTTAGGGCTCTGCCGTATTCTGTGGTTTTGAATATGAATATACCGGATCATTGGCATTCTTCAGTCTCGAAAGACTATGTATCGTGCTCTGATTAGAGGTCCTGAAAAAACATCTAGTGTGGCTAAAAAGGCCAATTTGAGAGTGGCCATCCCTTCCACACTGAGGACAAATTCCGTCCCCTGCCCAGGCACCGGGTTTTGCTGCTTTCAGGTCTGTCTCTTTGCTTTAGCCTGCCGAACAAGTGTCTCTTCCAGTTGGAGAAGGCCATGCTGGGTCTTTTGCCTCCACGCTGAACGATTGGAGGTCAAGGTTTCCCAGCTGTTGATGTCCATTCCCAAGGCCATTAGATCCCTCCTGCAGATGTCTTTGTATCGCAGCTGTGATCTCCCTCTAGGGCTCTTTCCCTGCACTAATTCTTCAGATAGGAGATCTTTTGGAATCCGACCATCAGCCATTCTCACGATATGCCCAAGCCAGCATAGATGCCGCTGTTTCAGAAGTGTGAACATGCTAGAGATTCCAGCACTTATATATATAAGGTATAAAGTATAAGGTATAAGGTATAAGGAAGGAAGTAATGTGAGATGCAGTAAACTGCTTTTCTAGATTGGAAGTTAGTTGTGATCATTTATGTGTTTAACTCCAGTAACTGCTTTGTGAACTACTTTTCTATTGAAAAATAGTTTATTGCTTCTTTACTTCCTCCTGACAACCTAGCAGTTTGAAAGCATGTAAATGCACGTCGATAAATAGGTGCCACTTTGTTGGGAACAGCATTCCATGCAGCATTGGCACAGAGCACAATCTTAACCATGTCTACTCAAAAGTAAGCCTCATTGTGTTCAATAGGTCTTACTCCAGGAAAATGTGTTTAGGGTTGCAGCCTAACTTATGCTGGCCATATGACCGTAGAGATGTTGGCTCTTCAGCCTTGTAACTGGGATGAACATCACCCTTCGAGGTCACAATTAGCAGGGCAACCTGTGGGGGACACCTTTAACTTTCCTTACAAGTATAGCAACAGTCTCTGTGTAGTTTTATCCAATGGAGATGTAGCAGAATTTGCCACCACTCAGGGAAGTGGGGAGCATATCACATACTACACTACATATGTATACTTGGAGGGAGAGAAAAGGAAGTTAAAATGTGCAGTGATCCTTTTTGTTTTGGGTTACCCAGTCTTTCATCCGTGACAATATCATGGGTGGATGAAAATATGGTATCCAAAAAGTTGGGGCTGAATAACAAATCATAGGTTTATTTATATGGTTTCGGTACAGTTTTGTGTTTGTTTTCCAAGATTTTTTCATTTTTCATGCTCTGTGGTTGAATGGTTGATGAAACCATTTTAGAACATGACTGTTCCATTGCAGGCTGGTTAGATTTCTGTTTGAATAAAGGTGATGTTTCTTTTTCACTTGGTCCGCAGTGTTGTCCTTTTCCACATTTCATTAACTTTTCAGCAAAGGTCCTTTTGGAAAAAAAATGTGACAAATGTACTTAACTTCCTAGGAAATAGTCCAGCCCATTGCCGAACTCCACATTGCCAGGAAAATCAGAGAAGATGGAGATCGGTGAGTCAGTTGTTAGATTACGCACCGTTCTATGGCAGTGATGGCTTTTTAACATGCTGAAGCTATAAGAACTGATTCAAGGAGACTTTGATGGAATAAGCAGACTTTATGCATTAGACTTGAAAAGGCATTTGAATATATTCCAGTTTAGAATTTTAGCATTGGCATATCCAAGATTTACTTCTAACTCCCTTTCAAGAAAAATGAAACTGTTTTACATCGTTTTTCAAGTATTTCCAGAGGAATACTACTGATAAAGAAAGAGTGGATATTTGGCTGTATAATCTTAATAACTTCTTTGATTATTCAAATTTTAAGTCCTTACTCCCAGACAGCTTTTTATTTTTAAATCCAGCAATACTCTCTTGGTGGATAAGAAAGAAATCAGACTTATAATGAAAAAGAATTTTATTTACCCCTCAATCATTATAATACATTTCTACAACCTATTGAGACTATAGGAAAAAGAAAGAAGTGCTGCCTACTTTTCTTTTTTTGATATATCCCTGTATATACCTTCTTCATGCTGCTTTCCATATTGCATTGTGTTTAGTTATACACACTTTGAGTATTTGTGAGTCCAGTACCTCCAAAACTGTGATTCCTTTGGGACATTGCAGCATTCTTTCTGCTGTGTTGGAAACCCCCGTCCACCCTTCACTGATCCTGATCAGCCCCATATGGGACTGATGCAGTGGCATCACTAGAGTAGTGCGGGTGGTATGGACCGCACCGGGTGACGTGCCCATGGAGGGGTGATGCACCTTGGGGGACCTTAAAATTGCAAATTCCTGATGTGGCGACAAACCCCAACATGTCATATACTATTGGATTCATATTGAAGAACAGAATACAATGCAAAAGTCCATTTTTTACTAGGACCTTCCAATCAAAAGTTATGGCCAAAAACTAAAAAAACCTAAAATATGCATTGAACTGTATGGAAAGTGAAAGTGACCGATATTGTGGCTTTTCTTGTGAGTAGGCAAACATGCCATAGTTCATTGGAAAGGGCATGCTGAGAGGAATGTATGGACACCGGAATTGTTCTGATCCAGTGAACACAGCCCCCATAAATTACCCCAGAAGGAGGTCCCTGATGTTTGCATTGAAATTCATTGAAAGTGGATGTGAACTGCACAGCTGTGTTTACTGGCGAGTAAGCATGCCTTGGCTGGAGTGGAAGGTCAGTCCAGGAGAGAACAAGACTTCCAAAGTGTTCCTGATCAGGGATGTTACTAGGGCATTAGAAAGTTGACACCCTTGAAGGGGATGGCAGCCCTTGTTGTAAAAATAATCCCATCATCTTATACACCTTTGAATTTAGGGCTCACATTGAATGTGTAATTTACAGCAGAATGCCGTGAAACAAACCACTTTTGAAATATCTTTTTCTATTAAAATGTATTACTAAAAATACTAGTAGAGGCAGGGCAATGGCCTATAACCATGCCCACCATTCATATTTTTGCCCCACCCAATGCATGGGGGTGACACACTGGCCTCCTGCACTGGGTGATACAAACCCTAGTGATACCCCTTGACTGATGTTTTAACCCCTCCCCAAAGTATGCCCGGGCAAACACAGTGGCCTTACAAGCTGTACTGGGATCTTACAATAGGAACTGAGACCCACCTAGACTCCTAACCCGCAACATGGGACCCATCTTCAAATGCTAGTGGGTAAGAAGAGTGAATAAATGGTGGCTATACTGCCACAGTGACCTATCCTCCTCCTTTTCCTTTCCATGGCATCCAGTATGCATGCACTGATACTATCTGGTCCGGCCTTGCTTGTGAGTCATTTGGAAGAAGAACAGAGGTAAAGCGTGGCATGGCAGCAGCAAGAATGTAATTTTTGTCAGGTGGAGGAAAAAACAGAGGAAGCATGAGAGGACATAGCAGAGAGAAGTGGTGTCACTAGGGTTTGCGTCATCCAATGCGGGATGACAGTACATCACCCCATGATGGATCTTCTCTCATATAGTGGGTGAACACCCCAGTAGATCATCATCTCATCTCCAGTGTTTTTTATGACAATCATCATCTCAATCATCATCTCATCTCCACTGGTTTTTTTGGGTTATAACTTTAGATAGAATAGAGATATTTCATCATGGGTTTTCATATTCTGCTGTAAAATGTGCATCAAATTATATATAACATTGTAATATTATTCCTAAACACCACAGTTTTAGCAGGCACATCACTTGACACCATTGGCATAGATGTGCCACGGCAGAGGCAATCAGGTAGATGAGTGAGATGAAGGGCACCTTATTAAAATTGATGAGCTTGGCCAAGGAAACCCCCCAAAATCAAACATTACCTGATCTAGGACTCCTGTACAGGGCTAAGCCTTTAAGCAAAACAGTAAGAGATACTCTGTCACAACTCACAGAGACTGTGCATTTTTCCAGATTCAAAATATTATGGTTTTCTGGAAAATGTGATATGAATGCATTGTTCAAGATATGAATGTTTCCTTGGTCCTTCTATCATGCTCGTCCCAGCAGTTCCTGTTAGGATCTTTACAACTGCATGGTCCCAAAGACTAGGGAATCCCATGTGTCCCTAAGGTTTCCAATGTGTCCAAATGACCCCATTTGTTCAGTGCTTTTTCTTTTTGTTAGACATGTATATGATTGATTAATCCAGGGGTCTTTTTGAGGGAATACTCACAGGTACTGAGTACTGGCACCTCTGTGACCCCTGAGTAGATATGCCTATGATTACAAATACAGTGGCATCTCATGTAAAAAGTTCGATTTGTTCCGAAGGCATGATTGTTATGTGAAACACTCTTTACATGAAGCAGATTTTCCCATAGGAAATAATGGAAACTCAGATGATTGGACAGATCATATGCCATCTTTTTAAAACCTGCTTTCTTTCTCACCCCCCTTTTTTCTACTCTCTCTCTCTCTCTGCGTGTGTGTGTGTGTGTGGTTTATACTAGGTTAGACAGCTAAATAAGAGCATAAAAACTCAATTGATTGTATTTCATTGTTATTTGTGTTACCTTGCTGTGATTATTCTTAATAAACCTTGCTAAAATATTCCTTCTAAAGCTCATCCTTCTACAAAGGTTATCTGAAGTGACGCCATTTGATTTAAATGTCTAGCCTTCGATCTTATGACCAAAAACACAGTGCTTAATTCCCCTTACAAATATTTTATGCTGCTCTTTTGGTAACACATGGTGAAGACCCCCACTTTTATACAAAAACGTACTGAACTAATTTATCTCCAGCTCTTTTGGGGCTTTTGCAGGCCTCCTTTTAACACAGAGCTCCATTGCAATATCAGATTTCCCCCTCCATTATTTGATGCTAGCAGTCTTGTGACATCAGCAGGCTCCAATGTGACATCAGAAAGCCCTACTGTGACATAAGCAGGCCATTCCTTTTTTGGATGCACCCAGTTTGGCATCCCAACCAAATACAAAATATTAGCTCTGACCAGCTGAATTAGAGCAACAGGAATACTATTACTTCAATAACAGGAGGCTGCCTTATATAATGTTGTCCTCTTTTCCTTTGATGTCCAAATGACATGTGCATTTATTCTCTGCGATGTGAACAGAGTGATCAAGATTCTCACTCAATATCCCAAACTGGCATACAAGGAAAATCTTCCTTATTGCTTTCCCCTCCCCCTTTCCTGGTTGGAAAACAAAATGTTTGCAAAGGTGCAGCCGGGGATGAGAGGGGAGGGAAAAGCATAAAGGAAAAGAAATTCAATTTAGTTGACAAACAATTTAAATGCTTAATTAGGAATGGGGGAAAAAACCCTGAGCAGGTGGTGAATTATTCTGCCAAATGAGAGCGAGTGCATCGCGTTGGCTTGAATCAAAATGAAAAATGTGAAGACCTGAAAATCCAGGCTGCATAATGGCATCTGTGCGGCTGGAGATGAGCTTCTGATTATGTAAAGAAATCCAACCAGGACAGGAGAAGAGGCTCTTATTTGCCTGCAAAAAAGGACAGACTCCTGATTCTGCACTTGAGATTTACATAGATTCATCACTGCTTGCGCTGCGACTACATTTAACCGTGCATTCCCAGCGGACTGGCAAATGATGGCCCAGTAGAACAGTGCCACATTTCAAACACTCCAGCTGTGCCTTGCCACCATCACTGCCAACCCTCTAATTTATTATTTTCCTCTCTCCCTAACCCCTTCCGACACAAAATATTGCTAATCTATTAAATGAAGGCTAGGGAGAGGAAAATAAAGCAGAGAGGAAATGAATTAAGAAAAGTACATTGTAACTTGTGGAACTTTAGAATTGTTTATTTGCTTCCATAATAAGTCTCCCCCTTGCCCAAAATTTAAGCCATGTACCAGTAATTAACATAGCTTTGTCCGAACAAGACTATACACTTATGGGCACAGTTGGTGGAGCAAGAGGTATGCAGAATGCAATAAAGAAACCTGAAGACGATAGTAAATAATGAGGCATTATTCTTGTTATTTATTAAGTCTTGAGAAGAGACTCTAGAGGCCCAATTGTGGCATCGGCAGACGGAGGTGGTAGCAGCAAAGTCCTGCTTCCCGAGACAGCTCTGTGTTTATGTCTGTATCAATACAGCAGAGCACAGTGCATAGATCTTTCCTCTGGTAGTCAGACAAGGCCTTGTAACCTCTCGGCTGTCAAAAAGAAACATGTTTTCATTACAGGAATGTCGCATTTCTTCACCCGCATCTCATATGCAGAAAGAGCCGATGGATCTGTGCAGGCATCATTTCTTTGTTTCCATTGAAAGTGTTCTTTTGGATGTATTGAGTTACTGTATGGGGGGGGGGGGTGAGAACAAAAACAATATGTGGCCACTGAAAAAGGGTCATTGTCTAATTTTGCATTGGGCAAATTGTAGTACCAAAATAATCAAAAGTGGAAAAATAAGGCTTCACCCAAAATGTGACGACAGACCCCATATGTGGTCCATATTAGGTTCTTTTGTGGCATTTGATTCAATGGTTAGCAAACAAAATATTTCCATTTTTGCTGCCCCAAAGGTTAAAATAAATTATTATTTTTTATTATTATGGAGAGTGCTGGGGAGCAACAACCAGAGAAACTACCTAATGCTGTGAAATTTCACAGTGTTGGGGCAGAATATTTCTCCAGTGAATAGTCCTGAAGTTGAGAGAGGGAGAAAGAGAGAGGGGGGGGACCCCCTTCACCTCTAAAATGATTCACTCAGACTGAATCTCTGTATCCTGGTTTTCATTAGTAAGGAGCAAGATAAAAAGCAAAGCGTTCTCTGTCAAACTGATGTGTTCCCCAATGGATTCAGGTGACCAGAATCAGAAGGCATCTGCTCAGAGGCTAAACATATAAGGTGCTTGGGCAGCAGGCAGTGTTAGCTTGAGACCTCTCAGCACCTGAGGTGGTGTGCCAGATACTTCACCCCTTATCTATTGATGTGCCAGCCTCTCCTCCTCCAGCTTCAGGAATTGGAAGATGTGGCGGAGAGGAACGGCAAAATAGATCTCTCCGTATGCTCTGGCTCATTAGTTCTAAAACTTTTAAGCACAGGGACCCCTTTTCAGAATGACCAGAAGTGATATCATGGCTGGAGACGCAACATCATCCAGCAGGAATATTTTTCACAATCCTAGGCTGCAATCCTATACGTATCTACCTAGGTGTAAGCCCAATTGACTATCATTGTTAAAAGTGTAGACATAGTAACCTGTTAAAAATACAGATCTGTAACTGATCTGATACTGGATGGTTCAGTTTAGAGTATTAGGATATTCTATCCCAGTTCTTATTATGTTCTTAGCAGTTGTGCGAAAATAGCTTTCACTAGCACCAGACTACCTGCAACTCTTTTATGTTCTATTTAATAAGAATATTAGGTCACAGCAAACAGTTGTGGGAGTATATTATGGGACTGAGGAATGGGTAAATGGGCAGGGTTCCAGGAGGAGAGTGGGATTGACAGTGCCCCCCAGATTCATTATTGACTGATTGACTTATTTGCTTACTTATTGGAATTATAAAACAAAAAGGCTGAAGACCATTGTGATGGAAGACCTGTTACTCTGCCTTTGACACACTTGTAGGAGCAGCATGTGGGAGCAGGCATTCTTCTGCCTGCGCATCTTGCTATACCATCATATAGTCCTTGACTGAACACAGTGTAGTCATAGCCTTTTTCGGTGGATTGCACTACACATGGTTTCTTCCTACACTGTTTACCAAGAAGCTAGCAAACTAAACCAGCCCATATTCTCTCTCCCCTTTCATTTCAACTTTTATTGTCATACTATGGTATTCTGGCTTTGATGCAGATGTCATGCTACTATTTTGTAAAATGTGTTATTCCAATGTTTTGACTTTCTATTAATGGTTGTTTGATCCAAACAGTGTTTCATTTTGAATAGAAAGTAGGAGGGAAGGTGTATGCCTAAGCACCTTAAATCCATAATGTTAAATCCATAATGTTCACAAAGACAAGGCAGAGATCAGGGACAGGATAAATCTTATGTTGGTTGTTCTGTCTTTATGTATGTGTTTGTTAATCTTTGCATGGTTCAAGGCAGTGGTTTATAGAACTACATATAAACTCACAGGTTTATAGAACCCTTTGCTAATGAGTGCCTGGTTCTGCGAACTGGTTTCTAATGGGACATATAACCTGTTGTTAATTTAGGTTATTACACATTGACCCTACTGTTAATTTATTTGAATCCCACCACTTGTTCAAGGGTTCCTTTTCTATTCCTGACTCTGGGAAAGTCCCCAGAAAAAAGATGTAGTTCCCCCAGTGTAACAACATGAAAAGCATCCTGTTGATTTTTTTAAAGCTACCGAAGTTAAATATTTCAACTTCAATCTGAAGTTGCCAAGAGGAAGTGCAATTGCTAAATATGTTATCTTCTTTTCTGTTTCAAAGGTTATCTTTCTCTACAGACAGCTGCTACTTGATACAGACCTGGAAAAAATGTTTCTTGTGGGTCCAGCTTTTCAGTTGCTGATGTCTGCTTATGATAGCAAAGGTTTCCTGGTCCTCAATCACTCCTGTTGCTAATCCATCCATTCCTCTTCGAAGCCCTGGACAGCATCACGTACACCAAAGAGCTAAGGCTGAAAGACAAGGAAATCTTACACACCATTCTTCTATGCCTTTAGAGGAATCCCATCGGAAAGACTTGTAAGGAGATAAAAAATGATGGTTTGGGATGATACAGTGATTGTACTGCGGCCATAAGAGTTCAGGGGACGATGATATTGCTGGCTTCAAATACATGTACAGTAATTCTTATAGTTGGGCTTCTGTTACCACAGATCTGGTATCCATGGATTAAATTATCTACTCTCACGCCCACATCTCCATTAATGCAGCTAAATACCAGGGCTTATGATCTTCTTTATAAAGGTCACGGTAAGCATTCAAGACTATGGCCTATATCCTAAAGTGAAATTAACCCCCTTGCTCCGGAGCAGTTAAGATGACTTTCCATAAGATTACACTAGAGGGTGACATAACTGCATGGACCCGTAACTGCTATGGATTTTGCCCTATGGCACTGTTAAGGGAGAATACTGGCTGCCTCAATTAATGAGATTAATACCTCATTCTTCTTGTTGGTACTGCTCTAGTTTTTTTTAAGCATTCAGACTTCCAGTAGCCTGGCTTGGTAATACAGTAATAGCATTCTATGCACTTTTGGTGTTTGGTCATGCCAGCCACATGACCATAGAGACATCTTTGGACAATGCTGGCTCTTCGTCCTTGTAAAGGGGGTAAGCACTGCTCTCTTGAGTCAGTCATGACTAGCAGGGCAACTTGCTGGGGACGCCTTTACCCTGATTATAAGAGCTCATGCCTTTACTGATCACGCCTATCACCCCATGGGTAACAAAAGAGAGTCTTCAGTTTGAAAAAAATATGTGGATGGAAGATATGTTCGTAACTCTGAGTTGCCTCATTTATTCTTCAAGCATAATTCATATCTCCAAATAGATTCAGTAGTTGGAGATGAAGGAGAGGAAGGGAAGAACTCCAGAAATTTTGAAGCTCTCTCCCATATAATCCCACACATGGACCACCAGAATTCTTCTGATTTGAAATAATGAATGTCCAGGTTTCACAGGATAGGGCCTCCCATGCCAGGGAGCAGATTATGGGCTTCTGTTGCATATGTATGGATCTGCAAAAGAGAAACAGCCATGATAACTGATGGAAATTAATTAAAGGAAACTGATGGGGAAAGAAAGCACAAATGAAACAAAATAAGGAGAAAGAAGAACAGACTGATTTTTCAAAAATAAAAAATGAATTGATTACCACCAGAGTCAATTTTTGTTTTTCTTAGCAGTAATAGTAGTAGCAGAAGCAGCAGCAGTAGTATGATTTAGAGAAGAGAATGGCTTCTGGCTGTGGAGTTCACACATATGGAAATCCTTTTCTTTCCAGGAAGGAAAAATGCATTGCAGAAATAGGGAAGAATAGAATATGAGCCCCAGGAAAGAAAATGGAAGCTTCTTCCTCCTTTCATTTTGATACTTTTCACAGATGTGACCTCTGGGATGTCACTGTCTTTACACGATTGTTTTCTTGTGATTTATAGGCAGACCGATTCAGTAGAAGTAGAAATCAAGGCAGATGTTTTTTGTAAATCTGCATTATTATTATTTTTTCTTTTTCTTTTTCATAGGCAGCTTAGCCTGTATCTCAGTGAAACAAAAAAAAGAATAGCAGCAAATTATTACTGACAAACAGGTTGGTTTTCAGAAGGCACAAAGCAAAATAAATCAGTGCTTGTTCTAGTATCCAGAGGAGCCAAATATACAAAAATAACTGTATTATTAGGAAGCACACAAGTCATTTGTGAATGTAGTGGTTGCTTTTGGTCTGGTAAAGAAGGGGTGACTATGGAATGTAAACTGTTACAAGCCAGCATTGATAACGAGCTCTTGATTTTACCTTAAACTCTAGATACTAACATGCAAAGAAGAGTCAACACAAGACTGAGCAGTCAATGGGCAAAACAAAATCCTAGAAGTGGACAGACCAGGCTTGTAGGAACTTTTCCATTTTTCAGGGAGCCCCAGTCAGTGATGGGCTTCAAAGAAATTAACAACTGGTTCTCTGCCCATCTGGCAGCCACTTTTAAATGGCTATTTTTAAACTTTATATGTCCTATCTCTTGTTAACAACCAGTTCTGTAGAGTAGGTGCGAACCTGCTGGAGCCCACCACTGGCCCCAGTGTCCATGAAATGAAGCTTCTTGTACATACTAAGATGACTTGGACATACTAAGATGACTTGTACATATATGTGCATAAGGACATCTGAGTATCTATTGACCAGCAATTCTAACACAATAAATAACTATCTACAGTATTTATATACTGCTATGAGAAGTTTACAAAGCCATTTACAAAGAAAATGAAAAAATTAATGGCTAATGGGTCCCTGTTCCAAAAAGATTCATAATCTAAAATACAAAAACACCAGCAGAAGCCACTGTAACAGACCTTGCCTGGATGAGGAGGGCCAGTTACTCTTTCCTGCTTAATTCATATATCCATGACAGTTGCACAAAGACAATAATATTAATACTAATTAATAAGGGCAGGTCACAACCATCATGTTTTACATAGGCAGGCTGACTATAAACCTTAATTTTTTTCTAATGGTGTTTTTAAAAGTGTTTTTCTATGAGAGAAACTATTGAGAGAAATGGCAACTCTGATCCAGAATAGGGGACCTTACCAACATAGGGAAACATGGTGAAGCAGAAGCAGAAGAAGAAGAAGAAGAAGAAGAAGAAGAAGAAGAAGAAGAAGAAGAAGAAGAAATGAGGACGATGAAGAGGACGCTGACAACAACAATTCTATGGGAGAATCTATGAGATTCGATGATGATGGTGGTGGTGGTGATTATGATGATGACAACATGACAACAACAAGGATGACAATAATGTTTCCATGAGAGATTCTGTGAGATTTGATGATGATGATAACAAGGATGATGAACATGACGATGATGGTTCTATGAGAGATTCTATGAGATTTGATTATGATGATGTTCTATGAGAGAAACTGCTAGCTAGGATGATGATATAGCATGAAGGGAAACATCTGGAGAAATTGAGGATTCTATGAGACATCTTCAAATGTTTTCCTTCATGGTGCAATCATCATCCTAGCTGAACAGATTTTGCACTTTTAAGCATCGATGGGCAACTAAAAGCATCTCTCAGACAGGGTTCTCAGGATGTTAGCCATTCCTTGGCATCCCTCTATTTTCCTTCATCTAGCCAGTGATTTATAGTCAATCTGCATGTGCAAACCTTCTTGAGTCTTTGAAACTCAAGTCTACAAGTCTTTGAGAAAGACAGTACAGTATAAATAAATAAATAATTATCCATGACCATGGAATAAATTAATATCCATGACCACTGAAGAGGTGCGACTACTAATACCAGTAGCATACATTAGTAATTCCAGGACACCTGTAGCCAATGCATCAGGGAGCAAATCCATTTGTTCTTCCAAGCTGCCATTCCATCACTCACGTTACTTCTCCAACAGAGCTTTTCTCATGGCTCTTCCTTAACGAGATGTGGTCTCTCTCTCTCTCTCTCTCTTTCTCAGCAGGTTCCGATCGTGAACTTGCATTACAATCCGAGCAAAATAATAAATAGCTTTGGGCTATAAAACCTCTCAAATTGTCTTCCACCACCAGGATTTGCATGCTGACTCATATCCACTGTACTTATAAGTGATTGTCAAATGGCAGCAGCGGCAGGACTTCTAATAATACCATGGAAATTACTCACATTGCAATGAGAGATGAATAAATTTACATTTGTAGGATTCTGCTCTTTCAAAATTTATAGCAGATTCCCTTGTTTGTGCATGTCTGTGTTTTAATGGTTATTTTTTATAGCAAAAATAGTGGTTTATGATGGTATTCCCAGTAGAGATTTATGGGAATCCACCATATGGAGGGTTATAATAATAGCCCCCCTACATGCTCACACAAAACATGTGACAGCGGTTCTTTTATGTGAGGCAAAACATGCTGTACATTGTTGAGAATTAGGGGCTGCAGGAATATCTTGAAATCTATTGGCATTTCAGAATTGTTACACTTGTTCAGAAGGATTATAACCCTTATAATAATAATTAATAATAATTAATAATAGCCAATAATTATTAGCTTAGGTTTCTTAAAAAAATTTCTCATACCTTCCATCAGGGTGATGGAAGGGTTTCCATATATATGGAAGGGTTTCCATAAACCTATATTGGGTTTCAGACCCTTAGCAGATCTAGACCTGCTAAGCTCCAACTTGAAGGCTTATTCATATTCCCTGAGTACATGGTCTGAGAATCCAAACCTGAGTTCTCCAGCACTGGTAGTGAGTGGGTTCCATTGGTGTTGGGTGTCACAAATGCCATAAAGCACAAATGCCATAAAGCATATTTATGACACCATAAGAGTAGGGAATGGCTATGCTGGGCCTTAACCATGAGAAGAATCACTATAGGGGTGATGGGTGGTAAGTAACACCATCAGGCGGGGATACATTTTCAGAGAAGAACAGGATATGGGGAGGATGGAACTGGACAGGGGAGAGGAGGATCAGGCCTCCAAAGGGGGAAATGGTGGCAGGCTCTGCCACAGTATCTTGAACTGGCTGGGCAACACAGCTTGAGGAGTTTGTGTCTATAGTTTGCCCACAGCATGAAATTGGCCCAGTGAAAGATTGGAGCAGCCATAGCATTACATGCTTGATGCCACTTGGAATAAAGTGCTGCTAAATGGTGTTTCAACTATCCAGGAATCAGCATCAAACTCCAAGTGAGTACAGAAATCAATTCCTGGAGATGTTAACAGGGCCTCTTTGATTAATGGATCAATCCTATGTGGATTTTGTGAGCACATGTTTCATATTGCTGTCGCAATGGCTGTGACTGTAATGTAAATGGTGCAAATGTGTCAAAGCCACTTGCGTTGATGGCTGGCAGTTTCATGCACCTGTAGGATTGCCATAATTCTCTTCCACAAAATCGGAACAGGACCCTCTGTCCCATTTGCTAGTATGTGAACACAATCCCCAAAATTGGGATTGTCCCTTTTTTCAGGACATATGGCAACCCACCATCGATGGACCCAGACCAGAGCTGATAAGGTGGCAGTGGGAAGAGTCATGGGCAGTTTGTGAAAGTTTAGTGTTGGTTTGGGGGGAGGGTAGGAGGCAGTTCAGTGGCTGGGTGTAGATCTTTACGGCAACAATGTGCACCAGGATGCACCTGTCTCATTTTTCTTTCTCCATCTCTCTATCCCTCTCCTTAGACATAAGCCAGCAAAAATAACTGGAGTTGGATTGAGGAGATCCACGGACAAGCTGGTGACCAGCAGGAGGTAAGTAAAATGTATTTTATAATGTGTCAACAGTATTGCTGGAAATTGCCTATTTAAGGATGCAAATTTTAGCCATTTCAGCTTGTACCTATATACATGGGTATCTTTGAGTGCTATTAAAATATCATATACATCTGTGTTTCTTTGTCATTATCTTTGCTTACTTATTTTCGATTACTTCTCTGTCTCACTTTGTGAGAGCGCTTATGATGTCATCCAACAGGAGAGTTTCAATTAGGAAACCCTGTACATTCATAGACTTTTGCATCATCCTGAAAGCTGAAGTACAGTCTTTATTATTTTAAGCGCTTGTGTCAGATTTCATTTTTGTTCAGTGGTTCATTGGAGTGCGTAGAGTTTTGCACCACCTGTAATACAACCTCATCTTCCCTAGACTTATATAAGAATTTGGTACCTTTGGCAGCTCATAGCAGTGTTGGGGAAGACTGTTTGGTGGGAAACACCATGGAGGTAAGGCATTAAATACCCCTTACCTCCTGCACCACAGTTCTGATGAGGTCAGGCCCTATATAGATAAGTGTCGCTAGATGATGATGTGTTGATGTCATGACTAGTTAAGTCCTAAGCACACTTCTGGTTCAGCACTACCATCCATCACACATAGTCCCATGGGTACAGCTCACAAATTCAGGCTAGTGTCAATGAACTATGTATATGGTACTTAATAAAATTTTATATTATTTTGATTAAAATGTCAAGGAATGAAGATTTAAGATTAATCAAAGCAACTTGCTCGCCTTGTGCCAGTGGTTTAATCAACCGGTTCCCATCCTTGTTATGCCCAAGATTAAAGTGTGATAACATGCAGACATGGGAATTGTTATTGCAAATGGTAATTATTTCTAATTTTATAGAGATAGAAAGGAATAGCATTTAAAATTGCCTTTCCCTGCTCCCTCATGTGCCTAATAGTTGTTTGGCCACTGTCATCAGTGCAAATATAATCAATACTAAAGATGATAATTGCTGAATAAATGTTCTTGCTATGAAATAAGCCTCTTTGATCTCAGTAGGGCTTTCTTCCATGTAACCATGCACAGGATAGTGCTACAACTTTCTTCAGCATTTGTGCCATGTGGTGGTGGGGTCTGTTTGTTCTGGGTTAAAGACATCCAAACCATTATTGTTGTCTTCCCACCAAAGTGGTACCTCTATCTAGTTGCATTTGCATGCTTTCCAACTGCTAGGTTGGCAGGAACTGGAGCAAGTGACGGGAGCTCAACCCAACATCCAACACTCGGGTCTCAAACTGCTGACCAGCCAGTCTTCAGATCAACAGGCACAGCGACTTTAACTACATACCCTACAATCCAGAGTAACTACGGGAGCACGTAAGAGACATTATGTGTACCCGTAGTTACTGCACCACCTAGTGAAAACCTATGGGAAATTCATATTGCAATCCAGAGCAAATTGTTCTTACACCGGAGCAAGGACTCCCTGTAGTTACTCTGGATTGAGCCCTAAGTCTCTGTAGTCCCAATTTTGTGCTATAGTCTTAAAAATAAAAAACACCAAAATCAGAAATTCCATACATTTTAAAAATGGTTTCAGAAATTAGTTTACACAGAATGTGTTTATATAATTTATTTCCTTTGCTGCACAAAAATGTAGGGTCTGGAATAATTGTCAGATTAAACACCAACAACACTCATTTTGCAATGCAGACAAAATGGTAACCTAACCATAGTTTTCAGGGAGTATGACTGCAGTCTGATGCATACATACCTGAAAGAAGGTGCTCAACCCTAACTAGTGCTGATGTCAGTAGTGTAGCTAGAGGGGGGGCGAAGTGGTCCAGTTTTGGAGGGAGCTACACCTCTTTGGAGCCATTCCAAGCGGGGGGAGCAAAACAGAGATGGACTGAATTGGAATAATTCAATATGGCCATGCATTTGATCTGAAATAAATTTGTTAATTCTAGGACATACTATCAAAAAGCACAGTATAGTAAACACACCCGTGTAAAATGGGTGTGGATTTTGCCTTCTTCCAGAAGCAGTCTTAGATGGGAGTAGGTTCACTTTCTCCATATTTTTCAGATCTCAGCTGTTGTTTATTATGTGATCCTTTCTAGGAACCATTTTCCAAGTTTGGTTTTGGAAAAAAGTTGTTATTTGTAACCTGAATGGATGCATGTAGAATAAGAAGACAAAACATTCAAATGCAGTATTTCTCAGTTTGACAGAGTTATTTTCCATGAGCTTAACAAGGGCATGAACCTAAACATAGCCAGATGTGGATGATATTTTCTTACCTGTGCAAAGCCTAATCTCCATGTGAAAGGATCTGTTCTTAATCAGACTAGTGGACTGGCCTCCTCTTGGAAGTGGCGAGGATAACATACATCCACAGAATACTGGTCTGTTTTCTTATGGCATGATTGAGGAACCATTTGTCACCAATTGCTTTTGAGTTACTTGCTTGTTTCTATCTATATGATGATTTCATCTTTAAGATGTGGAATCCTTTCATTTGATTTTTCTACAAGAGATATTTCTGATGCCATTGGCCAGAAATGGTGAGTTTGTTATATTTTGATGATCTGTTTGATGACCTATTTTAAAGGGATTTTGCTTTGTTTCATTAATCTGTTTCATTGAATTCACATAATTTTCCTAAATTATTTTAATTTCATTTAAATCAGAATTGCAGCCTACTGCTTGGTAAACTTCTGTTGCAGTCACCTTGTTAGAATGCTTATCATTTCTTCCAGTCATTTTGGGGTGCAATCCTGACTGTATCCTGGTTGGGACTAGTTCAGTAGGGTCACAGATATGCCATAAAACATGTTTGGGCCTTCTTCAACATAAGCCCCTATGGTGCACAGATGTGCACTAGTCTGTGGACACTATATCCAGCCTGAGGATGATGACGATGAAATGATTATGATGAACAACAAACCCAGGTTGTTCAACCAGAATCTCAGTGCTCCTTCTGAATAAAATTATGCAAATCTGTGAAGAACTGTGTTATGCAAATCTCAGCACTACAGCAAGATACCTATGGAATCAGGACTCCATGATCTAAACCATATATTGTTAACTCTAAATGAGTTACATCTCATTTCGACAAGATGTGACATAGCCTTATTGGGTGTAAATTGGAACAAAACCAGTCATATGAAAGGCAAACGTCAGAAAGAGACCAGGCGTCATAGTTGTCATGATTTATTATGACAAGGTTATTAGTTGGACTAAATTATAATGGAGAATCTGCATTGAACTTATGGTGGATGGAAGGTACAAACAAACAGACAAACAAACAAACAAATACCCGTGCCACTTTTTATCATTTATCCACATTCTCCAAAATGTGTAACTCTTTGGGAAGTTAGGCCATTGCACAGGCATATGCCAACCTGCCTATACCATCATGGGAAAATATGCCAGGTGAGTTAGGCCAGCCTAAATTTGTTAGGATTGGGATTTTAGTTGCTTGGCCAGCAATGTAACTTTCCTACCCCTCTTTAATCTGTGGCCCAGATGGATTCAGAGACCGGTCAAGTACATCCTTTTTGTAGCAATCTTGCCTGAGGGTGGATAATGGAGGCATTTACACGAATCTGACTTAAAACATTTCTCTACAACAGGCTACATTTTTCAGAATCACTTCTAAAGAACATGAAGTTTCTTGTCTTCAGGAGAATAATCTGTGAGGAAATTTTTTTTCACTGTCACTATATGTTAAACTGTTTTTCAAAACAAATGATTTTCATTGACATTTATCTTTTTGACCTGTGTATTGGCAGCCACTGTACTGCTTAGATGTGACACTGGTTGTGACAGTAGCTGTTAAGGGGCTTAGCAAGAATGATTATAACATCCTGATCTGGTATTGATTGAATAATATTACTAAGTGAAGAGAAAGTCTGGGAAGTTTTAATGTTTATGGGAAATTGTTCTGTGTTAGAGAAACAAGCCATGAAGGTTGTGATCAAACTCATCAAAAAGCAAGAAAGGAAAAGTAGAAATAAATGCAAACATAAAAAATATGAACTCATAGGGTGTTAGTGGAAAGGATCTCAAAATTTTAGCACCTTATTTCACAAACTAAACAGCCCCCCAAACTAAAAAGGGTAATGAGGCCTTCCAGCTGCCCAAAGTTGAACCACTTTAAGATTTCCTACTAGTGCTGAGGGCCAAATTTAAGATCCATGGTGGACCTGCTGAGAACAGAAGCTGTGGCCAGAAGTGGCCTTATTTTTGACACCCCTAGATAGACCTTATTTGAGACAATCATGTGCATTTGAAGCTTTTGTGAGCCACATAAAATGGTAAGGCAGGCCAAATTCAGCCTGTGGGCCTTGAGTTTGATACCTGTGTGCTTTCAGAGGATTGGACAAGATGACCTTCCGGATGGCTTCCGTATCTATAATTATAAGAATAGGTTTGGTTGGTGATCCCTACATTGATATAATAGATCCCACATATTGGCTCCAGGTTCCCTCACACAGCCCTGCAGAACTATGTTACTATTGTATACCAACGTGAGGGAAAAATAGGAACAAGTGGGGTACAGCCATGACTAGTTACACGTGTGCATGTGTGCTTATCTCTATACACCTATTGCTAATAATTCCATATTCAGGGCTGTTGATACTCCTTGATTTGTATGTAATAATATGGTTCAGGGGGCTCTCCAGGCAGGAGAAAATAAAGGTTTAATGACTGAATTTCTATATCCTCTTTCTCTGATTGAAAATAATATAAGACAACTGGCTTGGTGGCCAGACAGATTACATAAGCACAAGTTAAGTGGTCGAATAAAAATGAGTGATATCCTTCCTTGACTTAAATACAGCACTAAGTAGTGTGCCCTTCAATTCAGCATAAAGCAATTTTCTTTTGCTCGATAACAGCTAGGGGGCATTCCAAATGCAAATAGAATCAGCTTTGCATTTTTAATATTTCACATATACATAATTCACTGCCTCGGTTTAGAAACGTTATTGCTACCTCTTCTGTGCATTTAAATTATTTCCCACCTCTGAACTTTCATATTAACTTTAATGTCAGCTCTTAAAATGTATTTTGTATCAGGCTAGCTTCGGTGCCTTGCGCCTTGAAAATTCATGAACTGCACAAATGCAAACTCAGGCTCAAATGGTGTGTGTACTATTTAACCTGCATCGTTCCATTGAGTCAAAAGTCTCACTTAGAAGGAGTGTTTACTAAGGGTGGATGTGGTTATGACAAAGTCATTAAAATCAATAGGCAACAAAACATATCCGTTACTATTTTAACATCACATTTAGGACCAGTCGACGGTTTATGTTGCATAACCCATGGGGATAATGAAAGTTTGGGCTGATCAATACAAGACTGTTCTGTGTTCGTAAACTGCTTTTGTGGCAACAGGACTCGAGGAGGGAAAAGAAACATGATGGGATCATAGAAAGTCTGTTCTTTCGTTGGGGACGGATCCATCTCGGCTAGAATGAAGTGATGATGTATGTCGGTGTGTGAGGGGACTGGAAGATGGACAGGAGCTGTTTTTAATTTCATTGCTTGTCAAAGATGATGAGATATAAAACCCAGGTCCTTCTGTTTGGGAGTCATTAACAATCCCAAGGTATTTTGCATAAGAGGGGAGCGGGAATGGTTTGCCGCTTTTCCAAGACTGCTTGTGCAAGCTCGGCTTGATGCTTTCATTTGTCAAAGTGTGTCCATGCATGGGTGCTTGGCCAAAGCAGCTGCTGTCTTCCCCCTGTGCACACAAATTCCCTAAAAAGATGCACATATCCAAATTCACCATCACAAAGTCTCATGCCTTACATGACCGCACAGACGAATGACACCACATCACATTGATGCTGGTTGTACCAAGCTTTAAAGTGTGTGCTGAGCATACAGAAAGTCACATTCACTTATCTGCATCTAAGGATCTCATGTCAATGAGCTGAAAAGACCTCTGCTTTAACTCTCAGAGAGATGCTACAAGTCAGAAAAGGCAATGCTGAGTTAGACTGGCCAATGGGCTGATTCAGTGGGCTTACAGATAATATGCTTACAGAATGTTCTTACAGATATTATGTATATAATTGATGTGTATATATACATTGTAAGAGAACTTCCAGCATTGCATCCAGAATGTTGCATCCACGTGTTGTAAGATGTTGCAAACAAACCAGTGATGGGATTCAAAGAAATTAACAACCGGTTCTATGCCCATCTGGCAGCCACTTTGATCAGATGGAAAACTCTACAATCCTTCCAGACTAAGAGCAAAGTCCAAAGTCCAGCTGAAATGCTTGCGTGAGTTCCTCTTCGCCGATGACGCTGCTGTTACTGCTCACTGTGCCGAAGACCTTCAACAACTTATGGGCCGTTTTAGCAAAGCCTGCCAAGACTTTGGAATAACAATCAGCTTGAACAAAACACGAGTCAGGGTGTGGATCCACCTCCCTGTATCACAAACTCTGAACATGAACTGGAGGTTATCCATGACTTTGTGTACCTTGGCTCAACTATCTCTGACACTCTCTCCTTAGATACTGAGCTTAATAAACGTATTGGTAAAGCGGCTACCACGTTCTCCAGGCTTACAAAGAGAGTATGGCTTAATAAGAAGCTGATGGAACATACAAAGATCCAGGTCTATAGAGCTTGTGTCCTGAGCACACTCTTGTACTGCAGCGAGTCTTGGACCCTTTATGCATGGCAGGAGAGGAAGCGGAACACCTTCCATATGTGCTGTCTCCAACGTATTCTTGGCATCACCTGGTGTGACAAAGTCTCAAATGACACAGTCTTGCAATGTGCTGGAATCTCTAGCATGTTCACACTTCTGAAACAGCGGCATCTATGCTGGCTTGGGCATGTCGTGAGAATGGCTGATGGTCGGATTCCAAAAGATCTCCTATATGGAGAATTAGTGCAGGGAAAGCGCCCTAGAGGGAGACCACAGCTGCAATACAAGGTCATCTGCAAGAGGGATCTAAAGGCCTTGGGAATGGACATCAACAGCTGGGAAACCTTGACCTTAGATCATTCAGCATGGAGGCAAAAGACCGAGCATGGCCTTCTCCAACTGGAAGAGACACTTGTTTGGCAGGCTGAAGCAAAGAGACAGACCCGAAAGCAGCGAAACCTGGGGCCTGGGCAGGGGACGGAATTTATCTGTCCTCAGTGTGGAAGGGATGGACACTCTTGAATTGGCCTTTTTACCCACACTAGATTTTGTTTCAGGACCTCCAATCAGAGCACAATACCATAGTCTTTCGAGACTGAAGGATGCCAATGCCAAGGCCATGTCTTATCTCTCATTAACAACTGGTTCTGTCGAGTAGGTGTGAACCTTCTGGAGCCCACCACTGAAACAAACACACTTTTGTGGAGTTTTTTTGTTTTGGGGTTTTTT
Source organism: Cryptoblepharus egeriae (assembly GCA_030015325.1). Taxonomy (NCBI): domain Eukaryota; kingdom Metazoa; phylum Chordata; class Lepidosauria; order Squamata; family Scincidae; genus Cryptoblepharus; species Cryptoblepharus egeriae. The sequence continues at coordinate 31,980,835 of JAREYC010000004.1, forward strand.
TTTGCACACCATTAGCCAAGCTCTACTCGTTTTTGCATGGTGGCTCAAAATTATGGGCAAAACTATGGTTGTTAACAGTTTTGCAGATGTGCACAAAATGTGCACGAGCTATGTTGGTCATCCAATGAAACTGACTTGGCAGGAAATTTCCATATGGACAAAAGAAAGGAAGGAAGTCTTTACACCTCCTTTTCATCAACAGAGTTTGCTGCCATCGAGTGTGTTGGATATTTAATGGCTTTGATGGCTTTAAAAAGGAGATTCAAGTGACAAGTCTTTCAACAACTATAGTAGTCAGGATGACCACAGGCTACCTCTGGATACAGAAGCAGCATATATCAACTCAGACCTGTGCATGTCCATGTTCCTCCATGCAGGTGGAGCAGATTCTGGATTTGTTGTGCAAATCCTTTCTGGGCCTCCAGGCAGCATCTACCCACTTCTGGGCTGGAGCCAGCACGCCCTGCATGGTGTGTTCCATAAACATGCTTAATGGTAAAATGATGGCATCCAGCACCAGTGCTGGAACTCACTACTCACAAGCTAAATAGGGCTAAATAGATTGGGCCCTAAGACGTCAAACATTTACCTGCAAATAAGTCCCATTGAACTCATTGGGTTTACCCTCTGTATAACTCACCTGCTTTCCATCATCAAAAGCAAGAAAGTGGAGAAATGCCATGAGCTTAAAATACAGACAAGGTAACATCTTTCAGAACATTTACGTTTACAGGACAATCTCAAGGTTATAGGGCAGGAGGTTGATTTTGAATTTTGTCAATATCATTTTGTGATTAGTCCCAATACCTTTGAATGAAAGTTGCATAATAACAAATTAGTGTGTACTATAACTAGTTCTGTATTTTTGGTTTATTGTTGCCTTCCTTGTATATCCGAGTGCAGAGTGCAAAGAATACGTTACATATTTTTGGTAAACTGCAGTTTCATTTTATTGACAGGGATTTCCAAGCAAACTGCTTAGAAAATAAAAATAGATTCTACCTGCTACGATGTCCTTAGTCACTTGAGTTGCCTATTGCCATTTTTAAAGGTTTTCACTCCTGAGACAATGGATGGTTTTATGAAAATGGGAGCCATAGAAATAAATCATTCTTCAGTAATGAAAAGAAAGAGAATGCTATAATTCCGATTTGTCAAGGTACGTATAATGATGTCACCATCCATTTATCCTGTGCACTTAAAGGTTGAAACCATTCAACAAATCTCTCCTGCCTCAGCCACTTACATTGGTTGCTTTAATGGTGGCTGCAGCAAGGCATCCTGATTAGTTCTCATATCATTTGTCAATTAGAACAGAAGGCAGAAGTTATTTTGTCTTCCGACAGGGCTCCATTTTTTTTTCCAAGTCACTTTTAATGTATTGTATAATGGAATAATTGGGAAATAAACAAGGCAAGAGTTACATCTTAAGGAAATCTCTCTTTGAAGGACCCATTCCTCTTCGGAGAAAAGGGAGATGAAGGGAAAGGAAGACGTTTCACCCAACTGAGTGTCACATGCTATTCAATTATATGTGCCAGGATATATGTGTGGTGTCAGGATACATGCCATGTGCTAGGACACACATGTACCTGGGGCTGTCAGAGTTGTACGAGGGACAATGATTCATGACACAGAGCACAATCCTATTTCTACTCAAAAGTAAGCTCCATTGTGTTCAATGAGTCTTACACCCAGGAAAGTGTCTTTAGGGTTGTAGCCATAATATATACATAGGTTTGCGTGGTTTGCCTTGGTGACTGGGCAGTCTGACTTGGAGTTTCCTGAACAGGATGACTTGAATTGAGAGAAGCCATTTCCAGAACGGGCACTACTGAAGTTGCCATTGGATCCAGCCTGTATCAGAACAAGTTGTGGCAGGATGTACCTCCATCATCCAGGTAATGGGATAGTCTAAGCAGGGGAGTATCTAATGAAGGTATTATTGATGATGACTGCAATCCTAAACACACTTTCCTGGGAGTAGGCCCCATTCAATACAATAGACTTACTTCTGAGTAGACATGCTTAGGATTCCACTGGCTGTTAGACTCACAAAAAAGCATGATTATGGCTACAATCCAGAGTAACTACGGGACCTTATACACAGACGTAGTTACGGTGCCACCTATGGGAAATGTATAGAGCAATGCAGAGTAAGTGCCTCTTATGTTTTCCCATAGTTACTCTGGATTGTAGGGTATGACATCCTTATTTTAGCCCTTACGTCTGTGACTCCTTAATCCTGTTTATGGATAAATTAGGAAACAGTTGTTTTCATTATACTGTAGAACAGCCCAGAATGCCTGACCAGACAGCAGTAACATATGAAGCAACATACCCTACAATCCAGAGTAACTACGGGAGCACGTAAGAGACATTATGTGTACCCATAGCTACTGTACCACCTAGTGAAAACCTATGGGAAATTCATATTGCAATCCAAAGCAAATTGTTCTTACACCGGAGCAAGGACTCCCCATAGTTACTCTGGATTGCGCCCATAGTCACAGTTATATGAAGCAATTTCAGTCACATATGAAGCAACACAAAAGTGAATCATCAATAATAACTGGTCCATCTAGTTCAGTACTGGCTGCTGTATTGACTGTTCTTCCCCAGCTTAGCCTGGGCATGCCAGAGTTTGAACCTGAATACAATCCATTGGCTCTTCCATTGAGTTTTAGCCAACACTCCCCATTTACTAAGGGAGAGTGGTACTCAAACTGAGAATTCACTTGTAGACTTGATCCACTAAGCCAAATTCCCACTCCACAATGCAAACCCTGTTTGTATATCGTCACTACCATGGATTGTATACCATGTATACAATCACTACAATCTCAGTTGCATGAGAAATATTTGATTTATATCCCATGCTATCTTATGGGCTCAAAGCAGTTTACAATTTTTTTTGTTTCTAACTGTTATCCTCTTGTCCTTAAGGGGCTCATAATCTTAAAAATTAATGGTTGGAGATAATAAAAGAGGCCAAATGAAAACCAAGTGACATTCCAAACATAAACATTCATTGAAAAGAAGGAAATGCTTTGTCCCAAGTGTTTGTATCACTGGAGCTCTGCCAAGATGTTAAGCAGACATTGAGCACAATCCTAACCATGTCTACTCAAAAGTAAGTCCCATTGTGTTCAATGGGTCTTACTCCCTGGAAAATGTCTTTAGAATTTTAGTCAATACGGATTCACAAGTCGTGGGATGCTCTAACTGCTGAAGAAGGTGCTGCAAGCATGGTTTTTAAAGGAAAAGTATGTGAAGTGATTCATTTTTTCCCACTGGGCAATCTTGATGGAGGGAAGCAAGGGCCAGCCTGTAGCTGAAAGGTGCATGGAGAGTAGTTAGGTGCATGGGGAGATGCTTGGAGGATTACCAAGAAGAACGTCAGGAGGAAAGGAAGGAAGGAAGGAGATAACAGATCTTGGCAGACAGCTTTAGAAACAGGGTGGAAATGTCTGCTTGGAAGAATACTATGCTCACTTTTTATGTTTTGCTCTATGCATTTGGGTTGTTTCCTTTTCTGACGTTTGTTCCTTGTGCAGTGGTTGAAATATGGAATTCACACGATCCAGTCAGCTGGAGGTGATGTAGTTGGCTAATCAGAACAGCTAATCAGAACTGTCCCAGTGCAAGTCAAGGACTCACCAAGCTGCCACTGTCCATTTGGGATAATAATGTTTTATTACAACTGACAGAATTGCTGTAAAGCTAATTTCAAGATAATACAGAAATGCTTTACAAATGCTCTTTACAGATGCACTTTACAAATGCTCAGTAATAATTCTCCACAATTTCTACAGCTTACACCTAAAAACACAATATGCATCTTTGTGGCAAATCTATTTCTCCTAAACTGATCAAAATGACAGAATGTGAATCTTGGAAATTGATTGGAACAAATTATAACAGGACATAAAAAAGAAGTTGAATTGATTGGGATCCATGGGATATGGATCAATTGATATATAATCAATCAATGAGAGACTTTCCTCAGGCCTGGAATTCCAGAGTCACTACCCCATGAATCCCAATCAATTCAACTTCTTTTTTATGTCCTGTTATAATTTGTTCTATAAATATATGATTAGATTTTTGGATAAGTGGTTAATTGGATTATTGCAACTACAGATAGTACTATAAGAACGCCTTCATTTTTAAAGTAGGAATATAATGAAAATCCCAAAACATCTTTAAAGTCTATGCTTATTTGGACTGTAGGAACATGCTGTTTTTCCCTTCCTTGAAAAGAAAGAATAGTGACTGAATACACAAGCAAGGCACAGAAGACCAATGACTGCATTTGGATGAATGATACATCAGATTTGATTATGAATTGCGACTTTGAAGCAGAACATTTATCATTTGCCAGTCTGTTGAGTTCTATGTGAGCTGCAGTTTTATTAAAGGCCATTTATTAAGTGGCTTTGATCTAAGGATGGGGAATCAAAGAACACCTGCATATTCTAGAATTTAGCATGCTGTACTTCTGGGCTCCACCTATGGCTTTGTTGCTTATGAATTGTGTGACAATTGACAGTTTTCTCAGCCATTTAGTACCTTGTCAATGAATGCATCTGTACAATATTTATAATATTTTTGTGCCTATAATATTTAATGTTTATAATATTTTTCTCTTCACACAGCATGATTAACCTCTGCAGAACAATCCACTTCTTTAATGTAGGATCTCATTGCCAATCATTGCCAAACTGCAAGGTAAAAAACAAGGAGCTATATAGAGTAACAATGACTTGTAAACAACAGTATCAGTTACATCTGTTCTGTGTCTTGAGTTACAAATTATTATGAAAAATATGCACAGTCCACCAGATGTTTGTGGCTGGATTTGGCCAGTTGAATACTGAGTTGTTCCCAAAGATCTGGGATATTTACATATATTTAAGTAATATATGTGATCTTCCAGGTAGGAATATGTTCTGTAGTTGGTGTAATTTCACTCCTCCAGGTATTGGCACACCTTCTTCTCTTCACATTATCCATACCTGCCTCTTTTCAACATTCTGAGTGGCCTTGGTGTTTCTTTGAATAATAGATCTTCCTAATTTCCTTGCCATGTAAACCAATATGAGATTCAAACCACCACCACCCCACCTTTATTTTAACATACATTTTGGGAAGAAAGGAAGCCAGTTTTCATAGCAGATCTTTAAGAAGTGCTGTCAATTTTAGCTTTGGGTCTCATATATAGGCCACATGTCCATGGACGTGTCTTTGGTCAATGCTGACTCTTTGACACTGGAAACACCTATCCCTAGAGTTGGTCATGACTAGCAGGACAACCTGTGGGGGACACGTTTACCTTTACACTTTTATAGAATCAGGTGACATAAAAATGTTTTTGGAAGCTATGGTGGAAAATCTCTGCTTGTCTCTATTATCTCTTGGTCTCGAAAGAATAAATAACAATACCATATTATCATATTCACTGAATGCACTTTGAACAGTTAGATGAACTTACCTTATGCCCTCTTAATAGTATTTTCTACTAATGGTTGTTCTACAGGATCTATTTTCAATAAACCTTGAAGTAGGAGTCACCTACAAAATGCATTTCAATTCAGTTTGGTTGAAAAATTGTGCATTGCTGCCTGCATTGTGGAGTGAAAGGGAAAAAACAAGTCATAACCTCTCAAATTCATGCTCGAATTCCTGCAAATGAATAAAGGTGAGTTGGCTGCTCTCTGTGGTTTAATTGCCGTGTTCTGATTTGAATTCTTCAAGTCCCCAAATGGTTTTATTCTCAATAACAGAAAACAAAAGCAAGGACTTAGCATTCTGTGGAGCTAAAAGTGGAAGGTTCATCCATAAGAAAGCTATGGAGTGATGCACACTTTGGGTTGTACATGAGACCAAAGATCAGGATCTCCTTTATTGTGGCTTTCCAGCAGAGGACTCATCTTCAAAAATTTATTTTTTGATCAACATTTCTGAAGGAGCAATTAAGGGGGAAAGGATGGATTGAGGCAACAAATGGTCCCATAAAGGAAATTGTTTCTTAACTGCAGACTGAAAAATAGGCCATTCTTTTTTTCCCAATTTTAATAGAGATTTTATTAATTTTCAGATACAGGTAAAGGGAAAAATAGAAGCACAAAAAGGTAGGGGATACACACAGGTACACACAATAGGTCATCTGTTGTACAACACATATTTATCTTCTCTTTAACCAGAACTTCTTCTCACAAGACAAACAATCCACTTAGCATTTCTTCAATTTCATGCCCAACACATTCAAAAATATCTTCATATTTCTTTAATCTCTATAGTAATATACCTGAAGGCTGTGGGTGGCGCAAGCGGTTAAGACGCTGTGCCTGTTAAGCAGTAGGCCAGGGTTCGAGACCTGGGTCGGCCCCACAAGACAGGGTGAGCTCCTGTCCTTAGCCCAGCTCTGTGACGCCAGCAGGATCCAATCGTATCGGCTCTGCCTTTCCATTGGACTAATTCAGTGGCGTAGAGAGGGGGGATTTGCTACTTGGGTAACAGCCTGTCCTCCATAACAATCCAACCCAGGCTTTCGTGCTTTGCATGCAGCGTATGCAGCACCGAGCACGATACCATAGTCTTTCAAGACTGACCGAGGCCTGCTTAATATACCTGAATATATCTCAGTGATCTTATCAGTGCTATCTTTCATTAGCTTACTTCAGTGTACCACAGGTAAAATTGTTTAAATCTAAAATCTAAAATATTCTTCATATATATCTAAACTGGTTGAATTATCATATCTAAATCTTTAAATCATAAGCTTATCATGGCATCAGCTTTATCCTTCCAATCAAATCACTCCCACTTCAGGCTTTCATTTACAATAATCAATTATATCTTCTCTTTACAATTATAGAACTGCATTTAAAGGCTCTCATTTCTTCTTATGGTTATTCAATGTTCCTCATCCCTACTTCGCAGCCCTCATTATCCACTCCACTCCACATTTTACATTCTACCACTTTATCTACTATTTGGGTGTGAAAACAAAAGTAAAACTGAGAAGCACAGATTCAACCAATAATAATAATAATAATAATAATAATAATAATAATAATAATAATAATAATAATAATAATAATAATAAGTCTTATAATCTTCAGTATCTTCTGTATATGATCTTCAGTATCTTCTAATGATTCAATAAAAGCATCAGTCTGAAATCTAAAGTAAATTTCATTGTAGACACTTCTCTTAACTGTGTAATTTCTTTGTGAACATAATCCAATATGGCCCCTTTTGCAGAACCCACTGAACCAGGGTGACCAGACCCTGCAACCTAAAAAGTAGGACAAGGCCCTGCAAAAGTCCAGATTTTTTTAAAAGCCTCCTTTACCCAGGAGTAAGCTCCATTGACTTAATGGGCTTACTTCTGAGTAGATGGCATTAGGGTAGGCTTACCTGGCTGCAGCCACTGCTGGTGGGTTGGTGGGAGGGTGCTTGGGGGGCACTTAGGGCTGCCTGGCCGGCATGGCAAGACTTTCAGCCACCTGGCTGGCAGCCATCTTTAAAGGTCCATTCCTGGGCATCGGCTCCATGGACACAGGCGCACACTTCTACTTCCTTTGTAGCCACCCGCAGCCTGGACAAGGACTTGTGGCTGCCGGTGGCAGAGATCAGAGACTGCCACTGCCTGCCCGCCCTGGGTGCCTTCTCCATTCGTTGGCTGGCTGCCTCTAAGGTGCAACCAGTGAGGGACCCACCAGTTCTGGTCCGGACAAGTAGAGTTCAGCTGAATCTGCCTCCCTGGTTCTTCATCCTGTTCTTGTTCTACCCACTCCTGATTGCCTTCTCACTGCCCCCCAAACCATAACCACCACTCTGGGCATTGGTGCTGACTCAGTACAAGGTGTCATGGGTATGCTTTACAGCAGTGGTTCTTAAGCATTTCAGCTTGGACTCCTCTTCTGAGAATGATACCATCTATCTGGGATGCCATAGAAATGACGTCATCAACCTGGTAGTGACGTCATGGCCTGAAGTGACATCAAACAGGAAGTGATATCAAACTGTAATGCCACAGCTCCTCCATGTCTAATTGGAAGCGAATCTCATTGTATTCAATGAGACTTCCCCCAAGAAAATATGGATTACAGCCTTATTTCCCCATCCTCTGAATATCTACCTTGTTATGCACTGATTTTTTATAAACAGATTTGACTCAACACACATGGCCGCTGCAAATCAGTTTAAAAAACTGCTTTTCTACTGTTGTTGATATGTATTCATGCAAGTAATCATTCCATTTTCCAGTCCCAGAATAAAACCCCTGAAGATACTGAGGCACTACCTTATTCAGTTAGGCTCAATAGAGTAGCAAGAAACCTGGAAGTAGGTCTTTAAACCTATTTTCCCATTGTTTTCTTTATACACAGATTTGTTTTATCCATGAGAGATTCTGGAACAGATCCCTAGTGGATAATGAAGGACACCTGTATTCAGTTGGAGAAAGCCAAAGGTGAAGTACCAGATGGTGGCACCCTGCTATTTATGAGCCCCCCACGCTCCTCAGAAATGAAGTCTTAACCTCCACATGGGTCCTGACCCTGATTTTGAGAACCAGTTCCTTTACAATATGTTTGTGACACCCAACCTTAGCATGGGAGGTCAGTGCCAGCACTGACCAACTTAGTATTGGACCCTCAGGATTGAGCACTTGGAATTCTTTTTTCCTCCAGTGTTAGGAAATGTGCTATTGCCAGAATATGTTGCTTTCTCCATTGCCTTCTACTCTGCTGAGACCAGAGTGCCATCATCCAAATTGCTTGGCTGCTGTTAAGCAGACATAATATGAAATTGCATACCACAGTGATTTCCAAATGATAGCTGGCCGAGGTCATAAGATCCTTGCGGGCGAGCCTCCAGGCAGTTGTTAGCAAATTCTAAAGAAATGGCAGGAAAAAATGATTTTAAAAAATGTGTGTTTCAGGGTCTGGCATAATTTAGGGCTGACAATAGAATGTGAAACATGAAATAAAAGAAATAACTTGTTAAAGTTTTAGGATCTACTGGCTAAAAACCTATATTTTCATACAGCTGTGTGAATTTGAAGGCATTCTGGAAATGGCAATATTTTTCTTTCCAAAACCTGGATAACGTGTGCAGGAAAATGTACTATTAGAGTAAGACAACTAATTGGTGAGAAATTAATCTTTTATGGTGTGGTGCAGGGATCTCCAAACTTTTATCTTCAAGGCTCCTGGACCTTTAAATTTCAGCAAGTGCAGCTTCTCATAGATCACAAGCTGAAATTCCCTCTTCCACACACTTGTTAATGGTCCATAAGCCTTGAAGTAAAAGTTTGGAGATCCTGGTGTAGCAGTTTGGGAGTTGGGCTTAGGTCTGCATGATCTGGATTCAAATCCCCTCTCAGCCATGGAACTTCTTGGATGACTTTGGGCCAATCGCCGTCTCTCAGCCTTACAGAGTTGTTGAGGATAAAAGGAAGGGTTGAACCAGTGGTGGGATTCAAATAAATTAACAACAGGTTCCATGTCCGTAGAACAAGAGGTTCTATGTCCCATTAGTAATCGGTTCTCAGAACCAGGCACTCATTAGTGAGGGGTTCTATAGAACCTGTGAGAACCCCATGAAGCCCACCACTGGGTTGAATTATGTATACTAACTTCTTGGGGACGCAGGCCTCCGTCAGTCTTGAAAGACTATGGTATCGTGCTCGGCACTGCATACGCTGCATGGGAAGCATGAAAGCCTGGGTTGGATTGTTATGGAGGATAGGCTGTTCCCCAAGCAGCAAATCCCCCTTCTCCACGCCACTGAATTAGTCCAATGGAAAGGCAGAGCCAATACGATTGGATCCAGCTGGCGTCGCAGAGCTGGGCTAAGGACAGGAGCTCACCCTGTCTTGTGGGGCCGACCCGGGTCTCGAACATTGGCCTGCTGGTTAACAGGCACAGCGTCTTAACCGCTTGCGCCACCCACAGCTTCTTGTATACATAGAAAAATGTCAACATGAAAAAAGTACATGGAACTACTTTAATCCATCTTGCTTTAGAAAACAACAACAGGGAAATTATGATGAGGTCTGGTATTACTGAACAATAAAAACATCAATAGCATTTTTTCCCCCAACATTTTCTGAAGTGAGTGGGAAGTAAGAGAGAAGAGGATAAGGTCAAAGTTTGTTCCTCCCATGTATCTTTGGGTAGCATTAAATATAATAACGACGACGTTTGAAAAAAGAGTCCCAATATGGGCAAATATTCAGCAACGTATTTTATTGCTTTGGTTTTCTGGGCTTCACAGATTCTTCTATTTTGCATTCTTTGGACCACTGGGGGGTTTCCATGGTGACAAATAGATGTTACATTTATTTACTGGGCAGCCGGGAATGACAATGTCAGCAAATGACATTTCTGTTCTTTTCTCTTTTCCAGCCGAGATTTGTTTTAGTTAATGAAATTGGCAGCAGAAGGAGCAGCCATTTCCATCATTCTCCTTCTTTCCCCTCTTCCTTTTTGGTGCGGTGAAAATCAACAGCAGTTAATTTGACTCTGTAATTCTCTGAACAACACTTTGGAAACCTCTGTCTCCGTTCTTTATGCAAATAGTTTGTGATCCGTGGACGATGGATGCAAAGAGAAAAGTAAATTTCAGATCTTACCCATGGGAAAGGACTGAAATGCTTTCCAGCATCGTGCACGGCCCTGATCTTTCACAGGCTTGCTGTTGTTAAGAGGTCACATTGCATTGTCCATTCTGAAGACTGTAAGCTGGATGCAACTTGGATTACAAAAAAAGCCAATGAAAAAATATCTCTTTCTGTTTTCTAGCAGATCCTAATCACTTGGAGTAAGACAGACGTTATAGTCATAGAGTTGAAAGGGACCCAGAGGATCTAGTCCAACCCCCTGTCTGTAGCAGGAAATCCTCGTCTTGTGGGGACCCGGGTCTCGAACCCTGGCATGCTGGTTAACAGGCACACTGTCTTAACCACTTGCGCCACCAGAGAATATTTTTGTAAGAGAGTAATCTAGATACTTCCATTTTTAAGTTAAAAATACAGTTGAATAGAAATTTCTTCCAGATTTTACACCTGTAAAAAAGTCTCTATCTTTGCTGAATTTCCGTTATTTGTTGGAATACACTGGCACTTGTTTACAAAAATACTTCTAGAAACTGAAGGGAAGTAAAGCAGAAAAAGGTCAGTATTGTTGAAACCAGAAATATTGTTTAAATCATTTAATACTGAAATATAATAATCTCCATGATATTCTCCTTATGGTGATGAACCCTACAATCCAAAGTAACGAAGGGAGCACGTAAGAGATATTATGTGCACCCGTAGTTACTGCACCACCTAGTGAAAACCTATAGGAAACTCATATTGCAATCCAGAGTAAATTGTACCTACACCAGAGCAAGGACTCCCAGTAGTTACTCTGGATTGTGCCCGAAGTCTCTGATGCTGATTGGGCGAGATGCTCTGATGATAGACTGTTCTAACTAGACTGGGAAGTGATTGGTTGGATTTGGAGATTCAATTTTTGTGGAAAGGAAAATTTTCCTTTTTCTGTGAAAAGGAAAATTTTCCTTTCCCTTCCTTTTTGTCTGGGAGTAAAACCTCAGGTTTTCTAGAAGGAAGACTTGGGTGGAGCAGACTAAGAACTTGGACATGGCTTGGAGGAAACCCCGGAAAGTAAGGAACAATGAGTAGCGAGACCAGAAGATAGGGCAGCTAAAGGAAACGGACACAGCAAGTAGTAAAATTAAGCATTGTTATACATCAAACTGAGAATAGGGCAGGTGGAAAACAGAGATGTCTGTAGAAAAGGTTTGGAGAATGTAAACTAGGGCAGACCAACGAATCCAAGACTAGATACTTAAAGGGCTCCAGTGCCTTTATAAGTTGCATAGAACAGAGAATTATGCCAGATGTAATTTCTTTCATCACTATACCAGGGAACCCACCAATGGATAGTACTTTTTGTGGTGGTGGGATTGTGTGCTCCAGTGATACAAAGGGCTATGCTGGTGGTAGTGTAGTTACTGGCAGGGACTCCCATGCTAGATAGGTCTTTGTTGAGGAGCCAGACAAAACGTGTCCAAAATCCCACTGAACGTGGGTTGTCTGGAGAAGAAAAACTCCCACCACAAACCTCCACTGCCTTGTGGCTATACCCATCTATGGAAAGGCTTCAGGAGTCAACCTTGAGGTAAAATCCAGAGCAGGAGTCCTGGAAGTGGTTTGTGGCTGTGTACAATCATGTTCTGGTAACTCCTGCGACGCAGCTGGAATCAATCATATTGGCTTTGCCATTCCATTGGACTATTTCAGTGACGTAGAGAGGGGGGATTTGCTGCTTGGGTAACAGTCTATCCTCCATATCAATCTACCCAGGACTTCGTGCTCTAGAGAGGACACTCAGAGCACAATACCATAGTCTTTCCAGACTGAAGGATGTCAGTGCATACCAGGGAACAAAACTGGAGGGGCAGAATGGGATGGAAAGATGTAGGAGGGGCTGGATCCAGCAGCAATGGTATGCACCTATCCCCTCCATGGACAGCTCCTTACCCCCTTTCTCTCCTCAGACTTGCACCAAAACCTGTTACAATTCTGAGGAACCATTATAGAGTTGAGGCTTATGGAAGTGTAAGGAGGATTTAAATCCCCTTTCCCCTCTGAACCCTCCCAGCCCACTTCACCCCATTGCATTCAGTGTACATGCTGATTGAAGGGCAGAGGATAAGATTGTATTCTGGAAATTATTTGCTAATTGTACCATTAGCTAATTGTGCAAATTGTGCATCATCTAATTTGATGGTGAATTTCAAAGTCTTGAAATAATGCTATAACAATAACGTTAATATGAATACTGATTTCACATTGAAATTAGTGGGGCTTACTTCTGAGAAGACAGGCATAGGATTGTACTTAGTAGCATATCATTTAAGCAGGCCTCCGTCAGTCTTGGAAGACTATGGTATCATGCTCTGTGCTGCATACGCTGCATGCGAATCACAAAAGCCTGGGTTGGATTGTTATGGAGGATAGGCTGTTCCCCAAGCAGCAAATCCCCCCTCTCCACGCCACTGAATTAGTCCAATGGAAAGGCAGAGCCAATACGATTGGATCCAGCTGGTGTCGCAGAGCTGGGCTAAGGACAGGAGCTCACCCTGTCTAGTGGGGCCGACCTGGGTCTCGAACACTGGCCTGCTGGTTAACAGGCACAGTGTCTTAGCCACTTGTGCCACCCACAGCCCTCGTAGCATATCACATGCTAGATAATTATGTGGGAAAATGACACTCTGAGTGTCGTGTCCCCACCTCGCCTAGCACAAGTGAATGCAGTAGGAAGGAACAGATCCTTGAGTTCCCACTTGACTCCTTGAGTTCCCACTTGACTCAGTCTGGCTGAGCATTAACTATATTCTCTCTTTGCCTTCCCAAATATGGTCTTTGCCAGAAGTGGCTATTGTTGCCTCTGAAATCTTCAAAATGATTGTAGGCTATCCACATTGGTTTCAGTTCAACAATAACAAATGACGTGTGAAATCATCCTGGGATAGGCAATATAATTTTTATTCTTTCCAAAGTTGCAAAGCCAAATTTTCATTAAATCAACACTCTGTGGATCACCTTCACATCACAGTGGTGCCGTCTTCGTTCCTATCATGCTATAATGTTCCGTCAGAGATGCAAAGAACAGTTCTACAATGGAAATAGCAACATAAAACCAAATGAGCATCTCTCCAGGCAACAGAAAGCATTATTAGACCTGTCACTATGGCAAGACATAGAAATGTTGATGTGAAATCGGATTTGGCAAGGAAGAGCACATTCCAAACATCTTTCCCTTCATTCAGGTCTCCATGTTGTCTTCATTCTTGCCAAGCAACCCAAAGCTTTTGGATCTTCACTTTCCCAGAATTTGTTCCCTCTGCTTCTCATAATTACCAATATTTCCATTTTCTTAGATAAAAAACAGTTTTTTTCTAAATGTTAGAGATTCTTTCATGTCCATATTTCATTTCTTTATCTTATAAAATTCATTTATACTGAACATGGGCTGGATCCTTGGCAATGCCTCCATGAATGGATAATGCTCCATTTGCTATAAGGGAAAGGAGCAAATTTACTCTGATTGCCTTTTCGCTCTGCAGCTTCATGTCATCCTGAAAATTTGTTCCTAAGGGGTAGCAGAGTGAGGGGAAATAAGTGAAAATCATACTTCCCCTCTTGTTGAGTGGAGTTTCTTTCTCTTTAAGAAGATCCCACACAATATTTTGTAAGTTAGACTTGCTTAAAAATAAAATTGCAGTCCTATGAGTAAGTACAGTGTGACTTCTTGCTGAGTAGTCATGTAGTAGGTCATGCCATTAAGTAAAACTGCTGGATCCAAGCCCTGCCTTCTAGTTTGCTGCTGAAAACCAGAATTTTCAGCAGTTCTGTGGACAATTCTGAGGCCCATGGAGGCCGTGTGGGTTGTTGGCCTGGCAGGACCCAGAATTAGCTCCAGGTAAGAAATTGTCGGGAGTATTGGAAGGCACCTATGTTAGGGTTGCCATATGTCCAGAAAAGCTGGGAGAGTCCCAATTTTGGGGGATTGTGTTTACATACTGACAAATAGGACAGAAGGTCCTGTCCTGATTTTGTGGAAGAGAATTATGGCAACTTTAACCTATGTTGACCCTCTGTATCCATGAATGGTAAAATCTGTGGATACAGAATCTGTGGCTACACAAGGTCCACAGTATCTAATTTGGAGCAAAATAAATGATTTCTAGAATCAGTTCATTCCCTAATCTGGTAAGTATTATGACTCAATTTTCCTGTGAAACGTGGATCCTTTTTGTCTTGTTGGCTATAATAAAACCAAGGAGCAGAACTGATAGTTTCCACCACCACATGATTGCAGTTTGCTGCTGAATGTCTGGAGGTTTTAGAGATCATAGCACAGAGCTCCTTTTCATCCATTCCTCTTTTCCTTGATGAAATTGGACTTTGTGTTTCCCATACAACAGAGAGCCTGAGTTTCTAGACAATATAACTCAGCCGGTAATGCCATGACCATTGAAGCTGGAACTGCCATGCTCCACCCCTGATATTAGAGGCTTTATAATAAAAGGAATCCCTACTGGATCTTGAAGCAGCGACCTATTTGGGAAATGGAGCCCGCGCAAACCGTAGCAATGCATCCGCTTCCAATAGCTTCGCATTTTCTTCATTCATTTTGTAGACCAGGCTTCATCTCTAGGGTAGAACATACAGCAGCAACTGTTATTTAAAACTCCATTTAATCATATGGTGACTTGACAATTTGGGTGGCTTTTATGGGTCTAGCTAATTTCTTCCACATTTTAAGTCCTGCGCCACTTTCTCTACTCCATATTTTGTAAATGATTGTCAAGATTTAATTTAATAGCCTCTGTAGCTTTTAAGAAATTAATCACCTCCGATTTCTGGAATGGGTTGACTTCCAATTAGACGGTATAACCTAGTGGTAGGCTCCAGCAGGTTCGCACCTACTCTATAGAACTGGTTGTTAACGAGAGATAGGAAATATAAAGTTTAAAAATAGCCATTTAAAAGTGGCTGCCAGATGGGCATAGAACTGGTTGTTAATTTCTTTGAATCCCATCACTGAGTATAACACAACAGTTGCTGCACATCAGGCATTTTCAGTTGAAATTTTAAAGAATGAATTAACTAGGTAAGGTGGGGAGAAAGGCTAAAAATGACCCCTGTCATCATCATCATCTACTTTTTGCACAGTCATGTTGTTTTGTGTTGTCCTACCCAAGGGCCTAAGAAGTAGACAGGTAGCTATTTTTATTTTCATGTTACTGCATTACAAATATCTCCAGAATAGATGCTCTCTTCCTAGTAAGGCAGCCTTCTGTCATTGACTCAAGGAATTTGTGTCATCTCAGTAGTGTTCAGATGCTTTTCCAGCTGTTTTGGGATAGTACACAATGCCCCTATAATTACTGATATTACTCTTCCTATGCTATAGACTTTCAATTTCTATTTGCCGGCCTTTGTACTTGGTGACCAGCACAAAGTAAAGTCACTGACTCCTATGCTTTATACACCTATGACATCCTATGCTTTATACGCCAGTTCTTTATTTGTTATGCTATCGACATTGTTATGCTACAGATATCTATTATCAAGATTTCTTGATATTTCTTATCACTCTTGTTGATGATCGTTGATGGTTAAGTCTAGGGTGTTGTGTGGCACATGATTTTATCAGTTTGTATTATAAAATCCCAGAGCACTTTTCATTATCTACTTACTTTTTCAGTTTTGTAGTTCCACCAACTATTCCTTGTAGGCAGGTCATAATTTTTACGCAAGTTCCAGCGAATTATTTGTTGCAATTTTGTAGTAATTTGCTTTGTAGTCAGTCTGCACATTCTTCATGCAGAATCTGATCAGTTCAGAATCTGACTGGTAATTCTTATAGGTAAGAATAGCAAAAGATGCCACTTTTCAACATCACCCCCAAAAAACCATCCTTGCAATGCAGTTTGCATATCTAAGCAAATAAATAAATGGTTTTCTGCTACCAAAGAATTAACAAAATAAAAGATGCAGAAGAAACACCAGCAAACAGCTATTAGGAAAGATATTATGCTGGAGTGAATTACAAGCTAGCAGTTTTTTACAGCCCAATCCAGAGCAACTAATCTGTCCACATAAGAGCCCTTAGGTTGCCCTATCTAACACTAGGTTGGAGCAACTGCAAGATGCTCCAGCCCAGTTACTCTGAAGGAGGCTTAGGACAGAGCAAGGCAAGATAGGGTGCCCTAAGAGAGGTGGACCTGCTCTGCCCTAACTGGGGCAGCCTAAGCAGCTCAGGAGAGGCAAGTTGAGGGCATGTTGAGCATTGCCTAGGGCAGAGCAGTTACTCTGTATCCAAAGCCTGTTTCCAAGGCAGAAATGCCCTCTTCCAGCCCTCAGAGTTATACCACCTCAGGAGCAGGTATAGTAATGAGTAGACCCATAGGGGTCCATGATAAGGCCTGAGTAAGAATGGCAGTGCTGACCAAAAATCTGAGTTCTTGGCCAGCCTAGCTGCAACCCCTTCCTCTCAACCTCAGGATATGGAACAAACTACGGCTGCCCACAAACCTCAGGATACAGCAGGCCACTCCAAGAAGCCCCTTGTATTCACTGTAGAATGTACTGGCATCTCATCAGGGACTCCTTATAAGGCAGGCACCCAGTGGCGTCACCAGACTGGTGCGGCTGGTGTGGGCTGCATTGGGGATGCGCTCCGTATGGGGTGATGTGCTGGAGGAGTTTGACTGTCCTTTGGCAGGCCCCAGGCGTCAGCACCCCCATTCAGGCCTGCTCCAAGGGGGAGAATCAGCCAGAAGCTGACACTTGTCTGAGGAGCTGGCCTGAACGGCCATCTGAGGTGCACTGCGCAGAAACACACTGAGCATGCCGAACAGCTTCAGAGGAGACTTCCTTAGAGCAGAGAAAGTCCGCGCTTCTGCATAGCCATTCGGCCTCACTCAGGAGGCGGAGCGGCAGCCGAATGGCTTCAGAAAGAGTACTGCACAGGCACCAACTCTGACGCCTGCACAGTCTCCCCCGAAGCCAAAAGGCTTCAGAAAAGTACTGCGCAGGTGTCAGAGATGGTGCCTGTGCAGTACTCTTTCTGAAGCCAGTTGGCTTCAGAAACAATTGCGCAGGCGCCAACTTTGGTGACTGTGCAGTCCAGGTGGGGGGGGGGGGCACGCATCCCAGGGATGACGCACAGACATCCGCACCAGGTGATGTGCAGAGTCATGTCACCACTGTAGGCACCACAGCTGTTCCTTGTTCAGTGTGATCTGAGGGGTGTCTCCTCAGGAGCAAGTCTTCCCCTTGTGTCAATTACTTAGCATGCTCTGGAGCAGTTAGGGCAGCCCAGTCTTCCTGACTCTCTGGATTCAGCATAACTTTCTGGTCTGGATACAGAATAGTTAGGAGAGTGCAGTTAGGTCAGAGCAGGCTGAATTTGCTCTGGATTGCAGCCAAAGTCAGGAACTACACATTCATGCCAATTGATATATGTTCTTGGTATTTTATTTATTAGTTACAATGGCTGATGGTCGGATTCCAAAAGATCTCTTATATGGAGAATTAGTGCAGGGAAAGCGCCCAAGAAGGAGACCACAGCTGCGATACAAGGACATCTGCAAGAGGGATCTAAAGGCCTTGGGAATGGACATCAACAGCTGGGAAACCTTGACCTCTGACCGTTCAGCATGGAGGCAAAAGACCCAGCATGGCCTTCTCCAACTGGAAGAGACACTTGTTCGGCAGGCTGAAGCAAAGAGACAGACCCGAAAGCAGTGAAACCTGGAGCCTGGGCAGGGGACGGAATTTATTTGTCCTCAGTGTGGAAGGGATTGCCACTCTCAAATTGGCCTCTTTAGTCACACTAGATGTTGTTTCAGGACCTCCAGTCAGAGCACGATACCATAGTCTTTCGAGACTGAAGGATGCCAATAAACATTTAATCCCCACTTTACATCATCCTTGATCCTGAGACAAGGAGCAAAACGTTGTTAAAAGCAGTGAAAGCAACTTGTTAAAATGCAACATGCATCAAAAACAAACAAGCCAAAGACCAAGAAGCAAGGCTTATTCCAGCAGCTGCTAATATCAACCACCATCATTTTGTAGAGTCCAAATGACAACGAAACGGATGCGTTTTCAGTGCCTCCTTAAAAGCAGGATTTAAACTTTTGGATTAAGCTTTTGCATTAAGCTTGGGCCACTTCATATTAATTAAACTATTTAAGATAAATTGGGGCAAAAACTCCACCCCATTGTCTTGCAGGTGCTAAATTGGGTGAAATGGCACAGGTCTGCTTCTGATCTGGCTATAATTGGGTATTAATAGCTACTAATGGGTATTAAACACTGTTGGTTGATTAATTGATTGATTGATTATTGTTCCACCTGACTCCAAGCTTAGGGCTGGTTTACCTGCTTATTATGGCCAACCCCTAAGGAGGCTGAGACAGCCAGCCATGCAGAAATACTGTTTGGTTAATCCTGTAGCTTTCTTTGCCTTGGCCAGCTATAGGGCTTACCAGCAAGCCTCTCTAAGCTGGGCAAGCAATTTGTGAGAGTTTCTGGCTCATTCTTTGACCTTGCTGTCCCAGGATGAACCCCCAAAGATCTCAAACTGCATATTTGCTCATACATCACCAACCTAAAATATCCAGTGCTAACTCCCAATACTTTATTTTGAACTGCTCTGCGAATACTAGTCTGGTGTAGGTGAAAAAACCAACTTAACAGCCAATTTCAGATGGCAGCAAAAAATTCCTAACCGATACCCTAACAGGCAACCAGATAGTTTCAGACTAAAAGCAAGTAGAGTGGGCAGGACAAAACCCTAAGGTGTGGCTAAGGGGTGAGCAACAGTAAAAGTGCCTCCTCACTCCCTGCCCTTAAAGACTTCCAATTAGGCCCTTCCAAATTTATGCCTCTGTCCTGGGCTTAAAGGGTTAATCACGCCACAGTTTTTATTGTGTTTCTGATAACTTTGGGAATGTATGCACAGCAGGACCCATTCAACAAAACCTGTCATAACTTGATCTAGAAGCTAATGGCATCATTGTAGCGCACCAGGAGAAATCTGTTCCTAAAGTCACCACTTATTTTAACTTTTGTCACACATCAAGTGTGGCGTTAGGTACATATTCATGGAGTTCTATTGCCAGCCTCTGAACTATGTGATTTTTTGTTACCATTAATTATCATAACTCAGAAGGCTGCAAAAACATCTTGATTTATTGGTAAACTGACAAACATATGTTGTATTTTGCAAATCAGGAGGTTTTTGTTCAGAGGAGAACATTAACTGCATGGCTGTTGTGTAGAGAGTTTTCTAACCATCATTGACTTGGATGTTTTGACTGGTAACCTTCCTGCATCCTGAAATCTGAGTTATAAACTAGAACCTTTGGATAAATTTTTGCCAACAACGGTGATGAAGCACCTATGGAATAGTTAACACACCACAAATGCATCAGTCCATCATGCTTCTTGATGGAGGCCTATAGATGATGGCCACTATCTATACACAGTTGGGAACTCATTTCCAAAATCTGTTCCATGCTGTTCTTGGCAGTCCATGGATCCTATTTGATTCCCTCAGTTGTCATCTTGACGTTTCCAATTAGTGGTGTGATGAAAGAGAGTGGGGTGTTGTGTCGTACACATTTTTTGTCACCTGTGAAATGTAAAGCTCCCCTCCCTCACAACACACACAGTGGTATTCTCATCCCTTTGCAGATGGCTTCAGAGCTCTTCAGAATGGAGCATGTGGCAACCTGGAAAAGAGGGAACACATCTCTGCTGCTGAAATAAGTGGGTTGAAACCCCTTCACACTGACTCATGCCATCTCTATTTGAATCATTGGTGCAGAATATGTATAGAAATGTGCTCTTGGAGACAACTTTTGAATGCACATCAATTTCAAGGTTATGCAGAGTGGATGAATGGTATCTGCAATAGTATGTACATTCCTGCTGCAAGTGTACGTACACTGCATTACTTCCAAAAGGATCCACGTGGTGTTTGAGCATATAAATGCACATCTGCATTGTCCAATCTGCATAGTGAAGCTCACCAGATAAAAGTCTTGGATCCTACATAAAAGTTTCTCAAACTGCAGGCCTTCTTACTGCAGAGCAGTGTTCCTCAACCTGTGGGTCTGTTCAATATTTCACTCATGCTGCAATCAGTGGTGGGCACCAGCAGGTTTGCACCTATTCTATAGAACCGGTTCTTAACAAGAGATAGGACATATAAAGTTTAAAAATAGCCATTTAAAAGTGGCTGCCAGATGGGCAGAGAACCGGTTCTTAATTTCTTTGAAGCCCATCACTGGCTGCAGTCCTGTATTTACTTTCCTGGGTGTAAGCCCCATGAGCACAGTGGGATTTACTTCTGTGTTGACATGCCAATTTTGTTGTCATTCTCCAAACAAGGTTGGTCTGGTCTCCCAGGACCTGGCATCAGAATAAAAATTCCAACTGCTGAGGAGGGAGGATGGGCAGAAAGCACAGAGGTGATTTTAAATCATTGATGGAGCTACCAATAGCTTCAGAGCAGCCTTCATCCCCCCCCCCCGGCCCCAAGTTAACTATTTTGAGATAGACAAATCAATATTCATCACAGTAGAAAACAGGTTCATATATATATTTGACTATGGGCACAATCCAGAGTAACTACTGGGAGTCCTTGCTCTGGTGTAAAAACAATTTACTCTGGGTTGCAATATGAATTTCCAACAGATTTTCACTAGGTGGTGCTGTAACTACGGGTGCACATAATGTATCTGTAGTTACTCTGGATTGTAGGGTAAGACAACCCCTTCTTATGGTATTTAGGGTATAATCCTAACTTAGGTTAGCACAACTCATTGGTCTTCCCATTCTGGTGATGATGTAGGGAGGCAAGCGTATGTCTGTGCACTGACCTAACTGTCCCCAGTAGTGGCGCAGAATTGTTTTACAGCACTTTTGTGACACCTCAGGCCAGTATGGGACTTGTGCAGGGGTTTAGGCTGGCCTAACTGGGGATTAAAGGATAAGGTCTCTTCCTATTGCCTTTAGGTGAAAAGGCTCCAGGGGTTTTAGGCATCTTTTTTCTGTTTTCATTCTCTGTTCTACATTTTTATGCGCGTATAATATCTCAAAGCTCGGTCTCGTACTGCTTGTAAAATCTAGGTCATTGAAATAGTAGCACTCATTTGCTGTGCCCAATTTAGCACTAATAATCGGAAACTGTTGAAGAGGGATACTTTTACATGGACCATAAACTTATCTCTCTGTCTCTATCCCTCTCTACCCCTGCAAAAATAATTGTCTCGAGTATGATCATGGACTTTTTTGTTTTGTGACCAAGTACTTGTAGGTTGTGCTCTTTTCCCAAACAGCATTTATTGCATTTGGTGCAATATAACATTTATGAATCCTTAGGATTGTCTGGTAATGTCCTAGTCAACTCTGGGAATGGTGATTGACCGGTTCAATAACTGCCTCCTGGAATCCTCTGCCCTATTCTTTTGATGATCTTGAAACAGTCCCCTAATCTCACCATTCAGAGTATGATCTATAACTTTAACTTGGCACATCCTGAAGACCGCGATCATGGACACTTCATACCATACACCTGACAGGCATGCACTGTTAGTCACAGTTAGCCCTTTTAAACTCAAGCTCGATGTTGTATTAAGTGGATCTTTTCTTATCAAGTAATATCATCAGCCCTCCATTTTCCACAGCAGTAATCAGATTCCTTCCTTGTAATAAACTGCTCAGCCTTCGGCCTCGTAACTTATGCACTCGGGAAGTGAGAGACTGCCTCATAAAATGGAAGATGGCTTTATATAATTACTTAATTAAATGTTGTATTTGGTCACTGCTGCAGTGCATTCAAGTTCACTTGTGACACTTGGAAATACATGATACTGTCCCTTGCCTTGTGCTTTGAAAGCTGTTTTTCTCATTTTCTGACTTAAAGCACAATCCTAACCATATCAACTCAAAAGTAAGCCCCATTATGTTCAATGGGTATTACTCCCAGGAAAGTGTCTTTAGGACTGCAGTCTTACAGTTCAAAAGGATATGCACAAGATCCTGAACAATATGCAGATAGCTAGTCATATTTTATATTCTTTTTTGGTTGTTTATCTTTTATATACTTATAACCTGTCTCCCCAATACAAACAATAAACATTATTACAGGCATGTCCATATATCCGCAGGGGTCCATTCCAGAATCCCCCACAAATACCTAAACTCCCAGATACAAGGGAATACCATAAAGATATTTATAATATACCCTACAATCCTGAGTAACTACAGGTGCACGTAAGAGACTTTATGTGCGCCCGTAGTTACTGCACCACCTAGTGAAAACCTATGGGAAATTCATATTGCAATCCAGAGCAAATTGTTCTTACACCGGAGCAAGGACTCCCCGTAGTTACTCAGGATTGCACCCTAAGTTTCACTGCAGACATCATCATCATCATCATTAATAATTAAGAACATAAGAAAAGCTCCAGTAGATCAGGCCAAAGGTTCATCTACTCCAACTTTCTATATCTCACAATGGCCCACCAGAGCTTCAAGGAGCACACAAGGCAATCAAATGAGCCATTTAAGTGGTTAACATCTAAAATAAGGAGACTGCACATACCTTTTATGGCTTGTAACTCATGATGGACTTTTCTTGCAGAAACCTGTTCAATCCTCTGTTAATCTAGGCTACATGCCATCACTACATCTTGTGGCAAGGAGTTCCACAGACTTTGTAATTACATGCTGGTTAAAGAAATATTTTCCCTTGTCAGTCCCAACTCTGTTTCTAGTTCTGGCATTGCGTGAGAGGGAAAAGAGCATCTCTCTATCCAATCTAACTTTTCCTTGCATAATCTTCTATGGCCCATATCCTAAAGTCAAATTAAGCCCTTTGTTCTGGAGCAGTTAAGGTGACTTTCCATAAGATAACACTAGAAGGTGACGTAACTGCATGGAGCCGTAACAGCTCTGGATTTTGCCCTAAGTCTCAATCAAAGAAGTACACACCGTACAGTGAAAACTCATTGTAGGAATGATTCAGCACTACATATTTCCAAATTGAAAATGCAGCAACCACAGTTTTCAAAGACGTCAAATGGTGGAGCTATCACACAGCGTTTGAATTGTTAAAACCTACTTGAGGGCAAAGCTGGCTTTCATAAAAGGTCCAGCAAAACAGTCAAGTGATTAAGGAAACTGCCTATAAGAACACTTGCTGGATCTGTTTCATTGGTTTTTCTATTATTTGTGCTGCAGTCAAATTCATCAACTTTTCCTTTTCAGTGTTTTGCTTTTTTTTGGGGGGGGGGAGGAGTATTTTCATATTTTTTTTAATACAGAAGGGACTGCTTTTTCTATAGCTCAGGAGTGCTATGCCTATGCAATGGGATAGTGAAACATTCCGATGATTATCCAGCCTCCATCAATGGCCGTGCCCAACTTCGGGCCCAATCCTATCCCTGCCAGCCAATAGCACACAGCATTGGTGTAGCAAGTTGTGTATAATATGCGGTGTGTGTCCAGACAGTCAAGGCAATCTAACTGCAATCCTGAAGACACTTTTCTGAGAGTAAGACACATTGAACACAATGGGGCTTACTTTTTGAGTTAGAATCGTGCTCGAAGTCTTTTTTTTTAATGTTCCAATGGGTCTCCTTGGAACCATGCCCCTTCTTGGATGGAGGTTGTTTAGAATGGAAAAAGGGGGATAGGATCTTCATGTGTGTGGCTGCCACCCTCAATCTCCTGCTCCCCTTTACCCTTTATTCAGCTCATTCCCCACCCTGAGCTGCCCCTGAATTGCTGCTGACATACCTGCTTCAGCAAAGTATCTATGAGTCACTGTCATGCAAGCAGGGCCTCCAGTAATTTGAACTGGCAGCCCTCGTAAGCATGACTGTGGCACAGCTTTCACAATGCTGCCTGGGAACATGTGGTGCGGGATTATTAGATCTGCCGCTGTAATCAGCAGATAAAATTGTACTGTACCACCATAAAAAAAATGGGCAATTGGCAATTTTAAATTTTTTCTCCTGCCTCTTATTTCTACTTTAAAACTTATTAGACTTCATTTTAGGATAGAGTTCGTTTCATCCCACAGTATTGGAGTGAGCTGAGGAAGTCTGAAACATAGGTTCCAATATATATGCTGTCACAAAAGCAGTGGCGTCTCTAGAGTGGTGTGGGTCATGCATTCCGCAATGGGTGATGCACCCAAGGGGTGGTGACATACACTGGGGACCTAAAAATTGCAACTTTGTGATGGTGCATCAAACCCCATCATGTCATATACCAGTGGATTCGTACTGAAGAGCAAAATCCAATGCAAAAGTCTGTTTTGAAATAACACCTTACTACCAAGTGTTTTGGCAAAAAATAAAAAAACCACTAAAATATGCATTGAACTCTATGGAAAGTGAAAATGACCCATATCATGGGTCACCCATATCATATTTTCTTGAGAGTAGGCAAATGTGCCATAGTTCATTGGAAAGGGCTATGTTTACTTGAGAGTAGGCAAATGTGCCATAGTTCATTGGAAAGGGCAGGCTGAGAGGAACCTAGGGACACCAGAATTGTCCTGATCCAATGAAGACAGCCCCCACAAATCACCCCAGAAGGAGGTCCCTGATGATGGCATTAAAATTCATTGAAAATGGATCTATCTATCTATCTATCTATCTATCTATCTATCTATCTATCTATCTATCTATCTATCTATCTATCTATCTATCTATCTATCTACAGTATTTATATACTGCTTTTCAACTGAAAAGTTCACAAAGTGGTTTACAAGAAAATGAAAAAATTAATAGCTAATTAATAGCTAATGGATCCCTGTCCCAAAAGGGCTCACAATCTAAAGTGCAAAAAGAACACCAGCAGAAGCCACTAGAACAGACATTGCTGGGGTGTGTAGGGCCAGTTACTCTCCCCCTGCTAAATAAAAGAGGAACGCCCACTTGAAAGAGTGTCTCTTGCCCAGTAAGCAGGGGCATGAACTGCACAGCTGTGTTTACTGGCGAGTAAGCAAGCATGCCTTGGCTGGAGTGGAAGGTCAGTCCAGGAGAGTACAAGACTTCCAAAATGGTCCCGATCAGGGATGTTACTATGGTATTAGAAAGGGGACACCCTTGAAGGGGGTGTCAGCCTGGACATGTCTCTTAAAACATTCTTTAATAATAATATTATTATAACTATTATTATTACTCTATTAATTTAAAGATAGTTGTGAACACTTAGATTGTAAGCTGGCAGGTTAGGCTTCGCTCTTATTTATTGGCTAGGATTTTATTTGGAAAAGCTCTAGAAATAACACTGATGATGATGATGCTAGAAAGGGGGTCATCCAATGAAACTGATTGGCTAATAAAAGGACTAAGAAAAGAATGTGCTTCTTAACATAATGCAGAAATAATGTCTGGCATTCGCTGCCACGTGGTTTAGCAACGGCTGCTATATTTACATGCCTATATAAGGGAATTTGTTCACCGGGGATAGAACTATAAAGGGCTACGTTAGTCTCAGCGGTTATGAGGGACCTCCAGATTTGACCCTGTGCTGGGAGAAGAGGAGGGTTGCTCTGACACCCCAGAAGCAGCTGTTGTGCCCTTACAGTTAACTGGATGCCAGATCTGAAGATCCTTTGGCCTTTCTTTGGTCACAATAACATTGACTCTCACTATAATTTGAAAATTCAAGTTGTAGCGAGCAATATAGTTCAATAAATTTATCTCACTACGTTTCTTATTAGTGAGGATGCAATCCTAACTAATTTCGGCCAGCACAACTTGTTCCTGTTCCCATGGTGGCGTAGGGAGGCTGGCGCATGTCTATGCACTGGCCTAAACTCCCTCCCTCCCAGGAGTGGTGCAGAAGTGCCTTACTTCTGTGACACCTCCAGGCCAGCCTGGGACTTGTTCTGGGACTTATACCAGCCTAACCAGGCGTTAGGATTGCACTGTGATCAGATTAATTCAGAATTAATCAGGTTTAATTCTTTGCAAGCCCAGTCACTGGGGAGAGGAAATAGTATTCTCTTCACATAGTTCATCCCAATTAAATCTTTTATAGTAATGCTTGAAGTGAGGTCCTGTAGCCTCCTCCTCGTACTCTTCTTTAGTGAGTAGAGTACAAATAGAAGCCATATTGTTTTGTTGAGACTTGCTCACAGAATTACAGCATGCAGGATATCTCACATGATGGCCAAGAAATCCATCTCAAGTGTGCTTTCCTCTCATTTTCTACTTCATTGTGAGATCGCTGACCAAAGCAGCCATCTGTCTGGTTGCGCACGCAACGTCAATGTCGGCATGAGCCCACTTCTGCTGTCACTGTCCCGGGAGGTGTGTCCTCTCCTGCCATTTCAGGGCAGAAGCAGCTACCATATCATAGGATTTCCACCCCGCCAGCTGAGATATCGCATCCAAGTGGCAACTCTCTGGAGGCAGCAGAGGAGGCTCCCGTGCAGGTTTACAATGTGTTCAGCCGTTATCAGGATTTATAGAGCAATTCAGTGGATGGTGATGGGGTGGCTCAGGGGATTGGTTACAGGATAGAAGCCTTTCATCTCCAGGTCATCTAACAGCTGTTGGGTGGCCTACAATGTTTGACATGAGTGATGACCTGGGCCCCAGTGATGGAAAAGCTTCACACACGTACACAAACACACAGACACACAAACACACACAGACAGACAGCCTACTTAATACAACTAATTGGCAGCAATGCCAGACATTATCAGATAATCCTTCTGAACTTCAATACATTAATATTAATATATTCATTAAAAATTAGCCTCAAAACTATATTTTGGACTGGGCCTGAGCCTCATTGCTGATGTAAATTATGCATTTTGCAAAGCTGATTTCTGCTGAGACAGACCATTGGACTGTCAAGATTAATTTTACAAACTCTGGTTGGCAGCAGCACCTCAGTGTATCAGAGAATTTCCCAACATTGCTCATTGCATATTGCGTTGCTTGCTCTGTCAAAGTGACTAGATATATTTTAATCTCTCAGCTGTAAAGTACATCCTTGCATATGAAAAGTCCCTGGCACTTGCAACTGTGAAAAGGAATCTCAGATTTCCTCTGATACACAAAGCTGAGTTAAATAATACAATGTAAGTGAAACTTACTGGTAGAACACTGGCTTAGGGTACAATCCTAACCTAGGCAGGCACAACTCATCAGTTTTTCCATTCCTGTGGTGATGTCGGGAGGCAAGCGCATGTCTGCACTGACCTAACCCTCTGCCAGGAGTGGCGCAGAAGTGCCTTAACAGTACTTCTGTGACACTTTGAGATCAGCACAGGACTTGGGCTGGGTCTTAGGCTGGCCTAACAGCATGTAAGGATTGCAGCTTTTGTATTCAAAAGATTCAAGCAATTTCCTGGTATCTCCAGGTAGAAAGGATGCTGATATGAACCACTGTTTCTGAATTGGTGTCTGGAGCTGTGATTTCCAACCAGTATGTCATGCACACTTGCGTGCTGCAAATGGTCTGCAGGTGTGCTATGGTATATTAATAGGGCCATAGGGGGATAGCAATCTACTTTTCAACTGAAAAATTCACAAAGCAGTTTACAAGAAAATGAAAAAAAATTAATAGCTCATTAATAGCTAATGGATCCCTATCCCAAAAGGGCTCACAATCTAAAATGCAAAAAGAGCACCAGCAGAAGCCACTTGAACAGACATTGCTGGGGTGTGGAGGACCAGTTACTCTCCCCCTACTAAATAAAAAAGGAACACCCACTTGAAAGAGTGTCTCTTGCCCAAGAAGGGGCTAATCCAATCTCCGTGCTGTACAGGTTGCTTCTAAAGGGCTAATTTGTTCAGCTGTAACTTGACCGATATAAGCTTGTCAATTCCTTTCTTGTCAATCATACCAGACATGTAGTGCTGATAAAAAAGTCTTTCTAATATATATCCTTTGAAGTGTCAAGCACTGAACTGTTCCATTCTGTCCCTTTTTATTGAAAAGGAAAAGCCTACATGAATAACATTGAGTGTTCAATATCAACAATATTTTTGCAAACCCATTTAAAGGCGTTTGGTGCTACACCTGATATTTTTATATATGTACTGTGTGTGATGAATTGGGAATTTTGTTCCTTTGTATGTGGAGATAATAATATATAAGGATATGCAATGGAAGCTTTGAATAGTACAATCATTTGGGAAATTGTTTCCAGATGAAAAATAGCCTGAAGTCAAACGTTTTTTGACTTTTCGTATCACCCTTTAGCACCAAAGAGCTCAGGATGGTGGACATTTAGTTCATCCCCTCATTTTGTTCTCACAACAGCCCTGTGAGGTAGGTGAGGCTAAGAGATAGTGACAGACCCAAAGTCATGGATTTGGAAGGTCATGGAGACATGGTTGTGGTGGGATTTGAACCTGGGTCTTCCAGATCTAGGTCAAGAACCACCACACAATCCTTTTACTGACCCCTCCAAACTTTGACTCAACTTTCCATGGCTGATTCTTTCCATGTCGTAAGCTTGATTACAGTGGTCCTCAACTTTGTGAGGACCACAGCCCAGCATTGTGGTAAAAAATTTCCCACGGGCCGGGCAGGATGCACGGATGCAGTTCTTCTCAGAACGGCACAGGTGCAGTTCGCCCAGGGCCTAGTATTTTTTTTGTATTTTTTGTTTTTGTTTTTTGGTTTTTTGACCATAACTTTTGATAGGAAGGAGATATCTCAAAACTGATTTTTGCACTGGATTCTGCTCCTCAATACGAATCCAACGACATATGGCATGATTGGGTACTCTGCACTATCACAACGTTTCAAAATGAAGCCAAAATGTAGGACAATGATGCCAAAATGTAGGACACCCGGACAGGAGGCTAAAAATCCGGACAAATCCGGGTTTTTCCGGTCATCTGGTCACCCTGCGCCATCGGGCAAGATGTCGCGGACTTAAATATTGCTTAAATAATGCTTCTTAAATATTGTAGCTCTGAAACATCTGAAGTTTATTGTACATGGTTCTTTTGTGAAGCATGTTTGGCCAACCCTGCCTTATAGGATCATTGTAAGAACACCATCGTTGGATCGTTGGACACATTATAGGATCTTTGTAAGGACACCATGTAATTCACATGGAGCACTTTGCACATTCAGAAAATATTATATAAATGTTAAAAATGAAAACATGTGATGGACTTCAATTTGCCAGAGGGTGCTGGAGTTTCTTTGCGTTGGTTTAGAAAGGAGGTGAAGAGTCCCTTGAAAAAGATTTTTACTGGAACTCCTTGACAATATCAATAAAATCACTAACTGATCCTCCATTAATTTTTTTTGCAAGATTGCCGTATTCTTTGATCTCCCTTTTTGTGTGTTCCTCTTACTAAAAATTCATTGATCCATTTCTATTTTTCTCTCCTGAAATGCAAACAACTTGTACTTGGGAAAGAAAACATTGTCGGTCAAGGATCCTAGGAAGGTGACTGGACTGTGCTATGGAGATGCATTTAGGCTTCCTAGTGTACTAAGATGCTTACATGCTTATGGGTCTGTGAGAGTCCCCCCCAAATGCAGTACTTTGTCCGTCATATATGGCTCATACCTGCAAATTATTATATTCTCAGTTGCAGAGATTGAGTTAGTATGAATTTATTTTTCTTTTAAAATCAGTGCAATTGCTACCAATGAGGGGTCTACACTGCGCTACTTGGAAAGGTATCATTTGATCTCCTTAACTTCATTACCACGTCCTTGCCAGAGGCTGAATATATGCTAGAAAACTATTTTGCAGGGAAAACTAGGTCATGGTATCACATTAGTAGGTGTGCAATATTAAATTTCAACAGTATAAAGCTGTTTGCCAAAAGGAAAGAAGAATGTCCATGAGAAACTGTTCAGGTGAGGAAGTTGTAATGTCTTTTCTGAGTCTCACTTGCCACATAAAGAGGGTCCTTCACATCTTGTGGCTATTTTCTCCAGTGGTTTTTTCCCCCTATAGTATGTGAAAAAGAACATCTTCTCACCTTATAGCAATGCATCTCAACCTTTTCGGAGGCACTGAAGGCTGCTTCCTGATTTATAAATGTCAGATGATATGGCTTTAGTGGTGATTGAGCACAAATGCTACCCCTGTCAGTTTTGTGAACCATCAAAAATTGGGTCATGACCTATTGGTGAGTCCCACAGTTTGAGATCCACTACATTACCAGATTGCTCTAAAGATCATATCAAGATAATATGTGGTAGTATATTACCAGATTGCTCTAAAGATCATATCAAGGTAATATGTGATACATATATGTGGTAGTATGTGGTTCATGTCTTTCCCTTCCATGTTCTGGGGTGAATAGGATCAGAACAGAACTTTAAATATATGTCTGTGCATCATCCTTGTATTATCAGTGGAGAAATATATTGTGTGTGACAGTACATTACCAAAAGATCTGAAATCTCCTTCTTTGCATCTGTCACATATTTAAAATGATCCCATTTGCAGAGACAAATTGGATATCTCTGGATGCCTTTAAGTCAAATATCTAATCTGAGCAAACTGCTTTAATTCCCATCTAAAATTGCTATTTTTTTCCTTTCCTAATCAAGATGGCTAAATTAAACACAAGGAACTGGCTGTCCTTGTTAGATGCAATTGGTTTTGGCCACTGAAAAATCTGAACAATAGAGAGCAATATTTTATGCAACAAAATTTTGCTATTTTCTCCCAAAGCTGCATTTAAAAAAAAGCGGGGGGGGGGGAAGAGGAAAGGTTGCACAGTGAAGAGTCAATTGGTGATGAAATATTATGTCCTGGAATGACAATATTTTATTGAGATGTGAACGATCAGAAACAAATTGCATGCATAAAAATAATCTGGGTTGTTTCAGACTGAAATGTTCACTGTATTAAAAGTCACCACACAGTATTGCTTCCAGTTTAATTTGGATTTTGATATTTTGTGCCACTGAAGTGTTTCATCACACCAGATCTCTAAATATTTGAGCATGTAGTAATTTATTAACAAATTTGTGTATTAAGTTTGTTGGGTCTGATTCTAAGTCTGATATTATACCTGCAACCAATACTGCCTGGATTGACTTTACCCTGGTTGTTCTGTCAGGATAGAGCCTTCAGGCTGTTATCTGAAATAAAATCCTTTTTCTGTAGGCATATCCTGGCATGTAATTCTGCACAAAGCCATTGAGAGGTTCAGGATTATAAACAGCTAGAGAACCAGAGTCCTTTTCCTGGGGCATGCAACACAAGTAATCTGGGACTTCAAAGGCTTAACAGCAGATATATTGAATGTCAGTCACGCAGTACCCAAGAATTTGGGAGGCTGAACCAACTTGAGCTATTGTTTGAGCGCATGTTTTTACTGCTGCTTTGAATTCTGCTGCTGTTTTGTTTATTTGTATGTTAACAACAGTTATATCCCATTTCCTGTTCTGCATGGGAAGCTTAAAGTGACTCACAGTTCAAAGCACTTATTAATAAAAAAAGAAAACCCATAGTTAATACTACAATAATAATAAATAAAAAATTAAGAAACATGGAAAACATTGGACAGTTCAGCAACACAAACAGATAAAAACTGCGAAACAGAAAAAGCAACAACCTCCCTTCAGTGAATAGCTCAGTCAAGTAAAAATGTCCTGGACATGTTCCTTGCCCAAAATGATAGTAGAGGAGGAGCAGATCTATCCTCCAGTGCAAGGATTTCCAAGCTTTTTGGCAGGAGGGCCACATTCAGTGGTGGGCAGATACCGGTATGGGCCTACTCGCCCGTACCGGATCTTCCACCTGGGCGGACGATAGCGAGCCGGCCAGACCTGCGGCTGCAAGAGCCGCAGGGATCGGTTCGCTGGCGGCCGCCACATCTCCTGAAGCTCGGCTTCAGGAGACGCAATGCGCTACTGCATCTCCTGAGGCCGAGCTCCAGGAGACTGAGTACGCATGCGTCCAGCAGGACGCATGCGCACTGAGTCTCCTGGTACAGAGACCCAGGAGGCTTAGTGCACGTGCGTCCTGCTCGACGCACGCACACTAAGCCTCCTGGCCGGCAGGGAGGCGAAGGAGGGGAGAGCGCAGCACCACCACGCTCTCCCTGCCTCTGCTGGCTGGCTGGGGAGGCTGACAGCCACATCCTGTGCAGGTCTACTCAGAAGTAAGTTCCAGTATAGTCAATGGGACTTACTCCCAGGAGGTGTGTAGAGGACTGCAGCCTCAGAGCCCCAGCCTAAGTAGGTCTACTCAGAAGTAAGTCCCAGTATAGTCAATGGGACTTACTCCCAGGCAGGTGTGGTGAGGACTGCAGCCTCAGAGACCCATCCTAAGCAGATCTACTCAGAAGTAAGTCCCAGTATAGTCAATGGGACTTACTCCCAGGAAACTGTGGAGAGGATTGCAGCCTCAGAGCACCATCCTATGCAGGTCTACTCTGAAGTAAGTAATTTTTAATTTTTTTATTTTTAAATTAAAAACCGCCCCTGGCCCCGCCCTTGAACCTGCCCCTGCCCCTGGCCCCGCCCACTTCCAGAGAACCGGTTCTTGGGCCAGGCTGTGCCCACCCCTGGCCACATTATGATGTTGGGGACTATGAATTAGCTATTAATTTTTTTCATTTTCTTGTAAACTGCTTTGTAAACTTTTCAGTTGAAAAGCATATAAATACGACAGACAGACAGACAGACAGACAGACAGATAGATAGATAGATAGATAGATAGATAGATAGATAGATAGATAGATAGATAGATAGATAGATAGGAAAATTCATTTACATAGATTTACATATATGAATATGTTAGAGACAGAACTTATGAAATGAATGATTGAATTCAAATCAGTTCATCAACACTTTCTAATACAGAGAAAGAGGAGATCATTAAATCAGTTCATAAGCACATTCTTACACAGAGTGAAGTCTATGCAGCCTCCCAGCCCTCAGAATACGCTCCAGAGATGTGGGGAACAGAGCGTGCTGGAGCATTATAGGCTTGCCTGCAGGCTGGATGGAGAGGTCTTGCCAAAGGCCACATCAAGCCTTGTCGAGGGCCAACCCTGGTCCCTCAGCCAGGGTTTGTACATCCCTGCTCCAATGGCACAGAATTCAAGGGGCCAGGTGCCATCATAGACAAGGCTCTGTCATGGGTAACATAGAAACTGAATTTTCAATAGAAATGGGATCTGCGTCAGAACCTCCCCAGTTCTTCTTACTAGTTCTTCTTACTTCTTACTAGTTCTTCTTCCTAGTTCTTCTTCAGGGTGAGCAGATACAGTGATGCCTCACGTAACAAATTTAATTCGTTCTGGAGGCATGTTTGTTACGTGAAACGTTCTTTACGTGAAGTGGATTTTCCCATAGGAAAAAACGGAAACTCAAACAATTGGCTCCACAACCCCAAAAATATTCATATAAAAATATTAACTAGATGTAAAAATGATGACAGAACACTGGGATTGAATTCAAAACATGCATTCAATGTGCATGATCTTATGAAGTCTACTTAGGCTGCAGCCCTAAAGACACTTTCCTAGGAGTGAGACCCATTTAACACAATGGGGCTTACTTCTGGGTAGATATGGTTAGGAGGCTGCAATTCAAGACACCTTCAAAGTGTCTCCCACTTTCTCCTTCTCTCCATCCTGAGCCTCTCTTTCCCCTGCTCCCTTCTGGCTAGCGCTGAGCTGCTTCCTCTTCTCCCTCTTCTCTCCCTCTGCCCAGAGGAAATCCAGCCACAGGAGGAACAGCATGGAAGCGTTGCTTTCACTATGGGCAGGTGCGCTGGGCAGCCCTGACACTTTTTAAACAGGCTGCAAGCCAGTGCGTCTGCCCCATCTGCCAACGAATGTGTTCTTTATGTGAAGCACAGTTTGTTACGTGAAGCAGAATCCTAGAGAAATTTTTGTTTGTTATGTGAAACATACTTTATGTGAGGCGTTCTTTATGTGAGGCGCCACTGTACATGTACTACTGTAGTCAGCTTTTCGAGTATTTTGGGGTGTGTGTGTGTGCATGTGTGAGTGTGATTTTCATCTTCTATGCACACAAGATTATAAGACATGTTCACTGCAATCCTATGCATTTGTACTCAGAAGTAAGTCCCACAACAATCAGTACGACATACTGCCATGTGAATGTGCATAGGATTGCAGCCTTTGAGCATTTTGAGTAGAAAAGCATGGTGATGTTCAATAACTGACAAACCACAAAGAGAAGCAGGCTATTCTACCTCAGACTGAGGATGGTAATGCCCAGCATGCATGCCCAGAGCTCTGGGTGTATGCAGGGGGATCAGTGCACTCCCAACCCATTGCACATGCCCAGAGTTTCAAGAAGGGGCACACTGCTCTTCCTCGCAGCAGAGCCAACTGAGCATGCTAATGCACAGCACTCATGCCCAAAGCTCTGAGCATGCATAGTGGGTTGGGAGTGCTTCCAGAATGCACATGCCTGGAGTTCTGCGCAACAGGTAATTTGCCCTAAGGGGGTACAGGAGGAGTGTCAAACTCCTCTGGCGTATCACCCCACTAGGTTGAGTCACCCGTTGCAGCCCGAACCAGACTCACCATCCTGGCAATGCCCCTTCTTCAGCCACCTGTCCAGGAATTAGACAGCAGAAGGAGGAGAGTTCTCTTTCACAAATCCATCTATTGCAGCTATATATTAGCTATATATAATGCATCTATTGCAGCTATATAGCTATTGCAGATATATATATATATATATATAGAGAGAGAGAGAGAGAGAGAGAGAGAGAGAGAGAGAGAGAGAGAGAGATAGATAGATAGATAGATAGATAGATAGATAGATAGATAGATAGATAGATAGATAGATATAATAGTGTGTATTATAATAGCATAATAGCTCACTTCATTGGAGCTCACTTCAGGTTTGTATGATAGCAAATAGGAGTTCACTGCAGCCCACATGAAAGGCCTGAAGGATGTGGAAATGTCCCAGGGCCTCCATAGTGCTATGATTGCTATGGTATGGTTGGGGAACCCTTCGGCTTCCAACCTGCCCACAATAACATAAAGTGGATCAAGCAGAACTTTGGGAACTTTGGGAAACATTGGTCTACAGCAGTGTTTCTCAAAGTGGGGGTCGGGACCCCTTTGGGGGTTGCCTAGAGCTTTCCTGGGGGTCGCCTAAAGACCGCTGGTGCAGGGGGCCAGGTCAGGCTTGCCAGACCTCTGGCTGTAGTTGCACATGCACTGGGGCTGACTGACAGCTCAGGGCCCAATCCTATGTGTGCCTACTCTGAAATATATCCCATTATAGTCAGGGGGGCCTTTACTCCCATGTAAATGTGGATAGGATTGCAGCCTCAGGGCCCAATCCTATGCATGCCTACTCTGAAATAAATCCCATTGTGTTCAATGTGTGCATAGAACACACATTTCATTAGTAACAAAGAAAATGCATCCTGCATATCGGATATTTACATTACGATTCATAACAGTAGCAAAATTACAGTTATAAGGTAGCAACGAAAATAATTTTATGGTTGGGGGTCCCCACAACATGCGGAACTTATAAAGGGGTCACGGTGTTAGGAAGATTGAGAACCACTGGTCTACATTGACTGCAGCCCTACAGAGATTTGGACAGAGGTCTTTCCCAGCCCTACCTTGAGACTGAACATAGAACTTCCTGCATACAAAACATGCTGGATCACTGAGCTGCAGAACCTCCCATCTGTTGGTAACCTGACTGGGAAGAACAAGGAAGTGAACACAGTAGCAACTGGTGCATACGCCAATTCTGGAATTAATTTTTGACATTCTTCATTACGTGAAACATGAAGGAAGGTGGAACAGTCATTGGGATAGAGCCAACCTATGGAACTTTAATGGAATGGAACACGGGAAATCTGTTCCTCTCTAATTTTGCTCCTGTTCTGTCAAGTTTGTCTCTTCCAAACTGTTGCCTTTTGTTTCCACTTTACCAGCTCCTACCAGCTGTTTTCCTTCAATACCTTTCAGTGGAGATTGAATTTCAAGGCCTTCTAAGGGGAAGCTGCTGAAAGCACCAGAATCCTTCGGACCCACACTTCAAAGCAGCTTTAATCATTCTTCATGCACAGCTTTAAAGGAATCCTTGGTTGCGTTCGTTCCTTAAAGCAAAGATCACCATGTGCCCCGTTCTTCTTTATAGACCATCAGTGGGAGACATCGTGTTTCTGATTTGTACACATCCAGCTTTTTGGATTTTAAGAAGTAATTTCTCTTCTGTATCTTTTAAAAGGTGGGGTGGGGGTTGCTGAGAAGATGAATAATGGGTATTTTTGGAACGTGCTGCAATAATGACAGGACTGCTTGAAGATGTGTTCTGTGATTCTTGCAGCAAGTTCCTAAAATACCCGTTATTCTTCTCATCCCCCACCCTCCTCTAAAATAGTTAAAGATAGACTTCATTCACCTATTATTATAGACATTTCAACAACTGTGACTCTTTGCTGGAAGGTCCCTGGTTAAAAGCCATTCAGTATTCCTGATATAAAATGTCATTATAAACACATAGAAATCTATATTTCTATAGATTACATTGATTACAATGTAATTACATAGATTACATAGATTACATAGATTACATCTGGGCTACACTGTAAGGGGATTACCCCAAATAGTAGATTAGCACATATAACTGCATTACAGTCCAGCTTTTGATCCCTGTGGCAAATGGTAACGATCTTAGCCCAAGAAAATATGAGGATAGGGTTTTCAGGGGAATCTTATACTGAAATTTGTTCAGGAAAGTTTGCCTTCTATCTATCTACCTACCTACCTACCTACAGTTTTTGTATACTGCTTTTCAACTAAAAACGGTTTACAAAGAAAATGAAAAAATTAGTAGCTAAGTAACAGCTAATGGATCCCTGTCCCAAAAGGGCTCACAATCTAAAATGCACTTGCCACTTGAACAGACATTGCTGGGGTGTGTAGGGCCAATTACTCTCCCCTTGCTAACTGACGGACGAACACCGACTTGAAAGAGTACCTCTTGCCCACTTAGCAGGGGTAACTGCTAACTTCTCTCTCCTTTCCACCTTTGATATATCCTTTGCCTCTGTGTGTGAATGTGTGTGTGTTTGAGCATGTATTTTGTTTGATTTTATTTATTTTGTTTATTTATTGATTGATTTTATTTATTTTATTTATTTTGTTTGAGCATGTATTTTGTTGATTTTATTTAATTTTATTTAATTGCATTCATGACAGTGTGAGGGTTGACACTGTTGAGGGTTCTGGGGTAAAGTCCTGCAATGGTATCCCCATGGTGCCTTCTTTCTGCTCTCTGGTGGAGCAGTGCTGTGGACATTATCAGGCATCTCCTACTGGAAGTTTCAGGGGTTGGCCTGACCAGATAGCTCCTTGGTCAGTGCCAACCTGTCAAACCCTTGCTGGTACTCTTGCTTGGGGGATATAGTTCATACAGGACTGTAAAATGGAATGAGGGATATTTCTTTCCTTTGTCACATCTGGTGCTGTGGGTGGTGCAAGTGGTTAAGACACTGTGCCTGTTAACCAGAAGGCCAGGATCGAGACCTGGGTCCCCACAAGACAGGGTGCGCTCCTGTCCTTAGCCCAGCTCTGCAACACAGCTGGAACCAATCGTATCGGCTCTGCCGTTCCATTGGACTATTTCAGTCACATGGAGAGGGGGGATTTGCTGGTTGGGTAACAGTCTAACCTCCATATCAATCTACCCAGGCCTTCATGCTTTGCATGCAGCATCGAGCACGAAACCATAGTCTTTCAAGACTGATGGATGCCACGTTGTCACATCCTGAATAAATGGGGGACCCACACAGCTACTCTTAGCACAAGTGAGGAAGTTGTTATGGGCATCAAAGGCAGTTCCCCCCCTCCCACAAAGTAAACAGCAGCCATAGGTCTATCTGAACCATGTAAAGACCTCAACAGGGGTAAAAGGATTCAATAGTTTCCATGCAGTGGTATACCCATCCTTGGTCCAAATCTGCAGTGATATCCCCATGCAATGGGGGTGCATGGTCCTCTATGCCATGGTTCAAATTTGGTTCCTAGTTAGCAGCTGCCAACAAGCAAAACTAATATTAGTTACTCCAGTTAGGAAAAGAATCCAACGTGCAAAGTACCATATATCTGGATATCAGTTTTAGCTCTCACAATTGCTGGTTTTTCTGTCCTTTCCCTTGTACACTCAAAAATATTGTCTGGCCTCTACTTCTATGGTTTCCGGAGCACTGCGTGAGCATGAGATTGCTGATATTATTGGAATAGGGGTTCCTATCCTTGTATACAGATTTTGCTTCAGTCCTGAAATTTCAGAAACCAGAAACTGTCCTTGCTGTTATTTCCGTCAGTCCAGCATACTCAACTGTAATAGTTTTCTTCATAGAAAAAAGAAACTTTTGTCTTTTTCTCATGTCATCCATTCAAAGAAATGAATCTAACCGTTACATAACAGCATGTTATTACAGCTGTTAAATGTTTCTCAGTAATATTGCGCGTACACCTAAATTGGATGTCTACATAGATAATAGGCTGTGTTTTTTCTTTCTTTACCACTGAATGCTATAGGATATGTACATGTACTATTCAAGGCATTTTCCTTTAGCATAACATATCATCCCACATATGACTTACGAAGTGGAAAGTAGTATGTGTGGGTGTTTTCAGCTGTAACAAAAGAATTGAAAATTGCCCTTATTGCAAAGTGATATGAGGCTGCTCAGTGTATACCATGTGTGTTGTTGCTAGGAAGGCAATGGCTGCAGTCCTAAACACACTTTCCTGGAAGTAAGACCCACTGAACACAATGGGGCTTACTTCTGAGTAGACATGGTTAGGATTGTGCCCAATGTGATTCTGTAAAAATGTCTGCGGCAGAGATGGTTCTGGAAATGTTACCATTCCTGGGTGGATAACAGGATTTAGATAATGGTGATGGAGATATTTGTATGGTTGCCCACGCAGTTTTCAAACCAGCTGGTTGATGGTGGACCCCCATATTAACAGCTTCATTTTGCAATGCCACTGTGATGTTTTAGCACAGTTCCATTCATTGGTATGACAAATCACACACATGCCGGGTCCTGAGCATAGGCAGGTGTGTTGTACAGACTCAGACTTTTGGTTCACTTAGTATATTCTGTTTCATCACTTACCCAACTCATGCTAATTGTAAGTCTGCAATACATGAACGGACGCCAACCCAGTTTTGTGGAGCATCTTGGTCTTGAGTGTTTTGTGTGAAATAGGCTTTTGTGTGACTAGGAAGGAAAGTCTTTTACAATGCATCACATTTAGCAATGGATCACACGTAATGGTTGTGGGAATGGAAACAGACTCCAGAAATGTAAGTTTCCTTGGATTACAAGGAAAGTTCTTCTTGTGCAAAACTTCCTTGCGCAAGCAGAGTCTTTGTGTAAGTGGGATGTTCCTTCCATTTTCAGAAGGAGCATGTGGTGCTATTCACAGAAGCATTATTCTAGATGCAACCCCTCTAACTACTATTATTTGAGAAGTTTCAGAGAATGTATCACTGGAAGCAAATGTATCATTACTGGATATGGGCTCATAAATCTCTGATGAATGGAAATCTCATTGCTTCTGGTTCTTCAATTATCCCTGCCCCCTCACTGCCTAATGTCTGGGAGCAGGAGGACAAATCAGACACTGGTAAATTTGGTGTAAATAACTTGCCCATAAATTAACTAATCTCTAGGTACTGCACAAAAGTAGATTACTGTAGTTTATTTGTGCCCCTTCTCCCCCCACCCTGGGAAAAAGAACTATTACACTGTGTGATGTTACTTCTTGTACGCTGTATATGCATGTTTGAACTAATGATTGGGAACATTACTGTCACAAAGGTAAATTTATAACATCATTGCATTTTGAGATGTAATAGGAATTACTCTAGGATACTTCTGCACGCCCAAACAGGTAGCCCATGGCATCCATAGTGACTACTAGAGCTTGTAGCCTAAGGCAGGATCTGATTGCAGGAGAAAATGAACTCCTCTTCAATTCTCAAGATACAAAGCAAATGCCTCGCAAATTGGTCACATTCCATTTAACTCATATTAATCTACATTTCATCCCCTAAGGGCAGAAAATGCCATATTTTTCTTTCTTCTTTAGGATATATAATTTGTTTTGTTGTAAAATATACTTGAAGGTAGTATGAAATTATAACAAATAGGAAACACACATAAACACATGCCCGTCCCTGATACTTAGGCTTCAGGCTCATTTAGGATTTCCTCCCTCCAAGAGGCACATCTCTCTCTCTCTCTCTCTCTCTCTCTCTCTCTCTCTCTCTCTCTCTCTCTCTCCAATAATTCTTCTGCCTAAATTGATAGATATTCCTTAAGTGACACAGCAGATGTAGTTGAAATATATAGTGAACCTGTA
This sequence comes from Cryptoblepharus egeriae, assembly GCA_030015325.1. NCBI lineage: Eukaryota > Metazoa > Chordata > Lepidosauria > Squamata > Scincidae > Cryptoblepharus > Cryptoblepharus egeriae. Next base: position 32,021,815 of record JAREYC010000004.1, read on the forward strand.
GGTTTATGGCAGTACTGTTTGGAAAGGGCTTATTTTTTTCCTTAAGATACAGGGAATGACAAAAGGTTAAGGTAAAGGTTAATGGAAACCCCTATGTGTCCTCAGTGGGTAATCCAACCACTTGCACAAGCAGACAAAGACTAGTCCAGATAGGAACCATGTCTGATATATTTTGGACATGTCTGTGTCCTGCATTATTATTTGCACAAGTACAAAATGGTTTGGACAGCAGAAACTTCATTTATTTGTAGAGGAACACTGAACCATAGATCACAGAACTGGAAGGGGCCTAATAGGTCATCTATTCCAACCTCCAGCCTGTAGTAGGAAATCCTCTTAGGGCATCACTGATAGGTATTTGTCAAGCCTCTGCTTGAGGATCCCAAGTAAAGGAGAGTCCACCACCTCCCTTGGCAATCTATTCCAAGGAATTTGATATATCTGCTGCATATATGTTATGAATGGTGAATTCAGCTTGAGGAGGGAAGTGAAAAGGGACCCCGGATTCAAAAGCCATGGGAGAGTACCTCCATTGCTTGCTTACCCATGCTTTAAGAGACATCCATTTGTCAGTTCCTTCCATTGTGCCTAGGAACTCGGCAGGATTGTGATTTGGAGCTAGTCTTCCAAGAAAATACAGAGGAAAAAATATTGTAGATGGATCTGTATTTCCCATTCAAAAACCTGGAGAGCTAGAGATAATATAGCAACAAAGAGCTCTCTGTATATATATTTGCATTCAGCTAGAATAAGTGTAACATCATTAATTTGTCCATATGAGAACACTTATAACCTACAGTGTTTCTACTTCCAGAATTTAGAAATACAAAGACAAGTTTTCATCACCTGCCATCAGGCCCTTTCGGATGGAATGCTCAGTGCAAACGAAAATGGAGTCAGAGCAGATCTTGTTGTTCTCCTGGAGCTCTGCCCCTGTCACAGCCTGTCCACATCTGTGTTTGTGACGGCAACTGTCATAACATTGCTAATCAATAAGAAGAGTGACAGGATCATTTGTCAAAGACAAGCCAGTATTGCAGCTGTTGTCACCACCCTTTCTTTCTCTGTTGCACAGCAAGAAACCTGGAGGAAGATCTGCTGATTTGTCTTCGACCAACTGTTCAGGGGCTCTGGCCAGCAGACAGCCATTGTACAAGGACACCAGACATCCTGCAAAAGTCACAGGCAACTTCTGCAGCATTTGTCCCATATGGTGGCAGGTCTGCTATAGGTTCCATGTTTCCATTGGGACCAAGATCCATGTTTTGATGCATGTTGAGGAAACCAGCTGGCCTGTTGTATAGGTCTGTCTCTGGTATGTTACATTCCCACCAAAGTAGTACCTATTTATTTACATGTATTTGCATAATTTCAAACTGCTACAGTAGGTTGGCAGGAATTGGCCAACCTGACAACTTTCAAGTTGACAGGTTACTCTGTATCCAGAGCCTGTTTCCAGGGCAGAAATTCCCTCATCCAGCTCCTCAGAGTTATATCTCCTCAGGAGCAGGTATAACAATGAGTAGACCCATAGGGGTCCATGATAAGGCAGTGTTCACCACAAAGTTCTTAGCCAGCCTAGCCACAACCCCTGCCTCTCAACTTCAGGATATGGCACAACAACAGCAGCCCACTAACCTGTGGGTACAGCAGGCCACTCCAAGCATCCCCTTGTATCAATGTAGACTGTACTGGCATCTCATCAGGGACTCCATATAAGGCAGGCACCACAGCTGTTCCTTGTTCAGTGTGTTCTGAGGGGGGTCTCCTCAGGAGCAAGCCCTCCCCAGGTATCACTGATGGTGCCTCCTTAGCATGCTCTGGAGCAGTTAGGTCAGCCCAGGCTTCCTGATCTCTGGATCCAGTATAACTGTCTGCTCTGGATTTAGAATTGTTGGGGCAGCCCAGCCCTAACTCTGGATTGTGACCTGGATTAAGCACCTGGAGATGGATCTATTCTGGGTGAACTTTTACTTGAAGATGAGGACCCAACCTGTGAGACGATCCAATTTTGTCTCAAATGCTCATGTATGATTGAAGCCCATGCCCTATAGGCACAGAAGTAATTATCACTATACTTCCAAATATATTAATAGGCAAGTGATACTCACGGAGGGAGCTTAGTCCACTAGGTGTGGTTATCACAGCCCCGGGTCACTATAATTAAGCTGGAAGAGAAGGACTGTTGAATAAGACATTCCAATGCCCCCAGTGTTGATATAAGTAAGACCTATTCTATAAAAAGGCTCAAGAAACATGATAACCAACAGATGAGCGCTGAGACAACCTGATTATGTGCCGAACTCAGTTTATTTTCGGTTGTGCAGATGTACAAGTCCAAAGGGTACCTGCTCCTTCATCAAGAAGTAAGTGGTCCCATTATAAATTGATTGAAAATGACATTTTAAAATATGCCATTAAGAAATTAATCACATCAACCAGTCAACCAATTGCTCTCAATGTGTTTTGGAGCACTAGTACAAATCTTAAACAGATACCTGCTGAACAATTTTTTGGTGAAGTTCTCAAATTCTTGTGGCCCCCAATTTAAGGGTGACTTAAATAGAACTCAGACCCCTTTGTATGTATATGGGTGCATGCAGAGCTTTTCTTCTGGAGGGACTCACTGATACTCAGTACTGGCACCTTTTTCCACCTGCCTACCTCCAGCAGCTAACTAATAATTAGTCATATGGGGATGACTTGTGGTGAGTCCTGGCACATTTTCCCCCCAGAAAAAAGCCCTGGGTGCATGTATTGTTTTCTGGTACCAGAGGTATCCAGCTGACATGTGAGCAGTAGTGGCAGTCATTCGGCCACTACCATCCCCTTGTAGTGATCTGGAGGTTTGCCACTATTTCTCCTGGTAGGGTGTGCAACACTTGCCATCACAGTGTTTGGTGTGAAGCACTCAGGGGTCTTCCTGCCATCACCTCAGTTTGACACCAAATCAGAGCCATTTCAGAAGCAGGGTAGCACAATGACATGCAGTGGTGGTGGTGATGTAATAGTATCATTGTGCCCCTTGCCCCTGTTGCAAGCTGGCCCAGCAAGATCACTAGTAAGGGTGGTGTTGGTGGGTGGGTTTGAGTGTGGGTACATGTGCAGGTCCTTTTGACTTGAACAAGGACTTTCAGGAATAATTTTGCTACAGTGACAATGAACTTTTGTCCTTTAACTTGTGAGAAATTATCTCTTATTATATTTTTAATGTACCCGTCAAACAAGGGGAGACATGCTGTTAAGACCTATTTTATGGAGAGACTGCTAGATAAGCCACTGGCATGATAATCACCCAGGAGTCAATTAGACAACGGTCCACTCGGTACTGCAAATAATTTGATCTTCAAACAATCAGCCAATGAAATATATATCCACCCTATAAGGTGCTTAGCATCTGAAACTGGTTTGTGCAGAGATTAAGGGGAAAGACAAGCTTGTTTCACAGCAGCTACCTGAACCATCCTCTGCAATGAAAATAGAGAATAAATGCAGAGATCCACTTTCCTGGGTCTAAAAGTAAGGGGGATCTTCCGACTGAGCTCTAGTCACAACAATTCCAGTATTAGGAGCTGTACAAGCGTTGTTGCTGTGGAAGGACTCACATTCCAGATCCAAGCCTCCGATTGCTCAGATTTAGGGCACCACCAGTTTTAGGCCCCCTCCAGTCTCAAAATGTATACTGGATTCAGTGCAGGCAAGCCAGCCTGCCGGATCTGGAAAAACGTAGGATTGCAGTCTTGCAGAATGCCTCACTGCAGCATACAAGAAGTACACAAGGAGTACAAGGAGTACACAAGAGGAGTGTACAAGAGTACACTCCTTTTGCCATTTGGAGCCATTCCAGGCAGGGGAAGAAAACACTGCACTGAATCTCCTGCAAGACTTAAGTGGTTTGCATACTCTCTAGCTATGCCACTGCAGTGGGAACATGTTTTGCCACATGTCTTTTTATACATATCTCAAGTGTGCCTTTTTGTTTAAATTAGGAACCAAGTCAGTGCAACCCCCAGTTAATGTGTTCATGATATCGTGTCTCCACCAGATCCTGTATTTTGTTGGTATTAGTATATCGATTTGGCAGGAAGACACAGATGAGACTTAAAATAACTACCTGTTTAAAAAGCTAATAGTGATAGAATGAATGTAACAAAGTTGATTGGGGGCTTTGAAAAAAATAAACAGCAAAAAACATAAAAAGGGAAGCAAATATAAGACTATTAAATTGTGGTTTTATAACCATTAGTACTTATGCTGTGTGTGCAAAAGCCTTTCTTTGAAAGCCCTTGATAGTCATTGTCTTCCATATTTAATGAAAATGGAATCAAAGGACAATAAAAAGCTATGAACTGGGATGTTTGTATCTTTCCCTCTCTTAATTTCATTTCATGGAAATGAATTGTACGTATTATGGTGATAGTTCATTTGATTCTTCTTTTTTTTTAATCAGTTGGTGTAATACATTTCAAACCAGGTCTGGCAATAATTTCTTGATCCCTTAGAAAGGTCATTCAATGACAATACCTGAACGATCATCTCATCACTGTCTTTGAAGGGGATCTTGGCTTCTTTTGATCTTAGGGGCCTCAAAATGAGGAAAGCCTATCTCTAAATTGCAACAGCATGCAACCTCTGTGCTACATGGGGAGGCCTAGAAGGGAAAGGGGAAAGAACAGATGATGGCGAGGAACTGAGGCAGGAGGAGAAAAAAGTACTGAATGAATGAATGCTGAATGAAATCTACCTATGCTAATGTATTCTTTTTGAACTGTTTAGTTTATTATTTTCGTATTGTGAGCCCTTTGGGAATATTTAGGGCACAATCCTAATAAATTTAGGCCAGCCTAACTCACATGGCCTATCTTTCTGTGATAGTGTGGGGAGCTCAGCATAAGCCTGTGCACTGGCCTAAACCTCCCCCGCTCCGCCCTGCCAGGAGTGGGGCAGAATTGTGTTATGGCTCTTTTGTGATACCCCAAGATCAGCATAGGACTTATGCCAAAGTTGAGGCAGGCCTAAATTAGGACTGCAGTGTTACTGATTTATTTTGCCATATAAAAGGCATTGTGAGCTACATTTGTTGAAAACCAGTATATAAATAATAGTTAATAATAATAATAATAATAATAAGAAGAAGAAGAAGAAGAAGAAGAAGAAGAAGAAGAAGAAGAAGAAGAAGAAGAAGAAGAAGAGGAAGAAGACTACAAACTGAGGCACAACTCTGTTGCCCAGATGATCCACTGGAATCTATGCCAAAAGTATCACAGGTGGGCGGAGGCCTATTCGCTCTGGTCCCGGGAATAGGATCTTCCAAATCCCCAGCCGCTGGAGAGCCTGTCGCAGCGGCAGGGGGCTCAACCAAGGGGACCGGTATGCCAGCAGTTAAAGGCTCCAGCACGGAGCGTCTTTCTTCCAGCACGGAGCAGCAGCTGTCCGGAGGAGAACACAGCCTCCCCGGCCCCTTTTTCTTTTTAACTCTTGCCTGCCTCCTTTCCATGATAGAGCCTCTTTCCTTAGCCTGGTGACTACAATACTAACCATGTCTACTCAAAAGTAAGCCCTATTGTGCTCAATGGGTCTTACTCCCAGGAAAGTGTGGACAGGGTGCATCCTCAGGGAGCTAGGCTAGGCAGGTCTACTCAAAAGTAGGTCCCATTACAGTCAGTGGGTCTTACTCCCAGGAAAGAGTGGACAGGGTGCAGCCTGAGAGCCCAATCCTATGCATGACTACTCAGAGGTAAGTCCCATGACAGTCAATGGGGCTTACTCCCAGGCAAGTGTGGCTAGAACTGCAGCCTGAGAACCCTATCCTATGCATGCCTACTCTGAAGTAAGTCCCATGACAGTAAGTCCCACTAACAAAAACTTAGATTTCTTTTTTTTTAAATTAAACTTTAAATTTTTTTTTTAATTCCCCCTTTAAATTCTCCCTGGCCACGCCCCTGACCCTAGCCACACCCCCTGACCCTGCCTGGCCCCACCCACTTCCAGGGAACCGGTTCTTGGGCCATGCTGGGCCCACCACTGAAAAGCATCATCTGCCAGTGGCAAAAAACTGGTGGGACCACAAGCCTGAAAAAGTGGTTGCAAATGAGCAGGTCAAGCTTCTGTGGGACTTCAGGATACAGACGGACAAGGTCTTGGAACACAATACTCCAGATATCACCATCATAGAAAGCAGTCAGGTGTGGCTTGTTGACATTGCCATACCAGTTGACAGCAGAATTGAGGAGAAACAACTGGAAAAGATCTCCAGCTATCAAGACCTAAGAATCAAATTACAGCGTATCTGGTGTAAGCCAGTGCAGGTGGTTCCAGTGGTAATTGGCACACTGGGTGCAGTGCCCAAAGACTTTGGCAGGCACCTGAAAACTATTGGCACTGACAAAATATCACTCTGCCAACTGCAGAAAGCCACTCTTCTGGGATCAGCACGAATTATATGCCGCTACATCACACAGTCCTAGACTCTTGGGAAGGGTCCGACTGGTGATGTGAATGAAACCAGTACGAAATTGTTTGCTGTGCATTTATGGATAATAATAATAATAATAATAATAATAATAATAATAATAATAATAATAATGATGATGATGATGATGTTATCATTGTGCATTTCTCACTCTTTATGGGAAAAGTAGGTTTTGAGGATGGATTTGAAGAAACTGTTTCATAAAGGATCTGAGAAGGCTCCCTTCAGGTTGAGAGGAGCCTCAGCAAAGTACTTTCAAGAAACACTCTAATGTTGGAGGTAGCTTAGTGGCAATGTTGGCACCCCAGTTGTATCCTCTAGCATGCAGGAGTACCAAAGAGGCATATGCAGCATATGCAGGAGGCCTCTGAGAAATAAGATAAAATATTTTTCCCTTTAACTCTGAGAAAATATTCCCCACTTCCTTGATTACTTACTATATAGCTGTTGGAAGTCCAAGAATAACCAGGGAGCAAGCAGACCAAAAATTGGGGGATTCCAATCTGATGTGGACAACTGCTGTTAGATCCTTTTGCAAATGCACCTTCTGGTTTCTTGTTTTTTATTCCCATCAGCAGTGCTAATATGGTATATTTTATTTACTCAAATCTAATGCACCATTGAATCTAATGCGGATCCTATACTTATAATCAAAATACCATATTTACTGAAATCTAATTAACCATTGAATCTAATGTGCACCCTGATTTTGGAGAGTGGATTCAGCTGAAAAAGATGAGCATTAGATTCCAGTAAATACAGTACCTTCTCTGGCAGTGGCTGGGTGCACTGGTGTCTGGGGCTAGAAGTCCCATTGTGTGCATTGTCACTTTGTCTGGCCTCAATAAAGAGAGTCTGATCAGATGTTAGTTTGGTCAGTGTTATCAAGTCACCCACAGGGTGTACAACCCATAGGATTGTATCATATATTTTTTTCTTTTTTAAACTTTCTGTAATTGCTGAATACTATCATGCCACACCTGTCAAGAACTAGTGGCCATTATGCTTTCCTTACAATGTTCCAAAAGACCAGTTGGCATAGGGGTGGCCTCCCCACATTCAATCCAATGTGAAGAATATATTTCTTCTCCATAGTGAATGCTGAACCAAAATATGTATCTCTCATACTGATCATATATAACAGGTTTAAATGCTTTGATGCTTTAACGTATGACTTTCCATGGATATCTGTGTGGCACCCCAGACTCCTTCACATCTCCTCTCATGGGCAGTTATGGATGTCACTTTGAATTCTTTTTATGGAAGAGCTGCATGCTGGGTGAAACATCAGAAATGTTAACTGGAAACAGACTTTTGCTTCTACAGTCACCACTTTATTATTGTTTTTTATATTTTATATTTCACTGAACTTAACCTGGGCTGCAATCTGGTACCCATATACTATGGTTTTATAGCCGGGTCCCTACAAAATGAGGATTTCCTGCTACAGGCAGGGGGTTGGACAAGATGATCCACTGGGTCCCTTCCAACTCTAATTCTATGAAATAAGCCTATCTACGTATATGATACAATGGTGGTGGATCACATGATCCACTATGGGCACAATCCAGAGTAACCACGGGAGCACATAAGAGACATGCACCCGTTGTTATTGCACCACCTAGTGAAAACCTATGGGAAATTCATACTGCAATCCAGAGTAACTTGTTCTACTCTGGAGCAAGGATTTCCCGTAGTTACTCTGGATTTCACCCTATGATATCATGTGGAATGCTGGTACTCTGCTGTTCCATAGAGAGTCACTGCCATCAAAGGGTAGATTTGGGTGGATCAGGGTGAGGAATGGACCAGGAGGGAGTGGATCTCAGCAGCAATGTTACATGCCAGGATTTAACCCCCTTATATTGGCCCAGGTTTTCCCCAAAGATTTCTCAGGCTAACACCAGCCAAAGAGCTGAAGTACAGTTCAGGGGACCTATTATGGATCAGGAAGTATAGAGAGGCAAGTAAAATTAACTTACCTCTCCACACTACCTGGTCCATTCACAGCACTGAGAGCACAATCCTATGAATGTCTCATCATAAGTAAGTCTGACTGTGTTAAGTGGGGCTTATTCCCTGGAAAGTACATATAGGATTGCAGCCATAGTATGCAGCACATGCTGCCTAGGCAATGCTGAATGCTCAGGCCAGTCCTGGATTGGATTGTGCCATTGGTGAGCCCTATGTACATTCTTGGTTTTATTATTATTATTTAATTTTTTTAAGAATGTCCTTTCTGCTGATCATGACTATCTTCTACATTCAAAAGCAAAAGGAACAGCTTCAAAAGCAACTATTCGAACATCCCGGTAGATATAATTAGACAAGATTATAATGGACAAGCAGAGAAGCTGGTGTCATGGAGGCAATTTTATAGCTACTTAGCTGAAAAAATAATGCTCAGCTATAAGGTGGGAGTGAGCATTAACACTGATATCTCATCTCCATTTCCCCTTTTGTTTTACATTTAGTATAATAGGCTGCAAGAAACCCTGAGAGCCAAAATTTAAATCAGTTACCGGTAAATCCATAAAATGCATAATATATTTTTGACAAGAATGGCCTTGAAATAATGTATATTATAAAACATTTACAGAGAATTAGATGATAGACTCAGAAATCTAATCTCGCCTCATACCTCAGGTGAAGTCATCATTTAATAAGCCATTATTAAATTGACTTAAATGAAATGTGTGGCACATTCTCTTTGTACTGAACATATTCTTGTGTGCATACAGTAGCGGTTCACCCATATACTGTAGGAAAAGCATGAGTTTGGAATGAGATGTAAAGAAAAAAGATAGTCACAGAGGTTATGGGAAGAAGACCTAAAGGCCCTGCTGGAATCTCAGGCCCACATCAAACATCGCAGGCAATAGAAAGTTCTCTATGCCTGTTTCACCCAGAGCTGGTTGCGCCACTTCCCCTAGTGCCCTAGGTTACATTTTAATCCAAAGGCATAACATTCTCACTCTTTAAATAGATGATCAATCAGAGAGGCCATTCTTGGGTTCACTTACACTCCACATAGCTGCAGTTTGCCGTTCAGTACCTTTGACCTGACCTTTGAACAGCCAAAAGCAAAAGACAGCCAGGGCAGAATACAGGCATAAAAGCGTCCCCACAAAAAGCCCCATGAAACATTTTCATAACAATGGAGACGTTTTCATAAAATGTCGGCTACACATTGCAACCATGGATTAAAGTTTCCCAGTTTTCAAACCAATTCAATGGACGGAGGAATATTCCACCCAGAAAGCTATCCAACTATTTCAGTTTAACAATAAAAGGTATATAGTACAGTTTCCTTTTTTTAATCACAACTGTAACTTCTAATTTTTGGCCATGCTTAAAGGAGATATTCTTGATGTCAGATTGCAGATACTAAATGCATGGGGTCCACATGAAAACAGGAGGTAATTCATCCAGTTGTACGTATCTTAGGTAGGCTGATTCAATCAGTGCCCTGAAATGAATGCATTGTTCACATCTGGCCTCTGTTTGTTATCTGAGTGGCCTCCTGGTTGTTAAAATACCTGTTTGCCAATTATTTCATTTGTCGTAGTTTATCGGGTTGCCGGCTGAAATTACAAGACGGAAACTCTTCAAACAAACTTGGATCCAAGTCTTAACCCTGTCTCCAATTTCTCTAGATAATTTTTTTTAAATGTAGCAATGCTGTTGGTATCAATTCCAAACCAAATTATGATCACACACTAAAAAAGCATTCTCATCTTAAATAGAAATATTCTTGTGCATGTATAATATAACCAGATGCACACATGAAAACTAGATTTCTCAACATTTGGTAATTTTACAGAGCACTTCTGTATATTTATGCTCTAAAATTACTTTTGAATAGTCTGCAGTGGCACAGTATCTTGATAAAGTGTAACCTATGGAATCTATTAAGGTAATTAGCAACATTTATGTTCATAGAACTGACACTTTTGAATTGTGGTGCTGGCAAATATTGTTAAGTATACCATGGGCAGCCAGAGTAACCAACAGAGAAGTGTTGGAACATGCGCTACAAGATACATAATTAGAAGCCAACATTGTAAGGCTACGTCAAATTTACTTTGGACATAGCACATGTGCAAATTCATTGGAGAAGTCATTGATGTTGGAAATTGTTAGTGGAACAAGAAAAAAGGGGTAGGGAAAGAATGCATTGCCCAAACACCCTTCTCAAATCAGACGAGAAGGTAGAATCTGGCATAAAGCAGGGCCACTATGAATTCTATGGTTCAATAAGCTTAAATCTTGCAGTGGATCCTGTCTACCAAACTTCTCCCCCTTTAGAGTGGGCACCTACGTTGAGGGAGGGAGACACAAATGTTCCCTCTGGGTAGAAGCATCCTGACTCCAACCTGAGCTTGGTTCATGCCCAAGTCTGGTTTTTATCACCAACCCCTGGAAACGGGGTCAAGGCAGCAAAATTAATCAGCTCATCTCAAGCCGGAAAGCCTTTAAGTTAGACTTTGCAATTCAAAACTTATGCGCCCCAAGTCAGCATTCCTTTTGCTAGACAACATCTCGATATCTTTACTTTCTAGCAAACCAAACCAGATTTTGCATGTTACTGAAGCATTAAAACCAGGGTGATTGTTTCTCTATCACTGTGGTGAGTTGTCATTGTACTTTACCTAAGAATGGTCACTGAATTGACCTCCTCCATTCCATATACATTTGGCCCTGCCTTTCCCATTTCTTTTCTGTTTGTGAATCCTCTTATACATATACTGAGAATTTCACTATATGTATTTGATGAAGTGGAATGTAATCCACAAAATTTTGTGATGGAATAAATTTGTGAGTCTTTTAGTGCTACAAAATTCTGTTGTTTCTGCTGCATCAGGTAATGGCCCAATCTTACCCCTACAGCTATACTAGAACAATCATGGCAGGAGGGCAAACAAATGGGCCAAGAGAGATAAATAAAAATATATTTCTTACTTACATCTCAATAGTCCACCTGATCACCAATGGGTTTCCTCCATAGGTTTCCCTACTTAGCAGGCACCAGTCTGAGGAAACATGTGAGGCATGCTGGAATGGGAAAATGGGTCTCTAAACCGTATGTGATTACCCTGATGGACACCCTGATCCTCTCCCAAACAACCCATGAATTTCCCCCAACACTACCCTATATGCTTTGGTGCAGCATTTTGGATCTTGCTGGTATATATGTGCTGCATCCAGCCATTTGCACCAGTAGTTCTGGAGCACACAACAGTGGCATGCCTTTTGAGTCAACATAGCAGAATTTGTGACAGCGGATTGCAAAATATGCTATCATAGGCACTGCTTAGAACTGGGCCATCCCGATCCAATCCTATAACTTTGTCAGTAAATCTGGAACTTCCTGACCAAAAGACCTTACAACAAATCATAGCATCCTTGTGTGGGGGACCGCACAAGGGTGTAAGACTCAGTAAATAATGGGAGTTCCTTCTGAGTAGACATGCATAACTTCCTCTGTTGAAGTTTTCAAAGTCTGAAAACTACTTTTGAGCAAAGTTAATAACATGTGAGAAAAAAAAATCATTCTCCAAGCTAGCAGTCGTCTGTCTGCAAGGATAGAAGATGCTAAAAAAAAATAATCATCGTTTACTACCAAGCAAGATATGCCAGTGCTGGATCAGTTTTTCAGTTTGTAGTGAATAAGTATCAGATGACCTTGGATGGTGGTGATTCTTTGGCAAGCCACCCTGATTAAATCAATATTTCTTTATCAAATGCTATTGTAGCCTTAATGTATCAACCATATCACATCTGGTTGATATCTGTACCATATGCTTGCAATCAAAACAGCAAAACTGTCTCTTCAAAACTTTACTGAGTTTGTGGGTAAAGAGTAGGATTGGGTCCTGGTATCTTACTTTTGGTGATGTTTCTAGGACTCTGGAGTAAGTAGACACTATCTTAATTACAGAATGTATTTGGACCAAATCTTGGATCACTTCAAAGTTTTTGATAATTTCCTACATTTGTGTAAGAATTAGCATGTAATGCACCATGCACTGAAAAGCCATGGTGTCTGAATGAAACGCATAAATTAAAATCACCATGTGATTTTACAAATAGTAAAATCTACAAATAGATCTACAAATAGCTTCCTCCATCCAAGTTACCTCCATCTGAAGAAGTTAGGCTCCAGTCATGAGCAGAAACTCCTTAGTGAAGCAAAAATATGAGTGGTTTAAAGGGATCTGGATTGAGTTTTGAAAGGAATACAGTGCTTCACATGTGTGTTTCTTCCTTGGGGGGAGATAACAGCATCTTCTAGGACAGGGGTCTCCAAACCCTGGCCTGGGGGCCATATGTGGCCCTCAGCAAGCCTCAATGTGGCCCCCGTCAAGACCCCTCCATCTGGCCCTCGAGCAAGCCTTGTAATCCACTCTAATTCATTCTTACATGTACATTTATGTAAATTCATTCAAATTTGAAATGTAAATTAGTTTTCTGGCCCCTGACAGTGTCAGAGAGAAGATGTGGCCCTCCTGCCAAAAAGTATGGAGGGCCCTCTTTTAGAAAGCCATAGCATAGAGAAGAAATTGATTCTCAGTTTTTGTCAACCCTCTCCACTATTAGATTAGGACTGTCACTATTACAATCCTGGCCTACCCACATCATCATAGCTAGATTCTCAAATCAATGAAGAACTTTGCCAGTAAAGCTAGAACTTCCTGACCAAAAGACCTTCCAACAGAACAAATCATAGTATTCTTGTGTGGGGGCTGTATTCTTAGTATTCTTGTGTATTAGGGCTCTGGGTGGTGCAAGCATTTAAGATGCTGTGCCTGTTAACCAGCAGGCCAGGGTTCGAGACCTGGGTCGGCCCCACAAGACAGGGTGAGCTCCTGTCCTTAGCCCAGCTCTGCGACACCAGCTGGATCCAATCGTATTGGCTCTGCCTTTCCATTGGACTAATTCAGCGGCGTGGAGAGGGGGGATTTGCTGCTTGGATAACAGCCTATCCTCCATAACAATCCAACCCAGGCTTTCCTGCTTCGCATGCAGTGTATGCAGCACCGAGCACAATACCATAGTCTTCCAAGACTGACGGAGGCCTGCTTTATGTGGGGGCCACAGTTGAAAATCACTGCAACAAATCATAGCATCCTTGTTTGAGTGTAGGAGAGAAAGCAACTGAAACTGACAAGAGGGACATAACCCCAAACCCAGAGTAACTACGGGAGCACATAAGAGACTTTACATGCACCTGTAGTTACTGCACCACCTAGTGAAAACCTATGGGAAGTTCATATTGCAATCCAGAGTAAGTTGTTCTTACACCGGAGCAAAGACTCCCCATAGTTAATCTGGATTTTGCCCTGAGACAACAATCCTAATCTCCAGTTAGGCTAGCATAAGCCCTGGCATAAGTCCTGAACTGACGTGGGGGTGTCACAAAAGTGCCATAAAGCATTTCTGCCCCAATCCTGGGAGGGGGAGGTTAGGCCAGTACACATACATGTGCCATCCTCTCCAAATCACCATGGGAGGACATGCCAGGTGAGTTATGCTGGTCTAATTTGGTTAGGATTGAGCCCTGAGTGCCTTTGGGGTCAAGGGTTGGAAACAAGACAATGACAATGACAACATTCCATTGAAAGGTCTCTTAGCACCTTCCTGACATTTCATTGCAGTCTTTAATTCTAATACCACCAGTTTATTTATACCATTAAAAAAGAAACCCATATTGTTCGTTTTTTGATCACATCCATCATGGCAAGTATTGTATATGCAAAAGGGGATGTAAACACTTGACATTCAGCTAGAGGCATATCTTTGTGAATCTCTTCTTAATGGCTGCAAACATAACACTTAATTGTATACAATATAAGCAGCTGCCTTTAGTAAATAGTCCTAAGCAAGCAGACTTTAAGAGGGCGAAAGATAAGCTCTCATACATAAAAACATATATCAAAAAGGAGAAAAATTAGTAGACATTTGGATATTAAATACAGTATGACACTTCTGGCATGAAAATTTTGAAGAAAATCCACTACTGAGAAATGTATATTAGGACTGTCCATTTTTGTCCATATACATCCATTTTTGAGAATCAATGTGCTGTCAATACTCATTGCTGAATTTTTTTGGTAGCAGATCGCCCTGTTGTGGATGTTTTGTAGTCCTATAGTGTCCATAAGGTTGACATGAATTACCTAGAATCAATACAATTGACGTCAATAAAAATAAGATTTGTATCTACATATAAATAAGAGCAGTAATACGGCAAATTAAATTTGTGTTTCTACACCTAAGGGAGAGGCCCCTGGGCACTGTGAAAGGGTACAGATTGCAACAATTACGTAAGGAGATAGCATGCACTTAACGTCATTGTAATTTTTTTCATTGAACACTCGCAGCTGTTAAAAAATATCGCACTATACAAAAATCTTTCTAATAGTTATCTGATCTTGTGGGTAAAGTTTAGTTTTCTATGGCTATCAGGAGTCCTTTTTTGCCGGCTTCTTTTCCTTCTAATTATATGTGCCTTTTAAACAGCAGCCTACATATTATGTAAACACATATCCTCCAGAAATAAATGAAAACTCCAAGAACTCTAAAATGTTGGCCATTCAGAAAAATATTGATGTCTTGAATGAAGCAAAATATTAAATAGACAAACAAGCACCCAAAACTGAACAACTTGGCTCCAATTAAAAATAAGAACACTTCTCTAATTTGGCAAATGTGAATCATATTTCCATGATTATGGAAACAGTATTCAGTGCGCAGTTTGTTGCATATTACTTTTTACTTTTAAATACAACAGTTAGTCATTCTGAAAGAAACAAATGAGAACCAAAACAGTTGTTCCTGGTATTATAGTCTCATAACTTTCATTGCTAACCAGCAGACTTTTTTATTTTACTAACCCTATAATCCAGAGTAACTACGGCTAAAATAAGGATGTCATACCCTACAATCCAGTGTAACTACAGGAAGACATAAGAGGCACTTACTCTGAATTTATTACATATAATTTATTAATTTCAAGCAGGCTATATGCTGCCTGCTCACAAGGAAAAGGAGGATAATGAACTTTTTTCCAGGATACATGGATAAAAAGAGGACGTGTCCTGGAGAAAGAGGACATCTAATTAAAAAGAAAATAAAAACAGCCTTAAACACTTCCCTAAAAGCATTAAAAACCCCGAGAGATAAGGAAAGGCTTGGGGCCTAATTTGGCTTCGGGAAAGGGGGAAGAGTTTGAATTATTTTTACAAATATTTTTTTTAAAAAAAATCACATTACAGTACATGTAGTGTCAGTTTCTATCATTTTCAGTGTTGGGGGGCTCCCTTCTGGAGCACTTTTAAGTTCCAGGTTCCTGGGATCAGGGCCATGCTGGAAGCCTTGCACCTCCTGGACTGACCTTCCTCACCAGCCAAAGTGTTCGCTTACTTGCGAGTAAATGCGGCTGTGCAGTGAGGAGAGATCTTCTTTCTGGGGTGATTTTGGGGACTCCACTCATTGGATCAGGTGTCCTTGGATTGCTCTCACCCTGCACTTTACATTGGACTATGGCACATTTGCCTACTCACGAGTGAAGCCGCGATATAAATTACTTTCATTTTCCCATGCATTTTCTGTGCATATTTTTGCTTTTCATTTTCTGGACCATAAATTTTGATAGGAAGAAGCTATTTCAAAATGGAATGTTGTGTTGGATTCAACTCTTCAAGACAAATCCAACGACATATGACATAATGGGGTGGTGCTCACCATCACAAAGTTGATTTTTGGGGGTCTCCAGGACCAAGATGGTGGTCCCTCAGCCTTTGCAACCCTAACCCATTCATGCCCAGGGCATTCCTGGACTGCTTGCATTTGCACTGTTGATTGATATGGAAAAGATCCAAGTAGCCCCATTGGAACAGCAGTGGTTGACCATGAGTTAAGGGGAAACATTTTCCCTAGCTTCAGAGTGAGCCATTGGCTGCCAGAAACTTTCACTGTATTTAGCACAGGCACACTGGCCTGTCTGTTCAAGAAAATAAACCACATTATTAAGTTATGGCCAAAAAAATGGTGGGGGCAGAACTATGGTATATCACCATGCTCACAATCTGAGTTGATGCCCCACCCCATATGAGGATGTCTATATTGGAGATGATGTGCTGACCTCCCATACAGGGTGTTGCAAACCCTAGTGATGTCACTGGTCAACACATGGTCTTGATTTATGATATAGTGCAGTGTTTTTCAACCAGTGAAGCTAGAACTACTGGTGCTATGCCATCACATAAAGGTGGTACTTGGCCCCACTGCCACAGAGATTGCATGACACTGCTCTGTTTGGCCTAAGACAGCCGAGAAAAGGTAATGGTATATCGGTAGCAAGACATTTCTGTCCAGTAGCCTAGATCTCCAATAGATTGGAAAGAAGAGTGCAGAGCCCAGGAAATGTCAGGATGCACCAGAAACTGCTTTTCCTTGGCTGCAGTTTGATAACTTAGATCAAACCAGGTATGTCTGCACAAAGCAAAAATGGCAAACCTTTGGCACCCAGGTTCTAAAATTGACACGGTGTAAATTACACCCTGTACCCCACTTGCATGTATCCTGCTCATGATGGTGGAATTTGGGGGAGGTGGCCAAATTTAGGAGGGCAGATCGACTTGGACTATCCCACCTACAGTGTTGCTTGCTTGGTTGATTTGTTTATTTATTTATAAGATTTATAGTGTGCCTTTACTATCTAAAGGAAAATACCCAGCTTTTCGTTTTCTCAGAAAAGTATCATTTGCAAAAGCATAAACTAAAAAAGTTTGGAAAGTCTTGGTGTATTGAAATTAAACTTTTTGCATTTGGTGGAAATATATATTTTTTCTTTAGGCTACTTTGTACATAATCTTTTGATTAGATATGATTTAATAAAATAAAATCAATTTCAAAAATACATACTTTGGGAATGAAGCATTTAAAAGAAAAGAGAGTGGCTTTTTACAGCTAGAATTAAAAGCCTGAAAATTTTTCATTCAAAAGTTATCAGGTCTATTAAAAATTAAACAGGAGACCATTTATCTGGCAACAATTGTATAAATAAACACCTTTTTGTCAAATCCTTGTTATCATTAAAAATGTTCATTGAAACCATGCACAGTCATTCTATAGTCTGGAAGTTATTTTTACAGTACAGCCATTGTTTGATTTTGGAAAACCAACTGGAAATGTCTCGTAATTGTATGGAGAGCTGACAAAGAGGGATTACTATGTCGGATGCTTCATGAAATACATTGTCATGAAGACATTTGACCATGAAATACTTCAAGATGTAACAGAAAATGTTACATCTACACATGGGTGACTGCCAGTTATGGAAGGCTGTGCTCCTGAGATAAAGTATCTAAGGAATGTGAAGTTTAAGAAGGAGCTTGTGATATCTATCTTTCAAGAAAATACATTAAGCCATTAATGAAGAGGTGAAAAAAGAGTTCAGACTAGAATTGCTGGAGACAAAAGCATATGCATTTGTTGATTGACAAAGTCAACAAATTCAAAGTCATTGACAAAGTCCTAATGGCAAAATGTGCTCCTAAGACAGTGATTCATTACAAGGAGAAAGCATGGTAAGCATGACACTGACAGTGGTAAATACATTTTAGCCTCCTAACACAGTCCAGCAACTTGATTTGGGAACCATGTTGAATGGGCTTCTTAGGCACCCTTCTGTGGCTATGGTTATCAATGTTGCAATCCTATGCAACTCTGATTTGGGAATGAAATCTATATGCCCTGAGGGAAAAGCAGCCATACAGGAGAGCAGAGACCTGAAACCAGTGGTCTGAGAGCACTGGTGCACCTAAGGGGGTGCAGGAGATGCAGTTGCAGTGGGCTACAAGCTGATATCATCATGTTATATATCATTGGAAAGGTAATGTAATGCAGAATGCAATGGAACAAACTGCTTGGAATATCCATATTCTATCAAATGTTATGGCCAATTAACCAGAAAATGAAAACAAAAAAGCCTATGGAACAAAAAGTGGATTTTTAAAAACTTAAATTTCCCATGATACTGATAGCTCTAAGTGCCAATGAGAAGTAATTATGATACTGTATAGAACTAAAGCAGGCCTCCATCAGTCTTGGAAGACTATGGTATCGTGCTCGGCGATGCATACGCTGCATGCGAAGCACGAAAGCCTGGGTTAGATTGTTATGGAGGATAGGCTGTTACCCAAGCAGCAAATCCCCCCTCTCCACGCCACTGAATTAGTCCAATGGAAAGGCAGAGCCGATACGATTGGATCCAGCTGGTGTCACAGAGCTGGGCTAAGGACAGGAGCTCACCCTGTCTTGTGGGGCTGACCCAGGTCTCGAACCCTGGCCTGCTGGTTAACAGGCACAGTGTCTTAACCACTTGTGCCACCCACAGCCCTTAATAAGGTGTTAATATGAATCAGCTCTCATTTCCATATAAATATATCATAATATAATTATCCATGCTAACTGGGTATACAGGTACTTCTAAGTGTTGCTCGTCTTAAATTTAGCAGGGAAAGAATACAGTAATAATTCCTCTTTGCCCCAGCATAGTATCCCTAACTAATAACGGAAACAATTTTCATTTTTTGATTAGTTTTTTAATTAGGTCAATTAAATTTAATTTTCTTGTTGCGGAGGGGGTGGGGCAACACCCCCTCTTAATCTTATTCAACCCCAGATAGCAAACAGGTGCTTTAGCTTTGCCAGTAGGAAAGCAACTGGGTGGTGAACTGCTGAGGAGGCAGAGGCAGGTTTTCCCTAATTTTCTTTTTAAAAATACCCCAGCATGACATCACTTCCGGTTGTGTTATCACTTCTGTGGAAACATTTTGAGCTTTGCTCTGGGCTACTTGATTATTAGCTACACTATTCTCTGAGAGAATGGTTTAGGGTGGTCCATCCAAAACTTTCCAGAAAGCTGCCTGATCAAGGTTCTTGATCCAAGCAGAATACAGACAGGCTGCAGTCCTAGCCTGCAGTTAGGCCAGCCTAAGTCCTGTGCTGATCTGGGAGTGTCACAAAAGTGCTGTAAGGTACTCCTGTTCCACTCCTGGGGGCAGATTAGGCCATTGCACAGAATGCACTGCCTCCCTACTTCTTCATGGGAATGAGAAGATCAATGAGTTGTGTTGGCCAAGGTTAGAACTGCACCCAATATCTCCATGTAATTCGGTATGCAAATTTAGAAGCTACGTGCAGAGAAATGGTTCATGAGGAAACATGTAAATCTCTTGCCCAGTGATACCAAAACCGTGCACTGTGGTGCAAAAGGCAGCCTTGGGGAGCTCACGCAGTGGTGGGATTCAAATAAATTAACTACAGGTTCTATGTCCTAATAATCTAAATTAACAACAGGTTCTATGCCCCATTGGTAACTGGTTCTCAGAACCAGGTGCTCATTAGCAAAGCATTCTGTAGAACCTGTGAGAACCCCCTGGAGCCCCCTGAAACTCATGGGATGCCAGTTCTTTCCTCTGTTGCCATCTTGGCCAAGATATTGTGCAATTTTGGGGAAGCGCTGCTGGCCATTTCCTCATAAGGTGAGGGGGAGAGACCACTTTATACCAGCAGCCAGGTATCTGAAGAAACTTAGCATTTTGACCCTGTCCAGGAATGCTAGTGGTGCATATGGATACATATGGAGAAGGTACATATGGAGAAGAGTGATATGCTGAATGGGGGAAGGAGCATAGACATCCTCATTAATAATTGCATGGCAGGCATGGCCAGCAGACAGTATAAAGGTAAAGACATCCCCAATAGGTTACTTTCTAGTTGTGACCAACACTAAGGGTGGTGCTCATCCCTGTTACAAGGCCAAAGAATGCCTTCATGGTCATGTGGCTGGCATGACTAAGTGCCAAAGGCACATGGAACGGTGTTACCTTTTGACCAGAGTTGTACTGATTTATCTGCTTGCATTTATATGCATTTGCACTGCTAGGTAGGCAGGGTAGACAGTAAATAATAGAATCACAGAGTTGGAAGAGACCCAGTGGATCATCAAATCCAACACCCTGCCTGTAGCAGGAAATTCTCGTCTTATGGGGACCCGGGTCTTGAACCCTGGCCTGCTGGTTAACAGGCACAGTGTCTTAACCACTTGTGTCACCAGAGCTCAATAGATCCAATATCTGTGGTTGTCTGATCAGCATGTTTAGTCCCCCATTACTGGGATTAAAAAATACAATGGGAAGAATATAGAGGTAACTGGGTGAAAACAGATAAAAGATGTTGGCTAATTTTGATGAAGAAGGATATTTATAATTCACACGAGATTAGGGGAATTCAGAGGCATAGCTGTGCCTCAGACCTTCAAGCACACATATAAGGCTAAAAGGGACAAAAATTCAAGAACACACATGACTTCATAGCTGCTTATCTGGTAATCCAAACCCCACCTGGTTGTTTGCTTATTTATCTGGTGATCTAAATGAGTTGGAGCTCTCTTTGTTCTTCCTTCAACTTCCCAACTAGTGATGTTCCATCCTCTTTGAAGTTTAGGAGTATGTTTGGTGATTTGTAGCCTCTGAATGTGGATGCCACCACAGTTGCCTCTCCTGCTATTTCAGGGTGGGAACAGTGTGCTGTTGGATTTGCCATCAGGCCCATAATAGCAACATCACTCATGGATAATTTTGTTTTCACAGGCTGATATGAAGAAAAATTGTGTCTTCTCCGAAATGCTGTACGGTTCTGTCTGACCCCCCACCACACTTACCCTTTGGACTGAGAATGATAGTGTTTTATGGCATCAATTCTACACTACAACGTTAATAAATTTGTGTTAGGAATACAGTTGCATCATTTTGATGCCACGGCATTAAATCGCAAGGGGGAAAGAAACCAATTGCAATATTAAAAAGAAAAAGAAAACTAGATTTTTTGCAGGGGAAAAAAAATCAATGGCAGGATATGGCCCACCATTTCAAAACTTTAAGCAAATAAAAAAAGACATAAATCTTTATGATGAAGATTATGATTTTGGCCTCCAAAATAATAGCCAGCATTAACTGTGCCATCGCAACAATTTTATGAGACAATAACCTGGTTCTAAAGTGGATAAACTATGAGGCTGAAGACGGGGTAGTTTATATCAATGAGGGAGCCGTATTATTGCCCAATAAAAGAGAAAGAATGGGAATGTTACCAGCAGAATGTGATAAGTAATGCCCATTAAAAAAAAGATTTTAAGTAACTCTGAAGGAGGTGAAAGAGAAAACAAAATTCCACTGTTGATAGTAAATGTTATTGGGGTGTTTGGACCTCTGCTTTGGGTGTTACAGGAGAGGCCAGACTACCACAAGGTATTGGGATTGATGACCATATATTACATAGGGTACACAAATATGGCTACCAACTTTTCAAAAAGATTGCCCTTTTAAGCAGGGATAGAGCCTTGTAATTTTTTATTTATTTTTTTGTTGGGGAGGAATATATGAAGATACTATCATTGATTTATCAAGTATGCCACAGTCTATTTCAGTAGCATTCTCTTATTCCATTGCTACCTGAGATCCTTTCAATGGAGGGATGCAGACCTGTAATGGGCTGCTCTGTGACATCACTTCTGGCAGGGTGATCAGATGTCATAACCACAAAAGAAAACAAGTCTCCTTCAAAATGTAGGATACCCAGCAAAAATGTAGGACAAGAGAAAATAAAAGCTGAATACACTCATATACATATTGCTTTCATGTAATACACTATTACTTATTATTAAATTTAAAACTATTTCACATAATTTATTACTAATTACAAGAAAGCTATATGCTGCCTGCTCACAAGAAAGAGGATGACAATGAAGAATTGTTCCAGGACATGAGGCTAAAATGAACATGTCCTGGGAAAAGAGAATATATGGTTCTCATAGGAACATCTGGGTTCCTCTGGGGAGCGTACCAATTATATTGCTTCTTTAGGAAAATTCTATATGGCTGCAATCCAGAGCAAATTCAGCCTGCTCTGACCTAACTGCACTCTCCTAACTATTTTGTATCCAGACCAGAAAGTTATGCTGAATCCAGAGAGTCAGGAAGCCTGGGCTGCCCTAACTGCTCCAGAGCATGCTAAGTAATTGACACAAGGGGAAGACTTGCTCCTGAGGAGACACCCCTCAGATCACACTGAACAAGGAACAGCTGTGGTGCCTACAGTGGTGACATGACTCTGCACATCACCTGGTGCGGAAGTCTGTGCGTCATCCCTGGGATGCGCCCCCCCCCCCCACCTGGACTGCACCGTCACCAAAGTTGGCGCCTGCGCAGTTGTTTCTGAAGCCAACTGGCTTCAGAAAGAGTACTGCGCAGGCACCATCTCTGACACCTGCGCAGTATTTTTCTGAAGCCTTTTGGCTTCGGGGGAGACTGTGCAGATGTCAGAGTTGGTGCCTATGCAGTACTCTTTCTGAAGCCATTCGGCTGCCGCTCCGCCTCCTGAGTGAGGCTGAATGGCTGTGCAGAGGCGCGGACTTTCTCTGCTCTAAGGAAGTCTCCTCTGAAGCTGTTCGGCATGCTCAGTGTGTTTCTGCGCAGTGCATCTCAGATAGCCATTCAGGCCAGCTCCTCAGACAAGTGTCAGCTTCTGGCTGATTCTCCGCCTTGGAGCAGGCCTGAATGGGGGTGCTGACGCCCGGGGCCTGCCAAAGGACAGTCAAACTCCTCCGGCACATCACCCCATATGGAGCGCATCCCCAATGCAGCCCACACCAGCCACACCAGTCTGGTGACGCCACTGGGTGCCTGCCTTCTAAGGAGTCCCTGATGAGATGCCAGTACATTCTACAGTGAATACAAGGGGCTTCTTGGAGTGGCCTGCTGTATCCTGAGGTTTGTGGGCAGCCGTAGTTTGTTCCATATCCTGAGGTTGAGAGGAAGGGGTTGCAGCTAGGCTGGCCAAGAACTCAGATTTTTGGTCAGCACTGCCATTCTTACTCGGGCCTTATCATGGACCCCTATGGGTCTACTCATTACTATACCTGCTCCTGAGGCGGTATAACTCTGAGGGCTGGAAGAGGGCATTTCTGCCTTGGAAACAGGCTTTGGATACAGAGTAACTGCTCTGCCCTAGGCAATGCTAGACATGCCCTCAACTTGCCTCTCCTGAGCTGCTTAGGCTGTCCCAGTTAGGGCAGAGCAGGTCCACCTCTCTTAGGGCACCCTATCTTGCCTTGCTCTGCCCTAAGCCTCCTTCAGAGTAACTGGGCTGGAGCATCTTGCAGTTGCTCCAACCTAGTGTTAGATAGGGCAACCTAAGGGCTCTTATGTGGACAGATTAGTTGCTCTGGATTGGGCTGCCTGTGAATGTGCTGCTTCTATAGGAAAAGTAATTAGGATGTAAAGCCACTAGTACCTCCTCTGTAACTTGGGCAGAGCCTGGGCAGTCTTCCCCTCCCACATGTTTGGGAAGGTTCCAGTCAGTTACCTGGAAGTTTGGCAAGGATACGTGAAGTCATAGAAGCTGTATGTTTGTATGTTTCCACACAGCTGTATAGCTGTATGTTTCCACTACACAGCATAGAAAGGATATACATAGTGGCATACTTCCATGAGTCTGCCTTTTTCTGGGAATACAACCAGGCCAAGACAAGGGTAGAGTGAGACTTCAGGATTAGATGTTCAAAGTAACCCTGACTTCTAAAAAAATCCATGAAACTTCTTGTGAGACTGTGCTGGCAGCTTGTTAACTACTAAATTTAATTGCAGTAATGGCATAAGAAGCTTTGCATTGGATACCCCCAAACTACATTATCTTGGCACTTTAAAGAGAGAGTCATTACCGAATTACAGACCTGGCAATCGTGTAGTCTTATCAGCAAAAATGATGTTTCTTCCAACATCTACCGTTGTTCTACTATTTATACCTAAATTGTTTTCTTGACCATTTTTGGCAGATTTGGATTCCTTTTCTGCTGTTCAATGTCTATTTTCTTTTCCTATCAAGTCTGAAAAGGTTGATTTTTCTATTTTGCAAAACCCAATAAAGTTTAACAAGGAAGATGTCGTATAATAAATCCCAAGGTTAAATTTCTTGTTTACAGCATAACCATAAATCTAAATGTAGATAGATAGATAAATGTAATCCGGATGCAGGGCGAGAAGAGGAACGGAGCAACCCAAGTGGTGGCTGCTGTTTGTTGGGCAAGCAAGCCTGGAAGGCAGAGGAAAATACTTGCTGGCAATATTAATGGCATCATTCACAGGCGGGCAAGGGAAACGAACCATATAGCTGCAGAACCTCCCTCTTCTTGCTCTGACTACTAATTAGCTGCAGGGGTGGCTGGAATGATTATCATAAAGATGTGTTTCTGAAAGAGCTTATTTCAGATAATATATTATCCACAGCAAATGCCAGTGGGGGCCTGCTTCAGTACCATTAGGGGCAATTAACCCAATAAGAATTTTATGTGCTCAACTGAGCAAGAGTTTTTCGCTTTCTTGCAGAGAAACTCCTAGATCCACCATGGGAACAAAAAAATCAAACTCCTACTTTGAATATACATCCTCAGCCTATACTTAGCTTAGCATCGAGATCAGGAATGTCAAATTCGTTTGGTAGAAGAGGGGTCAAAGTTAGCCTTCATCATACCTGCAAAGCGGCAGAAGTGACATCATTAAATAGGAAGTGACATCAAGCAGGTGATGGCCAGAAATAAGCACTCATCTAGAAAATCATTTGCTGCAAATGACAGAAGAATGAATGTGCGAAGAAGAGCGAAACAAACTTTTTTCATATTTCCAAGATATGAGATAGCCCAATTATCAAGCTGTGAGAGGAGGTTGGATAAAATGCTGCCATGAGACACATTCAGCCTGCGGACTTTGACCTCACTGGTAAGACGATGAATCCTATTAGAGTCAAATACTTTCTGTGACTTGCTGGTTGGTCATCATTGGGGTTGAGCATTCAACTTGGATTGCCTCAAATTGTATTTAGGTGCTGTTTTGGATGATGAGTAGACTCGACTTGTTGACATCAGTGACCCCAGCTCAGAGCCAGATACTTGAATGACACAAAATTACTCGAGTCCCTTTCTCTTGAATGTGTGTTCTTGCTTACTTACCCCACCTACCACTGTCTTCCATCTTTTCTGTGAATTTTTGCATAAGGACTTGTGAAGCAAAATTGTGACTCAAACAACATGCTATTTTTCAAGACAAGTTCTGATGAGCACATTCTATGCCTATGACTGGGTTGGGTGTTGCAAGTCAAGCTTAATGCAATTCAA
This sequence comes from Cryptoblepharus egeriae, assembly GCA_030015325.1. Taxonomy (NCBI): domain Eukaryota; kingdom Metazoa; phylum Chordata; class Lepidosauria; order Squamata; family Scincidae; genus Cryptoblepharus; species Cryptoblepharus egeriae. The sequence goes on from JAREYC010000004.1 coordinate 32,047,527, forward strand.
TTCAACTTGCAATTCAAGCTGAGTGAAACCTGGACATATCCCTGATCATAATAAAGGCATAAGTCTACTTTGAATTAAACTTTGGGCGCAATCCAGAGTAACTATGGGGAGTCCTTGCTCTGGTGTAAGAACAATTTGCTCTGGATTGCAATTTGAATTTCCCATAGGTTTTCACTAGGTGGTGGAGTAACTTTGGGTATACGTAATGTCTCTTACGTGCTCCCATAGTTACTCTGGATTGTAGGGTTTGTAGATGTGGCTTGGTATGTTCTGCTGTTCTTGAACTTCATCTTTCAACTTTCTGTATTGGAATGACTTCAAAATGGCTATCTTCAACATCATTGTGAAACCAGAATCACATGCTGCTCCACCTGCAATCTCCAAAGAGTGGTTCACATGTGTGAAATGCATTAAAGCTGATCTCCAAGAAGTGGTTCAGCTTTAAAGCATCCTGAAAACCATGCAGGGATCCCTCCCTCCAATGCACATAGGATGATTTATTCAAGTATCTGCAATTTGTCCCTAAGTTCTCCTTTCAAGAATCAAAGTGCACTCGAGTTTCACATTCCCAAGCTCCTTTTATTTCAACATAAAAGTGATTAAAGATGTTTATCTAAGCTAAAAGACCTTATGACAGTGTTGCTTTCATCGTAGGAACAATTAATTTGATCTCTGGGGGAAGTGAGGCACAGAAGAAAAGTATCTGAGAACTCGTCATTTATCTGCTTTCCATTTGCCTAACAAGAAATTTTTAATGCATCACTAACATGCGCGTGAAAGGAGAGAGCAAAAATGAGTCAAGGAAGGAAAACAGCTTGCCAGCTCACACCTTCTATATGTTTTGGGGTCAAAGGATGAGTACAGAAAGAAAGAAAGAAAGAAAGAAAGAAAGAAAGAAAGAAAGAAAGAAAGAAAGAAAGAAAGAAAGAAAGAAAGAAAGAAGGCACACTTGCAGAATTAAAAGAAGGGATATTTAAATTGAGCACTTCAGTTTACATACAATATATGCAAATAATTCACAAATTATGCAACCAAGATGGGGTTAAACTGCTGTGTTTTCCTTTCAGATTGCTTCCACCCTGTCTAATTCAAAACATGGCAATTATTTTTGCACATTGTTGCATATGATTTTGGTTATACTATCATGTCTAATGTGATAAAATGATAAACAGTGCAATCCTAAGCCTGTCTACTCAGAAGTGAGTCCTATTATATTCAATGAGGCCTTCTCCCAGGAAAGTGTGTTTAGGATTGGAGTTATATTAATTGTGGATAAATATTTATTGTGATAAAACTGGCCACAGGACAGTTTGCAGTGGAAGTCTCAAAGGCTAAATAAAAAAAAAGTCTCCTTCATTGTCAAAACTGCATCATCTCTAATGCCTTGATTTTTCAGTGAGACTGTCTACACAAAGTTTTGCAGGGAACCTCTCCACACCATGCAAGGGATACCTCCCACTCCAAAGGCCTTAGTTTTGCTCCATCTTCCTGAAATGACTCCAAAGGGGAAGGGGAAGGAGATAGGGCCCCTTGCAAGTGGTGGGGGTCTCTGCAAAACTTAGGGTGCAGTTGTACCCAACATTCCAGCATTGGGATGAGGGCAACATAAGGTAAGGAAACAAGAATAGCCAGTGCTGTTAAATTGGTTAGGATTGCATCAACAGTGCCTTGCACTCCCTCTAGCTATGCCACTAGCTCTGTGTCTGCAGTTTGCAAGCCTCATTCTCTCCCCAAAATTTTCAGCTGCAGATAACTCTGCACCCTTGCATCCCTCCTGCCATGAATCAATGAGCTGATCATATAGGAATTACACGGCCCATTATATGTCAATGCATTTTTTTATTATTCATTACTTTATGTGAAGATGTCGAATGGCTATTCAGTATAGAGACTAGAGGTGCCGGTGCTGTTGCTACTCGGTGAATCGTGGTATTGGTATTTAATGTACTGTTGAATAGGGATCATTGCCAGTCCCGCTGGCCTTTCAGCGGGTGCTGTGTTGGGAATCATTTAGCGATGTGGTATGCAGCCAAGAAAAAGACAGGGAACAAATCCCCAGGCTTGTTAAACATAGAAAGTTCTGTGGGCTCCTGGACTTGTAGAATCTTAATTGTGTTCATGTATTCTTCTTCACATATACCATCCTCTTGACAGTGAGCGTGAGTAAGAATAATACTGAAAAAGGTTTTCTGAGTGCACAACACATTTCTCATGTATCATTTTGATGTCGTCTTTACAAGGGTTCTGTATTGTAGATGTCAATGAGCAATGCTATTCTCATATTGTAGCTGAGGCTGAATGGGAGCAGCTTATTTAGGGCCCAATCCTAAACACTCAGCATCACTGCTGAAACTGAGCATAGGTGCTGCATGTTGCAAATGTGCCGTAAGGCCCATTGTGACACTCTCAAAAGGTGGCGTAAATTCAAACAGTCCAGGACTGTCCTGGGCTGCCTGGGAATGGAGTTAGGATCTGGTTCATCTCCTGCTCCATGCCCATCTGGCTCCCCTGGGAACACATTTCCTCCCTCTTCCCCACCCTCTCCATGACCCTCCAGACTCATAGTGACCATATGAAATGGAGGAAAGAGGGTCTGTACCTTTAACCATTGCATACAAGAGGGAATTTAGCTCAACATAGAAGAGTTTAAAAAGCAGCACCTGCTTCATTTCCATCTTCTATGCAATGGTAAAGGTTCAGTCATTCTGTCCTCCATTCTATATGGTCACCCGACCCAGCCCCCTGTCCTGTCCTGTCCTGTCCTGTCCTATCTATCTATCTATCTATCTATCTATCTATCTATCTATCTATCTATCTATCTATCTATCTATCTGTCTGTCTGTCTGTCTGTCTGTCTGTCTGTATTTATATATCACTTTTTAACTGAAAAGTTCACAAAGCTGTTTATAAGAAAATGAAAATAATAATAGCTAATTAATAGCTAATGGATCCCTGTCCCAAAAGGGCTCACACTCTAAAATGCAAGCTTGGTTGGCCCAAACTCATGTTTTCCCATGGCCCTCACCGTCGTGAGGAAGCCAGTGCACTGGTGTATCTCCAGTGGTGGGATTCAAATAAATTAACAACAGGTTCTATGTCCTAATAACCTAAATTATCTATCTATCTATCTATCTATCTATCTATCTATCTATCTATCTATCTATCTATCTATCTATCTATCTGTCTACAGTATTTATATACCGCTTTTCAACTGAAAAGTTCACAAAGCAGTTTACAAGAAAACGAAAAAATTAATAGCTAATTAATAGCTAATGGGTCCCTGTCCCAAAAGGGCTCACAATCTAAAGTGCAAAAAGAACACCAGCAGAAGCCACTAGAACAGACATTGCTGGGGTGTGTAGGGCCAGTTACTCTCCCCCCGCTAAATAAAAGAGGAACACCCACTTGAAAGAGTGTCTCTTGCCTAGTAAGCAGGGGTAATACAGGTTCTATGTCCATAGAACAACAGGTTCTATATGTCCCATTAGTAACAGGTTCTCAGAACCAGGCACTCATTAGCAAAGGGTTCTATAGAACCTGTGAGAACCCCCTGAACCTCACCACTGTGTATCTCCCCTCAGAGCAGCAAAAATGTTATTTACTGCACATTCATGTCACTCTTCAGCCAATACAAGGGACTTGTTCCAGCAAACATATCCTTGGATTCTCTCCAAATAATATCTTTTCTAGCTGGAACATGAAGAGGGACAGTAATAGGGTTTTTTAATCCTTAGCAACCAATGTGGTATAGTGGCTAAAGTGTTGGGCTTTATTTCAACCATAAAGTTGAAATTGAGAGTTGAACTGAGTTGAAAGCCAGGGTGGTGTCATGGTTCTGGTGTTAAACTGGAATACCACAATTCACCCCATGGCCAACATAAATGTCTTGTTCTGGCCTACGTGCGTGTGTGGATGTGTCCACACTGACTTGGAAGGAAGCCCTATTGACTATAATGAGACATCTGAGTAGACAGGCATAGGGTTGAGATCTCAGTATACAGTATATTTTATCTCCCTCACAGGGTTGTTGTGAGGAGAAAGGAGGAGAGGAACGATGTACATCATCCTGAGCTCTTTGGAGGAAGGGTTGGTATAGAAATGTGAAAAATAGAAAAAACTGATAACTTCAGAAATTCAATTTAGAAATTTACAATTTCCCTGTTCCAAGTGATTTTCATTAAAGTTTGGTTCAGAAAACAAATGGGAGACATTCACTGAATACAGGAATGTGGAATGTTAACATTCTGATGTCACCGTTTGTCACCTCAAGGGAAGGTGACACCTCAAGAGAAGGTTCCTTCATACATTTCTGAGTGCAGACAAAACACATGGCAAAACTCCCTCAAATTCCCCACTGTTTTTTGCAAACAGTGCAGATTCGAGGGGGGTGTAGGTCAGCAGCAGTGGTGGGCTCCAGCAGGTTCACATCTAATCTATAGAACTGGTTGTTAACAAGAGATAGGACATATAAAGTTTAAAAATAGCCATTTAAAAGTGGCTGCCAAATGGGCGTAGAACCGGTTGTTAATTTCTTTGAATCCCATCACTGGTCAGCAGGTGCATTGGTGTGGGTGATGTGACTGACAGATGCAATCCTGTTGTTTCCCCATCAGGTATCCAGGAAAGAGAAGCATAAGATTATCTGAAATCTCAATCTAAATTGTACATATTGCTAAAAACACAGGATAATAATATACAGTTAGTATCATGTTTTTTATTTCTTGATTTATTCTGGTGTGACAGGAGAACTTTGTAAAATTAGGGTTATCACACAGAAGTGAATACCTTATAAGAGAAAGCAGGGTTTATCAAAGCATCTGTTTGAGGCACCAGGACCCTGGGAAGAGTACAAGTTTCCTCTGCTTTCTGACTGTTCATTTTCTGATGATCCACTCTTTCAACATTTTTCAGTTATACCCAGATCTCATTCATTCAATGCATGTTCCTCTCTTTCAACCTCTCTCTGCTGTTCGAAAAGCCAAAATTTCCATCTCCCATTTTGTTGATCCTGGTCTTACCCCATTCCGGAAGGAGTTAATGAGAATCAGTTTGCAGAAATCTTTGTGTGGCAGCAGGACTCTGCAAGATAAAAGAGGCATTTGCAATTTGCTAACTAAAAAAGCAATGGAAGCAACATTTTTAAATTTAAAAGATTTTAATGGTTTTCAACTGTTTTTACTTTAGGACGGTGCTGCAGACGTTAATTCATCAAATAAGTGGGGGATGGCTGTCCTGTTAAGCACATACAGAGTATCCTTTCCATATTATTGAGTATTACTCAATAATACTGAGTCTCCCAAGGAAAATGGCACGATGTAAATAAAGTATTTACATACTTACCCACAATATTGAGTAATACATTCAATTTAATATTCAATATTGAGTAGTATATTCAATATATTCAATATAATCTCTGCTCACAGATCTGAGAGGACCGAGGCAAAACTTTCAGGCAAACTAAGGGCACAATCCAGAGTAACTACGGGAGCACATAAGAGGCATTATGTGCACCCGTAGTTACTGCACCACCTAGTGAAAACCTATGGGAAATTCATATTGCAATCCAGAGAAATTTGCTCTTACTCCGGAGCAAGGACTCCTCATAGTTACTCTGGATTTCACTCTAAACCTCTTATTTTAAAACTTAATTAAAATCTGGTATATTATTTGTAATCCTTTTCCCATTTTTCCCTAGATTGAGTGCTTTGATTTTTGTGATGAAGCCTTTTGGTTGAAGCTGTTGGGCTTACAAGATTGGCCTGAAACAGGAATGCTCAACTTGGACCAAAAGAAAGTCCATGTCAAGATGAGTTACAAAGATAGCAACAGGGAAGCCAACAAACAAGCTGTTCAAACTTATCTTTTCAGTGTGTCAGAAGTTCTGAATCATCAAAGGGTGGGGGTGTGTGGAGGCAAAAGGTCAGCTATTCAGGGTTTTTCAATGCAATCTTAATACCATGCTTCACACGTCAACAAAATCTGGTGCGTGTGTGTGTGTTTGTGTGTGTGTCTAAGTGTGTACCCACATGTCCCTTTGGTATTCCCTCCTCCCACATCTGCTTTTATCTCATTCTTAAGCCATCAGGGGTTTCTAAGGATCTGCCCGGGACAAACTGAAACAGCTGAATAAGTTGGCATGAAGCAGAAATGTCAAAGAAGAATCTGGAAGGTAGAACCAGCGAAAGATTTAACAAAGGAGAGGCAAATTGAGTCAGGATTGTGACATTCAGGTTTAAACAAACAAATTCTGTATCTGAGACTAAAGTATAGACATGTACAAAATGTCTATAGATGGAATTGAATGAAATATACAAAATTCCATGGTCTTTTATTTTGCACAGTTATAATTTTTTAAAATGGAATTTCAGTTTGTAAAACAGAAGAAATGGGATTGATGGAATTTATTAGGCAGGAAAAGAATAATAGATTTATGTCGAAAGGGAAACTAAAGGGGGCAACAAGGAACATAATTTCTCTCTGGCGTCCAGAAATTCTACTGAAACCAAATGATAAGAACACGAGAACCTTCCTGGGTGAAACCAAAGGTCTAGTTTCAGGACTGTTCTTCTAAGAAGGGGGAACAAATATTGTTTGGAGGAAAGGATTCTGTCATTGAATATGTTCCAGTCATGGTGACCATATAGAATGGAGGACAGAGTCCCTCTACCTTTAATTAACTATTGAATAGAAGAGGGAACTGAGGCAGGTTTAAGTCGACATAGAAGGGTTTAATAAGCAACACCTGCCTCAATTCACTCTTCTATGCAATGGTTAAAGGTACAGGCACTCTGGCCACAATCCAGATTAACTACGGGGAGCCCTTACTCTGGTGTAAGAACAATTTACTCCGGATTTCAATATGAATTTCCCATAGGTTTTCACTAGGTGGTGCAGTAACTACGGCTGCACGTAATGTCTCTTATGTGCTCCTGTAGTTACTCTGGATTGTAGGGTCTGTCCTCTATTCTGTATGGTCACCCTGGTTCCAACTGGTACACAATCTTCCGGTAGCTGTCATCGCCGAAACAGATTCAGAGGAAACCTTAAGCAAATTCTCCTAACTCAATTCATCTTTGTTTCAAACATTCCAGTTGATATCCTCCTAATTCATTCTTTTTCCAGCAGTCCCAATTATGGAGGCTGTTTGATTCTAATGGTTTTCCAAAGCCCCCAAGTCTGTCAGTGTATCCATGCATAAAGGAGTGAAGCACCTGTCTGACAAGATGATTCAGTGACACTTCCTGAACACGCTCATCCAAGGTGACTTCAGTGTCTCCACAAGGGTTGCCTGAGAAAAAAAAGACATTGTGGAGACAATCAGCTCATCCGCCTTTGGAAGTAATTCAGAATTGGCACAAGGAAAGTGGAGGGCTGTTGGACGTCAATACTTTCAGAGGCTTGTCTGAGACAACCATTAATATTGTGCATATCCCTTTTTGCCTTGCGGCAAAGAGTTGCTCCCGATAATGTATTCTCTTCCATTTTGCTGATAATGAATGCAGCCAGTTGGAACTTCAATTAATGTGTTTGTCAAAATGTCCTGACTTTTGCAGCTGGATTTAAAATGCGTACACCTTCAAAGACTATAAGGATGTGTCCAATTCTTAAAACATGAATTATTTTATCAAAAGATATTCTGAAACAATTGGGAGCAAAACTGGGATGTTGTTTACCATGTTGAATTCTGTCCTTCAGTTTATCCACTTGCCCTCTTTTACTTTGGCCTCTTGTACCAAATTAAATTTTTCTGTCCACCCCTTCTCTCCCTTTAGTTTGGGGTTTATTATGTTGTTGCAGTTTGGTCATTAATGATGCATTCCTAGACATAGGGTGAAATCCAGAGTAACTACGGGGAGTCCTTGCTCTAATATAAGAACAATTTACTCTGGATTGCAATATGAATTTCCCATAGGCTTTCACTAGGTGGTGCAGTAACTGCGGGTGCACGTAATGTCTCTTACGTGCTACCGTAGTTACTCTGGATTGTGCCCATAGGCTACAATCCAGAGTAACTATGGGACCTTTTACACCAACGTAGTTATGGTGCCACCTATAGGAAACCTATGGGAAATGGATAGAGTAATCCAGAGTAAGTGCCTCTTATGTCTTCCCGTAGTTACTCTGGATTGTAGGGATATTCATTCAGAACTAAATTTACTGTACTGAATGGGTCTTATATAAGCCCAAGGACATATGCAGAGGATTGTGACCTTCACTTAGTTCCCAATCCTATAGGCCACTGCACTAGCACTTCTGACTGTAATGAAAAGTGCTACAAGGTACTTTCAAACCTGTGGTATTGGTGCTTCATTGTCACTGGCCCAGTGGCTGTTGGTTCAGGATCATGGTGCAAGATGAAGACTGCTGGTAAGTATTGCATCTCTCAATATTGGGCACAGATCTGAGGAGACCTATTAGGGGCCACTTTGCTGCTATACAAGGTAAGGGAATGTTAGTTTCCTTACCATAGGCCTCCTTGTGGTAAGGAAACTAACATTAATTAAATAATTAAACACCTGTTAATTGCATATAAGTGGGTTACCTTACATTGATATGAATGGTTACTACAGGTCACCCTTTCAGTATTAATAACTATGATACTACAAATGTTTGATACCTGCAGAACAATTCATCAAGCATATGGCAAGAAAATTTCTAGAATCTGTTATTTCCAACATATGAAAGACAATCATTTATTGCTTCCTTAGACTAACCCTACAATCCAGAGTAAATACAGCAGCATGTAAGAGACATTTTGTGCACCCATAGTTACTGCACGTCCTAGTGAAAACCTATAGGAAATTCATATTGCAATCCAGAATAAATTGTTTTTACACCGGAGCAAGGACTCCCTGCAGTTACTCTGGATTGCACCCAAAGTAGCCTTCTGCAGGTCACCCAATCATGAGGCTGATAACAGAAGCCACAAAGAGTAAGGCCACTTTCCTGGGAGTAAGACCCATTGAACATAATGGGGCTTACTTTTGAGTAGACATGGTTAGGATTGTGCTCATGGTTACAGTAGTTATACCTTAGCTCCTATGTTTACTAGGAAGCTAAGTGGAGCCATGATTTGATTAGTCAATTTTGGATTTGAAATTCTGAATTTCTTGAAAGACCTTTGCCCCCATCATTTGGGGTGATACGTTTCTCAATGAGACTTGTGCACATGGTGTTCCTTGCAGGACTGGGACAACATATGCACTGCTGAACAGATGGTTGGGGATATCAACTCTGGCAGTGACAAACACTTGATGGAAGCTCAAGAGACTGTATCTATACACACACACTCTCTCTTTAGTGGACACTTAGAACTTCAAACCGCATAGCACCAACCATCTGTTCAACAGAGAGATTCTTACACGCAAAATCACACTGTACCATGCAAGATTTCTGGATCAGGGCCATTTCCAATTCTCCCTCTTTCCATGAATGCAGACTTACCGAGTTACTGAGACCTCTTGAGATAAAGTGTTTTCAGAAGTGAGCTGGCAGGGAGGGGTACACAATTTTTTTTAAAAAGAAAATTTTAAAAGATAGATAACAGATTTCCTATACTTGTAAGTTATTTACACACAGACATGTGCGCACATGTACACACACACACAAACACACACACAAACACAGAACTATACTGTATATTTGTGTTAAATATATATTCCTGCCTTTTGCTAATAGCGTATGTTGAAATACAATAAAATATAGTTAAAAATCCAATCCCATCTTGCCTTGGTGCAATGGAACCACATGGTTTTCACTTTGCATTGAACACTGCACTTGGGAAAGGTCAGGCTGGAGGTCTCCTCAGGCTATGGGAACATTTGTCTACCGTCCCCACTAATTCCACATTTGTCTCCTTATCCTAGACCATGGGTGTCTAAATCCAGGCCTGGGAGCCAGCTATTGCACACAGCAAGCATCAATGTGGCCCGCAGGCCAGTCTGGTAATCCTGTCTCTAATACATTCTTAAATGTAAATTTATGTAAATTTGTTCAAATTTGAAATATACATCATTTTTCAGGCTCCCAATAAACTGTCAGAAAGATGAAGTGGCCCTCCTTCCAAAAAATTTGGATATGTCTGCCCTTGACAAAGCCCCAGCCAGTGCAGTAACACTCCTTGGATTTACACTGCCAAATGACCAGTGTAATGATCAGGCTTTAAACAGAGAAAATAGGATAGGATACTGCAGTGTTTCTCAGACTGTTGGTTGGGACCCATCAGATGGGTTGCAAGCCCATTTCAGGTGGATCCCCATTCATTTCAATATTTTATTTTTAATAGATTGGACCACAGGTGGGCTGAAGCGGGTTCTCACGGATCTGTAGAACCGGTTGTTAATTTGGGGCTGACGTTAGCGAACCGGTTGTTAAGAGGGGGTCGTCATCTTTGAATTGCAAGCAAGTGTGTTTGAATTTCTCTTAAAGGGCCTCTGGGTCTGTCTTCCCAGAGCTGAAGCTCCACTCCCCCTCCTTCTTCCCCTTCTGAACTTCCCTCCCCTCCTGAGTGTTGTGAGAATGAGCTCCTCCAGGGCTTTTGGTGGGGGCCATGCCTGCCTGCCTTCCTGTCTCCCCAGGTACCTTTGCAGCCCAGTATTAGGCATGGAGAACTACTCAGTACTTCCCAGTACTACTCAGGAGTAAGCCACACTGTATAGTAGAGGACTGCAGCCTGTGGCCACAATCCAAGCCACACTTTCCTGGGAGCAATTCCCATTGACTATCATGGGATTTCCTTCTGAGTAGCATAGGATTAGGATTTGAGGCTACTTTCCCATCCACACTTTCCTGAGAGTAAGCCCACTGACTATAATGGTACTTACTTCTGAGGAGATTGGCAGAGGATTGGATTCCTGAGAGTAAGCCCACTGTCTATAATGGGACTTTCTACTGAGTAGAAATGGTTAGGACTGGGCTCTGAGGCTGCAATCCTATCCACACTTACATGGGAGTAAGCCCCACTAGAATGAGACTTACTTCTAAGTAAGCCTGCATAGGATTGGACTGTAAGGCTAAAATCCTGACCACACAGTTTTGGGAGTAAGCCCCATTGACTTGAATGGTACTTACTTCTGAGTAGACACGGTTAGGATTGGGCTCAGGCTGCAATCCTATCCACACTGTAGTCCTTTCCCCCCCCCATCTCATCCTGCCCCTCTGAGAAATCTCTCCACCTGAGATTGTCAGGAGGCAGTATGGGGGGCACCTGAAGAAATAGCCCCAGTTCCCATCCTGCCCCCCAGGAGCCCAGTCCACTGACTACTCTGAAATAAATCCTATTAAAGTCAGCAGGTTTTACTCCCCTGTGAGGACAGGAGTGTAGCCTCAAAGCCCAATCATCTGTCTACTCAGAAGTAAGTTCCATTATAATAGTGAAGCTTCCTCCCTGGAAAGAAGCTGGTTTCTAAGAGCTTGTAATCCTATGCCTGACTACTCAAAAGTTAATTCCATTTCAATCTATGAAGCTTACTCCCAGGAAAGTGTGCAGAGGAGTGCAGCATTAGAGCCCAATCCTATTCTTGGCTACTCAAAAGTAAGTCCCATTTGAGTGTGTGGAGCTTACTCTCAGGAAAGTGAATAGGTTTGGAGCCAGAGGCTGGTTACTAAGAGCTCAGTCCTTTGCTTGACTACTCAGAAGTCCTATTATATTCAATGAAGCTTACTAACAGGAAAGTGTGGACAGGATTGCAGCCTTAAGTAGTGGCTTAGAAGCAAACCTCAGCCTGCAGAGGGGACACCACAGACTCTGGTCCTAAACTGTAGATCAGTGTTTCTCAACCAGTGGTATGAGCACCACCTGTGGAACTTGTGGTGTGTCTGCTGGTACTGAGGCACCTGGATGCAAGTGTCATATGTGCTCCCTGAGGCAGCTGGTGGGCCGCTGTGTGATTCAGGAAGCTGGACTAGATGGGTCTTTGGTGTGATGCAGTGGAGGCTTTTCTTATGCTTTTATGTTCTTATTTGTGGCACACATTCCCCCTGAGAGCATAACAAAGTGTAATGCATAGGAATAAATTACACCGAACTCAGGGGCTTAATACTGATTGATGCGGTCACAAGTGATACAATTGTTTTGGTAAACTAAGGGTTAAGGTTGTGTGCCCTCCCCCACCCCCTGACCCTGGCCCCGCCCCTTGACCCAGCCTGGCCCGTCCACTTCCGGAGAACTGGTTGTTGGGGCAGGCTGGGCCCACCACTGGATTGGACATGATGCTATCATGGTATGTGTCTGCATTTGGGGAAATATTACAGGCTATTGTTGTTTTACAGGCTGTTACATATATATGCTTTTAACCATGATGGTAAATGGAACTTACTCCAAGGGTAAGTGTAGACAGGACTGCAGCCAAGAATTGTTAAAATTTTTCCCGCTTAATGATGTCACTTCTGGTCATGACATCAATTCTGGTGGGTCATGACAGATTCTCATTCTAAAAAGTGGGTCCTGGTGCCAAATGTTAGAGAACCACTGAATGGCATTAGCTGCCTCTGCTGATTCTGTGCCTAATCCTGCCTCTGTCTTCCCACATTGTTACAACCTTCCTTACCCAATTCCTTACCTAACCCTGTCTACGCAAATGTAAGCCCCATTGTGTTAAATGAATCTTACACTCAGGAAAGTGTTTTTAGGATTGCAGCCTATATAAATAAGAGAAACCATGTCAGTGAAAGGACACAAAATGAAAGGACACGAAACAGACACACAAAGGAAACGGAAACAGTCTCCTTGACGTATGTGAGAGCCCATGTGCAACTATGCACCACTTTTCTGGGGGCAGGGAAGCCCACTACAACTTCCATGGCACTCTGGTTTTAAAATTCATTCTTTATTTGCGTTGTTCCAAACCATACCGCTAACTATTATTGTTTATATTTTAATTGAGAAACTAGTCAGAGAGCCCAATCCAATGCATGTTTTCTCAGAAGTAAGTCCCCTTTGCAGCTAAAATGTAATAAACCTCCAAGATCAATTTTTCTATGCCGGGGGTGGGGGTGGGGAGGGGGAGGAGTGGAACAAATATGTGAAAAACATAATATACAGTATAGTTCAAAGTAGATATGGATATACCTGAAAAATAAATAGCACTTGGAAGACAAAAAAAATCTGGATTTAATGTAAGAGCAGTAACAGAAGCATATTTTCAGGTTTCTGGATACATGAATTGCCAGCAAGACACTCGACAGTACATTTTTGCTTTATTTCAAGCCAGGCTGAAATATAACAGCATTCCCCCTCCCCAAACTTATTTATTTATTTTTGCTGTTGTTTACTTGGAGACCTCTGTTGACTCAAATGAGCCATTTTTTATTCCTTTGTAGACATGACGGTGAATTTAGAATCGTGTGTTATCATAGAACTCCTCACTGGCAGTGCTGACAAATCGCTGTGTGGACAACCTATTCAGGCTGTAAAACTATCCATCAAGCCTGTCAGATATTGTGGCAAACCAGGGCTTGTTTGTATCCAGTTTCAAGAAGGTGCCTGGCTTCATTAGTAGTGGTGGAGATAAAGGACAGACAGGGGACAGAAGCCCATGTGCTACTCTTAAGACTTTCTTCGGAAAACATTGCCTTCATAAACTTGACACGGCAATATTGACAAGACATGGTAAGCTCATTACCCTAAACCTTCTGTGCAAGAAGGCATTAGTTTTGCCTCACCGATAGCTCTCAGTGACAGCCACCAGAACTTTGTTCTGTACATACAGAGATAAAGAATCAATATGGGAAAATCTCTTATTCCCGTTCCTTTTCAACAACGTGTTATGGCAGGTTGACCATCCCTCATTCAAGAATCTGAAATCCAGAATGCTTCAAAAGGCACAAAGTTTTGAGTACCAACATGATGCCACAAATGGAAAAGTCCATGCCTTGCCCCATGCGACAGTTTGCAGTTAAAATATGGGTGCACAACAGATGTGCAAAAATTATTAAGCCTAAAATTATTTTCAGGCTATGGCAAGAGGTTTATAGGAAATATAAATGAATTTTGTGTTTAGACTTGGGACTCCAAAATATCTCATTATGAATGAGCAAATATTACTATAAAAAAAATCTGAATTCTTCTTCTGATCTCGAACATTTCAGATCAGGAAAATTCAACCTGTATAGTCAGTGGTGCTTGAAGAGATGCACCATGTTGTATGGCGCTCTCTTATCCAGTGGGGCATCAGCTGTCACCCACTCTCTGCAGTCAAAGAGAAAGAAGGGAATGAAACAGATGAGGAAATACCAAGGGAGGGAGAGTTGGCTAATGTGAAACATTCTAGTACTTCAGGAAGTGGTTTATTCTGGTGGAAGGAAGCATGTGTCCCCTCAATCAATTGCTTGAGGCAACCACTTTAGCATACCTCATGGATGGCGTGGTCCATTCCATCCCATTTGCAACACATGAATAGGGCTATTGTGTTTTCACACCCTGCCTTAAAAATGTATTTTTACAAGGTGTTTGGGAGAAGGGAAAGAAAAGTGTATCATCAGTGCTAACACATGGGGTGGAAAGATAATGCAAAGGCATGATATTGAGTTTTGGCAAAGGACTATCATGTTTCTCACCATGGGACCTATTGGAAAGGTCTCTCACTTGCACTAGCCTGGGCATCTTGATATACTTTTCTGCACAGCTAAAATCATATAGACTAATTTTTTGGAAAAAAAATTCTTTCTTACTATTTTTTGTACATTTCTTTCTTATATTAGGCATCAGTGTCTACTGCTATGTCCTTGACACTCCTGTGGAGAGAGAATCCATGAAACATTTAGGAGGTCTCAGTTTGTTTACCTATTTAACAACTTGCTTTTCCCCCTGAAAAAGGTCTTAAAGGCAACTTCAAGGCAAGACAATTATAAGCAAAATAAACATAGAATAAATAGTGCATCACATTAAACTAAAAAAGGTAGCAATCTAGAAGTTTGGATCAGGTTTCAACAAATCTGAAGAGTCAATATGCGATTGGCACCGTAAGTTAATATGTGACAATGCAAATCTATACATGTCTGCTCAGAAGTAAGTTCAATGGGATTTACTCTACAATCCAGAGCAACTACGGGTGCACGTAAGAGACTTTACGTGCACTTGTAGTTACTGCACCACCTACTGAAAACCTATGGGAAATTCATATTGCAATCCAGAGCAAATTGTTCTTACACCGGAGCAAGAACTCCCCATAGTTACTCAGGATTGCACCCTTACTCTCAGGTTAGCATTATTGGATTTTAGCCTTAGTAACTTGCTCTCAGCCTGTCTTTGGTGTGTGTGTGTGTGTGTGTGTGTGTGTGTGCGACCTTTGAACTAGCATTCTTGGCTCATACCACTTGTTCACTCTGGTGTTAGAGGCAGGACAGTTCTTGCTCCAGGGAAATATTTGTCACTCAGTATCTCTCACCCAGGACTGCAAGTTCTGGGATACATTCTTTCCTGGAAGGCATACAGTTCAGATCCAAGTGCCTTGGACAGCCGCCTGAAAGCTCTTTGGCATCAGCTTAGAGTTGGCATCTGGACAAATCTGTCAGTGGGTTCGCTAACATGAAGTAAAGAGATAGGCTTGGCAAAAAGTAAAACAAAAATAACTGCTGCTTTCATTTTGGCAAAAAGGCAAGGATCCTTCAAAGGTGACAGAATGGGCCCAGAATATGCCAGGCCTGCACAGTTTGTGATCTACAAATGCAGGCCATGTCAAATGCTGCCCATAAAAATCTATGGAAGCCCACCAGAACCTAGATGAATGTCAGGGTTTTGTTTATCTGGGATGCAAAGAAAAAAAAGTGAGAAGGGGAGATTTAGCACTAAGGTCGTCAAGTTGGATGCATTGAGAACCCTGAGATTTTTTAACTGGGGCCTGGTAATCTCATATGATGTTGTCCAGTGTCATCATAAACCTTCTAACTCTTGAAGAATGGAAGCAAAAGATCTGACACTGAGGTGGACATGAGAAGTGAAGAGACTGCAGTATAGCAGCCACCCAAAAATGGCGTATTTGACCATTTACTGACCATTTACCTAAAAAAAAAAAAAGAAACAAGAGTCATGTGCAGAAATCTGTCAAACACCTGGCAGGCCACAATGCCTGCCTCAAAGACTCAAATTTAGCTGGCTGCACCTTCAAGGTGGAGACCCAGAAAAAGCAGAAGTTGGCAAATGGCTTTCTTTCTGTGGTGATTTTGAAATGGTGGGGGGGGGGGGTAGATTGGAGGCCAAAATAAGTGTTATTTTATTCAGGAAGGGAAAGAAAGAGGTGTTGGCATCTGCAGCAGAAGACAATTGAGGCTTCTCAATTCACTCAGCTTGTTTTGGTTCAAATGTGTAATTATGATAGCTTAATGACGGAAAAGAGGCGAGTCATTAGGAGTGAGTCGTTCTGATCGTTCTTGCACGCGGTGCCAGAGAGCTTCTTGTCATTCCTGGAGCCCTGTTTGTTTTGCCGAAAGCCAAAATCCCACAAGGTCTCGATGTAACCAGCTGTCTCACTAACTAACTGCCAGTGCTTTTCCTGAACGGGAGCTATCATCTTCTCCAACATCAACCGCCTCCCTAGAGCACTTCCTTGCTGTCTTTCTCAGTGTGATTGCATTTATCTATGGCTTGCAGGAACTGCTTCTAATCATATTGCTTTCTGCCTTTGAGGGTCAAATACAAGTCCATCGCTACTGAGACAAATGCAGAGGGGAGGTGGAAAGAGGAGGGGAAGAGAAGCAAAAACTGTCACCTTTTTTTGCAAGACTGATAAGCATTTGGCAGACAGGACACTGCAAACTAGGAAAGCAAACAGCCAGCAATCTGCAAGCACCATAAATATGTTACAATCTCAGCTGGAAGATGGGCAATATATGCACCAAGAGGCCTTTGTTTAATGAGCTGTCAGAAAGCAAGCACAAAATTATGCCTGAAAACACAGGGAAGCCGCAGAGAGAGAGAGAGAGAGAGAGAGAGAGAGAGAGAGAGAGGGAGTTTGGGCAGGGGAAAAAAAGACCCTTTTGCTTTTTATGTGGATGTCTGGAGTATCTTATCAGTCTGCAAATTGTCAGATGATGTAGGTTATCATTAGCAATCTAATAGCCTTTTGAAGGGGACAGATTTTTCCATCCATACTCCATTTTGTAGCAGAAAATGAATTATGGCAAAATGTGGGCCTTTATTTCCCCATAGGTTTGGCTTATCCAAAAATGTAGCCAAAAACTCTAGCAAATGAGATGAACCAGTTATCATATGTAAAGTGCAAAAGAGGAAATTAAGCAAAAGAGGAAATTAAGAGGATCCTAAAGACTCGGTATTGCTATTATCCTAATAGACTCTGGTTACTTGGTGTTTTTAATCATGCAAATTCAAAGTGCCCTTATCAAAAGATAACGGCAGGGCTATAATGGGAATGCATGAGCTGCTTTGTAATTGCGATTGGATCACAAGGAGCTTCAATGACCATACAACTACACAGGCAAAAAGCAAAGGTGGAAATATTGGAATTTGCATGGGAAAATATTAGGTCATGGACACCACAAAGGACCATCAATAGCTATACAACCATGCCCAACAAATTGCTAAGACGTTAAACAAAGCAAAAAAGAAAACTGTTTCAGTTTAACTTTGGTCATGATTGAGAATGAAGCCATAAATCAGTGGAAGAGCTTGTGCTTTGCACACTGAAGTTCCTAGCTTCAATTCAATGCAAGTAGGATGGAGTCTCAATCCTGGAGAGGACTCCAATCAGGATGGACAAAAGGTCTCACTCAATAGAAGATGGCTTATTACCTCCTATGTTCCATAGGGGCTATTTTCTACTAAAGGCCGTACATTTCTGTGATGTGCTTTAGCTCATATCTCTCTCCTTTAGGTAGGTGGGGGTATGTGAGCAGGCATTTTTAATTAGGGCAGACTGTATGAAAAATCTAAGAGTGCTATTATTGGTTTACTGAACCCAGGAAGGCTTTTCTTTGATGCTGTGCATCCTGACACTAAATGCCATGGGTCAACCACCCTTGATTCACCTAAGCAGACTTTTATCATGGAGGCTCCATGAAAAGTGGTGCCACTGGTATACTGAACCCCAGCAATGCCCAGTTTCCCCTTTCAATTAAAAAGATTTATAAAATAAACCTTCTGGATTCCCAAATCCGTAAATGTAGGCATTACAGTAAAACCTTGGATTGAGAGCATTTTGCAAGACAAGAAAGTATTTCTAAAAAATTTTGACTTGATATACAAGCAATGTCTTGCAATACAAGCAAAAAATAGTCCCGACTGGGATATGGCCGGTTTTGGTGTTCCACCAGTACCTGTTCCTGAAAAACAAGCCTATGCATGTCTACTCTGAAGTAAGCCTATTACAATCCATAGGGCTCACTCCTATGTAAGGGGGCAATGGTAAGGAGCCTGAGAGACCTAGCCTTGCATGTCTAAAGTAAGCCATATTATGATCAGTGGGACTCACTCCTGAGTAAGGGGGCAGATTGCAGCCTGAGAGACCTAAGTGCAGGTTAATTTGTATTACTTTTCTTTATATTTTGTATTACTTTTCTTTATATTTTGTATTTTCTTTATTTGTATTTTTCAGTATTGTAATCATATTTATATGAAAAATTTTGGGTTGTGGAACAAATTGTCTGAATTTCTATTATTTCTTATGGGAAAAATTGCTTTTATATTCAATTTTTTGGATTACAAGCATAAACAAATTATGCTCATAAACCAAGGTACCACTTTTTTATTATTTTTCTTATTGCACCCTTTATGCCCATGGAATGCTCAGGAACCACTGCTCTACTGCAGGAAAGAGAAGAGATTCCTGCCCGGAGGAGCTGACATTCCAGAAAGCATTATGTACGTAGTTTTTTCTTATTATTGAAGGTTACTAAACATTTTGAAGGTTACTAAACACAGCTAACACACTGTGCCTGTTAACCAGCAGGCCAGGGTTCGAGACCTGGGTCGGCCCCACAAGACAGGGTGAGCTCCTGTCCTTAGCCCAGCTCTGCGACGCCAGCTGGATCCAATTGTATTGGCTCTGCCTTTCCATTGGACTAATTCAGTGGCGTGGAGAGGGGGGGATTTGCTGCTTGGGTAACAGCCTATCCTCCATAACAATCTAACCCAGGCTTTCATGCCTCGCATGCAGTTTATGCAGCGCTGAGCACGATAAAGTAGTCTTCCAAGACTGACGGAGGCCTGCTTTTTACTAAACATTTACAATAACTTCCCTATTGATATTATAGTCCTATTTAAACCAGTACATAGCACACTGACCTCTATGGCTTTCTCTATGATTGATGTTGCCTCTTGTGAGGCACTTCACAAGATGTTGCCACTTCAACTTTAGGGAGACTCTCCCCAGTTCTCTGGCTTTTTTTCTAGGACAACTGCCTGAGGTAACATGTCATCTGTTATTCTCTGGTTCTCTGGCTACTTGGAGCACACCGATGTGCCATGGTGCACTGGTTGAAATTTTCTGGTTTAAAACCTTTGAGTGCATAGACGATCTGACCAGTGGTGGGCTCCAGCAGGTTCGCACCTACTCTATAGAACCGGTTGTTAACAAGAGATAATACATATAAAGTTTAAAAATAGCCATTTAAAAGTGGCTGCCAGATGGACAGAGAACCGGTTCTTAATTTCTTTGATGCCCATCACTGGATCTGACACAAAATACACTGCACATGCAGGGAAAAAATACTTTCCTGTGATTTATTTGAACTAGAGATTGAGGATTGCCATTGTCACTAGTGATGGGCATTTGAAAGATATTTCCTCCAATCAGCAGGAGAAAGATTCACTGTTGTTCCCATGATTTATCCTTGGCTGAATCTAGACTAGGAAATGGGGCATTTTTAGTTGTTCACATTTGTCTGCTGCGCATGAAGAGCAGTTTCTGTTTGTGTTCTTTTTTCGCTAGATCAGCAACTCAAGTGTTGGGAAAAGAAATAGGAAATGGTGATCTTTGACAGTCCCTGATTTTACTTGAGGGCCTGAAGACTCCGCTAGGCTCGGCTGACTCTGAGAGCAAAGGGTTTTACACCTGGGACCCTGCTGTTTGAGCAATGCCTTTCAATGTTTTCCTAAAGAAAGGAACCATTGAGCAAAATGTCCATTTTGTGTGACAGTTAGCAATGGGGTGGATCACAGACTGTTCGGGGCTATTGGCAGTCATGTTTATGTTTTTCTTCTTCCATTTCTTTTCCCCACACAGTTCTTACAGGCATTCATCCAGAGGCTTAATATAAACTATCTATGATTGAGGCATATGGAATGGATAAGTGTTGCCCAGCCTCTTACCTTCCCTGTATGGAGAAGCTAATTGAGCGTGTCATACTGCAGTTCAAGGCATGCTTGGATTATGGAAACTTTGCCAATCTATTCTAGCCAAATGAAGGATAAAAACAAACCTAGAAAGATAAAATGTACCCTTGTCAAATCCTTGGTCCATCTTGATAAGTACCATCTGCACAGATTGTCAGTAGCATCCTTAGGTAAGGACCTTTCTCAGTACCTGCCTAGTAAGGACCTGCCTAGAAGATGCCAAGGATCTGTGTGAAAATATATGCTCTGCCAATAACTCATCACAGCATCTGAAATGGAACTGAAAAGAGCAGGATAGTTGATCCTTCTCAAAAAAAAATAACTGTGGCTCACCATTATTGATCGTCAGGACTCCTCCAGCAAACTGGCTTGATATATGGTTGCTTTTGAGCTCATCAATACAGATAGATTATCAGGTCATGGCAGAATCCTTATGCCCACCACATATAAATTCTTAGCTAGAGCATTTTTCCAGTACACACTGTCTGATACTCATGTTTTTGTATCCCCATGGCTGAGTACTTTAATGCTTGAAAAATATGTGGAAGCTTCAACGATCGTACAACTGTTTTCTAAGGGCCAACTAAAATGGTCTCATTCTATTTGACCCTGTATTTGGCTATGCAGTTCTTTTTGTTACATATATATCTTGTATCTTGGAGTTTTAGGACTGACTTATATAAAACTAGTGAAATATACCTTCGTTGCAGGAGTAAAATACCTCCCCATGTGCTATCCTACTATTGTACATCATCCCCACCATGTGCAACACCCCCCCATGTGCATCATCCCCCTATGCATAACATCCCCCATAACATATCCCCCATGCACAAAATTCCCCATGCGCAACATCCCCCTATGCACATCAATTTCCCATGTGGAAAGTTTAAAAATTATTTCTTAATTACTTCTGGCAGGCCACCCCACACAATACGGTGGGCACTGGCAGCATCCCTGCCACATTTCCTGTCACAAAACAACCCTGGGTAGAATTGGACCATCACTTAACATTTTTAAGTTTTATGAAATGGGTTCGAAAATCAAGAATGGTGAAAAGTACTTCCCTTCCAGAATCATCTGCCCACATAATGCTTGCTAAAAAGGATTCTCACTGCTTTCAGACACTGAAAGCCATTTTAGAACAGAGAAAAAAATTATGTTTGCCAGCATGTAATTATGGGCTGTGGTGGCACAAGTGGTTAAGACACTGTGCCAGTTAACCAGCAGGCCAGGGTTCAAGACCTGGATCCCCACAAGACAGGGTGAGCTCCTGTCCTTAGCCCAGCTCCTGCCAACCTAGCAGTTCGAAAGCATGTAAATGCAAGCATGTAAATGCAAGCAGATAAATAGGTACCACCTTGGTTGGAAAGGTAACAGCATTCTGTGTGCCTTGGTGTATGGTCATGCCAGCCCCTTGATCATGGATGTGTCTTTGGACAACACTGGCTCTAAAGGCTTGTAAACGGGGATGAGCACTGCACCTTATAGTCGGAAATGAGTGGCAGTTAACCTGTGGGGGGACCTTTTTACCTTTAGCATGTAATTAATCTGTGGAACTCCTTGCTATAGGATGTGGTTATGGCATCTGGCCTACATGCGTTTAAAAGGAAAAAAGGGAATTGGACATATTTCTGGAAGAAAAGCGTACCACAAATTACAAGCTATGATGGTATGTGCAACCTCCCGGTTTGAGAAGTAGGCTACTTCAGAATTCCAGGTGCAAAAAAGTGGTGACAAGATATAGGTATCTTGTTGTCCTGTGTGCTCCATGAGGCATCTGGAAGGCCAATGGGATGGGACTTTGGACTCTCCTTATGTTCCTTATGAAAGTCTCTCCTTATGATCTTTTGTCTTGTTTGAAAAGGCTTTTTAAAAAAATTATGGGGTCTAACATCATTTGTAACCATTGTACACCTCGTTAATCCTGGTGTTCATTACTGTACTTTTAAACTTTTTTTTATTTCTATCATGCTTTGATTATGTTCTTAATCTTTCATGCTAAGCCACATGTATAACTCTACTCCACATGCATACCAAAATCAGATTCCTAACTTTCTCGAACTCAGATCTGAAATGAGGGGTCTTGGCAGAAACCACAAACTCTTCCATTTTCCCTCCCGAACAGCCTAGCAACAGCAACAGCCATAAATAACAGCGCAAAGGAAATTCTAGTGTTGAGCAGAAAGACTTGGGGGAAACAAGCACAGACAGAATGAAGAAAGTGTCCAAACAATTTATTGCCAGTAAGCATCTGTTTTTGTCTGCATCCTTTTGAGAACAAATTAACAACCTTTGCATATTGCCATACGATTCGTTGGGACAATTATCGTTAATACCGGGGAATATGTTCGTTAGGCCCCTAGTAATGAGCATGTGTGCTTGTTATAGTTCTGCAAATGTAAGGATTGAATTTTGATGATGTGTTTACTATATGATAAATAGCTGCAGAAGGATGTGTTATTCTTACAGCAGCAGGGGATCATTTTATCCTCCTCGAAAGCTGCCAGAAGCTCAATATGCTATATGCGCTCTCATGCTCACAACAGCCATGTTCCTAAAAATGTAGATGATCCCCACATGCTTAATAAAAACCACCCTCTGAACATTAGTAATGAATTTGTATTATTTTTTAACAATGGGGAAATTAAGTTTCAGTGCCAGACATAGAATGAAAGTGACCTTTCTTTTTATGAAGGCATTTAGCAGGTGCAAGGGTGGTATATGAGGTGGGGTAGGAAAAGTAATATGTCTGCAAATGCTGCCTGCATCTTGGGAGACCAGCTTTCCAGCAAAAGCAAAATCTGGTCCTTATTTCAGATTAGATGACCAAACTGTTGATGAAAATTTTTATGGCCTGTATTTAAAAATAAAAAAGTGCCAATGACTTTCTGAAGAATAATTTTTAATTCTTTAAAAAAATTCCAGATTTTATATTTAATGCTGAACTATAATCTGCAAAGAAAACTAAAACTTATAGATAAATTTATCTAAAAGCTGTATTCTGCCACCATACAAAATTCCCACCATACAAAAAAGGCATACTATATCAAGGATGTGGTGGATTGGGAAGCTTGGTAAGGAAAAGGGGAATTATAGTGGTACCTTGGTTTACTAACATAATTGGTTCCAGAAGCCTGCTAGTAATCAAAGTGAATTTTCCCATAAGAAATATCATGTATATCAATAGCATGTATATCAAAGTGACTTTTCCCTTAAGAAATAATGGAAGACAATTTGTTCCACAACCCAAAAATATTCATATAAAAATGATTAAAATACTGTAATATTTTGTACCTTTTCCAGTGGCATTGCTGGAGTGCAGATGATGTGCATCATATCAGATGATGTGAATGGGGGGAGGATAATGCCACTACTAGCCAAAATTTTAAAATGTTTTTAAAAATAATTTTTGAATAATTTTTTTGAATTTTTGAATAATTTTTTTGAATAATATTTTTCCATTTTTGAATATTTTTTAAAGAATAGTATCATATTATATATATCATTCAAAACGTATTTTAATTCAGAATGCAATAGAATAAATTGCACTGAAATATCTTTATTCTATCAAATGTTATAGCCAAAAAATCATGAGTGAAATGATGGAGCTCAAATGATGGACCCTCACTGCCCAGAACATTGCCTTGCCCATGGAAGGCAGAGGACGATCATGATGTGCTGGCCACCCATATAGGATGATGCAAACCTTAGTGAGACCACTGAACTTTACTCCATAAGCCCTGCAGTGCAGTAGGTATCCCGCTCTGTAGCTGACACAAGTCTAAGGAGACAAGTGATGGGTTTCCCTGCTCTGCTTCTTCTCTTTTGCCCTGGGCAGAGTGGTGCAATTCAGAACACCACTGAAGGTCACATCAAGTCTGCTGTCAGTGCCTCAGTTTGTCCCTCTCATGTCCCATCCTTTCACATGCCAAGCAATTTACTAATGCTCTAGAGAACAAGACACAAACTAAACAATTGCTGTAATTTATCTTAAGTAGCTGTATATTGCAATGATAAAAAATTACCAAAAAATCCTGTCTAGCAGACAGGACAGCTGCTAGGATTGATATTCTAGAGATTGAACCAGCAACATGATTTGTCACATCATGTTTTGATACGAATCACTGTCAAGAGAATATTCAATTCCTTTATACAACTGCTCAATAAAACAATACCACAGTGACCTCTATCAAATGTAAACTTTGCATGACTTTAATCATATCATTGCCTGGATATCTCTTTTTTCCTGTATAAATAACAAATAAAGAGGACCTAATCTGGATTTGAACTGGATTGGGTAATAAGGGACTTTAAAACAACTGTCTGTCATGTGTCAATCCATATCAGGTGCCTGCATGTGTTCCCTGGAATAAAAATTCCCATTAGAGCTAAGCTCAATAATGTATGCCATGGTGCATAAGAACATAAGAAATCAGCTGGATTGCGCCAAAGGTCCACCTAATCCAGCTTCCTGTATGTCACAGCAACTCACCACATGCCACAGGGAGCACACAAGACACTTGTATGCTGGTGCTCTCAACTGCATCTGAGGATCCTACTTATAAAATTAGGAGGTTGCAGATACCCATCATGACTTGTAACCTATGATGGACTTTGTCTCCAGAAATTTGTCCAATCCTCTTTTACAAGCATCTATGTCAGATGAGATCACCACATCTTGTGGCATGGAGTTCTACCAACTAATTACACGCTGGATAACTAAATGGTGAAAATGTATCCTCAAACCAGCCATATACACAAAAATGGGATTAGGGGGTTTGCCTGCCTCTCCTTCTTCCACATTTGAACTATACACCCAGGATTTTTCTGATTAAGTCAGTCACTGCTTTCTCTGGCTCACCCCCACTGAGTTAGAACTTGTGCTGACTGTTGAAAAATCAGCCATTAACCACCAGGAGATGACTTTGCCATCAATCAGAATATTGCTCAGCCATGTTCCAGCTTTTTCCTCTCTTTCTTTGCATAATTATTCTTATTCTCTGCTGATTGCAGCCTAAAATAGCCATAATTCTCTCAAAATAATTTGCTACATTACTTAACCACAGGGTGACTGTTGGGAACACGAAGAAACATCGCTGGTGACTGATTTCTTTTTTTTAAAAGTTTGTATAATACACAAGTTTGGAGCCATATTGTACTCACCCACCTTGTGTTAGCATTAGCCTCCGGTGGGCCCCATGATGGTCACTGCTGTTTCAATGTTCACTTTCCATCACAGATGATAAATTGGACTGCGGGACTTCAAGGACATGGAACAGTCTCATCTGCTATTTTTTTTTCAAAAGTAAAATGGTAAATATTTGTAAATGGTAAAAAAGTTAACATTATCTCTAAAATATAGACCTATTACTGCACCTTCCCTTCTTTTCTCAGCACTGGGATGCTTAGTTTTGGGCTACTTATTATGGGCGCAATCCAGAGTAACTACAGGGAGTCCTTGCTCCAGTGTATGAACAATTTGCTCTGGATTGCAATATGAATTTCCCATAGGTTTTCACTAGGTGGTGCAGTACCTACGGGTGCATGTAATATCTCATACAAGCTCCTGTAGGTACTCTGGATTGTAGGGTAAGTTTATGATAGCATTGGGAACTGGCTGTCCACAATTGATCTATTCCACTCCAGTTCATGGTAGTGCCAGTTCTGTGTAGGGTTCAAACATTCCAAGCCACTTTCCTTTAAGGAGGTTTCATCCCAAATTTTCAGAGTACGTCTTAAACTAGGATAGATGGATATGTTTGAGAAGTAGCTGAATGTTCTGTATCAATAAAAGATAATAAACCTGTCTATAATTTTGGTTTGAAGCTAATGCAAAAAGTGTCCACAGTGTGTTTGTATGCGTATACATGTGCACGTGCACATATGTGTGTTACAATCAATAGTGACAGATTGGCATTCCTCTCCGCCCCCAAGACACAAAAGAAACTATTTAAAATTCTGATTATTACCCAGAGATTCAAATTCTATTTAAAAGCAGGCCTCCGTCAGTCTTGAAAGACTATGGTATCGTGCTCAGCGCTGTATATGCTACATGCGAAGCATGAAAGCCTGGGTTAGATTGTTATGGAGCATAGGCTGTTACCCAAGCAGCAAATCCCCCCTCTCCACGCCACTGAATGCCTTTCCAATGGAAAGGCAGAGCCAATATGATTGGATCCAGCTGGCATCGCAGAGCTGGGCTAAGGACAGGAGCTCACCCTGTCTTGTGGGGCTGACCCGGGTCTCGAACCCTGCCTGCTGGTTAACAGGCACAGTATCTTAACCATTTGCGCCACCCACAGCCCAAATTCTATTTAAAATTCTGTTTATTACCCACTCAGTATTACTCAAACACACTCAGCTACTTCATTATCAGCAGAATCATGTCTGAGGAGTAAAAATAAAAAAGAGGTAATCCCTTCTTGTTTGCTGTGATTCTAGTCTGGATCAGACCCTCCTTTGTTACTTTTCTTAAAGAAACTGCTCATCTTAAGCACATCTCTTAATGCAAGTATAGTGGTTCTTAGGTAACAATACAATCCTATGTATTTTTACTTAGAATTTATTTCAGTGGGACATACTCCTAGATAAACGTGTATAAGGTTACAGCCTAAATGAGCAACCATTTTACAGAAGTGCTAAAGGAGCCAAGAAACATCTCGGAGCCTTCACTGATGGGAAAACTAATTTTATGCACACTTGAATTCATAAAAGGCACCTGCTTGAAATACTGTTATGGAAAAATAGACATGGGTGGTGCGCTGTTGCTGAACCCATCATGACCTGAGATTATTTTCTACCCAGTGCATCACTTTGCAGAGAGTGGGGAAACCACAAGTTAATGGCTTTTCAGTGGTCTGCTCTGCTGATCTACTTAACAATCCAAATATGAGGACATTGTAGAAGTTGTTAAGCTGACTGCCAAAAAGCAAGATAATTAAAAATAGATTCACAGCTGTTCGGGCAAGCAGAGATATAATTTTATCTTCATTATGCCTTATTGCAGATGTTATTGATTTAATCTCATTGCATTTTAGCGGGTAATATCAATTCATGCTGGCTTTGACTTTGAAAACTGGGAATGTTAGTTTGGGTCTAATTCTCCTTATGGTAGGGGCTGAAAAATGGTTGATTATCTGGAAATAAAAATTGTGAGCTAATCGCTTTGCTTGGCCCCACAGGGGCATCTCTGATCTCCAGGTTTAGACTATTCTTCCTCTTCTTTGCTTTCATAAACTCTGTTTCTCTTTTGGATCTATAGATATTATTGTTTGGTGTTATTTGTGGTGCTTCCACCAAAGCTTTGGCTGCAGAAGGCTGCAATGCTGTGAACATTTCCCAAGTGGGATGATCCACTGATCATACTTTGCCAAATAAGCATGTAGTGCACATGATTTACATCCTCATGTTACACTCACCAAACTCTATAAGATTATAAAAAGCTGCCTTATACTGACTCAGTATAATACCCATAGTGTTCCCTTCCCTTAATGTTATTTTTAGGCTGTGAGTTCCTTTGGGAAAGAAAAGCATGCTCTCCTTCCTTTTACTGTCTAAAATAACATTGCTAATATTTTGTTGAGAGTGGTCTATAAATATTAACTAGCGCTGTTAATTGAATTAATGGGAAAGTCTTTAGCAGGCTTACACTGCTATTACATCCATTTCTAGTGATTCCTAATGAAGCTTGAGGCACAAAAGAGAAAAGTACGGAAGATTTCATTGCAAAGGACAGTTTTGAAGTGCCACTGATCACCTCTGTGAAGTTCTTTCTCTTTTGCAAATGAGGAGAACTTCATGCATCAATGTGCATCATGTACCATCTCCCCATGTGCAGCATCCTCCCCAGTGTAACCCCTCCCTCCAAACAACATCCCCCCAGTGCACCAGAAACTGAGCACCAAATTGGCTGGATGTTGGTCAGTCTTCCATGTTAAGTATAGGACAAAAACACATTGCACCCTTTTCAGCCCCTTAAGGGGTAAATTTTTCCACATTGGTTCTTGGTGGGTGTTCATGTGGCAGAAGGAATATCCTCCCCGAATTTCATGCTTCTAGGTCCGGGGGTTGGGGCAGAACATCCCTCAGTCACCAGTTCTTCAATGCGTAGTATAGGAAGCAAAACGCGTTGTGCCCCATTTCACCCCCTTTTGGTGGGAATTTCTGAAAACCAGTTCTTAGTGCACCCCTCAGTCATGGAAGGAACACCCACCCGAAATTTCACACTTCTAGGCCCAGCAGTTTTGGCAGGGTGTTAATGAGTGAGTGAGTCAGTCAGTCAGTCAGTCAATGAATGAGTCAGTGAGTCAGTGATTTTTCTCTTATATATATGTATGTGTATATTTTTCTCTTATATATATATATATATATAGAGAGAGAGAGAGAGAGAGAGAGAGAGAGAGAGAGAGAGAGAGAGATATTGTCATTAGCATACACTATTTCCCAGTCAACTTTGACTTTAATTTCATCTTTTGAATTCTGCCTGCCCCCAAATTCAAGACCAAGCGGTCGACAAAGTAGTATTTGGATTCCACACTAGGAAACTAGAGTGCCTGGCAGCCTGCAGTGGCAAGGATCTGGCATGGTTTAATGCCATGAATCCCTTGTCTGTTCTTACTGCGAGGCTTAGCGGTTTAAAAAACCCCAGGGAATAGTTTACTGCAGCATCCAAAGTAGGGGCACTTTCCGCAGTAAATCCTGCACTCACAACCACACCCTTAGTTAAGATCTAATAAATGTCTTTTACGTAGGTGGGCTGGTGTTTTGCTTTATTTATTTTATTTTTTAAGCATCCAGAGCAAATGACAGCTTAAAAGATGAAGCTAAATGTGGACTAATTAATAAGAAAAATATTGCCGCAGTCTACAAATATACTTCAGAGAGTAATATACCTAATAAATTCTTACAGTTTAAGTGGCTATATAAAACTAAATGGCCAGCCGGTGACATTTTTATGGTGGCTTTTAAATGAGACGTAGGAATATGCTACGGTCAGTGCAGAAGGAAAATAAAAACAGTGGGACTGTTTGGACTCCAGGAACCCTGCACATTAACCCTGCGATTAAACAATGGGAAAGGCCCCATTAAAAACATTCAGAAGCTAATGGGCGATGCCACCTGGTGGATTTTCCAAGTAAAACCTGTCATGAAGATGCAAGTTAGATGCCCTCTAGTGATTATATTTATAACAGTTTTTCTCTACACTTGAGAAAGACCATTGCTCCAGATGCGTTACACTGTGTAACAAAATTTGAATCACTGGGTTTATCTGAATGTTTTGATTTCTTTATTAATTTCGGTGCAAGGATTTCAAAAGCCTAAGTGCATCAATAGTTTAGCCACAATTTTGACTATGCATGACAGTATTAAAATAACCACACAATAGGATAAACACACAAAATGAAAAATGTCTGGATGGTACTGTACAGGAAAGCTGAGATCACCATTGGAATCAACACCTTTGAATTGAAAAATAGGCATTAAAAATTCAACACACTGTATGCATGCTTGCTACCAGTGAGCTATGGCCCTTCCAGTCCACCTTCTCAATGAGCCCTTTGCAACTAACTTAGGGCAAAATCCAGAGTAACTACGGGGAGTCCTTTCTCCGGTGTAAGAACAACCTACTCTGGATTCCAATATGAATTTTTAGAATATGAAATATGAATTTCCCATAGGCTTTCACTAGGTGGTGCAGTAACTACGGGTGCACAAAAAGTTTCTTGTGTGCTCCCGTAGTTACTCTGAATTTGGGGGTTTATACTGTACAAAAGGGGATTTGGGCACAATGTGTTATGAAGCAAGAGAAGCACACTAATAGCATCTTCTCTACACAACTGTACAAGATAAAACGAACTCTCTCCCCCTTCGCACTGTAGTAGTGCCTCCAAACTCAGAACCACATTGATAGAGCATCCATGTTTTCGTGCTAATTTGCCCCTGAAAAATGAATGGGGCAACAGTTCTCCTCATTTGCAAAAGAGAAAGAACTTCATAGAGGTGATCAGTGGCGTTTCAAAACTGTCCTTTGCAAGGAAATCTTCCGTACTTTTCTCTTTTGTGCCTCGAGCATCACTAGGAATGGATGTAATCGCAGTGTAAGCCTGCTAAAGACTTTCCCATTAATTCAATTAACAGCACAGAGTCTTGCCAAAGCCATAACTCATCAAGGAGGCAAAAGAAAGCAAGGAATTGCTGATGAACTGCAACAGCCTTGGATTTCCACTGCACCACTGATGCAGTTAATTGACGGCTGCAATAGAAGATCTACAGCACCATAGAGAACAATCTATTTAAGCAACAAAAAGGTCCAGCTTAATAAGTCTGTTTGATGCAACCAGCCACCAGCCACCCTAGAGTTTTGTTTGGGGGCATTAAAGGAGTTAGTGAATTAATACCAAAAATGTGCCTCTCCCTCTCCCCAGAGGATTTCCAAGAGCTTTTAGGAAGGAGATAAAGAATTATTAGCTCCATCATTGCATAGATGGAGAAACTGGCCCACGTCCAGGAGTTGTTAATCTCTCATGGAAAATTCTCTAGGTTGCCAAACTGCTGGATTAGCTGTTAACCAAAGCTGCAATTTAGGAGCATCACAAATATGTTTGGATGGTTGTATCAGAGTATCCCGCTGTGCACCCTAGTACTGCCTTAAAATTAAGAACCACCTATTGATGGAGCATCCATATTTTTGTTGCTGGTTTGCCTCTGAAGAATGAATGGGGCAACCTGATGTTTCCTGTATGTGTTTTTTTTTTCATTTTTTGCCTCTGAAGATACCATCAGAAGTGGATGGTGAAACATTAGGCCTAAAAGATCATGTCTGTAAACTATTGCTAGAAATCCCAGGAACCAACATGCAACAGATCACCAATAATAATAATAATAATAATAATAATAATAATAATAATAATAATAATAATAATAATAATAATATTGTATCCATGTTTTCATATTAGGAAACCAATGCTTGCATGAGTTCTGTGCACACATGTCCAATAAATCTGTCAACAGTTAACTTGCAGAAGTAGCAACTGATATTTTTCCATTATAATTCGCAGGAGATTGTAAGAAATTGCTGTGTGATAAGTCAGACCATTAAACCCATCTAATTCAGTATAGTCTGCTGCAGGGGTCAACATCTTATGGCCTGCAGACCAGATCTGGTCCACCAGCCAAAGTTATGCAGCACATGGCAAACTGGGCAGGAGGCTTCACCTCTTAAGATGAGCTCCAGGCAGCTGCTTCTGGCTACTTGGCAACCTGGAAGTTCATCAATGTTCATCAAAGTTCATCAATGATGTGATGATATTACTACCAACTATCCAACTCCTTTTAACAAAAAGTTGCTGAGCCTTAATCTACAGTTCTATGTTGAAAGTTATGTGATAGCTTTCCAAATATAGTCTTCCTGAGTCATCGTTGTCGTCATTGTCATCATTATCATCATTATCATCATCATCATCATCATCATCATCATCATCATCATACCTGGAGAGTCCAGGGATTGAATCTGAGAAATCTCAGGTTCAAGGTTTTACCATGGAGTTACAGCCCAGCTTCTCAAGAAGCACCCTTGACAGCCCCATGATGTAAACATTTGCTCATGCCTGCAGTGTGCAGTCAAAGTCCATGCAGCTCTGATGTTAATACCTTTTGAGAAGCTGACATGGCAAATGGCATGTCTCTTTCCTGAGGATATATGGAGGTAGCACTGTGAACCTTTTTCTGGAACAGGATTGTGGCAACCATCACCATCATCAGAGCTGAGTCTAAGGCTCTAATCCTATCTGCACTTTCCTAGGAGTAAGCACCATTGACCATAATGTTAGTGGATGTGAGTATACATGCACTGGATTGTGCTCTCAGATCATTCTCCCAAAAATACAACTCAGCTAGACAAATCTTTGGTATAAATGATACCACCATTGTGTGTTTTCTGCTGTTTTCTGACTGGTGCTTTGCATACTGGTTGTGCTTCCTTCGTGTGGCTGAAACCCGACATTTCCTCATGTCCCAATGGCTCAATTTTCTCCTTGTCTTCTTGCATTGCTTTCCTGACCTGATGTGTTTGTCGTTCCATTTGAAGAAACTTTATTGGAAGGGTATGTGCTGCTACAACTCAGCCAAACAGGCAGAGCAGATGCTATCACTTGTCAGAACAAGAGCATAAGTGTCAGCACTTCCAGAGACAGGCGGGGTGCCAGGAAGACCACCTATCGAGATAACTGGGACTAAGGGACAGCGTGTTGTGAAGGGGAAGGCATGGCTCTTCTTTTAAAACAATAGTTCCTTTTCCAAGGGCTCGGGGTTCTGTAACCTGTGCAGCTGGAAGGGGGCTCAAGACCCAGATAAATATCGCAATCTGAGTTTTTCTTGTCCGTTTGGCATTGTCTGCCAAACCGCCAACACACACGCACACGGGAGTAATTTCAAAAGGCTTTTGTAAACTTGCATCTTTTCATAAAGGGGAATGAAAAACATCTGCTCTCTCACTGTCTCCCTTTATTTCTTTCAGCCAAGGATCTTGCAAACTCCAGAGTCAGACATTTTCATTGGCAGTGTGTTAAAAACAGACGTGACCAGTGAGATGAGCTGCCTTTTCTTGAAACAGTCGTCTCTGAAGCTGCCTTCTTGCAAAATCAGTCTTATTGTTCATCTGTGGGCTTTAAATGCTCCGAAGGTTAAATTGTAGGCTTATGCTTATGAGCTGCAATGGCTCCGTGGTTAAAGATGCTATGCTTGTCAATCTGATGGTCAGCAGTTTGGTGTTGGTTTGAGACCCAAATACCGCACGACAAAGTGAGCTCCAGTATGATGGTTCTGTGGTAGGGAGGCCAGTTCTAATTGAATATCACACAGCTGCATAGTTTCTGCTTTGCCCATAAGAAATGGCTAGATTTGAAAATTGCAAAAGACAAAACAATTTAAGTCAGCCTGAAACATAATCCAGACCTGCTAAGTGTTGAGAAGTAGAACAGATCTAACTGACTCTCTGCGAAGTTTCCTGCTGAGAAGCAAGATGCCTGTGAAGATGGACTGTTATGTTGGCACATAGATGTGAGTTTCAGTTGTGATGGCTTCTGTTTACCATCTTGTTTACCAGCAGATAAAGCAAGGACCTAGGAAGAGCTGGAAAGGGAAACAGAGCAAGGACCTGCACAACAGAAGAAATACAGACAAGGGATGGGGAGCTATAGAAGAAAGCACACTTAAGTAGCCTGTAAAGAATAGGTATCCCAGTTCTAATCTTGAAGAACCATCTTGGTGAATGAATCAACACAGAAACTTGTGAGGCTAATAAAGCTTTTTCCATCATCTTGCTGGAACACGAAAGAAGAACAGCAGAAGATCCCTCAAGAGCACGCCAAGGGCTATCATTCAAGGACACAATATAGGCATCTCATTCAGAAGAACTCAAGTCCAGTTGACATCTCAGGTAGAGCTGTGAGGACCCTGCTTGAAGCTGTAGAAATCCACAATCCTAGAGAAGACGATAGCAACTAGATGGAGCAATATCTCCCTGAGCATCAGGAGGCTTCATTAGAGGTCTTTGGCTCTACTCCCAGTTATTCCTGACATTTTAACCCTAATTTTGGTTTATGGCCAGGGTTTTGTCTATCCTCAGTGTCCAAGCATGCCATTATGAGAGGCTCACAAAATTATCTTTTGAAAGAGAATTCTTAGTTTTCCTTCAATGTGAATATTATAATGGAGATTTCCTCATTACTTTAATGTTTTGCTAGCCATTGCTTGAAGTCCTATTAAGTGTAAATGAGAATGCCATCATTGCCAATAAAGCCGTTTCCTCAGATATGAAGACATTCACCACCTCATAATATTTTGAAACCTCAGTTGCTTCCAATGACACAGATTGTCCCCCCTGTTCATTTATCAAGATGTCAAAGAATCCTAATTTCTACTAATTCAGGCCTAATGAGTCTCTTTTAATCAGGAATTGGCAATAGTCCTTGTGGCCGAATGGTTCCAGGAACAATTGGAAACTACTTAGATAATGTAATGGGGTTTTAAAGATCAATGTCATCTCTATAATAAGAAGAGTTTGCCAACAATGAACTAAAACTCAGATTTGGCCTGACTTTGTTTTTCCTTTCTTTCCCCACCCCCAAAAGTAGAATTTTATGAAAAATGTTCTTTATTTGTCATCTAAAGCCATAAGAGTATCTGATTCTAGAGGATGCTAAAGATAAATTGTTGCTGTGATCCATGGAAGTTTACAGATGGAGAAGATTTGACTTCCAATAAGGCTCACAGTTTCTGCATATGTTTGGAGACTTTCTCTCATCTTGGTTCCCAATAAATAAATATACTTTTGTGAAAGCTAATCAGGTTTTTCCAATTATTAACATACTGACACAGTGGTTTTTTTTGACAGTGTGATTCTAGACAAATCTCATGTTTAACTGGAGAGGCTGAAAGATAAGAGAAGACGCTGGTACAAGAAAGACGCAGATCACTTTGCTGCTTCTTACATCCATATGTACACAAAGCCCGTCAGGATGATAAAAGAAGCCTTTGAAGTCAGTAGAAAACGTTCCACTAACTTCATTGGCTCAGAAAGAAAGGCACAAGAGCTTTATTTTGTTGATTTTGAAAATTACTGCAATATTCCCCCCTTCTGCAGTGTAGATAAGCCATGTCCCATTTATTACGGCTAATATTTAGCTTCCTTATGAGATATTCAGACTTTCCCTACAATCCAGAGTAACTACGGGAGCACGTAAGAGACATTACTTGTACCCGTAGTTACTGCACCACTTAGTGAAAACCTATGGGAAATTTATATTGCAATCCAGAGCAAATTGTTCTTGCACCGGAGCAAGGACTCCCCGTAGTTACTCTGGATTGCGCCCTTTGTGTGGTTGCCCCTGTCTACTCCAAGGGAATGGAAATGGTGTGAACTACATAGCCTAGAATGGCTCTACCATGGGTCTAACCACAATGAGCCATGCAACTAACTACATAGCCAAGCCCTTGCCTCTATGTCCTGGATTGTGTTCTAACAGTAACACCCAACTACGGTTGGTTAGGATTTATGCAGAGGCAGTCTCTCCTATACACTCCTTGATCCCGGAGCCATCTTAGGCCAGCAAGATAGGAAGGTCCTCTGTTTTGAGAAATTTAGATTAACCTCACAGTTTCCAAATATCCATTGCATTAAAATGTATCTCATTTTGGAGAACATCGTAGCCAAACATAACCACAACCAAACATAACCATAACCAAACATAACCACACTTTCCTGGGATTAAGTACCACCGAACACAATGGAACTTCTGAGTAGACATGCTTAGCATTGCACTGTTAGTTCCCAATGTTCCCAAACATTTATTATTTTCTCACATCAGTGCTTGTTTCAGGTGGTATAGGCCACAATCTTATATACACTTGTGAGTAAATCCCATTAAATTCAGTAAGACTTACTTCTGAGTAGACATAGCTTGCTTTTTTTGCAGCATGAAAAATCTTGTGGGGTTATCATGTCATTATGTGACATCTTTCTACCATGAACACCCACCAAGAACCAATGTTGAGAAATTTAACCCTTAAGAGGGTGAAAAGGGAGTCTAACATGTTTTTGTTCTACACTTAACATTGAAGACTGACTGATCAATATCCTGCCCATTTGGTGCCTTGTGCCTGATGCACTGGGAGTGACGGTGCACTGGGGGGATGTTGTGTGGGGGTGATGTGTTTGGGGGTGGTGCACATGGGGGATGGTGCACATGGGGATGATGCACATGGGGAATGCACATGGGGGATGCTGTGCAGGGTTGATGCGCATGGGGGGTTGGTGCGCATGGGGGGTTGGTACGCATGGGAGGTTGGTGTACGTGGGGGTTGGTGGGCGTGGGGGATGTGCAGGGTTGATGTGCATGGAGGATGGTGCACATGGGGGGTTGATGAGCATGGGGGATTGGTGTGCATGGGGGATTGGTGTGCATGTGGGATGGTGTGAATGGGGGATGGTGTACATGGGAAGGTTGGTGCACATGGGGGGTTGTTGTGCAAAGGGGGATGGCACACAGGGTGGATGGTGCATGGGAGGTATTTTACTCCTGCAATGTGGGTACATTTTGCTAGTTCTAATATAATAGTCCTAATATTTTCATTTGCTAGGGGAGGGCAAGAGAGAAAGTCCAAGTCCTTGAGAAGCCCAGGGAGAGGATGAGGCAGGGAGGGGGAAGGCAGTTAATAGAGATCATGCTCTTCACTGCATGAAAAAGTGGATTAAAGCAATGTCTCTACAAACCCATGATATGTCCATCAACTTTGACAGTCAAGGCTGAGATCAAGAAATAGCTTCCTTAGAACTTAGAAATTTCATCCATGTATGTGCTTCTGATACAAATAAAGAAAGAATGAGTGCATGGTTGGTGGGCAAAGGAACATATTGAATGATCTGAAGTGGAACTACTTCTGTGTAGGGCTGGCAATGCTGAGGTCATCCTTGTGAGACTTGCAGCTGCTGCTTGTGAGTTTCCTGTTTTCTCTTGCTATTTCCTTCCTCACTCTTTCACAGTCCTTTGACTTAAGTCCGACCTAAAGTGTTGTGAAAGAGTGAGTTGAGGACTCACATAAGTGCCGTTATGACTCATTTTCAACTGAGGTTGCAGGGGTGGGTGCTTATAAACTTGATTCAAGTCACACCCCATGAGATTCTTTCCAACACTGGCATAAAGTTGTCCAACACTGGTTATGATCCTTAGTTTAAATAAATTAAAATGGCTTAAACATTGCTTTTCTAGAAGTCTTATTTGCCAAGTTCCGATAAAACCAAACATTACAAGATGAAGAATCCACAAAGGAGCTTAACTTAGGATCGTTTTGTACCAACTGGAGCAATACTGTGTTTTGGAAAGGACCTAAGTAGGGGTACAATCCAGAGTAACTACGGGAGCATATAAGAGACATTACGAGCACCAATAGTTACTGTACTGCCTAGTGAAAACCTATGGGAAATTCATATTACAATCCAGAGTAATTGTCACTCTGAAGCAAGGACTCCCTGTAGTTACTCTGGATTTCACCCTCGGTATCTCCTGACTTGGGATTTTATAGCAATGCAGAAGCTTCATTTCCTTGCATATTAAACAAAGCTCACAAAATGAATTACTTTGGAGCCTGCCCAGTGCCCAGCACAGCGTGTTCCCTGTCTGTAAGGCTGAAGGTTTGATATGTTCATGTTGCTCCTGCCACTCTGTGTTAAATTTGGTTGAATCATTTCATCTTAAGTAATTTCAAAGTGAATGAGGTCAGAACTTCAGAGGTGACCTTGACTCTTCATAAATATTATCTTGTCTCAGATGCTCGGAAGACAAGACAGTTTGAGAGGAACAGTCCAAAGCTAACCAGAACTCCTTGTGACTCTTAGGGCCAAAATGGACATGACACAGAGAGATCTATGATCAGATTTCCCAACATTAAAAAAAAACTTAAAAGCAGCCAGGTGAATAGAATTGGGAGTATGTTTCATCCCCTTGTGCTGTTTTCCTAACCTAAATGTCAGGAAGAGATTGATATTTGTATGGCAATTTTTTTTTTCTCTAGTGAGGTGGGGAATACTAGTAGCAGAAGTTGGCTATAGCTCAACATTTGCTAACTGGGCAAAGAGGCACCTTTCAAGGAGGTGTCCTAATATATGAAGCAGGGGGGAAGGAACTGCCCCTTTTGACCCCTGTGTGGCATCTTTTTTCAGTGGCTATTGCTGGTTCTACTGTGATCCCTTTGGAAACAGAGAAACACTGATTTATTGTACTACATAATCTGCTTTATGAACTACTCCTGGTGAAAAGCAGTGTAAAATAGTCATCATCATCATCATGCAATTGGTGCCATTCCAAATCATCTTGAAAGCACCTAAGCAGCATAAGGGCCATCATCCACAAAACTCAGCATTATTGGGAACAGCATACATTATGTGACAGTATTTATAATATGGTCAAAGTCAGGCATCCCGGGTCCTTGGAAAAGACTCATGCTGCAATCCTAACACTGGCTTAGGACTTAATCCTAGGCTGTATTCCTACACACACTTAGCCAGGAGGAAGCCAGTATCCAGTGATTCTCATTGTTAAAAACATATCTATAGTTGCCTGATCAAAATATAGATCTGCAACATTTTCCCAAATTCAGTCGCATATAATGTGACTATCTGTGGGTTGAATCCTAACCTAGGCCAGCACACTCATTGGCTTTCCCATTCCTGACATGATGTACAGAGGAGAACACATGTTTATGCACTGGCCTAACCTTCCCACAGGAGTGATGCAGTACTGCTTTAGAGCACAATCCTAACCATGCCAACTCAAAAGTAAGCCCCATTGTGTTCAGTGTCTTACTCCCAGGAAAGTGACTTTAGGATTGCAGCCTTACAGCACTACAGGACTTGTGCTGGGGCTTAGAGCACAATCCTAATCGTGTCTACTCAAAAGTAAGCCCCATTATGTTCAATGGGTCTTACTCCCAGGAAAGTGTCTTTAGGATTGCAGCCTTAGGCTGGCCTAAGTGGAAATTTGGATTGCAGGCCCAGTGATGGGATTCAAAGAAATTAAGAACCGGTTCTATGCCCATCTGGCATCCACTTTTAAATGGCTATTTTTAAACTTTATATGTCCTATCTCTTGTTAACAACCGGTTCTACAGAGTAGGTGCGAACCTGCTGGAGCCCACCACTATTGCAGCCTACTATATTCAAAATGAGCATCAATTCTGATATATTCAAAATGAAATATTGAAATGAATGGGACCCACCTGAAATTGGCTCATCACCCACCTAGTTGGTCCTGACCCACATTTTGAGAAACACTGTTTTAGGGGCAGCTCTAAAGTTTCACTGGTGATAAAAATCTGTGCTCTAAGGACAGGAGACACATAAACCAATGTGTTTATGAATACATTTAATATTTACGAGCTGAGTAAAAAACTGGAAGAATACTTTTGCCTACTGTTTTGTACTTTCCACATACAATTATTTAAGAATTGATATATTTACTTAAATAGAACTAAAGGTGCTGCATCCCTGTTTTTCTTGCTAGCAACAATAAAGTCATAACAGCATGAAAAGAGCCCTGCTAGGTCAGTCCAAGGGCCCATCTAGTCCAGCTTGTTATCTCCAAACGTATCTTCAAACTTATCTTTTCTTGGTCCATCAAATGCCTCTGGAAGCACATACGACAATAAGATAGCTTTACACTATTGCCACTTCCTTGCATCTGGAATTCAAAAGTACCTCTAAAATGCAGAGGTTGTACAGTCATTATGACTTGTAAACTGTGATTAACGTTTCCTCCAGTTCCCAGTACCCCTATAGTCCCCTGCCTATATGAGCGCAAAACCAGAACAAGATCTGGTTCCAGAAGAGTAGCCAAATTTGTCTTTAAGATGTCATAAGACATTTTGCTAATTTTGCTTGGAACAGACTAAACAGGAGGTGTCAAACTCATTTAATGTAGAGGCCAAATTCATGGCGCCTGCTGAGGGCCAGAAGTGACATCATGAAGCAGGTGGTGGCCAGAAATGAGCTCTTTGTTTTCACATAGAAACTTAATAGCTGCAAATGAATGAAAAGAAATCTCAAAATTTCAAAATATAAGACAAATTATCAATCTAGCACAATCCAGTCATAATGGGTGGGTGAGTGGAGAAATTGCTTCTGGACAATTTGGCCCAAAGGTCTTATGTCTAACACCCGTGGTTGAACATATTTAGGCTGCACTCCTAACCTCCAGTCCTGTGCTAATTTGTGGGTGTCACAAACGCTTCTGCGCCACTCTCAGGGGAACGTTAGGCCAGTGCACAGGCATGTGCTTGCCTCACTACATCATCACGGGAACACACGGACTGATGAGTTGTTCTGGCCTAGGTTAGGACTGCATCCAGAATGAATGAACAGAAACTGTAGAGCTGATACAATCCAACCCTCAAAATGCCTCTGGGCTTTCACCCTGAGTGGCGCAAGGAGTGGGGCTGTTGGAGGGGCAAAGTTGAATAGTAGCATGGTGACATCCCCCTGGCACCCGGAGCACTTGCCCCACTTGCCCCCTCAGGTATGGCATTTCAAGCATGCAGATTATTGTGTGACTGCCATATTGCACTATTGACAGAATGCCTGTAAGACATTACAGGAATGTCTGCAAGGAGCAGGACAGAATCAGGCTGCACCCCCTAGTTAGTAAGGGGCACCAAGGAGCCCTGCCTGTTCTATCTATATCAGCTCTGCTAGCAGATGTCAATCTATTTATTTAAGTTCTGATGATGATGGTTAGTTACCTTCAATAATATAGGTATGTGATTGTCCCTTTTTGTGAAGCATATCTAAGCAAACTATAAGGCTTTGAACTCAAAAACCATACAGTGTATATTAAATGATGCTCTGAGTCCTTTGGGAATATCCATGAAAATATGTTTCCATTTATATAATGGTCCATCTGCCTGTGAAAAGTGAAGCATTAAAATACGGAGTTCAGGGACAGCCAGGCATATTATAAAGGAACAGCATAAGGCAATCTAGCCATTAGGTGCACAACAGACTCCTGAGAGTCCTTTAGGACAGACAAAGGGGTTAAAGTGAATGTTGATTCAGTGCTAAATGCAAGGCTAAAATGAATGAGTGCCATAGATTTGCAAATACCTCTATGACTGTTTTAAAATAACACTTTTAAACAGCCTCCGGGGCTTCAGGCAGCGAAGGGGGGGAGGGGTGGGGTGATGGAAAAGTCTTGAATAATGCATGCAAGATAATTTCCCAACTTCACCCAACTTAACCAGTACCACATTCTTTTAACTGCTTCATAGACATGCTTCACCATTTGTTAATCCCAGTGCATAAGGAATGAAGATAGCCCCTGTGGATAAGACCTAATGCACACCGTCATGGAATAATATACAGAACTCAGCTTCCAAACATGTGTCTTCAATTTAAAATAATTCAGCAATCATGTTCAGCCCAAACCTGATTACACAAAATGGGATTTTTTTTAACTCCCAAGCTTGGATCAAATTTTAAGGGCACAGTGGAAAAAAGTGCAATGTTTATACATTCCAGATCCTTGGGATGAATTATCTGTGCACAAATGTAACAGAATATACGAGTCTCTTACAAGCTCCACAAAGAACCTACAAAGGGGAAGAGTAACAAGAACCTTTTCCAAAATAGCTACAACTATTTTATGCTTTCAGAATCATCATAGCCAATGAATGTCTCAGATTTTGAGACTAACAGTAAAATAGGGTTAGTGGCACTGAAATGCTAAAATTTATGGTGTTTTGGCTACTGACATAATTAAAATCTGCTCATAAAGGAACAAAGATTTTGAAAAAGCAAATCACTGCATAACTAATTCCTTCAAAACAT
This sequence comes from Cryptoblepharus egeriae, assembly GCA_030015325.1. Classification (NCBI taxonomy): domain Eukaryota; kingdom Metazoa; phylum Chordata; class Lepidosauria; order Squamata; family Scincidae; genus Cryptoblepharus; species Cryptoblepharus egeriae. The sequence goes on from JAREYC010000004.1 coordinate 32,089,187, forward strand.
GATGGTGATGATGATGCATAACACACTGCCAGTTCTTTAGCAGAACGTGGTATTATATTATTGGTGTTATATTGTTACATTGGACTTCTTGTTGTTATTGATTTACTGTCAGATGTGTTATCAACTGTTTTGCTTGATCCGGACATTGACAGGCTGCAATCCTAAAGGCACCTTACTGGAAGTAAAATCAATTGAACACAATGGGGCTTACTTTTGTGTAGACATGCCCTACAATCCAGAGTAACTACAGGAAGACATAAGAGGCACTTACTGTGGATTGCTCTATGCATTTCCCATAGGTTTCCCATATGTGGTACGGTAACTATGTTAAGTCAAACTATGTTTGAGAACCACTGCCTTAAAAATGCATTTCTCAAACCTTCATAAAACCTCTTTAAAAATTAAGCACTTCCAAGCTATGACATGCAGAACAGATGGGGTGATGACATGCTTCATGCAAATTGCTGGCCCCAACATGCTGTTGTTTCAAAGTGACATCATTGTCCAAAAACCTTTTGCTCTCTGAAATGACAGACAAGCGGGGAGGAGCAGAGATTGTGCACAACAAAGGGAAAGCTGGCCACTATTTGGAGATCATTCGGAGGAATATGTGAAAAGGAATAGTCTTAAATGAATGTGTTAACAGCTTTATGCAAAATTGACAATTCTAAAAGAAAAATCCATGTCCCTAAATCACTCACACTGCATTATTGCTTTTATGGTCTTGCCCTGTGAACTGATTGTCATTTGTGTGGACAAATGAGAATATATTTCTTCTCACCGCTGCTGGGGCATTAGCCTTGATTTACTATTTTTTCAGTTACTTATCTAGCGTCAGTAAGTTTGTAACTGTGCAAACAAAATGGTGGAAGGACCTGGCAATCTGTGCTTGTTGTGGGGAGAGTGATGTGGTCCTTCTTTTTTCAGTTGGGGCAAAATCCATAGCAGTTACAGGTCCAGGCAGTTACGTCACCCTCTGGTGTTATCTTATGGAAAGTCATCTTAACTGCTCCGGAGCAAGGGGCTTAATTTCACTTTCGGATATAAGCCTAATTCCTAAATGCAGCCACATAAAATGCAGTCACTTAAACGGCCTTGAAGTGATAAAATTAACAAGATTGTACGGCTTACCAGTCTATACAGTTTCATTCCTCAGGGAAACATTAGGATCCTATGGCTCAAGAATACTACACTGTGAAGTCCAGTGAGTGGCTTTGGAGAGATCACTGGAGGTTAACCCTCCAGTGACATCCACCAACCCCTGGAACTCTCATCCAGCTATCTACCAAGGCAGAGAGTTGACTATCTAGCATTCATAATAATAACTCCAAATCCATTTTCATATATACAGTATAATCCCACCCTCTGCATTCCCCCAGAGTGAAAGGATATTGAATCCCTTTAGCCCAAAAGTATTCTGAGAAATTAATTCTATTTGGAGAGAGTGCTAACAATGAACTCTATGAATGTTGTGAGCGGAGACTGGATGAGGTGAGACAAATGCAATCAAGGAAGTTTATAGAAAACTGATTGTCAGCAATACATTTGAGATATACAACCTGAATCTATGAGATAAAAAAGATAAAATAGCCGGCGCCTACCTATGACATTCTCCCTCTTCTGAAGCCAATAAACTTAGCTGGAGCTACCTAACTACTTTAGGTGTGTTAAATTCTGTTTTCAGAATTTGGCCAACCATATATTTCTCATTGTTTATCTTTTATTACCATTGTTCATTTCATGTATTCAATTTACTGTGCCTGTAATCCTGCAGGGCATAAGAATCTGTGTGTTCTGAGCCCATATAGCTTGCTGGTGATATAAAATGTGAATAGCATCTCTCTCTCTCTCTCTCTCTCTCTCTCTCTCTCTCTCTCTCCCCACTTAAATTTAAAAGGTATTGGATATTTGCTGACCAGCTCAAAATTCCAGGACATGCTAATTCCTAGAGCTTTTGAAAAATAACAAATGGGAGAGATGCCCAACTTCTTCCAAGGCTATATATCTATTTCATGCCAAGTACAGAGCCTGTCCCCATGTTTTTATGTCTTACTCAGGGCTGGCCAAGCCACGCAACCAGGTTGTGTGACTATTTGTGGCAGTGTGAAGGGGCTCACCTTCTCCCACAGTCCATCACATTCCCAGCCACTTCACTATGCATACTGACCTTCTCATTTCCAGAGAGTAAATAAGAATAGTGAAGTAGCTGTGATTTGTCTGTTCCTATGTGCCACTGTTGTTGATCTGCTTGAAGATTTCCAGTGAGCAGAAATCCACTGCAACCAAGGCAGTCTGTTGTGAGCTTGCTTGATTCCTCAAAGCACACAATCATCATTTTCAGTGATGTCACTGGGAGGTGGAGTGCAGGCTGCACAGGGGAGAGACACCACTGCTGGCCAAAATATATTAAATCTTATTGTTTTAAAACAATAACATTGTTTTATGTGTCATTCAATGTGCAATTTCATACATAATGCAATGGAATCAACTACTTTGAAATATCACTATTCTATATAGCCACAAAACCCGTGTGGTGGGGTAGTGGTGCATCACCATACCCATCACCTGCAGCATTGTCCGGCACACTGCATGGGATGTGATCAGCCCTTGGTAGAATCAAAAGCCTCCAGAGGAGTTGAGCTGCCCACTCCTTCCCCCAGCAACCCTCTTCCCAACCTTTTACCCACACCCATCCCCCAGAAAACCACCTCCTGGCCTGCCCCCAGGATGACCAGATGCCCAAACCTCAAAAGGAGGAGTTTCGTCCCCTTCTCCCAGGGAAGACCTCAAGCCTGGCAATGGGGATTCTAAAATCTACACTGGCTATTTTGCCACTGCAGACATGAGGGTCTCCATGCTGGGCTGAATCAAGCAGATCCACCTCCATTCGTGCCCCATTATATCCCACCTTTCCACTATTTAGGTATTTACAGAGCGATAGCTGGGAGGCAGTATAAGTGTGGGCCCAAGGGTGATCAGTTGCCTGAACCTAAAAAGGAGGACAAGATCTTGGATTCCTCTCAGCCTGGCCTTTCCTGCAGATAATGGCACGTTTGCCTACTCACAAGTAAAGCTGTGATATTGGGCACTTTCACTTTCTCATACTGCTCAATGCATATTTTTTATTTTTAGGTTTTTGACCATAACATTTGATAGGAAGGAGATATTTCAAAACCAATTTTTCCATTGGATTCAGCTCTTCAATACGAATCTAACAACATATGACATGATGAGGTACTGCACACCATTGCCAAGTTCCAAAATGAAGTCAAAGTGGAGGACAATGAAGCCTTTTGGAGGACACCCGGACAGGAGGCTTTAAAAGAGGGCAAATCCATAAATTTCCAGTTATATGGTCACCCTGCTTCCCCCTTTGCCCACTCACCACTCCCCCACCTGGCAGTCCAGTCACCTGCCAAGAAGTGGAGCACCAGCATTCCACCAGCTGGTGATGAACTAGTTCTGGTGCTGGGCTGGTGCTATGAAACCACAAACATGCTTTATGGTATATTTGTGACACTCAGTCCTGGCAGAGGGTCTTATTTCTGCTCCTCCTCAAGTGGAGACATTCCGTGTTTCCAGCACTTCATGCTCCCCCATCTGGATACTTCAAAGTCATTAACTCTTCTGCCAGAAGTATCCTTGGGACACCAGTCAGTTATGACATGTTTGACAAATGCAATGACCACTGGCAGTCATTGTCTCATGTTCATTAACAGTGCATAAAACATTGATTGCGTGTTTTTAATGACACACATTTTGCCCATGCAATGTACGTATACAGTTAGTTTTTTTCTGCAAATATTTCTTACATAAGAACATGAGGAATGTTGTGCTGAATCAGCACAAAAGTCCATCTGTGACCCACAACAGCCACTTTTAATATTTTTTGATCTCTCTTTTTTTGCCTCATAAAAATTGTTTATTGAAAATGCTAACAATTTTCATTTGGAAAAGCAAAGCCTTTTTTGCCCACGTTCCAGAGCACTGATTGGGATAAATACATGTGCAGCGTGTGTGTACTCTACACAGTATGTTTTGTTGAATTGCTCTCATGATAGACAGGATCGAAGTTCTATATGAAAGGGAACTCTTTTTTTGATCCTTTTCCAGTGCTTAATTATAAGTCTGCTCCAACTAATTTCCTTCACGCAGCCACAGCTGCTATTCTTTTGTCATCTGTTTATTTTTCTTTGGAAATCTGAATGGCATCAAGGCCTTCCCTGAAAGTCATCAAACCCAGATCTGCTTTCCCAGATGCCTCATTACTGTGTTCATTTTGCAAGGTTGTTTGGTTGTTTAGTGTCTTGCATTCAAATTTTTATTTGTTCTGTGCAGGGAAAGGAAAATGTTGCTTTGAAAACACTATATGGAAAAGTTGGCTTCTTGTTAACACCAGATTGCTTGACTTTGTGATACAAAAGACACAGTTTGAATGAATAATAACACCACTGGCTGCCAAACATGTTGAAGGGGCTTTGCCAGTCATTTGTAAACAGTATATTTTGGTACAAGAAAGATGTGGGACTTGCAAGGGAAGGGTTCTCTCTATTCTGCACAATGCAATCACATTTATCTACTTGCCTGTTTTCATCAGGGAAAAAAAATAAAATCCTTGATTCTGGGATTCAAGAATGGGCATCATACTCAATTTTTGCTTCATTGCCTGAAACATCCTTAGAAAGTAATGAGGATCAATTAAGATTGGCAGGTTCCCTTGATCACTGAAAAGTATTACCTCTCTGTAATGCAATCTAGGCCAGCTGCACCATTAAACCAGAGGTTCCCAAACTGGGGTCTCATGATGCCCCAGACTGAGAATCCTTGCTTCTGTCCTTTAAAGGGTGGGGAAGAAGAAAGGCAGCAGTGCAGAATTCCCCAAACCTCAAAACCTCAAAAAATAGCAAAAAATGGGACTTTCCAGTCGTCGTTGTCCCCAAAAAACCCTCAAGTGCCCATTTATATATTTTTTAAAGATATTTGGAAATGTGAGGGGCCCTGTGGAGGCCTCCAGGAATTCTCCAAGACTGGCTACAAGCAAGAAAAAATTGACCTTTTTTGCACACACACATAAAAATCGGATCCCAAACTCCTGAGGAGTTTCAACTATTTAAAAATATCATTAAACCAAAGATGTGCAGTAACGGTAGGCAGAGCCTCACTAACCCAAAGGGGGAAAAATCCCTTTCCCATTGCCTTTCCCAACCTGCTCCTTTCTGCTCAATGCATTTAAAGCATCACAAACACAAACAAAGAAACAACAAGGACAGCTGCCAATCAGCTCAATCATGGAACCATTTAACAGTGACAAGTTATCCATTTTTATTGCGTTTATTTTAATATTTTACCATCACAGGCAAAACCATTTGGATTGGCAAAATGTTTTGGACCATTGCTGAATGTCACATATAAAAGTAGACATAACACATACCGATTGGCATGAAAAAGTGGGGGACCACCAAGGAACATTATACAGAAAATGGTACACATCCAAGCTGGGCCAGCCAATTCATTCTGTTATCTGAATATGGTGGCATTCCAAATCTCCAGTTAGGACACCATAAGACTTGGCAGAAGAACTGTGTTGGGGTGAAGGTGTTGCAAAAGTGAGGGGTCCTCAACCCAGTGGGTCTGTGGCCCACTGCTAGTCTGCAAGGACTTTGCAGGTGCACCATGCCATGATTGGGGGTTTGAGCCATGCCAGGACAGGGGGCCCTGCTGCCACTTGCCAGAAGAGACCTCAACATCTCCAGCTACAGGCGGCTGTGAGTTTGCCCACAGCCCAGCTTGAAGCGAACTGGGCAAGTGTACACACATGTACAGTTTGCCCCCAACCCGGTACTTCTGCCTGGCTGGGAGAAAACTGTGGAGGTGCGTCCATCTGCTTGGGTGCGCTTGTGCATTTTGGTCCCAGCTCAGTAGTTCTGCCAGGTTGGGGGCAAATTGCACAGCCATGCCCAAGTGACTGAACGTGTCTGTGAAATTCACCTCCAGCCTGGTACTTCTGTCTGGCTGGAGGCAAACTGCGCAGGCATGTCCAGCCACTGGGGCACACATTAACATGTTTGTTCACAACCCAGTAGTTCTGCTGAGCTGGGGGTGAACTGTGCAGGCACACCCCCACCGGTGGTCTGTGTATATTATTTTTTTCCACAGAACTGGGTAGTGGTGCTCAAAATGTTGAGGACTTATGCCATTAGGCACTTCTGCGCCACACCTAGGTGGGTTAGGCCACTGCACAGACCTGTGCCAGCATCTCCATACCACTATAGAAATGGGGAAATAGGTGTGATATGCTGGCCTAACTTAGTTAGGATTGTGCCCTGTGTGTCTTCCACCCCATAATGTGCTTCCCTAGATGAACACAAAGTCAGCACATGATCTTGTTCTCATAGGTCATTGCTATGAAGGATCTTGAATCTCTTTCCCTTGGTATTAAAATGCCTTTCAGGCTAGTACATCACATAAGGCTGGCAGATTGCTGTCGGTTTCATTATACAGTAGTTCCTTCCTTGGCTCACTTCTTCCAAGGAAATATCATTTTGGAGCCGACTTTAGTCCTTGACGTGAGTGTTTGGCTCTCATTAATGTCAAGCTCACTGTCACCTCTCTATTAATTGCTTGCTGTCTCTTGATCTAATCACTGGAGCAGCAAGTCCATCTTCCTCTGAAATGATGCTTCAGAATCTCCTGTTTGAACCAGAGATTGGGAAATAACATATGTCTTCGGCTTCTAATGTTAATGAAGACAACTTTAAAACAATGGTCCCATACAAATGCAAATGTATGCAGATTGTTTACTTAGACAAGAGCTTTCAAGCATCAATCTGCTCCTGCCTCTCTCCTCTCCTTCCCTTTCCTGCGAAGAGATATTGTTGATATTCCAGTCCTATCTCTCCTGATTTTATTATCTCTCATAGCCATAAAAATGACAAGAAAATGGATTTTTTTTTTTTCTCCAGACAAGAGTCTTCTGTTCCTGGTGTAATTTCATGCATTGAGCTAGAAATAGTGACACCATCAGATAGTTCATAGACTTTCTCCTTAATTAAATAAAGAGCCATGTTGTTCAAAAGACACAGGACACTGTGTAATTAAGGGTGGTTGCCCTGACAAGCAGAAAAAAAGGTGTGAGTATGAGAATGTTGTTAACATTATACAGGGATTAATACAGGTAATATTTCAGGGGGAAATCATCAGGACCAGTCCTGCATCGTTGTACACCTTTTTATTTATATCTCTGTCTACTTGTGAGTAGTTGACACAAATATAGACCTTTCCAGTGTAATGATTGCTGTTGCATAAGAGGATGGTAACTTTACACATAGGGAGAAAATCAACAACAGTCACAATGTAGACAATTGTCTACTCATTGTCTGAGCAGACAATGAAAAAGGCCTCTGGTCACAAGAGAAATCCTAATGGGATCTTGCCACAATACAACCAAGTTTGATTATCGGCACAAGCCAGAGTAACTACGGGGAATCCTTGCTCCAAAGTAAGAACAAGTTACTCTGGATTGCAATATGAATTTCCCATAGGTTTTCACTAGGTAGTGCCATAACTACGTTGACGTAAATGTCTATTACATGCTCCTGTAGTTACTCTGGATTGTAGGGTTAATGACCTAATTTTTGGCCATTTCCCCTTTGCTTCCTAGGTATCACTCAGTATGACTAGACATCCTCTTTTTCCAGGACATGTCCCCTTTTTTAAACAATGTGTATCTATTCAAAAGCAAGTCCCATTATAGACAATGGGACTTACTCACAGGAAAGTTTGTGGATAGGTTTGGGCTCTGAATGTCCTCCTTGTCTTCTGTGAGCAGGCCCCTTCAGGCAATTCTTCTTGGAATTAATAAATTATATGTAATGTAGTTCTAAATTTAATGATAATACAATGTTTGAGTCTGCAATCCTAAACACACTTTCCAAGGAGTAAGACCCATTGAACATAATGGGGCTTACTTTTGAGTAGACATGATTAGGCTTGCACCCTAAATTATGTATACCAGTATTTTTCAGCTTTGATTTTGTAAAGTCCAAATTTATATCTTTTGCAGTTAAGAGAACTGGTTGTTCTGGCATTTTTTCAATTACATTTTTAATTCTATTTTTAAAAATTTAATACATCTCTGTCCTGTCAATCAGTATTATAATTTCCACTGTCTTTCACAATCATCAAAAAAGAAAACCAGCAACAGTAAAATACATACAATACATCAGGGGTGTCAAACTCATTTCATACAGAGGGCTACATTAGCATTAATGGTTTCTCTGGAGGGCTGCAATAGCATTAATGGTGTCTCCCAAGACCGCAATCCAATTTTTTGCATGTGTACTCAGAAGTGCCCTCCTTTCTCCTGGACTCTTTCTCCCACCCTGGGAAGATGCTACTGCTGTGCATGAGCCCTCCTTCCTCCTGGGCTCTTTCTCCAGCTCGAAATCATGTGTGCTGCCACCACTATTGAGCTGCTTCTGGGGGTGGGGAGATCACTCAAGGGCTGCACATGTGCCTGCAAAGGGCCGCATGTGGTCCTTGGGCCACCAGTTTGACATGTCAGCAAATCCAGAGTAACTACGGGAGCACATATGAGACTTCACGTCACCGTACGTGCACCCATAGTTATTGCATCACCTAGTGAAAACTTATGGGAAATTCATATTGGAATCCAGAGTACTGTAAGTTGTTCTTATACTGGAGCAAGGACTCCCTGTAGTTACTCTGGATTTTGCCCATACATACATAAATCTAAGCTCAAGATGTAGTGTGTGGTGAACGTAGTGTACGTAGTGTGTATAAAATGATTTGGGGTGGTTCTAAAGAATTGAAAGCAGACCCCAAATATAGGAAAATTGTTGACTTCAGTTAACAGAAAGCTAGTATGATGTCATATTTTATGGTTTCCAACTATTTAGCATCCCATTTTCCCCAGCTTTTGGAAATTTCTGGAGGTCCTGTTAAAAACTTCATGTTGCTTTCTGTAGTCAGCTGGAGATTGATACAAGTTCTTGGAGACTCCATACTTATCCTGGGTCGAATGTTGGACTGAGACATGAAAGAAATGAATTTGCATTCCCACATAGCCATGAAATATAGTAGGTGGTCCTGGACCTGTCACTAATCATCTTTCAATTTAACCTACCTTACAATGTTGTAAGGTTCACATGTGGCAGGAGTGAACGGCGTATGTCACTTTTAGCAATTGGAGGAAAGGTAGAAGAAAATGGAGCACAGATTTGGGAGACAATTTTCCATTTTCTGAAAAGGAAACAATCCTCAAAACTACACATATAAGCAGAATTGCAACTTGCACAAAAGTCCTCCAGATCTTAAAGACAGCTCTGTATGTGCAAGTCCACCATTTGACTTTCATATATTAGCCAATTAGAATTTGAGTATTAGGCTGCAATCCTAAAGACACTTTCCTGGGAGTAAGACCCATTGAACACAATAGGGCTTACTTCTGAGTAGACAAGGTTAGGGTTGTGCTCTCAGTGTCCCAGTTGCTGTTACTCATCAATGTACCGTCAACTGCATTGTATGACTCACAAAGCAATCCTAACCCCTGGTAAAGTTGGCACAAGTCCCAGCACAAGTTTCATGCTGGCCTGTGGCTGTTGCAAAAGTGCTGTAAGGTACTTTTGCATCACTCCTGGGATGGTAAAGGCAGAGCACAGACATATGCCAACCTCCTCATGCCACTGCAGGAACAAGGAGCAGGTGTGTTGTGCCATCCTAATTTCGTCATTCATTCATTCATTCATTCATTCATTCATTCATTCCTGATTAGTGAGCATGGGAACTTCACTTGTAACTCTTGCAAAAGAGGAGAATCAAATTTAGATTAGAGCCATTTGAACCAGTTAAATTCAACAGATGCTAATTTTACGGTGCTAGTCTCTTCCGTTAAAAGCTGCAAACATGTTTATTAGGTAAGAGGAAATCGGAAGATCAGTTTACCATTTGGAGATCATTTGGGCATCTATTCCCAGCTTGGAAACTTTAAGAAATAACATGTTTGAGAGAGAGAACAGAGATAACAATGAAGCACTGTTTACTTAAAAAGTATAGTATTATGTCATGTTTATGGCACATGTATATATGTACATGCACATGACTGCAGCTCAAGCATCATTGCCTGAGTTTTCCAACAAATCCCATTTTACAGTTCATCTATAGGTGCTTCTAAATATCAATTTCTTGAATGTTTCACAATGGAGAGAAAAAAGATGGGTATTCTTGCACTCCCTTAAAAAACAACTCTATTTTCATTTCATGGGTTAAAATAAAAGTTTCTTCAACAATAAATATTCACAGATTGCAGACTCCCACTAACATTCAACAGATGGACACGATATATTTTCCTGGAAGGGAAAAAAAAGAACAAAACAAAATATACCTAATTGCAGCAATATTTCAGTAATCAATCTTTAAAAACCAGAAAGCGCGTATTTCAGTTTAGAGATACATGCGTATTATCCTTGCCCCTCCGCACACATTTCTCGCTTTCCCTAAAGTCTTCTCCACGCACTTAGTTTGTTTTATTCAAACATCTGACAGCTTGCAACTGCTCTGCGTGCCTTTGAAAAACAAAATTGTTTATATAAAAGAATGAAAAATGGCATTATTTGCATAGAAGGGGGGAAAGTGTGCATCAAACAAGATTGAGAAGGGAAGGTCTCTCTCTCTCTCTCCCCCCCCCCCTCTCTCTCTCTTATACATACACACACAGAGATTCTTGATACGTTTTCCAGTCCTGTTCATGAGGACAGCCTACATTTACTTGACATCCTCATGATTTAAATTTGATTCATCCAAATTGCTCCATTTGCTTTTCCCCCTCCTGTTCCATTCCCCTTCCCAGAATGATATCATACTTGCCAGGAACGTGTAATGCAAAATCACACACTAAAAAGCTATCCAGAACAATTGGCAATCATAATTACCCCATGTTTTCTCCTAACGGGGTTATCCATTACCATAATAATGTCAAAAAATATGCCCCCAAGAACAGTATTTCAGGCAAGAGAATCCAGGATCAAACAACAAAGACCTCCCGTAATTATGTTATTTGTTTCCTTGGAAAGCTGCTCTGACTCAGGTTTGCATCTTGTGTGCAGAAGGCCAACTTCAAGGGAAGCACCAGAATGTTTCCGTTGGATACATATAAATCAAGAGAGCTGAGAGCTAATTCTGCCTTGCTGGCCACTAATGGTAGCGCTTGGCAGGCCTGCTTTAAATGTGGAGCTATGTCTGGATTTTGCCCTGAGCCCAAGATGCCACCTTTAATATACCAACCTGTCAAGAATTTGTTTTTTTGTCATAAATGAAGCATGGGGCTGTGCTTTAATTTTCTTCAGTGCCCTCTGTCAGGTAATAACTATAAATACTGTCCCGAATCATTAAGTCACAACCTGAAATGTGATCCTGCCCAGTTCCCAATCAGACAGCCATCTGGAAGATGAAAGAAGTCTATTTTCAGTTTGGAAGGATCCAGACTGTAATTTGTAGTAACGGTTCTTAACAGGCTGTTGTAGCGACATTAACCAGAGACGGGTCTCTCTTACGAAAGGAAAGGGTATTGTGTGAAAAGCCGAGAGCATGTGTAGAATGAACACTGAATGAACCATGCTCACGGCTTTTCAAGTTTGCAAGGCTCAGTGGCTTTTTAATCAAGTGCCACGTTGGTAAATGGACGTTGGCCCTGCAGCCAGGACCAGAGAAATAATAAATAATATCAATGCAAGAGTCAATTCTAACTGGGCAAAAATTTGTTTTATTGTGCTATCAGCAGCTCTTCCAACACAAGGGTTATGTGAACAGTAATAATATATTGTACTGAAGGTTCCCCCCTTCTCTCTTGTGGCTGAAAGAAACATCTCTATTATTAAAACAAATCTCTTGTTACAGTAGTAACATTTGCTAAAATATCTGTATTATGTCACCCAAAGCATAGTAAACGACATAAAAATTGTGTGGATTTGAAACATCCCAAGTTATTGGGAGCCAAATTAGCTGATGTCATCAATGAATAACTGGATTGGAAGCAGATGAAAAACAGGACAGATCCAATAAATGAGTAGGGCCATGGTCTTGCTTAATCCTTCTTTGCTGATTCGGAAATTGCTACGTGAATTGGTCCTCTAACTAAAATCTGGAGATCCAAAGGATGCCTTCTTCCAAGATGCTTTGGAGAGATAGAGAAACTTGATTTTCTCAAATTTCTCATTGATAAGGACATTCCCAAACTCCTAAATATATCTGTACTGGGGGCAAAAGAAGAAATGCAGATAATATTTCCAAGAAGGAAGGCTTCTTCACTTCAGAATCTGGTAAACGGCTCTTTTAAATTTCAGTCTTAAAAAATCTATGTTTGGAAATCAATCTTCCAGTAAAATGCAGATTTACACTTTTTCATATTTCAGTTTCAGAACCAGATCTCTGAAACTGCTCCCAAACTGTTTTGAAGATGTGGCTACCAAGTAATCATGCTTACCCTAATGCCCCATACTTAAGCACTAAGACACTGGTAAACTAGGGGGTGCAGGAGTGTGGACCACATCAGGTGACACAGTCAGAAAGAGTGACACCACAGTTGGAGAGCTGGGAATTTTATAGACAGGTCAATCAGGAGGCCAGGTTTACCAAGCTAGTAGACCAGGGCTCCATATTGGAAAGACTTGGCCGTTGCCACTTTCTGCTTGCCCCCAAACTGGATGACACCAGCCCTAGTGTGACCACCCTTTCTGAAGTTGGGGTACAATCCTAAACTAGGCTGGTGCAACTCATGGTTCTTCCCATTCCCAGGGTGATGTAAGGAGGCAAGTGTATGTCTGTGCACCGGCCTAAATCTACCCAAAGAGTGGAGCGGAAGCGTCTTTTTACACCTTTTTGACACCCCCAAGTCAGTTAGGAATTGCCCCATTCCAGGAATGCGTGAAAGGTGAGTTTGTGCTGGCCTGAATTGGTTAGGATTGTGGCCTCTTTTTCTCTCAATGCTAAAAAATAATCAGGAAGAATCAGAGGCTGTTATATGAATCCTTATCTATTGTGAACTGGAAGACCACAAGTTTTCAAGACATCATTCTTCATGGATGCTATAACAATGTTCTTAAAGTATGGGAACGTATGGGAGCTTAATTTAAATTAACAGCCAAAATATTTGGAAGACATGCCATAAAGTAGGACTTTGAGCTCAAAAACATACAATCACATTATTGAAATCCAGAACATCTGAGAGCATCTTTGTCTTCCTCACCTGTACACTGAAATTGCAAGACACTTCCCTATGGAAGGAGCAAAAAAGATTTAAAGTCACACATAAGTAATTGTACAATGTAATACAGACTTTATATTGTATTGTAACTGTTCCCATTATATCACTGGAAAACAATGGACAGTATATGTACAGGTTAGGATGTGAGAATACGCTGTCATGTAATGATTTCCACAGTATTACAGAGAAACTATTTGGCATTGTGCCTGTTAACCAGCAGGCCAAGGATCGAGACCCGGGTCAGCCCCACAAGACAGGGTGAGCTCCTTTCCTTAGCCCAGCTCTGCAACACCAGCTGGATCCAATTGTATTGGCTCTGCCTTTCCATTGGACTAATTCAGTGGCGTGGAGAGGGGGGATTTGCTGCTTGGGTAACAGCCTATCCTCCATAACAATCTAACCCAGGCTTTAACCCCCGCTACTTCACATGCAGCGTAAGCAGCGCTGAGCACTATACCATAGTCTTTCAAGACTAACGGAGGCCTGCATTTTGCATCCCCTATTTCTCCAACTAAAATGTGTTTTTTTTTGGGGGGGGGGAGAGGGTTTAAAACAAAATTCCATCTCATCACATTGAAAAACATGTTTATTTTTTTAATGGTGCCATTTTCATTTGGACAAAGCAAAATCATGATTATCCACAGCCTGCTAAAGTTTTCTACATTCTACGGTCACACTAATGAAGGCATTAAATTACTGGGTCAGAGGCCCCAATTCACAGAGAATAATACTGGTTTATTATTTCTAATCTTATTAAGCTAGAAAATGGACTTGAGATGTAACGTCAGCCTGTAATGGCTGAAGTATTGATTATATTAACCTTGAGCTCATGGATAATTCACAGAGCCCGATTTCACTTAATTCCTGTAATTTTTAAAACTGTCCTCTTCAGTTCATTTATGGCAACCAACCCCAAATTATTTCTATAAATAATTGAAATTTATTGATTGTAGGCTCGTGTTTTTTTTCTGAATCCTTTAGAAAATTATTTTGCATAATAAGTTGGGAAAGAGAGTATTTGTGACCCTTTTAATAAAAACCTAATGCTTTGGTGGTGATGGTGAAACATCTGTTTATTAGTGGAGGAGATCAACTTGTTCAAAAGCTATTGCATTTGTCAGATACCATCCTTGCCTTACACCGAATGCCAGCAACAAAATTTTATACATGTCTGTTCAGAGGTTAGCCCAAATACTTTCAATGGAACTCACTCCCATATAGGATTGTACCCTGAGCCATGCAAATGTAAGGCATTCGTAATGGAATGTCTCTATATTGCTATTTATTTGGACTGCAATCCTATCCAAGTGGGCTGTGGTTGGCACAAGCGGTAAAGACGCTATGCCTGCTAACCAGCAGGCCAGGGCTCGAGACCTGGGTCGGCGCCACAAGGCAGGGTGAGCTCCTGTCCTTAGCCCTGCTCTGCGACGCCAGCTGGATCCAATCATATTGGCTCTGCCTTTCCATTGGACTAATTCAATGGCGTGGAGAGGGGGGATTTGCTGCTTGGGTAACAGCCTATCCTCCATAACAATCCAACCCAGGCTTTCGTGCTTTGCATGCAGCGTATGCAGCGCTGAGCACAATACCATAGTCTTTCAAGACTGACGGAGGCCTGCTTTTATTTCTGAGAAGACTTGCATAGGATTGTGCTGTGAGGATTACAGCCCAGTCCTAACTTGCTCAGGCTAGTATACCTGCCCTGCATCCAGTACAAGTTTTAGGCTGCTTCTACACCAGCCAAGGCAAGGGGAAACTTTTTCCATTTACTCTGGGGAAGTAACCCCAATGAGGATACTCAGATCTGTGCAATTTCAAAGTGCAATGCAAATCCAAATGGCCCAGCTCTGGCCAAGGCTTTATGGGATAGGATCTGGTGTTCCTGCCTTCTCCCAGGCTTCTGGGAAGAAACCTTCAGGTGGCAGAAATCAGATTAGTGTGCAGATAACACCTGACCGTGCTGTGGGGCTCTTGCGGGGGAAGTGGATCATACCATGAGTACTTAAGTTAGGCCTCATTCAATTTAAAGCCTTTGAGTTGAGTCACCCCCCTGAAATAGGGTTGCCATATGTCTCGAAAACAGGGACAATCCCAATTTTGGGTGGTTGTGACATCTATGATATCTATGACATACTAGAGGGTCTTGTCCCAATTTTGTGGAAGAGAATTATGGCAAACCTACCTGTGAAGAGTCCACCACAACAGGATCAATAAGTCCTACTGACTAAAATGAGGGTATCTCCTGCCTCCCTCTGCTAGCTGGGAGACATTAACCTTCCCTACCACTTGCTCTGTCTGCAGGATGGTTCTCCAAGGTTTTCCATGCAGCAAACACAGTAAGCAAGGACCCCAGCCCAGACTTCATGGTTGAGTAAACACTCCAGCACAACCCCCCACTCAAGTTTTTCAAGTTTCCAAACTTTTCCCAATTCTAAAAGTCTTGGAGTCACGCGAAACCTGGAATTTTCCTCACCCAAGTCAGAATCTTTATAGAAAAGTTCCCATCTCTCATATTCTTTAAAAACATAATTAATCATGTCCCATCCATGATGTACTTAAGCCTCACCCCTCACTTACACTACTAGTATAAACAGACCATTCAGTGCGCTAAATATGTGAATAAGTGACAAATTGTTAGATATGAATTGGTCTTAAGAAAACACCTTTCATTGAAGTGAGCACCTCTTGCCAGTTTCAAAATACTGTACTATAATTTATAAATAAGCTCTTTATAACGAAAAAATGTATATGCAAGGCAGCATCTATCTAAGTAAGCGTACTTCAAATTTTTAAATCAATCCCAATTCATCCCAATGAACTGAATTCATTTTGTATTTATTCTGTTGCATGGTAACTGCGATGTGCAATAAGGGTTGCCAAAATTCTCTTCAACAAAATCGGGATAGGATCCTCTGTCCCATTTGCCCGTATGTGAACACAATCCCCCCAAATTGGGATTGTCCCTGTTTTCAGGACATAGGGCAACCCTATGTACAATCAGTAGATTTGGAGTTCTCATGTAACATTTTGCATGTTATTCCATCACAGAAATTTTATAATCTGATCTAAAAGAAGCATTTTATGTGATAGCATCCCAATTTTAAAGCATTTGGATTTGTGCTTGCCATATTCAAATATTACAAGAACTATAAATTCAGGAGCGGGCCCTATTCACAGATCCCATATCTGGCACAGGACTTGTGCCACCTAAACAGTATTAGGATTGCACTGGCAAAGTCATCAGTGCTTGGCTTCCTGAACATGAGCAGAGACTCTTGTTCTTACCATGGTTGGGCTGGTGGCCTATAAATTATAAACTGAAAGGTCTCAGTCCAGATCCTGGTTCAGCAGTTTCTAGCTGTCGTACAGCACATGTCTATGTATGTCTACTCAGAAGTAAGTAAAGCTAAATTCAACGGGACTAACCCTACAATCCAGAGTAACTAAAGGAAGACATAAGAGGCACTCACTCTGGATTGCTCTATGCATTTCCCATATGTTTCCCTTAGGTGGCACTGTAACTACGTTGGTGTAAAAGGTCCCGTAGTTATGTTGGACTGTAGCAGATTCCTCTCAGGTATGCGTGTGTAGGACTGCAGCCTTATAATATAATCCTATACAATACTTGTCTACTTAGAAGTAGTATTGTACTCAGTGTATACTCAGTAAGCTTATTGTATTCAGTTGAGTTGACTCCCAGGAAGGTGAGCATAGGATTAAAACCACAATCTGTATAGCTGCGATTGGTGTGGCCTGATGTGCTATGAATTCAACCTCAGCATATTTTCACAAATAATGATACTGTCTCTGTAAAGTGCTTTCAAGTAAATACTGTGTAAATGCACACAGGATTCCGATCTTAATTGCTTTCAAAGGCCTTTGGTGTCCATATTTCATAGTTCTGGAATTTAGGGGGCTTCTTTTCGTCAACCTATGCAGGTTGCCACATGCATGCATGAACAAAATGAATGTGAGCCAAGTAACTGAACCAACCTTTAAGGTTTCAGGTATTTCCCTGAAAATTTTTTCCTACAGGAATATTTATGAGCTCAGAAGACATGTGTGGGCAGACCATGTTATTTAGTGACCTGTAATGCCCAAGTAATGATCACAATAAATCAGACCTCATTACTATGTAAAGAAGGGCTGGATCAAGAGGGTAGCTGGCTAATGAGGCCTAATTTAGTATCATGGCATTATTGTACACAGCAATTGTCACTGGAGGGAGAAATGGAACTTGGGCTGAGGGCATCCTAATTGATCTAGATTTCTTCTGTGATGAGGAGTCCCTACTTGGTCTCTATAGGTCAGTTCAGTGCTTTGTTCATGCTGTTTTGCAACTCTTAACAAAGCAATACAGGTTTAAATTTGTTTGGGAGGCTCTGACATTAGTGTAGCATTCCTCAGATCATCTCACTAGAAGAACAGAAAAAATAGAAGGATTAGGAAAGTGACCCGCTTCTCAGAATAATGTGAATTTCCTAGCACAATGGTTGAGAGGCAAGAAATCTACCAAGGAAGGTTGGTCCAAACATGGGGCTGATTGAGGTGGTTGGTTCATATAGTAAGCTGACAAGCATGTTCACTGACTTTTAGCAGGGACAATAAATAAGTAATAAAGGTGTCACAAGGTGCCATGTAAGGCCTTTTATTGACTGTAGTGCCCAGAGGTTGTGGAACACCTTATTTGATAAGTCCTAACCAGCTCTTTTTACGGGAGATGTTAGTGCTGGATTCCAAGATCCTGTAGTTTGTTCTGCTAAGCCCTTAATTGAAACCAAGATAGAGCTTTCTTTTCTTTCTCTTCAATGACTTTAACATCTAGTTTTTGTTTTGGTCCTTATGTAAGGTTGTTCTCTTATAGATTTATTTATTAATAGGATTTCTACCCTGCCTTTAAAACAGATTGTTCTGTTTTTTAGCTACCTAGGCGATGGCTCCAGAGGTGGGGTTATGAAGCAGGATAAAAATATTTTAATAATAGAATTAAATAAAATGTCAAAGATCATACTAATGAAGTAAAGCTAAGACTAGCTCAGTACATAGATTTAAAAAAAAAATATTGACCCAAGTTTAAATGAGAATCTGTTTAGATTAGCTGCAGTTACATTGTGGCAAACATTGATTATCTGCCAATATTTTAAATCTAAAGGTTTTGATTTGGCCCTTCTTTTTGATCCGTCAGCAACAACTCTAGTTTACACTCCAGTAGATTCTTGCCTTGACTATTGCAACCTCTTCCTCTTTAAACCAGTGTGACGCCCTCCAGCAATGTGAGGCACTGCCTGGGGCATCATGGAACAACCACTGCTCTGCAGCATGCCTGTGGCACATGCCTAAAAATAACAATAAGGAGGCTCAGTGTTGCAAGCCAAAAATCATACCCTTGAAAAAGCCTGCCAACCCTGACTTCCTTGCCATTCTTTTTAGGGGCAAAATCCAGAGTAACTATGGGGAGCCTTGCTCTGGTGTAAGAACAACTTACTCTGGATTCCAATATGAATTTCCCATAGGTTATCACTAAGCGGTACAGTAACTACGGGTGCACGTAAAGTTTCTTACGTGCTCCTGTAGTTACTCTGGATTTGGGGGTAGGTCTCATTCTGCCTCCAAACCCAGAAGTAAGTGGCCAATGACATCAGTGTGTTACGCATATCATGTCATCGCAGCTTACTTGCAAGTTTGAACAGCACAACAGGGATTGTGAGCCCGGCAACATTGGAAAGTGTCGCTCTGAAGAAAGAAGTGCAGGATACAAATGTTAAAAATAAATGAACAACCATCTACATTGTAGTCAGAGTGGGGATCTCCATATTCATGATGCAATCTTCCCTCTGTGGTAGTCCCCAATTCAGCTCTGGTGAGGAATCAATGCTGCAATAGTGTTTTTAAAATTTTTAATTAAAGAGCACATGTGAATTGCTTCTGTTTGGTTTTGCAATCTGCTTCTAAGCCTGGAGGTCCCAGTAAACTGCCCTGGGAAGTTATTTCAGTTCAACTGGTACTAGTCAGCTGCCGTTCCTTACTGTCTGGAGCCCTTTGTCACAACGATCCATTTCGTCCTCAGTTTAATTCTCTATGCACAGCTTTTCATATTGATTAACTAACATTGTTAGTTTTGGTAATTCCTTGTAAGAGACAATGGAAGGATCAATTTTAACCACATGAAAGGAGGAACTTGCTCTGAGAGCATCCAGCAATGGGAATAATTTGTCTTTCATTTTCTCTTAACCATCAATCTTTTCCAAGTGCAGCGGAAGAATCACTGAGGGCCAATGAGAAATAGGACGAGGAGGGAACCAGAGTAAAACTAGCCTCTGGGGTGCGTTATTCATTCTGTCCATTAAATGGATATTTGTGCATAGTTATTCTCTTATGGCACTTTCAGACTGAGAGGTATATGAATGCTGGGAGCACTATGTCAGCACATCCAAGGCCTCCAAGCCCCATAGGGATGGCTTGATTGCTTCTGATGAGGATTTGGGGGTGCAGTTAAATTTTGCCAATGCTTGTTTTTGCATTTTAAGTTGAAATGCTGCTCTTCTGTAAAGGTAACCAGACTGGCTTACAAAAAATCCCAAGACTTGTATCATCTTTTTAAAAAGAAAGAAAGAAAGAAAGAAAGAAAGAAAGAAAGAAAGAAAGAAAGAAAGAAAGAAAGAAAGAAAGAAAGAAAACCCTTGTATAGATTAATGAATGACATAGGTTAAGTGTTCATTATAATTCATCAGTGTTGCATGTTCTTAGTGATTCATCATGTATTTGAGTATCTGATTGGCTTTGTATTGATCTGAGTTCTGGTTCAATAAAGAGAGCTTGCTGTGCAAACTCTGATGGTAGCTCAATGGTCAAGGTCAGTGATAGAGCAATGCTTTTTAGGAAGAAGGTTCACTCCCACGAACAAGACCGCTACTTGACATACTGGAGGTTTCAAATCCACTGCCTATCAAGGTTAGATAGTACAGTATTAAGTAGTTCAAGCATCTTCCTCATGAGGAAGCCATGGTGTAGGCTTCCTCACAAAGGAGCTCTTCAGACCATTCACTATGGAGGCTATGGAGGTTTTTACTTTGTAAACCTTGGACTGAGAGTAACTTGGAATGAGAACATTTTTCAAAACAAGCAAACAGTTCTAATAAATTTTGACTTTCTATACAAGTGATGTCTTGATAAACAAGCAAAATAAACAGTCCCAGATGGAATACGGCCAGTTTCGGTGCTCTACCAGCACCTGTTCAGCCTTTCCTGAGAGACCAGCCTATGTGTGTCTACTCTGAAGTAAGCCCTATTATAAACAGTGGGGCTCACTCCTGTGTGAGGGGGCAAGGGAAAGGATCCTGAGAGACCTGGACCGTGTCTACTCTAAAGTAAGCCCTATTATAATCAGTGGGGCTTACTGCTGTGTAAGGGGGACAGATTGCAGCTTGAGAGACCAAGTACAGGGTACTTTGTTTTTTCTGTATGTTTTGTAATTTATTATTTTATTTTATATGACAGTATTGAAATCATTTTTAGCCTCAGTCTCCCCTCTCAGCCTCTCCTTTCTAGCAGACTAAGGCCTGCATGTAAGCCAATATACAAATTTGGGGGCTTTTTGTTTTTTTGGCCATAACTTTGGCCAGGGAGGGGCTATCTCAAAATGGATTTTTGCATTGGACTCTGCTTTCCAAGATGAATCCTACAACATATGACTCGAGGGGGTAGTGTGAACTATTGTGAAGTTGTTTTGGGGGGTCTCACAGTCCCCCATTGTGTGTCACCCCCCAGGGCACATTACCCGGTGTGGGCTGCACCACCTGCACCCTCCTGGTGATGCCACTGGCACCAGGGCTCATCCTCCCTATTTCTGAGCTGTTATACCTATGGGGCTGCAATCTTATTCACTCTTTCCAGGAAGTAAGCCCCTTTGGCTGTAATGGGGCTCACTTCAGAGTGGACATGTGTAGATTTGGCCTCACCCTCTGAGTGTGATTCAAGCACATTCTGACTCAGAGAGCACAATCCTACTCAAAAGTAAGTCCCATTCTGTTCAGTGGGTCTTACTCCCAGGAAAGTGTTTTCAGGATTTCATCCTGAGTCAGATAATTTATGTCTCCATGTATTTCTGACTTAGAGCCCAATCCTAAGCATGTCTACTCAGAGATAAGACCCATTATTGTCAATGGGACTTACTTCTAGGTAAGGATGGTTAGGATTGCAGCCTTTGTCTTGTTTTTGTCCACGCCAGGACATAGGTAGATTCATAGTTCTCATTTATTTTGCCTATATTATACTGTAGTTTTCATGTACATTAGTATTATAAATAGCACTGTTATTATGAATAAATTAAGTAAACTTCACTCATATAAATTCTGTCACTAATGCATTAATTTATGTACATTTATGTAGACTTATTCAATTTAGAAATGCAAATTAATTCATTTTAATGAATGAATGAATGAATGAATTAATTAATTAATTAATCCCCGGCACCCGATATAGTTTCAGAGAGATGATCTGGCCCTTTGGCCGAAAACTTTGGAGGCCCTTGCCTTAAACCATAAGTTTCTCTTCCCAGGCAATCTTGGGCTGATGTTCTGAAATTCTTTAGAATCTGAACTGAGCAGAACTAAACTAGAGTTCCCAGTATTGAAAAAGGCCATGACATCTAAACAGACATAAAACCTCCTAGGAAGGGATTGTGAATTTCATTTTTTGGGGGGGTCTACCTTGGAGCTGTAGGGGACCAAAGGAAGAGGAAAGGAAATCCTTGTCAGTTATATGTTAACATCAAAAGCAGCATGTGCTGTGATACACGTAATATATTTCAGTTAAAAATATGTAATCCACAAGATTTTCCCCATCTTTGCAGTCTGCTGCAATATCAAGGAGAGAGAGAGAGAGAGGGAGAGAGAGAGAGAGAGGAATTTACCAACATTTCAATTTCACTTCATTTTTATAATCCCTGAAAGGGGAAAGAGGAGTTACGAGAGTTTCTGGAATTCCATGGCAAAAGGTTTGCATTTCAGAAGAAGTACTGTGGTGTAGCTAGAGTTGCAAGGGATAGCAGTTGCACCTGGTAGCACGTATTAGAAGGGGCAACAAGCTGAGCTTGACACTAATGATTAAAATTGTGGGAAAAGTGGTATACATGAAGAATAATACCATCATGTTACCATACCATGCAATGAAATAAACGGCATTTGAATATCGTTATTCTATATTGTTATTCTTTTTCTCTATCGTTATTATTCTATATCGTTATTATTCGTTATTCTATTAAATGTTATGGATATTTAACCAGAAAAAGAAAATACAAAACAAAAAGGTAATTTTTTAAAACTCAAAACGTTCCATGAAACTGATTGCTCTGAAAGCCAATGAGATGTATTTATGATACTATATGGAACTAATAAGGTTTTAATATGAGTCAACTCTCATTTCCATATATAATAATACAATTACCCATGTTAAGTTTAAAAAAATCACCTAATTTGCTTAAATTAAAAATACTGGTTGAATCCACCCACCTTGGAGTCTAAGGGTTATGTGCAATGATGGGATTCAAAGAAATTAACAACTAGTTTTGTGCTCATCTGGTAGCCACTTTTAAATGGCTATTTTTTAACTTTATATGTCCTATCGTTAACAACCGGTTCTTTAGAGTAGGTGCAAACCTGCTTGAGCCCACCACCAGTTACATGGGTAAAAAGTGGTGCTCCTATTATATTTAGCAGAGAGATATTAACTATTCCTTTTTTTCCCTAGAACAGTTTCTCTAACCCAGTGGTTCTCAATCTTCCTAACACCGTGACCCCTTTATAAGTTCCTCATGTTGTAGGGACCCCCAACCATAAAATTATTTTCGTTGCTACTTTATAACTGTAATTTTGCTACTGTTATGAATCGTAATGTAAATATCTGATATGCAGGATATATTTTCATTGTTACAAATGAAATGTGTGTTCTATGCACACATTGAACACAATGGGATTTATTTCAGAGTAAGCATGCATAGGATTGGGCCCTGAGGCTGCAATCCTATCCACATTTCAATGGGAGTAAAGGCCCCCCTGACTTTAATGGGATTTATTTCAGAGTAGGCATGCATAGGATTGGCCCCCGAGGCTATCAGTCAGCCCTAGTGTGCATGCAGCTACAGCTGGAGGTCTGGCAAGCCTGACCTGGCCCCCTGCACCAGGGGTCTTTAGGCAACCCCAGGAAATCTCTAGGCGACCCCCCAAAGGGGTCCCAACCCCCACTTTGAGAAACGCTGCTCTAACCAATAAGGGACACACATTTTATTAATTTACTTAATTAAAATTGATTTTGCTGGGGTGTGTGCTATAAAATTGTCTTCGGCTCCAGATCGCAGATAGAGGCCTTAGCTATGCTGTAGCTTGGGGGAGACAGCGGAGCAAATTAGTGGTGAGATGATGGGGAGGCAAGTCCCCCCCCCCCAATTTTCTTAAAAAAAGCAAAATAAAAAAAACCTTGGGATGACATTACTTCTGGTTGTGACATCACTTCCATTTTGAGCTTTGCACCAGGCTGTACAACCATTAGGCATGCCACTTGGTAAGTACAGGAATAGAGACATATAAAGTTGTACTATTATGGTCCATCTAGCTCAGTATTGACTACAATTACTCTCCAGAATTTCAGATAAGGGTCTATCACAGCTCTATCTGGAGATTCAAGGGACTGGAATTGAGATTGTCTGCCCTCTACTACAATGGTACTGTAACACCTTGCTAAATGATGTCACGTTCTGCTTAATGATGTCACTTCAGGCCCTCAGCTGGCACTATGAATACTATCTTTGACCTTTATGAATACTATGAATACTATCTTTGACCTTCTGTTTGAAATAAGTTTAACATCTCTGATTTAGAACTTCTATCACCCATGATTTATGACATTTAAACACCATCCACTTGTATGAGAAGACAGGACACCTTGATGGTCGTTAAATTGTAATTGAATATGCACCAGCAATAACGTGGGTATACGAACTGAATATTATAATTTGACATCAGTATTTCAGGGAAGTTAGATTAAGAATACAAATGAAATGATTGGGATTGATAAAGTTTTACAGAATTTTTTTTCCTTTTTTTGAATATAAAGTTTTTCTTTTTCTTGTTTTAAATGAATGGCTCTCCTTACTTTCAGAACCGTTTAGAAAGGCTGACTACAAAAGGTCACCAAATGCAATTTCTTGTTAGCCAAATTAACAATTTGGGGTTGGCTGTGGACATCTCTTAGGAGGTGACAGCTTCTGGTTGCTGTTAGCATACAGCAAATTGAGACGCTGTCATTTTTATCTGTTACCAGAATAAGCCCCCTTTTATAAAAAAAAAAATGCTGGAGCCCCACCGTCTCATTTTTAACAAGGACCAGCTGAGAAAGAAAGGCGAACAGCACACAAACCATCTTATGTCTGCCAATTCATTTCCTGGCCCCCAAAAAGAGGAGGGTGGTGGGGAGAAAAGCTCTCCAGTTTCCTCTCAGGCAGGCCAAAACATGGCAGTGTACCAAGGGAATTCTGAATGGAATCAATTGCACTTGTTACTGAGTTTTCTTTATTCTTATATTACCAAGGCCTGGGTACTCAGCTGCAAACAATTACAATGGAAGAGTTACTGACTAATGGTTTCCAGATTGCTCAATGATGGGGCATTAATTGAAAGGGACAATTTAAGAGCTTAGCCCATGTAAATACATTTCTTATTCTGTCAGATTGAGAAATTTCTGCAAGCAAGAGGCTGAAATGCTCCGAACTGATAAAAACTTAATAGTCACCACTTAAATGAACATTTGGAAAAAGGATTTCACATTTAAGGGATCAAGAATAATTAAAATTAAGTACCAGCTCAGGTTATTATTACTATTATTTCTTTTTCACTGGGAGGCAAAATATATAACAGTGCTCTCAGTCTGGCTCTGAGACTAATTTTATTCATAACTCTGGTAATCGACTTTGTATCCATCATGAAAGCAAAGTCTGACCCTCTGGTCCTGTCTGCCTCCTACAGACCCAATGAACTAGTCTAAAGCAAACCTACTTCTCAGCAGAGTCAGTTGGATGTGATTCCAGAACAATTTTCTTGACTTGGGGAGAGGATCTTCCCCAATGATTCCCTTTTAGGAATTCAGAGCTCTAGTGTCTCAATCTAGAGAGCTCTAGAGTCCAATCCTATGCCTGTATGCTCAGAAGTTAGTCCCATTATGGTCAATGGATCTTACTTCCAGGTGAGCATATATAGATAGGATTTCAGTCTTACCCGTCTCATATAACTGACTGCCTATACATAAACCTGATCTATATTTGGAAAGATGGCAGTTAGTAGGTTTATTGACCCTTACGTCAAACCGCATACTTTGTCCTTTTACACAGAAAATATATGTATCCAGAGAAAAAAGAAGTTGCAAGAGCCATTTTGTGTTAGGAAATGTGAGGTATGAACTGAATGTAGGAATCATATGCATAACACGTCTAAACTCATGAAAAAATTGCTTTATTGACCTAGTTAAGTCAGATGCTGCCAATCAGTACTTCACCACTTTCAGATGAACTCATGCTCCAAGGCACATCCAGTGGTACATTTCAGTATGCATTCCAGTTTTAGTTCATTAGAAGCCATGGAGGAGCCAGAAACCTGGAAGTGTATCTTTAAACCTTTTTCCATTTTTTTCATCCACTGATTTTTATAAAATATGCAAAGGAAGTTCCACAATGGAACCCTAGTGGAAAATGAGGGACACTTGTACACATAAGTGATCAGTGGTATTTGCCATGTCAAATATGTCTATATTCTGAATGGTGGCATTAGGAAAAAAGGGGTTCACACACTCTTGTTGTCAATGCCCTGGGGATGCATTCATTCTTTCCATTATTGAGTATGGCCCTACACACCCCAGCAATGTCTGTTCAAGTGGCTTCTGCTGGTGTTCCTTTTTGCATTTTAGATTGTGAGCCCTTTTGGGACAGGGACCCATTAGCTTTTAATTAGCTATTATTATTTTTTCCATTTTCTTTGTAAACCGCTTTGTGAACTTTTTAGTTGAAAAGCGATATATAAATACTGTAGATAGATAGATAGATAGATAGATAGATAGATAGATAGATAGATAGATAGATAGATAGATTGATTGATTGATTGATTGATTGATTGATTGATTTCCAGCTTGCAGAATGTCTGCCTGATGACATCTGACCTAATGGTCTCCTTGTAGTCTCCAGGCTGAAAGATAGCATGTTCAGGCAGGCTACTTCCTCTGTTTGGCTGAACTCTCTAGGATTGCACCTCCTTGCTGCTCCATACATTGTTCACAGCAAGAACCAGTCCAGTTATGAGTCCAAATGAGGTGGTTGCCTCAGGTTTGGATGACTGGACTGAAACCAAGTCCCCTTGGTGAGCAACCCCTACCTCTTCTCCACTGGCAGAGACCTGCTCCTTGGATTGGAAATGATCTCCAACACTCTAGCCCAGTGGTTTTCAACCTTTTTTGTGCTATGACAGACAGACAGACAGACAGACAGACAAGGGGAGCCACCACTGATCCTATCCCCTCCTGGCATGTGATCCACCCATCTGCCATCTCCTGTCCTTGCCTGGCCCATTTACCCCTATCTCTTGTGTCTTCACAACATAGTTGAGAGGTGGTGGCCTTAGCAGGGCTGGCCTTAGGACCAAGAAGAACAGTGAGAAGAGGATGTACAGGATTATCTCCAGAAGGCAGTTCTGATAAGGCAGTACCATGATTGGACTGGATCAAAGTTCCTTGTACTGGCGTAGCCCCAGAACCACAGTTGAAGAACACTAATATTGTCCATCACTCTCCTCTTCTCCAACAGAGAGGAACATTTTCCTCTTAGTTCCAATCTTCTCTTTCCAGTCCAAGAAGAGGAGCCTCACTGCTTTATCATCTTCAGATAGCATCCAGTGAAATTCATTTTTAACAAAGAATCTGTTGTTCCACATAAATAACATTACATTACTGGGAATTATTGTCATAATTCTTGTACAAGACACTTCAAATACTATTTTGATAATCTAATTCAAGTCTATATTCAGATGGCCAAATCAGTGCCTACTTCATGGTGGTGCCAAATCTTTTGAATATCATCTGTTTCTGAAATTTAAGAGCCACGTTTTGGCATCCTTCCTTTACTGACCCTATGGCACTAATTCAGTGACTGGCTCTATGCTGCTTTTCTGCTGACTCCACTATTGTTAACTTTAATTTTTTGGCAATTAGATTTGGCTTTTGTTTTGTTATTTTATGGGTAGGCTTGCTGCCTTATTTATTTTTATTGTAAACCATCCAGAGTAAAACATTTTTAGAAAGGCTGTTAATGCATTTTAGCATTGATCCCTCAATAAACAGCAGAAGGGAGCACAGACTTTGCTGTGGGTTATTAGGGACTGTGTGTCTGATCATAATTAGGTCTGATCTGTTGATAAAAATAGGAGCTATGGAATTATCCTTGGTGAATTACTGGTATACACACCAAGGGTAAAATGGGTATATGGAAATAGCTTTCTTTGTATCTCTAGGAGGGAAATTATACAACTTCTTGTACATAAAAGGTTTGGTCTAAGGCACATAGTGCAATCCTAAGCAAATCTACTCAGAAGTAAGCCCCTTTGTGTTCAATTGGACTTACTCCCAAGAAAGTGTGGTTAAGATTGCAGCAACAGGTCCTGACTGTGATGCCAGGATGGGAGCCCATCTCAGAATGTTACTACCGTCATCATGGTAGATGGAGCTACCCAAAAGTTTAGGAATTTGGAGGCAAGATTGTTCCTGTTCCTTCCAGCATAGGATCTTCCCCAGAAACTGCTTGCTATTACGAGTTAGTATGCTACTTGCTACTCGTAGTTAGTATGTCCATTATGCTTCTTTTGAGATTTTGAATTCTGAGATAAGGAAGTAATTCCTTTGCTATAAAATCCACTTTGTAATATTTTTGGTTGAAAAGTGATATAAAAATATTCATCATCATAATCAGTAGAGTAGCTAAGGGGAAAATGATATATTTCCCCAGGTATCACAGATTGAGGGGGTGCCAATATGGACCCCCGATGGTGGACCCAAAGTGACAAGATCCTTCTGAAGCTTAGGGAGGCCATGCGTGGCTTAGGCTTCAGAAGTACAGTGATGCCTTGTGTAACAAACGCCTCACGTAAAGTATGTTCCACATAACAAACAAAAATTTCTATAGGATTCTGCTTCACGTAACAAACTGTGCTTCACGTAAAGGATACATTTGTTGGCAGTTGGGACATACACGCTGGCCAGCAGCCCTTTTAAAAAGCGTCAGGGCTGCCTAGCGCACCTGCCCATAGTGAAAGCAACACTTCCGCACTGTTCCTTCTGTGGCTGGGCATCTGCTGGGCAGAGGGAGAGAAGAGCAGTGGAGAAGAGGGAAGCAGCTCAGGGCTAGCCAGAAAGTAGCAGGGGAGAGAGAGGCTCAGGATGAAGAGAAGGAGAGAGCTGGGAGCTTTGAAAGTGTCTTTGATTACAGAAGAAAGTGTCTTGGATTGCGGCCTCCTAACCATGTCTACCCAGAAGTAAGCCCCATTGTGTTCAAATGGGGCTTACTCCCAGGAAAGTGCGTTTAGGATTGCAGCTTGATACAATAGGATCATGCACATTGAATGCATGTTTTGAATTCAATTACAGTGTTTTGTCATCATTTTTACATTCAGTTAATATTTTTATATGAATATTTTTGGGTTGTGGAACCAATTGTCTGAGTTTCCATTATTTCCTTTGGGAAAATCCGCTTCACCCAAAGAACATTTCACGTAACAAACATGCCTTGGGAATGAATTAAATTTGTTACACGAGGTGCCACTGTAATTCTACAACCCTTACAAAGGTGCTTTCGGTTTTTGTGATGGCTACAGTGGAGAAGACGAAACTGGACGAGGCTCTGTGTGGGTGGTTTTGCCCTTTCTCTTTGGGGTAGGGAGATTTTCTTGTCTGTGTTCCATCTTATGAAAGACTGTAGGCAACCAGACATCCTGCTTCTTAAATGCTAGGCAAAAGGCTGTGCTTTCCTTGACTTTTGGGAGCCTCAGCTGATCCTGGGGGTGTTAACATTGGTGTGTTAGATTTGATGTAGGGGTGTTAAAATGTATGTACACCAGGTACAGACAACTTAGAAAAGCCACTGATCATAACAACAGTGTACAACAATAAAGTAATTATAATGTAATTGATGTAGTTTGGAATACTGGTAGGTCCTCTTTGGGTATATATAAACAAATCAATCCCTCGGCTCAATTCAGCAAGCATCAGAAAATATCTCCATTGGAGTATGCATAAGCAAACATGGATCAGAAAACTTATCCAGCAAAGCAGCTTTTATGCTAAACTGAGTTTTAAAAAAAAAAACTTTTGAGATTTATGAGTAAAAAAAGAAGAAAACAAGTTAATTCATTTAATTTCAGAGATAGGATCCCAGAAACTAGAATTGGAATTGTTTATTGGCTTAATTTCCCCTCAAAGTCCAAATACACTTTGAAATGTAACATGTCATTATATAATTTGTAGTTACAAAGCACAGGCACTGGCCAGTGATGGGGAGCAGAGGCTTAATTGGACAGATTTGAAACCACTCCCTCCTGGACCAAAAAAGAAAAACTGTCTGATTAGAAGCCAGGATAAACATAGTCCAGCAACCGAGGACATTGTCCAATCTGAAGTTTGGTCAAGCTATAAAACTGCCAAGCAGCAAAGAACACAGAAGCAAGCCTGGATGCCGCATGTAAACGTTAGAAAAATAGTGCAAATCCAGAAACACATGAATCCGATAACCACTTAGGAATGGCTCTGAGATTTTCATTAAGCTCCTACATGGAGGGGTTGGACCCGGGGCTCAAGGTGAAGCCAGACTTGAATTCTTAATAAGATGGTGGTGAAATGAAAAAAAAAAAGCTGGGGTGGGGAAAACATGAAGATTTAAATTCCAAGAAGGAGGCAGGCAGGAAAAAATGTCTTTGTTTCAAAAGTGAATATTGCAAACCACATGTTTGAAATTCTAGACTTTTCATTTTTGGTTTATTGTCTTTTTTTCTGGTGCATATTAACAGAACAATCTGATGTATGTATACTCGGGAGTAACTACCATTGTATTCAGTGTGGCATACTCTCAAGAAACTGTCTAGGATTGTAGACTGAGGGTGCAGTCCTAACCAATTTAGGTGGGCACATCTCTCTGTTCCCATGGTGGTATGGGGAGACCGGTGCATGTCGGTGCGCTGCTTGAACCCACCCAGAAATGGCGCAGATGTTGTGATACCCCCCAGGCCAGCACAGGACTTGTGCCAGGACTTATGTCAGTCTAACCAGCAGTTAGGATTGTAGCTTAAATGTCTTTTTATACAGATCCTGACAGATTATACATATAAAAAGCTCTTTATTGTTGGGTTCTCCCCAGCTTTCCCACAAATTCTCATCTTGTCTGGCAAAAGAGTGCAAACCATCACATAATGGAAAGTTCAAGTTTTCAGCCTTATGGCCAAATCATTACAAGGAATTTTCCTTGGCTGTCTCATGTCCACACAGGCAAACCTTTTCTGCAAGTCCGTGCCTTTTGTTTTTGCTGGTTGGGTGGGGGTGGCTTCATTACTTGGACTGGATCTGTGGGGTTGGAGCACATGAAATCCAATTTTTCATGAAATTTTACTGCTGCATTTCTAATAATAATAATAATAATAATAATAATAATAATAATAATAATAATAATAATAATAATAATAATAATGCAGCTACTTGAAGGCAACAGCACTCAAAGGGATAAAAGCTGTACCTGGAGAAGGAGATTGTGTGGGTAATACGAAAAGAGAAAGGTTGGAGAGACAAGGGGTTGTAAAAGATCATTTGACGGGGCAGCAGGGACTGTAGTTCAATATGTAGAAGTTACCAGGTTGAATTCCTTCCCATCTCCAGATCAGGATCAGACCTATGAACCTGACATCCCAGAGAGTTGGTTCTAGTTGGTAAATGGATAATACTAACCTAAACTTACCAAAATCTGATTCATATGAGGCTATTTGCTATGTGAATATTATGTATTCTAGCTTTGTATCCAAGGGTAGTGTATGGTCAGAAGTTGGCCAGGTCAAACAACTGGCTGAGGAACCATGCCACCAAAGGGACACATGGATGGGTCAACTACTGAATTCCAAGTTGCAGCAACTGCACTCAATATATCATCATGGAATAGACTGGAGGGAGCTGTGCAGGATTTTGCACATTGCTTGCACATCCTTGTTTGTAATGTGACAAAGCAGATTTCTTTGGGTTTCTGGTTAATACAAAATTAAATAGGTACATGTGTTCAGCCACATCATTAGACATAAAAAACAAGAAACAGTTAGTCCTATGATTAACAAGCAATTTGACTGTGGCACAGACTCACACTTCCCTAGGAATCTTGTTTAGACTTTTGGAATGCAGCCAGTGGTTATATCCACAAGTGCAGCTGAATGCTTTGCAGAGAAGGGAGCAAAACCATGAGGCTGTGAGGCAAAGTCCTATGTGCTTGTGGTTAAATCTGCCACTGCATTATTATTATTATTATTATTATTATTATTATTATTATTATTATTATTATTATTATTATGTACAACTGCATTCAAAGGCCATGGGGTTAACCCCATGCTTCCCAGACCTGTCCATCAGTTGATGCCACACTCTGTCTCCTTGGGGAATCATGTTTCCATTACAACTGCCCATAAAGTTTTTTTCCTATTATTGCTGCGGCCTGTGTGGTTTTTACCTCAATTGTTTTTACCATGGACAAGGCACACCAGACTGTTCAAATCCCACAATTTTCCTATTAATGAATGTCAATTCCCAAATTCCTGCAGCACACCTGAGGACTATCCGTGGCACACTGATTGAAAATCACAGCACTACACCATCCTTGGGCTGACAAACATCGTCTGAGCATGGCTTAGGAATCAAATGCAGTGGGCTTCTATTAATGCAAGACAAGCATCACAACTCAAACATGCTTCTCCAGTTAAAATTCCAATCCAAACTATTTAAAGCTTGCCTCCCTCTTTGCCTACTATCATTTCATCAACCAACCTCCTCCCTGCTTCCAAGTCTCCTTTTCGCCCCTTATATTTGTCATTGTTCCAGAATGAAAATGGAGCAGTATCTCCTGTGGCTGCATGGGGATGGCTGTATGCAGTGGTGGCCACCAGCAGGTTCACACCTACTCTATAAAACCGGTTCTTAACAAGAGATAGTACATATAAAGTTTAAAAATAGCCATTTAAAAGTGGCTGCCAGATGGACAGAGAACTGGTTCTTAATTTCTTTGAAGCCCATCACTGGCTGTATGCCAGTCAGCAGGCATGTTGAGGAAAGTAGGGTACATGGAGCCCACATACTCTTCTTGTGTGCTGGATCGCAGATGAAGCCACACATTCCTGATCCTATCATCCTTTCCTGGCATTGACACTTAACAGCTTTCTGGCTATTCGATCAACCCTCTGAGCAGCCTGCATTTTGTTGGGGACACTGTAAGCTATGGACTGCTGAGTGCTAGAACTGGGCTGCCTTAATGTTATTTTTAAAACTGCCTGCTTCCATGCGAACATGCCAAAGACTGCAATTCTGGGAGTAAGACCTACTGAACACAATGGGGCTTACTTTTGAGTAGACATAGTTAGGATTGTGCTCTTCCTTGCTAACCATCTGTCAGGTGTAAGGCTAGTAATTACCAGGGATCTGCCTTTTTTGGTGGCACCATGATCAAGCTGTTTTCCTTCTTTTCTGCCTTCTACTCGCAGCAGGTTGCAGTTGATCTATGCTTAGGTTTTCTTTGAAATTTTGACAAGGATATGTGCCTTAGTTTTTTCATTCATGAGTTAGAGTGTGATACTCTTGCTCCTAACTGTTTTCAGCATTTCCAGATGTTAGCTTAGTTGTATTTTTCTTTATTCCCTTGATAACGCTCTACATAGTTTAGGGTGAAATGTTGGATTACTATCTAGGCTTGGTGAATGTGGCCTTAAAATCTGGAAAATGAATTTCTCATCAGGTGGCAACTCTGGCTACTGAAGACTTAGTTCCTACATTAAAGAACCATGTCATTCAACATCATCTTTCCCACGAGGGTCAATCACAAGGACATACATACTCCCCTTGCTTTGCATTTGGATTCTAGATCATAACAATAGCTCATGCCAAACACTTCCTTTTTATTTTCTCATATTCAGAATTTTATACACTGTATTTCTCATCTGCTTGCACATCAAATATCCTGCACAGGAGCTAACCCCAGGATGAAGGAATCTTTATAAAGGCAAAGAGGACTTTGTCAGACCCCTCGACTGATTTCTATGATGTGTATCCATTTACTATTGACATGCACATTCCCTCCAGCCTAATCCATGTTTTCTACTTGTTCGACCATCGGCCATATGGCAGTTTCATCCACTGGGTACGTATATTATTAGCAACACACAGCTGGAGATGCAATAACTGCACATAGCTGTGATATTACACTAATTGCCCCAGACATCTCTGAAGCGAGATGTAGAAAAGAGCTATTTGAAACATCAGGTTCATTCTGGGCTCGTTTGGAGGAAAACAAGGCAGTCTGTCATGTACCAGGTATCTTTGGACCCCCCTTTTGAGTAAGATTTTATTAAAACGATTCTTTTCTAAATACTTTGCGTGGCGAGAGGTGGGAAATATAATTAAAACCGGAGTCCCAGACACTGGGAGCTTTCAGCTACATTTTCCTTCTAAGCTTGCTGTGAGGAACTGGGTAGGGTTTGTGAACAGTATGTATAATGTTAACCCATCACTGCGCATTACCATCACAGCACCAAGTTTTTGATGAGACGGGGGAAACACCACACCCTATTTGGAATTCAGTATAAAGAAACTGGCTGCTGTTCAGAAGTCTTATCCAGAAAGCGAGCCACAAAACCTGAACAGCCTGCCTGCCTGTTTCCTCTGGTCTATTTCTTTTTCAGCTGTTCACAGTGCATGCCTTGAAGGCAAAACGGTCTTGAAATGCACAGAAGAAACCTGGGGAGACCAGGGGTTTCATGTTGTGTCTTATAAATCACTTGAAGCCTGAGAAGGAACTGTCACAGGATGGAAAATGTGGCCAGCTACACAAACCTGTCATTTTGGTGTGCATTTTTGTTTTTGGTTTAAATACGAAATAAGTAGAAACTTATTCTAAAACCTACAGTAATAAAAGGAAAATGAAAAGACATGGAACAAAATAGAAATGCTGATAATCCCAAAGAAGAAATTCTTTATACGTTGAAAAAGACAAAGAGAGAATCACGTCTAGTAGACGACCAAACAGATTTATTGACCAGCCATTATAATTTATGCAAATTAGGCTATTTTTAAATTATCCTTGCAGCTTCACCACTAGTTACAGCAAGCAATTGAAATACAGATCTAAAGTCCTGATCATCAAAATTGCTGAATGCTGCAATCCTAAAGACACTTTCCTGGGAGTAAGACCCACTGAACACAATGGGGGTTACTTTTGAGTTGACATGGTTAGGATTGTGCTTGTAGCCTTGTAGTCAAGGGTATGGAATCTGGACCAAGGTTATCTGGCTTTAATCAGAGCCTTACCCACTTGAGAGATGCCAGGCCAGTCACTGTCTTCAGAGATTATTTCAGATGGTAACCAAATTGGGGACTAGCCAATCACCCAACCCCATCAGAGGGCTCACAGCTGGAAAGAGCCCCTTGACCCTCCCAGTACCAATTACTTGCCACATATTTCCCCCCACACCATTTACCAGTGGAATGGGATAGGAAAAGCCCCCATCTACTGCTATCATCCATTGCCTACAACCAGCATACAAGACTTTGTCCAGGACATCCAGCAATCTAGAACTGGATTGAACATACACATCTGTAAAAGGGATATAATAGTCACTGGTATCATAAGTTTCTTTTGAGGAAAAGCAAGCTAGGATGATGAGACATGATAAAAATCTTGAAAATTGTCATTTGTGTTGATAATATTAAATTTCTTTTTTCTTAATTAGCTAATGTTCTACATGTAGAGCTATATAGTTATATAATAATACGATCAATGGTTTGGTCCAGAAAACTCTTGCCTGCAATGTGAAGTGGAGCAGCCCACAGTTTTTCCTTCTAAGAGAGAATTCTGGTTGGTATTAGTAACCCAGCAGTATTTAGCACTCCAGATAACTCACCAGCTGAGCATATTGACCTTGTAGTGTTACCCACAACTATTTGCTGAGAATGAAACTTGGTCGTTAGTCCAGAATATTATGCCTCTTCACTGTCTACTTATATATTACCTCTGACATTAAAATAATAATAGTAATTAGATAAATATGAAGGCTTTTGCCATTTCCAAAATCAAGGTGCCTGAATGATGAATAGCAAGAATTGGTAACGATCTTTTCCTCCTGCCAGTGGATCCACTCCAAGTTAATGCCTGCTGGTCCACAACATGGCATCTCTCCCTTAGAAGATAATGAAGTGCTCCTTATATCTGCCATGGTTTTCTTTTCCCCATTTTGAAAGAACGTTTTGGGATTGGCTTTTTCCCCAGATAGATCATCTCTATCCAGCTGACTATTAATTTTTCATTTTCTTTGTAAACTGCTTTGTGAACTTTTTAGTTGAAAAGCAGTTTATAAATACTGTAGATATATCTACCGTATATGGATGCAATCCTAATTTAAGTCATCACAACTCACCTTTCTTCATGATCTTGTGGTGGTGTGGGGAGTCCAGCGCATGTTTGTGCATTGGCCCAACCCCAGGAGTGGCATGGAAATGTAATACTTTTGCAATACCCCTAGGCCAGCACAGGCCTTGTGCCAGGACTTATGCTGGCCTAACTGGGTATTAGGATTACATGGGACAAGCACAATCCTATCCATGTCTACTCAAATGTAAACCCCATTATGTTCAATGGGTCTTATTCAGTGATGGGATTCAAAGAAATTAACATTCGGTTCTCTGCCCATCTGGCAGCCACTTTTAAATGGCTATTTTTAAACTTTATATGTCCTATCTGGTTAACAACTGGTTCTATAGAGTAGGCGCAAACCTGCTGGAGCCCACCACCACCTGCTCTCCTTCCATTGCACATAGATGGGGAATTAACAGAAAACACATTCTGTTGTTGACATAGTATTCAGCAACTGTTCTTGAAAAATAGTACACTTCTTTCAAAGGCTTCATCCTTTTTCCGTAATCTGTGAAGAGGCACAAAACAAGCAACATGTCAAAGATGCAGGTCTCCCAGGGAAAGATTTAGAGCTGGCTCATTGGTAAACAGGGATGTAGAATGACTCAGAGTTGACTGTCCTACAGTACCACGTTGATGTCGCATTATCCCACATGCGGATGCGCAATGGTTTCATTCGAAACCATCAAAGCCCATAAATCCGAATGGTTTCATTCGAAACCATCAAAGCCCATAAATGAATCCTGATGAGTGCTTCTTACTGAACTCAATAAATGGAAAAACTAACAAGGAACTATAGAAACCATTTTGTAATCTTACCGAATTGAAGACTCAGGTGACGCCCAATTAAGCCATTTAATAGTGTGACATTTTTATTTCACAGTTAAGCCTAAAAAGCTTTATTCTGTCTTATTAAATTCTTACAGCGCCTTCCCATAAAGGAACATTTGAGAAGTCAATTTGTTTATCAGGCATTTTATAGCAGCGCCAAAAAGACATGCGCAAATCAGGCCTTCTGAGACACTGCTGAAGTCATAGTGACAAAAATGCTGACTGCAGGAGTGCCATTGTGTGCCATCAAACGACACCCTGGAGAGAGGGAAGGAGCAGTTGAAAAAGTCACATTGTACACAGGCAACGTTGCTTGCCTCAAGGATGTAATTTAAAAATATGCTGTATTCCCCAGCTCCCTTTCCAAGCTGACACTTGCTCTGGATCAACACTGGTAAAATAAAAATAAATCCCAGCACCCACCATCATTCATGCCATTATCCTTCTTATTTTATGCACACAAATGTCAGCTAGATATTCTATCATACAAAATCTCTCTCTCTCTCTCTCTCTCTCTCTCTCTCTCTCTGCAACAGAGTTTGATTATTTGTATTCTGGAACCTCAGAACTGAGGCTGTGTATTGAGTCCAGAGTAAGCCCCACTGAACACAATGGGACTAGCTTTTGAGTAGTCTGTTTTAACATAGACATGTGCAGGGATCTTCTTGAGTGAGTACTCACTGGCACCTCTGTAGCCCCCAAGTAGACATGCCTCTGGTTACAAATAACATCTTCATGGTGAGTACCTCCATCTTTATTTCGAGAAAAAAGCACTGGCCATGTCTATTATGAACATTTTGATAGCCTCATCCAATGGTAAACCACTGGGTAGCATAACATCCCAAGCTGAGTTACCTTACAATCCAGAGTAACTATAGGACAGCGATTCTCAATCTTCCTAACGTCGTGACCCCTTTATAAGTTCCTCATGTTGTGGGGACCCCAACCATAAAATTATTTTCATTGCTACTTTATAACTGTAATTTTGTTACTGTTATGAATCATAATGTAAATATCCGATATGCAGGATGTATTTTCATTGTTACAAATGAAATGTGTGTTCTATGCACACATTGAACACAATGGGATTTATTTCAGAGTAGGCATACATAGGATTGGGCCCTGAGGCTGTCAGTCAGCCCCAGTGTGCGCACAGCTACAGCCGGAGGTCTGGCAAGCCTGACCTGGCCCCCTGCACCAGGAGTCTTTAGGCGACCCCCAGGAAAGCTCTAGGCAACCCCCAAAGGGGTCCCGACCCCCACTTTGAGAAACACTGCTATAGGCGCATGTAAGAGACATTACGTGCACCCATAGTTACTGCACCACTTAGTGAAAACCTATGGGAAATTCATACTGCAATCCAGAGAAAATTGTCCTTACACCAGAGAAAGGACTCCCCGTAGTTACTCTGGATTGCGCCCTTAGTATGCTGTATAATGAATTCTGTTGTCATTTGAGCAAAATCTTGAATTAAAAACTCTGCTAGCCAACACATTGGCTAGGAAACATATTTGCTTTGCTATGGACCAAAACATAAGACGAACAGCACAATCCAGAGTAACTACAGGAGCTCTTATGTCAACCTAAGAAAAATTTACTCTGGATTGCTCTATGAATTTCCCATGGGTTTCCACTAGGTGGCGCCATAACTACATTGACGTTAATGTCTCTTATGTCAACAAAAGTGCACCTGTAGTTACTCTGGATTGTGCTGATAGTTTATTGTAGGAAGAGGTAGGGTAAGAGAGATGAGAAGGCAGTGAGCTGACATCTTGGCCAGCAGTTTCCTAACAGCAGAAAGTTTGAATGTGTGCCTATCAATTATTACAAACTGACCAAGTAACAGAAGTGATATTTTCTTAAATGACTAGTCCAGAGGTTCCCCATTACAAAATCTGTGGATTGTGGGCATTTGGCCAGAATACTCCTGGCTGGCGCCATTCATGCTATTAAGTCAGGCAAATAGATCAGCATTACCTGAAACCTTGCATAGGAGCTGTCGAGCTCAGATGCACACATCTAATTCCCCCTCCCCAAGTAAACGGGCACAGCCTGATGTGAATCATTGTGATTGTCCTAAGTTCAGAGGTCTCACTATGTATATTTTCTGTGGCCTTCTGGGCCACCCATCTCTTCATGTTCTGTCACCTCCCTGTTTTATATGATGTCAGCGGGAGATCTGTTTTTTTTAACCCGGTTACCAAATCCCAGCTTCTTAAAACATTAAATAAAATGTTTCTTTCATTGCTAATTATTTTGGACTGTGACAAAAACCAGCACCCCAGGAATTTGTTGACATTTTTTTTCCACAGAGGGAGGGGAGTTGATGTGAAAATTTTCTTTAAAAGGGGAGGCATGTCTACACCTGGACTCTGAGCTAATGCGCCACTCTTCAGATCACCGACAGGAACTTGGCGTCAATCAGTCCTGCCTCTGTTTAAATGACAGGATGCCTGGCAGCTCTTAGCCCTGCTTGCAAGATGTACTAATATTTACAAGCAAAAAAGCAGGTCTCTGGCTTTGTTGAAATAACACCACTTTCTTAGTTTGACTGCTGGTCCAGAGCAGACTTTTGCAAACAGCTACCAGGGGAGGAGGGAGGGTAGGGCAAGGAAAGAGCAGCAAAGGGCTAGGCTTTCATCAAACACTAATGTTTACGTTAAGCCTAAACAGGTCACAATTATATTAAACAGATTTTTTTCTCTTTTTGCTGATCGTTTATAGCAGAGTGATGATATTGTTATTCTAAAATAATCCATGGAAACTGATGACAGCATAAACACAAAAGAGTACTAGCCAAACCTCATTCCCTCCTCTTAAATTTTCTTCCAGATCAACAACAATCCTTCTTAAGCTGCAATCCGAATCTCCAGTTAGGCTAGCCTAAGTCCTGTGCTGACCTAGGGGTATCACCAAAGTGCCATAAGACACTTCTGTGCCACTCCTGGGAGAGTGTTAGACCAATGCACAGACATGCGCTTGCCTCTCTACATGACCATGGAATGGGAAGTCCAATGAGTTGTGGTGGCCTAGGTTAGGATTGCACCCTAAGTGGGGGCTAAAAGAATGGTTGTGGGTGTGATCCATGTCTCCAGGATGTCAAGCTGCAATAGAGATTTGTTCAACTCACAAAGTTGTAATAGAACTCCAAATGGAAGTGGGTGGGAAGGATGACTCAAGGGCATAATCATTCGCCATCCCAGACACATTTTCAAGCAGATGATTTTCTTTTAAAGAGTTTTTGCTTGTCTGAATGGCACGTGCGAGAGAAAAAGAGGCATACACTGGATGTGAGGTAGGGGTATTGGAAACTATAGCTGCCCTGTTCAAAGCCCACTCAATGAGAATTCCAGAAGCCATACAATATAAAAGGTAACATTGTCTTCCAAGTTCTCAACCACGGGCAGTTCATTCCCCCCCCGCTTTCGCTCCAAAGGTCCCAAAGTTCTCCCTTTTATCCATGCCTTCAGGTTTTTTAATACCTCCTCTGTAGGGAAAATCCTGAAATCAGAAAGGATGTAGTCTGAACCACTGAAGTGTTTAGCCGTCTACAGAGTATGTGGCACTGGGAAATGCGGTAACAAATTTATCACGGCTACTAAGGGGTGAGATTCATAAGTTATTAGGTCTTGCACCGTCTGGTTGGATATTATTGACGATGACTTATTGAAGTTTCATTCTCTAGGTGGGGGAAATTTCATTATTCCACTTCTCAATGTCATCTAATACATGCCTGTAACCTTTGGCATGTCTAGTTAATACCACTGGCAATGTGTTTATTTTCCGGTTCTCTCTATCAGTTTGCCAACATTGTAAATCTAAATAAATGTCATTCTTGTCTTAAATCATACCATTCCTTTGGAAAGCTTGCAATCGCTTCAATACAAAGTGCAGCTGAAACAAAGTTTCTCAGAAAGGAGGAAATTCCATGTTCTCAAATATCTCAAATTTGTTTAAAAAAAGAAACACACCCATGCGCTCATGAGAACGCCTACATTTCAACATTCACATTTTAATTTGAGCAGACAAAGTTTGATGGTTGAAAGGACATATTTGGAGACCCGCCAGCACTGGAGATGAACTTTGAATATGTGTGGATGAACAGCATGGGCCAAATATTGTTGGTCAGATGCATATTTTAACTCACATAACGGATTTTTCCACTCAGACACCAGTTTATCTGGCCTCAAACCCCCTGGCTCCAGGAACAGGATGTCAAATACCGCTCCCTTCTCAGGCTTTAGGCAAGCCACTGCCTTCCTATCCCTGGTTCTCCAGCTCTGACAAGAAAGGAGAGAATATGTAGTGTTCAAATATGTCTCATGGAATGTTGTGGGCCACCTGATGGCAGATCTGCTTGGCAGCTCAAACAGGACAGATCTTGAAGCAGAAGCTCTGCTCCATTAGTTGAGGTATTTGTGAGATTATTGGGCTGTGGGTGGCACAAGTGGTTAAGACACGGTGCCTGTTAACCAGCAAGCCAGGGTTCAAGACCCAGTTCAGCCCCACAAGACAGGGTGAGCTCCTGTCCTTAGCCCAGCTCTGCGATGCCAGCTGGATCCAATCATACTGGCTCTGCCTTTCCACTGGACTAATTCAGTGGCGTGGAGAGGGGGGGATTTGCTGCTTGGGTAACAGCCTATCCTCCATAACAATCCAACCCAGGCTTTCGTCTTCGCATGCAGCGTATGCAGCACCAAGCACGATACCATAGTCTCTCAAGACTGACAGAGGCCTGCTTTTTTGTGCGATGTTATTTGGGCACTCCTGCCCTCCCTTAGTGTTTTTACACTGATTTTGAAGTTTTTTTTTCCTAGGCATATCCTGGAAATATGTGCCAATGACACCATCATACAGTGCATTATTGCACCATTGGCACTTCCAGATTCTGTGATAGGCACCATCCAAACAAGAATGCTGGGTCATGGACAAATTTGAGAAACAATGGTCTAAAGCAGTGGTTCTTGGGCATTTCAGCCTTTCAAATTTAAAAATCTGTCCAGGACCACCTGTCAAACTTACTGGGACACTATAAATACTGTATTTATTCAAATCTAATGTGCCATTAAATCTAATGCGTATCCTGATTTTAGAAGGCTTGAGACTTAGAGCACAATCCTAACCAGGTGTGACCTGAGTGTGCGCATCACCCAGTGGGGGGCACAGTGTGTCACCCCCAGGACTCAGGCATCATCCCTTCCGGGACTGTGCAGGTGCCAAAGTTGACACCTGCGCAGTCGCTTCTGAAGCAACTTTGATGCTTCAGAGGAGACTTCCTTCTCTTTGAAGGGAGGAATTCAGTGCCTCTGCACGGCCATTTGGCCTTGCTCGGGAGGCAGAGTGGGAGCCAGAAGCAGAGAAACGTTTGGACATGCACAGTGTGTCTGCACTGCTATTGGGCCTTGCTCCGCCTTCAGAGCAAGGTCCAATGGTTGTGCAGAGACGCACTGCACATGTCCAAAGGCTTGTGCACTGTGCCTCATCTGGCCATTCCAGGCAGCTCTGACGTGGAGCGGCAGCTTCTGGCTGCCGCTCTGCTTTGGAGCCGGTCCGAATCGGCACACTGATGCCTGGGCCGGCCAGAGGACTGTCAAACTCTTCTGGCATGTCACCCTTAGGCAGCACGTCACCCAGTGCAGCCTGCACCAGCCACACCAGTCTGGTGACACTGCTGATCCTAACCATGACTACTCAAAAATAAACCCCATTGTGTTCAATGAGTCTTACTCCCAGGAAAGTGTCTTGAGAATTGTAGCTATAAAAAATTTTATTGGCGATTGTAATGTGCAACTGCAAAGCAGGTGCAAAATATAATTTTACTGCATATAACAATGAATTATGATAATATTAGTTTGACAATGGGTTTGTGTTGATTTTTACCTAATTCCACTACTTTATACAACAATGGGTTTATGCTACATTTAAAATTACAATATAGTAAACTGTTAAACTGTTAAATTACAATATAGTAAACTGTTAAACTAAATACTGACCTATAATAATCAAAATACCATTTTACTTGAATCTAATGTGTCATCAAATCTAACATGCATACTAGAGCTAGTCAGGCTTGAGTAAATACAGTAAAAGGAAGAACAACCCAGAAATTATCGGAAGAATAAACCAGACTACAGCTCATGACCTTATGTCTATAGGTCACAGCAATCTTTGTGGTGGGATATTATGTATGTTCTGTATGGTCTTTCACTACCACTGACTGCATTATCTGTGACATTTTCCTTGTCAAAGTTACCTAAACAGGAAAAGGATATTTAGTGCCTTATTTTTATAACCATGACTCATGTTATATTTCCTCCCCCTACACTTGTAAATACTCCAGCAGCTTAAGAAAGAAGGAAGGGAGAGGGTTTCCAGAGTGGTCTGGGAAGAGTTCAGTGGTCACAGCAATGGCTAATGTCTGCTGCTCCAGACACACAGGTAGCTAACTTAATAGCACACATCTGGAGAAAATGTAAGGAACCCATATGGACATACAATGAAAAACAAACAAGCAACCTTTCACATATACAAGTGGT
Source organism: Cryptoblepharus egeriae (assembly GCA_030015325.1). Lineage (NCBI taxonomy): Eukaryota > Metazoa > Chordata > Lepidosauria > Squamata > Scincidae > Cryptoblepharus > Cryptoblepharus egeriae. The sequence continues at coordinate 32,132,556 of JAREYC010000004.1, forward strand.
CAGCCGAGCTCAAAAATTTGATATAAATTTTGAGCTAACTAATCATGCTTAATTTTAAGTCAGGTACTGAGCTGATGTTGTAGGTTATGAAAAAGAGATTTGAAATTCCTCCCCAATATAACTTTGTAAATAAAAGAATGCCATCCAAACAGCAGTTTATTGCATGAGAAGAAGCAGAAGCACAGCTCTGCAGAAGTTAGTTTTTCATGACCTTATGAATGGGATGTTCTGGAATCTCAAGGAATCAACGTCAATCACTCCAAGTAACTACTGAAAGCAATCCTGGATATTTTAATTAGACATCCTTTTGCTTACTTACCAATAAGTTGTAAAATGAATTTTCCTGGCTATAACATAAGTTGGGTATAAGTTTAAGACCCTACATGAATATAAAGTGAACCTGTGTATGCTAATACGTGTGGGCTGAAAAGCCTTCAAAAGGCAGGGCACAGTCCACACATCTGGGCTCTTGCACAAGTTAATGTATTGTGTGTAGGCAGAACTAGAAGCAAAAGAGTCCCAGTGTTTTCGCCTCAAAATTCCCTGTTCAAGAACTTGGGAGATTTCAGCTGAGTGGTGGACATAGAGGGTAACCTGACTTTGAACAAGGTACCTCCTTGAACTATATCATATCTTACTTCATTGGGTTTCAATTACTGTCACCCATGACATTTCTATAAGAGGAAACCAATTGGTTGGCTGGAAGGAAGTTCTTGAGCCCAGCATCAGTGGAGATTGCTGGACCCAAGAAAATATGAAGTCATTAATCTGTACACAGCCTGAAGGCCTCCTCGCCATCTCAAGTTCTTGTGACGGTGGATATTGCAGACATGGGTTGGTTAAACCATCTGGTGAACAGAATGAAGCATCATCACACCCAAGACAGATTGTGTTCGGAAGTTGGAATTGCCAAGTTGAAAAAAATATGTAAGTCTTTGTCACAAAAACTCTTCCCCCTTGAATCTACTTTTTGTTTGTTATAAGATCTCCACAAAGTTGTTTGGGAGCATGTAATCAGATTAAGCCGACATGCCACTCTTTCTTACTCAGTGTGCATCTGTCAAGGCAGAAGATGAGCAAAGTTTCTTCAGTTGTAAATGGATGCTGCTGAAATATCCTTCTTCTCCACCCCCCCCCCAATAATTTGTGGGGGGGAAATCAATCAAATGGCATAACTGCTCAGCACTGAACCACTCCATGAACCATCAAAGGTCCCCATCCTACCTCTCTCCCTATGTGGCAGCAGCTATCAGATTGCACTCTCAAGCACTATAGTTTTCACAAAGTACATTATACCCCAGAACAGTTCCAGTGGCATAATGGTCAGGATTGAGCTGAACATCAGTGAAAGTAAAGCTAGAGGTGACTTACAGGTAGCCTCATAAAACCACATTTTCTCCCCTGTATGCTTCAATGAAAGCAGATCTTCATCAAACCATCATTATCTACCTGTTGCTGCAATCCTAACCATGTCTATTCAGAAGTAAGCCCCATTGTGCTCAATGGGTCTTACTCCCAGGAAAGTGTGTTTAGGATTGCAGCCAAAGGTTTGTCTTTGTTCAGACAAAGCCCATAAAATATTGTCGCCGTAAACTGTGACAATAATCAGCTCACACTGGCAAAACCAAATAAAAGTAGGAAAAATAATGCAAGAAGCTTCAAGGAGAAGTGGTACAGGTTGTGCTGTTACAAATGGAAATATCAAGAATGTTGGGCTGGAAGACAGCAAGAGAGCGATAAATAGAAATGTCAAATGGCTGGGTTTATAGCAATGAGTCTACTTTATCAGTGTAGTGGTATCATATATTATACTCTTTGTTCCTGCAGGAATGGTACGCTTTTTTTCTTTTTCTTGGGAAGGGGGAGTTTTTCTGTATAGTTGGTCTTTGATGTCACAACCGTGTGTGTCTTACAATCTTACAACAGTGTTGATCATTTCATTGGGTTTTTTTTTTTTTTTGCCTCATACCTAGAAAGATATTATCCAAAATTGCACTTCTAGCCATATTTTTTCCTCAAATGAACCAACACTGTCAGAAGTGGAAGGCAATGAAATATGTACAAAAGGTGAGAGCACTGAAAATAATAGACTATATTTTCCAACTGAGTTCCCAAACCACCTCATTTGCCAAATTAATATGAGGGTTCTTTCCAACAGAGCCAAAAAGCATCTGAATCCTCACATGCACATTAATTTGTGAGACCATGTCATGTTGGCATATATATAAGTGAAAATGATACAGGAACTGAAACACAGAAGGTTACAGTATTGAACAACATAGTGAGTATTTAACGCACATACTAACCACATACTCAAAAGGTACATACCGCATGGGACTGGCCTATCTTTAAGACTGGTTGGCAGCCCAATCTTGAGGGGTCTGATGCATGGTGTTGCCACAACCTCAAAACCCATGGATAAGGGAAACAGCTCCACCATGGGGCTCCTTGATTCTGCCTCAGCTATTTAGCCAGTGCAAAATCAAGAAGTTTCATGTTGTGCCATGAGGCCAGGCATAGGCTCTGGACCCAGTGAAGCTGAATTTTGCCAATCCCACCTTGCATCCTCCCTTACCATGTTTTCTTCTTGCCCTCCCCCTTGTACCATGGAATACTTCCCCCCAATCCCCATTCACTTTTCAAACCCTGGTGCTCTCAATGAGTGTGTGTGGCAGACCATGGGCCCAGCTCCAGAGCATGGTCTGCACTGGGATAGCTCCAGTGCTGGGCACATTAGTACTCACAAACATGGCTCATGGCATGTTTGTAATTGTGCATGTCGGTGATGGTCTGGCCTCCAAAATCAGAATTGGGACCTAACTCAGTCAGTGGATTGGAAGTGGTTGTGCATTTCTGTTCAACCACTTGCCTCCATTGCTCCTCCTCTTTCCATTTCCTGAACTGAAAAAGCCCACCATTAGAATCCACATTCCACCTTAGTCATGAAGCTTCTTGGTTGGCCTTGGGCCACTCTCTTGGCCTCACCTTCCCTATCGGGATGTTGTGGACAAAAAGATAAAAGCTTTCTAAGCTGCCTTGGGCATTTGCTTTGGCATGGGAAAGGCAGAATATAAATTCCTTAAATAAATAAAAATAAAATAAGTAAATTACTGTAAAAATTTCTGAAAAGGAAAAGTAAATATGAAAAGGATGCTGCAACACCTTTGGTGGCCCCACTGAACCAGTTTCTATCATTAATTCACATTACCAAAACAGACTTTTCAACAAATGTAGGCATTTTGGATTGTTTTCAAGGAGGAAATGTCTCATTTTTTTCCCCCTGGCAGGTTCACTTTTATGCAAGTAGGGAGAAGTGTTTTTAACATCTGGATTTTTAAAGAGGTTTTTAAAAAAAGCAAAATGTTTCAGTCTCTTGGCTTGAAAATTTTAACATATGGTGTCAGGAAAAAATATGAATTTTGATTATAGGAAAAGCTTTATCCCAAAAAACATTAATTCATGATTCAAGGCTGTAATTGTTGCTTGCCTATGAAGGTGATATCTGTCTCTATTGTGAAACTATTTCATGGTTGAACTTCACTAATGATGTAGGATCAACATTCCCATTCTAAACAAAATGTATGTTGTGAGGACATGTTTTCCCAGAATTTAACCAGCAATATTTTGGGAGTCTGGAACTTGTGAGTGGTTAATATTTTGGGAGTTTGGAACTTGGAGAAAGTGGTTAAGCATTCGGAGGAAATATTCAGACACACTCCTGATTATGCCATTGGCATAAATGGTGATTGGTAAATGGCAAATGGTTACAGAAACAGTGTAATCAGAGCTCAGGAAAAAAGCGTTTGAATTAGGCTTTGGATGAACTGAACTGTTTTCTATTTTTTAGAAATAATTCAGCTTTCTAGAGTACAATTGCAAGGGACAATTGGCCTATCCTTCATTGTATCTATAGATGTAGTATGGAATGCGATTGAATGAATGACACAGACCCTTACTGCATGCTTTCTGTAACCCCATGCTGGTTTTAGTGATATCGTTCATATATTTGTTTAATTAATTATTTCCCACATTTTTGTACCATTCTTCATCAATAATTCCTTCTCTGCATTTGTCTTCACAACAACCTGTTGAGGTGACCAGCTTAACTTCACCCAGGTGGAGCAGAGGTTTGAACCTGGACCTCAGATTTGAACTCCCAAACAACTTCTCTGTGCATTACACAAGATCAGTCAAAAACCCATATCCCACCCATTTTTCCTAACACTTTCACATCGAGGGGAACAGAACGTCTGAAGCATTCCTGGTCACATATATAAAATGCTCTTATAGGACCTTTTATACCACCTGTGCAAGAGCATTTGAATATACTCTCCTGCACAACATGAAGAGTGGAATGTGCATGCCCTTAATCATGTGGTTGGTGGGGGCCTGATTTCTCTCCATGCTCATCCCATCCCCCTCTGCAATTATTTTATAATAAGTTTTAATATAAATTTTTAATTTAAAAAATTCAAGTTCCTTACTCATCAAGCATTCCGCTGCAATGCAATTCAATCATAGAAGGATTTAAACAGCCCTTTTTAAAAAACAGCCCTTTAGTGATCTTTGTGTAAGAAATTAGTGTGAGATAAGATATCGGGGGGGGGGATATCCAACTGTCAAGAAACTTCACTTTCAAGATGTCATATAGCACAGCCTATTAACACGCCATACCTTGGGTTGAAAAGTAATTGGTTTGGTGAAGAAATAGGCTTTTCCTGGCATAGGAGTAATTTCCTTTTTTAAAAAAGAAAATTATTTCCATATTTTGCTAAACATCTGGAACTTTTCCATTCTGAAATGCCTTAAGAGGCTGCGATCAGAATGAAGGGGTGAGCTTTGAATTAGATTCATGTTTGGGTGGAACAAGGTGGAACAAGGATATGAATAACCAAAGATTTCTAAAAGGCTACTTAGGAGGAACTATCATGCTGGGAAAAGTGGAGACACCTTGCTGAGACAATCAGAGCCTTGCCTGAGGTCCTTATGAATTTCATTGATGTTTGGCTTGGTGTGAGGCTCAGACAACACATGATGTTAATCACAAATAGCTCTATCCACTACAAGACATTTTCTTCTTGTTACTTAAAAAAATATTGCCTTCTGTCTCCAAGAAATGGCTAATGGGAGGGAGAAATTCATGCATGCTCTTGGGTTGATGCACCATCCAGAAGTGTGAAAAAAGTGCTGAATCTGGCCCACTGATGAGTTCATGTCAGCCAAGGGAAGGGGAAGGAAGGGGTGGACAAAACAGGGATATTCACGACCTGAGAGGGAGCAGGACCAGCATCCGCCACTTTGGCTGTATCCTAAACTCCCTCCAAGGCAGCCTAGCCTTACACCAGACCACTTGTATGTGTGAAACGTGACACAGATGTGAGTAGCCCCATTTACGTGACACAGATGTGAGTAGCCCCATGGGACAGCTGCCATGCAACACAGGGTAATATGAAAGCATTTCCCTTACTTTGAGTTGCATTGCAACTGTCTTGGACCCTGGTCTGGATGCAGTGCAGGCCAGCTGGTCTGGTCAGGTTAGGACTGGACTGTTGTTCCAATCAACATGACATGTATTCAGCGGTACTTTTGTTTATGAGCATAAATTGTTCTGGAAGCAAGCTTGTAATCCAAAACCTTGTATATCAAAGCAAATTTTCTCATAAGAAATAATGGAAACTCAGACAATTCACTCCTCAGCCCAAAAAAATATTCATATAAAAATGATTACAATACTGTAAAGCAAAATAATAAAGAAAATGCAAAATATAAAGAAAAATAAAACAAATTAACTTGCACTTAGGCAGCAATCCTACAGACACTTCCTTCGAAGTAAGACCCAACGAACACAATGGACTTACTTTTGAGTAGACATGGTTAGGATCGTGCTCGATGACTCTCAGGTCTCCCAGGCTGCAATCTGCCTATTTACACATGAGTGAACCCCAGTGATTATATTGGGCTTAGTTTTGAGTAGACATGCAAGGCTAGGTGTCTCAGGCTCTTCTCCATTGCCCCCATTGACTATAATAGGCTTACTTTAGAGTAGACATGCATAGGCTGGTCTCTCAGGAGAAGCTGAGCAGGTGTTGGTGGAGCGCCGAAACTGAACATATTCTGACTGGGACTTTTTTTTGTCTTGCTTATCAAGTTATCACTTGTTAAGTTAAAAGTTAAAATCAAGTTAAAATTTATTAGAAAAATCAAGTTAAAATTTATTAGAAATGTTTGCTTGTCTTGCAAAATGCTTTCAGTCCAAGTTATTCTCAATCCAAGGTTTTACTTTACAGGAACTGGATGTAGGAGATGGTTGGAATCAATCACACCTGCAGATCCTGACCCAGGCGAACTTGTAAGATGCTTTGAGCAAACCCTACAGTCATTTATGTGCCTAGACTCTGTCCTACTACTGTACTGTAATTAGCAACACTGGTGAAAACAAGTTCCATGCATATGGGTTGTGCACATATGGTTTGTTCACAAAGGCTACAATCCTAAGAGCGCTTTCCTGGGTGTAAACCCCATTGAATTCAATGGAATTTACTTTTGAGTAGACTGAATAGGATTGCACTGAAAATTTCTTAGATGCATATAGATTAGGGCCAGCATATGTGATCTGACTGACTCTCATACACCGACAGACATTGTATCGTCATAATGCAAAACTGCTATTGTCTATTCCACCAACATGGCAGATCTTTCAAGACACCATCTTCCCATTAACCCCCATGACTCTGGTTGCCTTCCCTAACTACTCTCCAACACTGCTTACCCCCATTCTTCTGAATTTGCTCTGGGAATGCAAGAGATCTGGGGTTCTGGGCTTACTGCCAAAACACGTAATTAGAGAAGTTGTATTGCTGCTATCCTAACTAGGGGCAATTTTCTTTCTGGCTGACAATGCTGCAGCTATTTCATAGAGAAAATAAATGCCCCCAAGCCTCTTCGAAACTATGGGTTTTATCCGCATCATTCTTGCTTACCACTCACATTTTTGCACCAGAAGAAGCTGCCCAGGTGACCTTACTCAGCAACATATTTCCGGCTGCCATTGGGTTTGCTCACCTTGAGTGGAATCAGCAAATGAGCGTGGGTGGAAACCATCAGAGGCAGTTTGCTATATATCTTCAGAGAACAGCGAGAGCCAAGCTGAGAACTGTCCGAAACCCAACTGAACAGGTGTGCATTTCCATAATGGCTGTAAGAGGAGAGCTATGTTGCTGCGTGTGCTTTGGAAACAAATTAGCAATCTTCCTGCACCCTGTCCTAGTGATTGAAATAAATTACTTTGTTAAATTGCTAAGGAGGTTGACCCATCTGTTGGCCCATGAATGTTCAGATTCTCCAAGGGTTTATTATTCCAAATAATAACTGCCATATGCAACCATAAACAGTTCTTTTAGAGATGACGGAAACATTCTGTGTTACTTCTGAAGGCAATTTACAAAGCCGTTCATATTCCCATAAAGGATCTGCCCTTCAGCTCAGAAAATGATCACTTTCAGAAAGTGATCTTGACCAGCTTACAATGATATGGGATATCTCATTTCCATTTAGCAAAGGCATAGGGAAAATTACACCCAAAAGTCTGGAATAACTTCAGTATCAGTTCTCCAAGAGCAGGATAAAATGATTTCACCTTGTTGCAACTTAATGTCCCAAAACACAGGCTGATCCTCAAGCCTGTCCCAGATCCTGGAAGTTTATTTCAAGGGGCCTCTGCCACAATCAGAACCAGCACAATCTGTAGGTTAAAATGCATAAGGTAAAATAAATTAGACAATTACACAAGGTCAGCAGTTGTATAAAAACACTCATCAAGCCAAGTAGAGTGTGGGTAACACTTTCTAAAAAGAAAACTACTCTCTCTGAGTGAAGAGATGGACTCTGCAATGTTCCTTGAGGCTCTGTAAATTTTGACTGTCCCAGGAGTGGAATAAAACCATTTTCAAGCATTCCCCTGAGAATGCCTTCTCAGTTAACAAACCAATCAACTAACCAGGGGTTTGTAAGTGTGATGCTCCAACAGGTTTCAAAGTTACAGTAATAAGATCATCGCTGCTAAAGCAGACTGCTAAAGGACCTTTGAGACCAGCATCCCATAGAGGTAAATCAATTGACTCCAGGAAGGCCACAAGCAAATATTTTCCATTTTTTATGCATCTTCTTTGTCTAGATCAGATGGTCAAAAATAAGGGCCATGGTCCAAATAAAGCCCCTGAAAACCATTCATCCCCCCATTATAATTGGGTTCTTCCAACATGATAATTTGTCTTCCCTTAGGGCCCCAACCGGGTCCATTAGACCCGAATGGAAGTTTGTGTTGTGTTTTTTTACTGGAATTTATTATTTTTACTTGACAAGACTTTCTGACTTTTTTACCGCTAATGAAACAGTTACAGATCCAAAAGCATAAGTTTTTGAATTTACAGTTTTTCTGTAAATTCCATTTTATAAATATCATCCTAGGCTGGGTCCATTAGACCCATATTGCCATTTACATACATTATCCCAGGCCGGATCCATTAGACCCATATTGCCTTTTACTAGTATCTTCGGTTTCTTCTCTTTCTCATGTGAAAACTTCAGGGCAATAAACTCCATGCTAAGACTGTCCTTTTGTTTGTTGTGGGAAATCTTCAGGACAGTAAAACCCATGCTGAGAACCTCTAAATCTTTTTTGTTTGTTGTGGAAAAATCAGTCATTCCAACCTGGTCTAATGGACCCATGCGGTTTTACGTGTAAAAAAAAACATGGGATCCTAAGGGTTTGTAATGATGTCTCTACTAACTTTAGCCCTCTGCATGAAATGAATTTGACACCCTAGTCTAGATAGCCTGAAAAACCATTTCTGACAGAAGTGTGCAAAAATTTTTCAGTGCAATCCTATGCTTACTGAGAAATAAGAGCCACTTTGATTAATGGAGTTTATGTGTATTCCATGTATATTGCAGCCTTTGTTTTCATTCATGTTCATTTCATTCATGTCCCTTTGTGTTCCATTTGATTCATTCAATAATTGTTTTTACTCATTTTCCATTCATATTTAGTTTATGTTGATTTCAGCAGAGAGCAAATCGTATGAAATGTTCAGGGCTAGTACTACACCCTTAGGATAGTACACTTATAGCATTTCAAAGCAACTGAGTATGAGACACTGATTTTATAAGCAATTGGAAAGGCACTTAAAACAATCTTCAAATTTTTTTCCATGGGCTTAGAAAAACCCCAAGATACACTGTCATCCACATGCCAAACTCTTCCCTGACCCTACTATATGTGCTCTGCATTAGTATGGCAAGGCCTATAAGCTATTTTCCATGCAGAGGGTATCCATGATTTGTTCATGATGCTAGTAACAACCCATCATGGAGCATACACAGATGTTCAGTTGCTGATGGATGCTTCACATCCAGCACATGGCTGGTGTTTGATGTATTGCTGCCAAATATTAATCACGTATGGATGGAACTTCTTGTTTTTAATTCTTTCAGTGAATAATGGCATTCCTAATACCACATTTTGTACTTGATGAGCTCACCAAAATGAATTCCTCTTTTAACAGAAAGAAGAACAGTGCTATTAAAGGCATAAGCTGCGCTCTCAGCCTAATGACTTATTGGGATCTTCTGACCAGCCAAATGACTGAGTTTTCTCAGTGCTGATTTATGCCAGAATGAACAGCCTTTCACAGAGAATCAAAGGGAGGGTTAACTTGAAATACAACCTTGATCACATGATGTAGAAACAGAAAAGGAGATTCAAGCAAACCAGTGGCGTAGCTAATCATCATATAGCCCAGTGCAAAGCTCAAAATGTAGCCCCAGAAGTGATGTCACAACTGGAAGTGACGTCACCCCCAGGTATTTTTAAAAAGAAAATTTGGGAAAAATCTTCCTCCTCCTCCTTAGCAGTTCACCACCCATTTGCTCTACTAGTGGCATAACTAAAGCCCCTATTTGTTATCTGGAGTCAAAGAAACTTTTTTTGCCCCTCTTCCCCCCCCCCCCAACAACAACAAAATCAAATTTAATTAAGTAAAAAAATGAAAATTGTGTCCCTTATTGGTTAGGGAAACTATGCTGGGGCAAAGAGGAATTGTTATTTTTTTCCCCTGCTGAATATAAGAGGAGCACTACTTAGAAGTGCCTGTATACCCAGTTAGCATGGGGTAACTGTTTTATGATATGTACTGTATGTGATATATGTACTGAGAGTTGATTGATATTAATTATCAGAATTACATCTCACTGGCTCTCAGAGCCATCAGTAACATGGAAAAGTCTGAGTTAAGAAAATTCACTTTTGTCCCATAGGCTTTTGTGTTTTCATTCTTTGTTAATTGTTCATAACCTTCGATAGAATAAAGATATTCCATTGCAATTTCATTCATTGTGTTCTGCATAAAATTAACTTTCCAACAATATATAACATGATGCTATTCATATATACCTCTTTTTCACAATTTTAGTCACTAGTGTCAAGCTCAGCTTGTAGCCCCCCCTAAAGCATGTAGTCTGGTGCAACTGCACCCCCTGCATCTCCTAGCTATGCCACTGCCTACTACATAAGGTACTAAACCCAGAGGCTTCTGCAGTCTGAACTAGAAGCTTCATTTGCACATGAAAAACAAGGAACTTTTGTATGGTTCATATTCTGTTTTAAATTCATGAACAGCTTTCTCCATTTCATCCAAAGGAAAACTAGGATCTTTTTGATACTCTGAGTGCAGTCCTAACCAATTTAGACTGGCCTAACTCACACAGGATATCTGTCCATTGTGGTGTAGGGAGGTCACCGTACACCTTTGCACGAGGTAGGCAGAAGTGCCTAATGGCAATTTTGTGGCACTCCCAGGTCTCAAAAATAAATCATACAAAAATCCTACAGCACAGGATTTAATTGTAGCCTTTCTTGGAGAAGTATACTACAGTTACCACAATAAGCAGAAGTATACCACAGTAGGAAACAGTAAGGGCGCAATCCAGAGTAACTACGGGGAGTCCTTGCTCCGGTGTAAGAACAACTTACTCTGGATTGCAATATGAATTTCCCATAGGTTTTCACTAGGCGGTGCAGTAACTACGGGTGCACGTAAAGTCTCTTACGTGCTCCCGTAGTTACTCTGGATTGTAGGGTAAGTAAGTAAGCCCTGCCAAGAGAAACAGCAGAGAATGTGAGCTTCTGATTAAGATTGGCACTTAAAAGGGCAAAATCAAACCCTTCCACAGTCCCAAATACTTCTTTTTTTTTTTTTTGCAGGTGTGTGGATTTCTACAAGTTATTTATGTTAGAAAGAATCAGCAGGCAAAGGCCAAGCTCACTGCCTCTTTTTTCCATTGTACTGTGTATCTAGCATTGGTTAGACCTCGCCTTGAGTACTATGTTCACTTCTGGGCACCTCACTTTAAGAAAGATGCAGCCAAACTGGAGCAAGTCCAGAGGAGAGCAAAAGAATGATCAGTGGGATGGAAGGAAGCCCTATGAGGAAAGGTTGGGGGAACTTGGGATGTTCAGCCTGGAGAAGAGAAAGCTGAGAGGAGACATGATTGATACCTCTTCAGATACCTGAAGGGCTGTCATAGGGAGGAAGGGGCTCATTTGTTCTTAACTGCCTCTGAAAGCAGAACTAGAACCAATGGGTACCAACTGCAAGAAAGGAGATTCCGGTTGGATATCCGGAAAAAATTCCTGATGGTTCGGGCAGTTCAGCAGTGGAACAGATTGCCAAGGGAGGTGATGGAGTCTTGCTCACTGGAGATCCTCAAGCAGAGGCTCGACGAGCAATTGTTGGAGATGCTCTAGGAGGATTTCCTGCTGCAAGCAGGGGCTTGGACTAGATGACCTACAAGGTGCCTTCCAATTCTATGATTCTATGATTCATCCACATCGCATTGTCTATTAATATCGCCTACCACTTCAACATATTATGCAGGTCCATAGGCTATTATCCATAGCTGCACTTCAGGTGCTGCTTTCTTACAAGTTGCCTATTTTTTCAGGATGTGTGACATTTGCCATAGACTCTGTTGGCTAAGAATGATGGGGTTCAAACACTCTGAATGATCAAAAGGGATAAAGCAGATGCTTTGCGCATAGTAGGTCCCAGGTTCAATCTTGGATATCTCCAGGAAAGGAAAAGAAGAGGGTTCTCCTATGTTCTAGCTTAGCCCTCTCCTTTTCTTCTCATATTCTTTCTCTCTCTTCCTTTTACTATCTAGGGAATGGAAGGAAGAGAAGTGGAGTGGAGATGAGTATCCAGACAGAGATAAGCACTTTCCCAGTGGCATACCTGGCAGCATTCCAGGTATCCATTTTATCTTAGATGGCATATGAGAAGGTGTCATCAAAGAGAGAAGGGCCATCAAAAATCTTCAGGAGGCCAAAAACAACCCTTGGGCAGATGGATGCAACAGGTGCAGGTATAGAGAATTGGATTGAAAATAACTTAATATATAACATACATAAGTGGTGATACTTCCCACCATCCCTTCCTTCAAAATCCACCTTTTCCATGAGATTTTGGGCTTAACCTTCATTTACAACTGTAGGCAGGCTTTAGATACATGTATTGGTAATGGCTAACCTTTATTTTCCCATGTTCTTCTACACCACTGCCTCCCTCTCTGGTCTTTCCTAATTTCACACTAATTTATACTGGAAATTCTGAACTTGGGAACAGGGATCTAGTTTATTGCTTATGTAAGTGTATAAGGATCTATGTACACTAATAATAATAGTAGAAAAAAGAAGATAAGATCATCTAAGAACTACTCATCCAAGCCATTAATACAATTTTACATATATTGCACACATTATATTGATAAATAGCACTTTTAATACATTTTGAACCAATAGCTCCACTGTGTTTTCACCATTCATACAATAATATGTGTATTTTTATTAATATAGAGATGTCACACTCCAAAGCTTTTATGTTCCTTTCACATTATTTTTATAGGAAAACAGGACCAATTTGATTTATAGTGTATTGAAATTCTTTTAGATAAAAAAATAAAAAATAAAAAACAGAAAATAACAGTCCACATTTTTAGCTTCAGATTCCAAGCCGTGGAAAAGGCAACGATAACAGTGAGACACAAAAAAGGAAAAAATCACAAATGTTCTCTTCACCTTGCCCTTACACACAGACACACACACAATTGAAAGCTCAACATTAATGTAAACCATGTACTGTGTGGAATATTCATCAAGAAGAAGTTCATGCAGATGGTTTTGATTTGACCATGACCCTCCCTTGAGAAAGAGAGTCAGAAATGAAACAGTGGTTTGCAGGTCACTGAGCACAAAGGCTAATGGAGCCTTCTGGTAATGGCATTATGGGAAAAGTGGGGCGGTCAGTGGGCGGCCTGACAGAATAACTTCCTTCTGGTTGTAAACATAACATAAGGCAAAGACCCAAGACGTAAGTCCTAAAACCAACCTGCAAATATTTAAATTTTTCAAAAAGAAAGAAAGAAAGAAAGAAAGAAAGAAAGAAAGAAAGAAAGAAAGAAAGAATTGGACTTTCCAAATTTAATAAGGTTGTTGGGTGTAAATACATTTTTAGTGGTCTATATGCATTCAGTAGGCTCTGTTTGAATTATTGAAATTAAAGCCAATGTTAACAACGTGATGTCTTTAGTGCTCTCTCATCACAGAGAGATTAAGGTTCTAGCATTGCTCCTGAGTTTCACATCCCTCTGGGAAATAGGGAGCATAGAAATTTATTTTTTAAAAAACATCTATATTCCACCTCCCCCTTTGCTTCTAAGAAGCCCCAGGCAACCAACAGTGATAATTAAAAGCATAAAGTATAATGAAACTTTTCAAAAATTTAAAAGGAATTCACTCCAACAAAATAAGCAGCCAAAACAGCCAACAACAAGGTCAATAAACAAGAAATTAGGAGGAGAAAATAGAAAACATGACGCAACAAAAATATCTTAAACACAAACCAGAAGACACAAAGAGAGGATGAGGTTCCTAATCTTAAAGGGAAGGTGTTTCATAGCTATGGTGCCACCATGAAGAAGGCCCTACTTCTCATTACAACCTACCTTGTAAAGTTAGCACTCATCCAAACTCGAGTGCCAATGGGCCTTCTCAATGGGAGGAACCTAAGATAACTCTGTCTGAACCATAACACCTGAATTGTGCCAGGAACTGAAAAGGCAGCCAGTGCAGCTGTAGTCACAACTCTGATATGGAAAACTGTGTTGAAGTTATTCATGCCATTGCTATGCCTTTCCTAGCAACCCAGATTTTTTAAAAAGTTGGCCTTTTTAGTGCCCCTCAGAACCCACACATCAAAAGACTTCATACGATGGATAGTGATATCACCCTGCTACTCACTACCGTCATCAATTATCACAATGCCTGGACATCTAAAAATTAAAAAGCTTCTGTATAATTTAATGTGAGAAGGTTAGAGGTTTAAATTCAAAACTAAATAATTATAACCAGAAATCTATCTGTCAAAAATATAATTCCAATTCTCCTTTGCATCCATGAAGTGGCTGTGCATGAATTTTGTGTTTGGGTTTTGGTTTTTCCAATGTGGGTACTTCTTATTGCCATTTCAGGCCACAAAGTTTCCATGTATATTTAGAACAGATGTAGCGTGGATTGGCATGTGTCCCTTGAACATGGGTTGTGCCAGTCTCGCACAGACTTTAGCTGTCATTTAACAGCTGAGTGTGTAATGTTGGCATCAGGGCCCAGAAAAGTATCAATCTGTCACCAAAAACGATTCATCAGAAGTTGGCATAATGTTCTCAGTTACTATCCAACGAAAAACAACATAAGCATTATTTGGCATTGCAATCTCAGAGAGGCACATCTAGTGAGATGTTGGATGAGTTGCACCAGATGAAGGATCAAGCACTTTCCTCAAAATATTCCCAATAATAGGGGAACACAAGAAGGGCCCCAAACAGTCAGCAATGTTATGATGGGTGAAAACAGGATATTTTGGGATATTTTATGGATATTTTAAATACAAAGAAAAAAATCAGGTTTGGCTGTCCATTTGTGTGATTTCTGCAAGGTGCAGTCATATTTTTATCAGTAACTGAAAAAGAATTTGCTCAAATGAAGTGGTAGAAAAATGGTAGAAATGGTAGAAAATTTATGACACAAATCCTACCCTAGGCTAAGAAACTTGGCATCCACAATGCTTGAAAGACTATGGTATTGCGCTTGATGCTGCATGCAAAGCACAAAGACCTGGGTAGACTGATATGGGTAGACCTGGGTAGATTGATAGGCTGTTATCCAAGTAGCAAATCCCCCCTCT
Source organism: Cryptoblepharus egeriae (assembly GCA_030015325.1). Taxonomy (NCBI): domain Eukaryota; kingdom Metazoa; phylum Chordata; class Lepidosauria; order Squamata; family Scincidae; genus Cryptoblepharus; species Cryptoblepharus egeriae. The sequence continues at coordinate 32,147,852 of JAREYC010000004.1, forward strand.
CCATGCCACTGAAATAGTCCAATGGAAAGGAAATGCCGATACGATGCGTTCCAGCTGTGTCACAGAGCTGGGCTAAGGATAGGAGCTCACCTGTCTTGTGGGGACCCGGGTCTCAAACCCTGGCCTGGTTAGGGTGTCTAATAGGCACAGTATCTTAACCACTTGCGCCACCCACAGCCCACCCTAAGCTAGCACAATAGATTCAGGGCTAGTGGAGAAACTGTAGCAGAGTTTGTGGGAGGGCTGGACCTCTTGCTTCACATAATGGAGGTCAGACCCTGGCATCTTCAGAGAGGGTTAGCAGCACCTCTGCCATCTGTATGGACTAGAGGTCCCGTGGGCCATTTGTGTCCCCTGAGGGCCCCTAATTCAGTCTACAGAAAGCTTCCAATCTCCAATGAGGCCCTGGCCTTTTGGAGACTGTAAGAGCCCATGTTGGCCCACTACTGCGCGTTGGTTTGGTCTGTGACTACTTCTGAACAATTTATGTTCCTATATGTTTCTGGCTTGGTCTGTATGTTTTCAGTGTGCAAGAGGTGTTTGGCAATGTTGTTCTCCATTCCTGGATTATAGTTCTCATGTCATGTGTATTAATAAGCTTAGAAAAATAAGCTTAGAAAAATAAGCTTAGAAAAATACATTCATTCATATAAGTTGTCTCTAAATATATTCATTTATGTAAATTTATTCAAATTTGAAATGTGAACAAGCATGATGGGAAAGATGATGTGCCAAAATGTTTGCCCGTACCTGGTTTGAGTAAAAGCAGCTACCTCTTTAAAAATGATCAGACGTAAGTGGCTCTTAAATGGTAAAGTTAAACCTGTCTCTAGTCTAAGCCAAGAGCTATACACTAAAACACACACTGAAGAGCCGATAAAGGAATCTCAGCAAATGCCCCAAGCTTACATATTTCACCCTTCATTGAAATCAATGACAGATCCCCTCCCATTAGCTGAACTCTGAGCTTATCTGAAGCAGACATCTGTGACCACTGCCTACAGAGACCACCAATTGGCAACAGAAAATACCACAATGCGGCCAATGAATAGTGAGAGGTTAAGGGTCATGCGCTCCAACTAGTTGATGAGAAGTATCTCAATGAGAGCGGGAGGAAATAAAAGCTTATTTTAAGAAAATATGCCATTCACTGATGTAGTCATGGGAAACAAAGGCTTCAAATAAGAACTTTTGCCATCTTGTTTGAGTTCTTAAGTTTAGGGATTCACTATGATAACAATTCCAAATATGTATTTTTTAAATAATTTAAATTAGTCCATCCAGTAGCTTTCCAGCATCGGTTTTCCCAAACAACCCAACTCCTAGCTTGTACCCTTTTTCTTATAAGGGGTTTAGTGCTGGACTGTTCTGCCTTTCAGAGGCTACCAAATAAATATGAGCATCATTACAGAACAGTGATTTTCAGCCTTTTTCATCTCATGGTACATCAACCAGGTGCTAAAATAGTCAAGACACACCATCAATCTTTGGACAATTGACAAGGCACACCATGCTGCTGGTAAGGTAGTCAATACCTCAATACCCTATTAATAAATGTTATAAATATGATAAATAAATGGTATAAATTTGATGATAAAGATGATATAAATATAAATAAAGGTGCTATAAATATGATTCTATAAATATAGAAGAAATGGGGCCATTTTCTTCCTCAAATTTCATTCATTGCGGGAGCATGTCCCTGCCCCGGTTGAGTTTCTTTTTACTCTTGCAGCAAAAAAAGGATCTAAATAAATAAATAAATATTGTCTGATAGTATCTCTTAATGGCACTTTTAATGGCACATGCCTACCCCTCAGGCTTTCCTTTTGTTGTGGAGGAGGTGCTGGCAGCTTTGCATCCCCTATTCCTTCTCTGTTAGAGGCTCCACTTCAAGGGGAAACTCCACATAAGAAGGAACGGGAAGTGTGATGCCATCGCAGCTCCCATAGGCAGAACCCAGAAGTGTTGTGTGACACAATGGGCAAAATCCAGAGCAGTTACGGGTCCACACATTTACATCACCCTCTAGTGTTATCTTATGGAAGGCCACCTTAACTGCTCCAGAGCAAGGGCCTTAATTTGACTTTAGGAGATGGGCCAATGTCACATGCCATTGTGACGTCACTGCAGTGCACTGAGCATCTGTCGATCCACCTGTTGAAGACCACTGTCATGTCACGTATGAAATCATTCACCAGGTCTACAGGAGACATGAAAGTGAGGAGAAAAGTAATTCTTTCTAGCTAAGTGAATATCAATTCTATTTGATGAAAGGGACCTTCTTGTGCATCTCATCTGCACAGCAAGGTTTTTCTACTTTCTTCCCAACACTCTTCATGAAAACATGTCCAGGTCCATAAGGACAGCTGTTCACTGCGGCCAGTGATGGTGCTGACTCCAGTTCCCACAAGCCAGGCAAGTTTACAATGCTGACTATAGACATTGCCACCTAAATTAGAACGCATGAAGCCATATGCTTCAAACCTGGGGGTCATATTTTATACAAAAATGACCATGACAGGCTACATTTTGTGCTGAGGAGTTACATTTCAAGGGCAATGTTGTTATTAGTGCTGATTTGTACATTATAAATTTTGTCCCATATTTGATTAAAAAGAGCACGCCTGTGATGACAATTCTAAAACCGCTTACTTTGCTTTTTAAAAATTATTATTAGTAAGGAGGACTAGCTAAGAGCTATTCTGATGAGATGTATTTTTATTCTCCCATAAAATATCCTGCTTGTTCTCTGACTTCATCACTCTTTTAACCTCCTCCTCACCCTCTAACCCGGTGACGTTCAACCTTTTTCATTTCATGGTATACTTGCAAGGTGCTAAAATCGTCAAGGCACACGATCAGTTTTTGGACTATGACAAGGCACACCATGCTCACATCCCCATTAACCCTACTAATAAATCTTTTTCCAAAGTTTTGTGGCAAACCTTCAGACCATTTGCGGAACACTAGTATTCCATGGCACACTTATTGAAAATCAATGCATGGGACCTCCTCCTATACAATGCACAGGGCAACACCCAGGTGATAAATGTGGTGATGCCCAATGCCCACCCCACTGTTTTTTGTTTGTTTGTTTGTTTTTTGCTATAATTTTTTATAGACTATAAATGGATAGATGGATTCTGCTATAAATTCCACATCAATTATATATAACATGATGGTATTAGGGTTCTAGAGTCACCCGTTCATCAAGTTCAAGAGAACAGAACTGAACAGAAGCAATGTAGCCAAAGCCAAAACTTTATGACATTCTCAAAATGATGATGCTTTAGCAAATAGGCTTTTTGCTCATGCTGGAGGAAAGTATCAATAAAATCTGTCTGATACTGAAAAGGCCCTTGGCAGACTTAAAAAGCCAAAGCAGTTACCCAGAGATTGATTTGTAAATCTCCAAGGAAGGGAGCCATTTCCTAGCATACTCTTGTGTGCTTTTATGTGAAGTGTGAAGGAAGGTGCTCTCAAATTTTATGGCTGTTTTCCTAACATATGATAAAAATATACCACTTTAATCTTCTGATGTAACAACATTTAACCATGAGGTCAAGGATTTGGGGTTGGAGATAGTAATAAACTTAAAGCGATCAGCATCAGCATCTTGGTGGTAGATGGCCTTCCATTTGCAGAACGTGCAACACTTCAGGAAGAGAAAAAGGGGAGATCAGTTAATCTACTGAGAGAATGGTATGCTATTTTGTGGCCAGGAACATCCCCCGTTCACTGGTACGAAATTTTCAGCTTTATGGTGCATGAAGCAAAGGTCTTGACTGCAGGGTTCATAGAATGCATAATAAAATTGTCATATAGTTAAAGATCCTGCAAATCCTAGATTGACTGTTTCCATCAGGGGTGTGTGTGTGTGTGTGTGTGTGTGTGTGTGTGTGTGTGTGTGTGTGTGTGTGTGTGTGTGTGTGTGTGTGGTTTTTGAGGGGTCTTGAAGTTTAGCCTGTAGCAAAAATATTGCTTTTAAAAGAAAATATGTTTGAACCAAACATGACAAAGATTTACCTATAGCTGGACAAAATGTTTGGCTTGTTTTCAATTAAATGTGGTGTCTTCAAAGCTGCATTTCAGAATTCACTCTCAAGAGTGGTCATAGCCAGCAAAAGACTACTGTGGACCCAATCGTGTGACCTGAGTTTGCATCGCCCAGAGCAGGAGTCTAGCATGTCACACACTCCCATTATAGTCCTTTTCCTATTCAATGGGTGGGACAACAACCCAGTGGTGGATACAGAGGTGTACCATTGACTTGTCTCCCCACCATTTTGGGGGGGGGCATACCTAGCCAAGCCTCTCTTTTATGGAATGAGGCTGCTTTCTGGCGCATTTGCTGAGCTCCATTTTCACTGGATTGGGATCATTCGGGTAGCCTTGCACTCCTCTTTGCCAGACCTGAACATGAGCCAAGGCATGTTTGCTTACTTACAAGTAAATGTGAATGCGTACCTTACTTTCACTTTCCATAGGACTCAATACTTTCATCAGCTTTGAGGGTGGACAGCTTCCTAGGTGTTGGGGAGGGGGGGCTGTGATTAGATTGGGACTGTTCTATAGTTGTTGGATTTCTCTCAGCCTGTCCTTTCCAGGTTTGTCTACACATGAGTAAAACGCAATACAACTCAGTTTCACTTTCCATAGGGCTCCATCCATTTGTTCAGTTTTTGGCCATAACATTTGATAGAAAGGAGATATTTTGAAACAGTTTTTTGCATTGAATTTTTCCTTAGAATTTCAGGATTTAATATGCATTAGTCCCTCTACTGTTATTTCATGTCAACATGTCTAAGTGGTAGATATTACAAAAGAAGCTCACATATTGATGATTAAAGAGCACATCTATTGTGTCATGTCATGCAATCACACTCCTCACAGCTTTCCAAATCATAATGGCCTTACTGGATGAAAATAATATTTCTTAGTTACAATGCATTCCAACTTGAAACCTAGAAATGGCACCTGAAAGAGCAACCATTTTGACAGTCCTAAAATTACAACCACTGTTGCATAGAAGGCCACTAAATGTTTTGATTTTTTTTATATTGCTCTGATCTTATTGGGCTATGTTTATGCCCAAAAGAAAGTGCCAATAACCTGAATCCTGATGCCATGAAAGTCTCGGCACTGATCTCACTAAACATCCTGATTTAAGAAGTGACCCTGGAATAAAAAGAGATCATTTAGGAAATCAGAGTGACCGACTGGAATTGAGAATAGCCTATAGCTCAATGGCTAAGCACATGCTTTGCATGTAGGTTTCTAGTTCGATGTTTGACATCTCCAGGTAAGTTTGAGAAAGATCTCTGCTTGAAACCTTGGACAACTCCTGCCAATCAGTGTTGACAATATGGAGCTGATGGAACCAGTGATTTGACTGATACCCCCAAATCCAGAGTAACTACAGGAGCACTTAAGAGACTTTACGTGCACCCATAGTTACTGCACCACCTAGTGAAAACCTATGGGAAATTCATATTGGAATCCAGAGTAAGTTGTTCTTACACTGGAGCAAGGACTCCCCATAGTTACTCTGGATTTTGCCCATAGTCTCTGCTCTATTCTAGTGACCAACTTTAAGAGGATTACAAGAATTGTAGGATTTCCAGAATATCCACTTGTCTTACTAGAATCAGCAGCATCCATATTCCAAGTAACGTATAATGCAAATTATACCCTGGAGGGCTGAAGAAAGGGCCAGAAGAAAGGGCAGAAGAAAGCTCTTTCAAAGCTCTGTTAGGGAAGCAGATGATATCTGGTGCAAATTGTATGATTTCATTCAGTGACTGACAAACAGTGGGAGTGCCCTGATTTGCCATGGTGCAACATATGGAGAGAACAGACGTTTGGCTAAGTTCAGAGTCCAACAGAAGCAGTCGGTGAAGACAAAGGGAATTACTCCATTTATTTCCATGGACATTAGAGCAAGTCATAAGTACTCAAAGGGGGGAAGAGAAATGGCAAGAAGCCCTTGGAATAGAAGAAATCAAAATAGATGACTCCCACTATATGTAGAAAATGTGTCAATCCCCATGTAGATCAACAAAGTTTGGCATTAAAATATTTAGAACAGCAATAAACTCTATAGAGGAATGGCAATACTCTCTGGCTTTTTTGATAACCCTGTTTAAATCTTCTTCCATTAAAACGCAGAAGATATGGCTGGTTCTTCATCTTCATCTGAGCCAGAGGTCAGAATTTGTTTGCATTACTTGCTTGTCATATAAGAAGTAATTGCAAGTAGAGATGCTTTTAGCATGCTCAGGATACATTTGTTTTATAACAACTTCACAGACTTCTGGGTTCATCAGTATATTAATCACATTAATATCCTGTCTTTTTCTCCCAAGAGTTCAGGATGCGGGTGACTCTCTTTTAGACCTTACAATAACCCAGCGCACAATCCTAACCAATTTTCCAGATCCTGGGCAATGCAACTCCAAGGTAAGGGAATCTTTGAATCTTGAGGAGGCCTCCATGACTCTCCTCCCTCCAACTGCAGGATGCATCACATGCCCCACTGGCACAGCTATGCCAGTGCTCAAAAGCTGTATAGGATTGTGTCCTCAGTAAAGTAAGGTAGACTGAGAATGAGTGATTGGTTCAAAGTTGTCCCAATAGGGTTCATAACAGAATGGGAATTTGAACCCAGATCTCCTTGTTTGTAGCTTGACCCATTTGCCCAACAACTTGGATATTCAACATACTTGAGTGGGAAAGCTATGAATGAACCCAGAGTTGAGTTCATTGGGATGGAGATGACCCAATTCTTTAAGGCTTTATAATTATTCCAAAGCATAGGATAATAAATGGAAACTTGGAGCTTGTGGGTGTTTCCAACTTTTTATTTTTCAAGAGCTATATTTGCACTCTTGCCTACCAATAGTTTTGTAGGTGAAGGTTCTAAAGAATTTAAGTTCATAATTATTTTACAAAGTCACAAGATGGCCCAGACTTTGTGGGTGGATGAAGTTGTATGGCATGTTGCTAGTGGTGTCAGATGAACCCTCCCACTGTAGCCCACAACACTCCCAGCAAGCAAATTCCACCCACTAACTGCAACAGGAGTGGATGCTCTATTTGGCAAGAAAAAGATAAATACTGTATTTCCTCAAACCTAATGCACCATCAAATCTAATGCACTCCCCATACTTACAATAAAGTGTTGTATTTACACTAATGTAATTAACCATCAAGTCTAATGCGCACCTTGATTTTGGAGGTTAAATTTGGCTGGAAAAGGTGAGCATTAGATGTGAGTAAATACAGTATTCCTGCAGCAGAAGCACTATTTGGAGGAGAAGAGATAACTGGTGGGCCCAAGCCAGTTGTTCGCCCAAATCGCCCGAACCGGTTGTTCCCGACACTCTGCTGCTAACGAACCGGTAGCTGCAGGGAGGCCAGAAAACCCGGTGTACTAGTTCGGCATGCCGGGAGAAGGAGATGCAATACCGGTTCAGCATGCCGGGAGAAGAAGTGTGTCTCCTCCAGCTGGAGGAGACGTACTGCGACTCCTCCAGCGGCATGTGCGCAGTGCGTCTCCTCCAGCGGGAGGAGACACACTGTGCAAGCGCCAAGATCAGCGCTAGTGCAGTACGTCTCCTCCAGCTGGAGGAGACACACTGTGCATGAACCGACGTCAGCACTTGCGCAGTACGTCTCCTCCAGCTGGAGGAGATGCACTGCGCATGCATCAACCCCCAGCGCACATGCGCAATGTGTCTCCTGGAGGAGACACACTGTGCGTGCACCCAGAGTTGGCGCGTGTGCAGTGCGCCGGGATTGGGGTCTGCCCCTAGCCCTGCCCCCGCCCCTGCCCTGACCCCAGCCCCACCCCCTGACCCCGGCCCTGACCCCAACTTCTGGTGAACCGGTTGTTGGGCGAGGCGGGGCCCACCACTGGGAGAGATCTACATCCCCTGCAAGAATAAAGGTATTTGTGGTTTTAAAACTAGTAAAGATCACCTCCAAAGGCCCTCATTTTAGAATTTAATACTAGCCAGCCTTTTAAAAATTAAGAATAGGGCCCTTATTCCCATTTGCACAGCTGTGGCTGCTTCCTATGCTGCATAAAAACACATTGATCCTGTGGTGGATAGCAAAATTGCAAATGCAGGTTTAACCTAATAGGTGAGATTAATAGAAAATTTGAGGGGTGAAGCTAAAAACAACAGTCATCATTTTTTTGCAGAAATGTCTTGGAATCATGGCTCACCTAAATGCATTTCATCCGGAGGATTACTGTCTCCAGTGTTTTTAAGCAGAGAGACGGTTTAATTTGAAAGCCATGACTTAACGCCGTTTTATCCAGACCTCAAGGCTGCTTTATATTTCAGATTCTTCATATGAAACCTTTTTTCTGAAACTTTGCCCAAATGTCTCACAGTTGATTGCAAAGCGGAGTGCCTGGGGGGCTCCATGCGCCATACCTCAAGAATGTTCATGATTGGTTGATTTTTTTTGGATTTGCCACCTGGATTTCTCAGGGCCCCTTAGCTGCTGCTGGGAATGTGCCCTTAGCTCTGCCCGGCTGCTCTCCCCTATCAACCCCTCTGACAGATTAAAACACAACGGGGTCTCTTGGATAACTGACACATTCCTCCCCCATCTGACTCTGAAAGGACTTCATTTAGCAGCTCCGCAGTTTGGACTTTTGACTGACAGACTGTGAAGGGGAAAAGTCATTCAGTTCCATTAAGCTCAGTAACTGCGGCAGAACAAAACACCTTTTTTCCAAAAAAAAAAAAAAAGAGGAATGAAAAAGAACTGTGGAAAGTAAGGGCAGGAGCTTGGGGGAGGAGGGAGAAAGCAGATTCTTTTCAGGTTCAAAGACAGTCTTTCTCTTTGCATTCTGTCTATCAATTAGGGCAGCATTCCCAGAGGGAATACAGTCCAGCCCTCATTGGTGTCATTCAACTGCCAATCTTCTTGACATGAACACCAAAGGGCCTCATGTTGCGCTGCGGAAGCTGTCCGTCAGGCAATCAGCAGCTGCTATGACATCATCTGTGGTATTTTTCTAGGGCTATTATGGGAAAAAATAACCTTAAGTGAGTCAGAGCTTCCCTTCCCCACTGATCAGGATTAATATTTTCCTTTTACGAACCCGTCATGCATTTCTTTCCCCACTGCCTGAGTCAATTAAAGAATGCTGCCGATTCGGGATAAAAAAGCAATGTGCTCAAATGATACAAATTGGATCTCTGTCATTTATAGGGTAAAAAGATAATTTCATGGGTCCCTTTTAGCAGTGCCAAAGCCAGTATCAGGATTTTGCCAGGTCAAGCACCCAAAAGAAAAGGAAAAAGGTGTCAGCTTGACCACTCCTTTCTCAATGTCTTCAGGCTGCTGAGACGGAAGTGGGCAGTGTGACTGGTTTTTTTTTCTCAATGACCAGCAATGCACCTAGATCCTCTAAACCAGTGGTACTCGGGCATTGCAGCCCAGGATCCCCTTTCAAACTTAAACATTAACCTGGGACTCCCCTGTCAAACTTACTCCTCAAGGTCTACTTTGAAGAAAGTCCCATTGTGTTCAATGAGATTTACTCCCAGGAAAGCCCAGTGCCAGATTCCAAGATAATGGATCTCACCCTCTTACAGCCCCCCCCCCAGATTGTGACACCCCCCTTTTGAATACCAATGCTATAAATATAACTGGAGATATGCTCTGGCTGTGTTTGTACAACCCTCTGAAAATCAGAAATGTAGTTCTCAGGCCTCCAAAAGGCCTCAGAAAACCCTCCAGATACAAATGGAGCACAATTCCAGTCACCTCCAGAAAGTACAGGTTGGTACCTCACAGATTTGGATACCAAAGATGGTTAAATCCATATGTATCAAATTCATAAACAAAGACACCTGACCTGAATTATAATTTCATACAACACTGAACCCAACAGATCTGGCATGTGAGATATAGAACAGTGTTTCTCAATGTTTCTGTTCAATCCCCCATTACACTACATAGCATGGTCCACCTAGTGGAAGTACCAGCAGAAGTAACTGATGATTATATAATCACCAGTAACTTCTCGATTGGGAAGCCATATGCAATGCAACAAAACTGGTAAGCAGCCCACTGTGGACAGAAAGACTTTATCAAGCATGTTAAAAGCAGATGTTGGAGCTCAACTGTTGAGAGATAGCTGGAGGTCTTACAAAACCAACCATCCTCCTGCTGTCAGGTGGCAGGGGTTTGAGGGTCCCACAAGTACCATTCGACACCACCTCAAGTACCACAGCATTGAAACAAACCTATAGAATTTGAAACAACCATTGAAATCAATAAGACAAAGTTGTCTTCATTTATCTCAGTGATGGATAGTCAGGATTTATTTTCTTTGGCTGAATGAATGGTATTTACAACCCATGCCTGTATCTGGATAGTCACTCAGAGGGTGAAAGATATTTTAAAGTAGATATTTTAAAGGAGAGCAGAGTCTTTGAATAAACCATCACCCCCTGTGCACCCTCCCTCCCAGTGTCTCAGCTGGATGTTCATCAGTCAGTCTTCAATATTAAATATAGAACAAAAACATATACAGTGATACCTCGCTTAACAAGTTACTCGCTTAACAAGTGATCCACGCAACAAGCAAAAATTCTCTAGGATTCTGCCTCACATATCAATTATTGCTTCACTTAACAAGCACACTCGTTGGCAGTTGGGGCATACACACTGGCTGGCAGCCCTTTTAAAAAGCATCAGGGCTGCCTAGTGCACCTGCCCAACAAAAGCAACACTTCCATGCTGTTCCTCCTGTGGCTGGGCGTCCGCTGGGCAGAGTGAGAGAACAGAAGAGGGAAGCAGCTCAGGGCTAGCCAGAAGGGAGCAGGGGAAGAGAGGCTCAGGATGGAGAGAAGGAGAAAGTGGGGAGATTGCTTGGATTGCTGCCTCCTAACCATGTCTACCCAGAATTAAGCCCCATTGTGTTAAATGGGGCTTACTCCCAGGAAAGTGTCTTTAGGATTGCAGCGTAAGTAGACTTCATAGGATCATGCACACTGAATACATGTTTTGAATTCAATTCCAGTGTTTTTTCATCATTTTTACACACAGTTAGTATTTTTATAAGAATATTTTTTGAGTTCTGGAACCAATCATCTGAGTTTCCATTATTTCCTAAGGGAAAATCCGCTTCACATAAAGAGTGTTTTGCATAACATGCATGCTTCCAGAACAAATTAATTTTGATATATAAAGCACCCCTGTAGGTCAAAATCAGGGCTCACTGCTCAATGCCTTTGTCCGGTTCAAGTCTGGTTTCTCCCAATTTTGCAGACTATTTGATTATTAATTAGCAAATTAATTAGCTTATATTAATTAGCTTATATTAATAGGACTTATAAATTAGCAAGTTGATATGGCCCTTTCCAATTCCTTCTGTCAGGCTGTTGGCCTTTTACGCATTTATGAAGTTACATTAATATTCAGTCTTTTGATTCATTCAGTACCTTGTTTCAAAAAATCAGTTTGTTTAAGGATGAAAGAATACTCCATAAAGGGTCAGAGCAAATGATTTTCAGTTTAATCCTGTTTGCATGATATGCTGGCACATCTTGGGGTCCATCAGTGCATCATATGGTCCATCAGTCCATCAGCCACCCGTGTAAAGGTTATGAGGCCATGTGCCACCAATATTGCTCTGTAGATCAACAGTTGACAAAAGTATGACAAATTATGACAGATAATGACAAGTAAAACAGATTAGTTACATAATCAGTCACAGTTTTTAAAGACTTTAATAAGAATTTTTTAAATTCTTATTTAAAATGCCCTTAGAAATTCACTTAGCAATTAAATCGGTAAATCTTAATTTTTTTACGGCTTTTAAAAATATTTTCAATCATGAAAACACTTTTCTGCAAGTAAGACCCATTGACCACAATGGTGCTTACATTTGAGTAGACATGGTTAGGATTGTGCTCTATGTCCATCAAAACTAATTTTAATTAGAAAACTCATGCTTTAAATTGTATTCCAACTAAAACTAGATTTTTTTTTTCTTTTATCTTATTTTTAAAATGAAGCCCAGTATAGAAGGGGTTCATCATCATCATCATCATCATCATCATCATCACCATCATCATTGGAAGCTGTGTTTAACATTGGATAAAATCCAAAAAATTCCAACCACCAAGAATTTCTTAGGCTTTAATCCTAAAGACACTTTCCTGGGAGTAAAACCTATTGAACACAATGGGGCTTACATTTGAGAAGACATGGTTAGGATTGTGCTCTTCGTGTTCTCTCTCTTTGCATTGTTTTCTACTCGCCAGATCTCGATGCCCTGACGCAGGGGTCTCCAAACATTCAACTTCAGGGCTGGTAGACCCTTAACAATTGTGTAGAGGAGGGAATTTCAGCAAGTACAGCTTGTGATCTATGAGATGAAAAGCTGCACCTGCTAAAATTTTCTCTTCTGCACATTTGTTAAAGGTCCTGGAGCCCTGAAGTTGAAAGTTTGGAGACCCCCTGCTCTAAACACATTTTAATCTTGATAGGAGAGACCCACAATGACCAGTTCAAAGGCAAAACAAATTGATGGTTTCTCCACTAAAAATGCTTCAGTGGTGGGATTCAAATAGATTAACAACAGGTTCTATGTCCATAGAACAACAGGTTCTGTGTCCCATTAGTAACCAGTTCTAAGAACCAGGCGCTCATTAGCAAAGGGTTTTATAGAACCTGTGAGAACCCCCTGAAGCCCACTACTGGAATTAGTGATGGATAAACTTTTTCCCTTGGCTTGAATAGGAATAGAGTCAACAACTACAAGCATAAAATAAAAAGAGGATAACTGTGATCTAATCCACTGTAACTGACTTTTTTAAATTTGGAAACTCCTAGGCCAATTGATTGCTCAGAACTGAATCCAAGGTATTGTTCAGTAAATTACATTGTCGTAGTCAGTCAAACAGAGTTTCATTCAACTTATGGGTTCAGAGAGTACTGCATTTCTGAACTTGCACCAATCACAGCTTCCAGCTTCAGAGACTCATGTGATGAACGCAGACCATGAAGATGCAAATCAGACATAAACCAATAATATTTTCAGTTTAAATTATAAGCAGAAGAAAAATATCATGGCAAGTGAGTTCTCCCAAAAACCCTTCTGGGAATTATGATCCAGAATAATTTGTAGTCTGAGTTGATTCCTTCCTTTAAAAATACTCAGGTTATGACTACAGACTCAACTGGGTGATATGTTTTTTAACCTATTAATACCAACCAACATGAAATAAACATGTGAATACTGAACTCTCTAAACTTCTTTAAAGATAAACATGATTGACTGTATCATTAAACTAACATGCAAACTACTCCTAAATGTAATAAGTTCAGGCATTATGACTTACTCCAGGCAGATCCATTTGGCTCCTGTCAACTATACTCAAATGACTTAGGTAGAGAAATATTTCTTGTCTACGTGGTAAATTTATTTTCGAAGGACATTACTAAAGACATAAATTCTCCGAGTCCTAATTTTCTCTTTGAAAAATCAATTCATTTGGGATACAAGTAAGTTTGCTTTTTTCTCCCCCACCCCCACAAGCAGCAATGTGAATAAATGTCAAGTAAATTTAAATCCACTAAAGGTTCATTGGAATATATTTAATCAAACTCTAAAATCATCACTGTTCATTCTGCATTCACTTGATGTTTACAGATTGTTCTGACAACTCAATTTGCATACTGTCAAGGAAGTGACAGAGCAAACATGTGCCCTCCAAAAATGGCGTGGCATTTGCAAATATTATTAGTGTAGGAAAGACATTTAATTGCAGGCTTGAGTGAGCAAACATTTGAAGTTGAACATATCATTTTAACATGCTTTGATGATAGGAGGCCTTGTCCTGACTTCTCTTGGATAGCTGGGATGCCTGTTGAAATCAACATTCAGTTCAGGTCCAAATCAACATAACAGTTTTACATGCATTTATCCTGTTTGGTAAGTATTGATGGGATCTATTTCAAGCTTGAAAATGAAGCCGAAAGAAACGTGATTGATTCATTTAAAAATGAATCTCTAAATTCCAAGAGGTAGTGCATTTCTATCAAAAGGAATTATACACATTTAGTTAGGGAACATTTGGGTTTTTGTCATCAATCTATATCTATATCTATCTATATAACTGTAAAGTCACTCACTGACTCACCCAGTCAAAATCGCTAGGCCTGGAAGTGTGAAATTTGGGGTGGGTGTTCCTTCTGATGGAGGGATCAACTAAGAACCGGTTTTCAAAAATTCCAACCAGAAGGGGGTGAAATGGGGTGCAGTGCATTTTCCTCCCTATACTTTATATTGAAGAATAACTGGATGACGGATGCTCTGGCACAACCCCCGGACCTAGAAGCATGAATTGGGGCAGGGGGGTATCTTATGTCACGTAAGCACACACCAAGAACTGATGTTGAGAAATTTAACTCTTAAGGGGCTGAAACAAGGTGCAATGTGTTTTTGTCCTATGCTTAACATTGAAAACTGATCCAGCCAATTTGGTGCCCTGTGCCTGATGCACTGGGAGTGATGGTGTGCATGGGCCAGATGGTGTGCATGGGCCAGATGGTGTGCATGGGCCAGATGGTAAACATGGCAGGGTGATGCACACAGGAGGGTGATGCACACAGGAGGATGATGCATGGGGGTGTTACACATGTGCCACAGGATGCGCATGAAGGGATGATGTACATGAATGGATGGTGCACATGGGGGAAATGTTGTGCATCGGCTGGATGATGCAATGGGGGAATGTAGCACATGAGGAGGAATGTTGCACATGGGGGGAGCATTGTGCATGGGGGAACATTTCACATGGGGGTGTTGATATGCAATGGGGGATGGCGTATGGAGAGTATTTTATTTCTGCAAGGTGGGTACGTTTTCGCTGGTATATATATGAAACTGAAGAATGGGGATTGTGTTTCTTCCATGATGGAGGCACCCACTAAGAACCAATTTTTGGAAATTCAAAATGGAAGAGGGTGAAAAATGGCACAATGCATTTTCATCCCCACTGCCCAGTGATGCCTAAAAGGGATGCCCAGTCCCTGCCAGTGCATGTTGCTGCCTGCCACTCCCCACAGTACCTTTTGGTGCCCAGTGCCTCTCAGTGCCCATTGCCTCCTGGTGCCCACCACCCAGTGGCCAGCAGTGCTCATCAGTACCCACCAGTGCCCACAAATATACTGGAAATTTTACTCCCTCATTGGCAGGTTCATTCTACTAGTAACAATATATATGAGGAAGTTACATAGGGGCCAAAGACAGTGTTTTAATATATCAACACCTGGAGGTTTTGTGGGGAAGGTCAAAGTATTCCTAAAGCTTTGTCTATAATATTAGAGAAGCCAAAGAATTATATGAGTTGTGGTAAACTTGTGTTAATTGTTTTTTCCATAGGTCCCCGTGGTTAGCTTTCCAGTTGAAGAAACCTGTTTGTCTTCCTGTTTACATGGCTATAATTTAAGTGGCAATCCTTTTGCAGGTCTGACAACATCTCAATTGTCAGCTCTGTGGCAAGACAGAGAAAAAAAGGAAGGTTTCTGTCATCCTTTCAGACCTCTACATTTGAAATACAATCTGAAGTCATGCACCCATCCCTTCTCTCCTAGCTTCAGAAAAATGGCATGGACATGGGGAAATAATACAGGCCCATACACAGAATATACATCTGTCTGGAGACAGAAAAGTGATTAGTTTCCCTGGGACATGAGTTTTTACTTTAGCCTCAGGCAACAAGTGCTACAGCTTATCAAGCCACAGCAAAAATTGATCACACATGTTTTCCGAGCTCTTCTGTCACTTGGATTTGACACAATTCATACACACACACAACCGGAACACATGGACGTTTTCTGGCAACCTTTTTTCATTTATAGATAACCTTTCCAATGGCGACTATTTCAAAGTAAATTTTCAAAATCCTTGTATTCAGTTCATAATACCTTTGAAATGGAGGAGAAAAAGAGGAAGCTGATTGAGGTACTAAGGAAACATGTACTGTCTTGTGTATGATGTTTCCAGCACAGCAAGAAAAAAATATGCTTGGTTATATGCCTTGTAAAAGGAAAGAGTGAGAAGGAATTTCAGGCATGTGCTGCTTAACAACCATTCACATAATGACAGACTGAATATACTGTATGATGGTGGTCAAAGCACAACAAAAAGTTTCTTAGTGCAAAGACGAGGCAATTGGTCTCCAGTAGCCTATGCAGACAGCCAAGGTGTGTTTGTTTACAAAACAAAGGCAACAGTTTGGGCCGAATGTTCACTTAATGACCAAATTTCATAACAGGAATCAGAGAAAATATCCCCTTTGTTAAGTGGTGCATTCCTGAAAATTACCTTCATTTTGGGAGTTTGCTTTAAATTTCTTCAACCATCATGTAAACTAGGAAGGGTAGGGCCTTAATGTCCCTTTCAAGGTATGGCACAGTTACAGTCAAATCCTAACCGTGATGTGCCTCAATGAAGCCTTCAGTACAGCTTTCAGTGCATCCAGCATTGGAAAGGATCTGCTGGAGCTCTTCTCAAGGGAAGGGAATGTTTGGCCCAGCAAAATTGTTTGCAATGTACCAAATAACCCTATTATGGGAAATCAGGCATAGTAAGGGGGATAAGATATAGCAGTACCCAGTGCTGATCTGCCATGGGTGTTATCTGCTCCTACCTTCCTCCTGCCCTGTTACTTCACTAGCTCTATTCTGTCCTTTCCCCCATCTCTCTGCCAGCCCATGGAGCATCTACCTGCTCTGGAAGATGCTGGTCTCCATTTGGCCTATCCACTGAGCACCAGGAAACTCACAACAAGCCCTACAGCAGGGGTGTCCAAACTTTCAACTTCAGGGCTCTAAGACCTTTAACAATTTTATAGAATAGGAAATTTCAGCAGGTGTAGCTTCTGATGTGTGAGATCAGAAACTGCATCTGCTGAAATTCCCTCCTTTACACAATTGTTAAAAGTCCAAGAGCCCTGAAGTTGAAAGATTGGACACCCCTGCCTTACAGCATGTTTGCAGCAGTGCATGTGCCCATCTCACTGGTGGTAGGACTACTCTGTAAACTGGCCACTGTTGAGCTGATTCACCATTAATATGATATGCACAAAATGTAAAAACTGTAAAACAGAAAGTGTAAAAGCTATAAAACTTTTATATCTGGGGTGGTGGGTTCTTCCAATGTCTATGATGCGACAGCCATTTTACCATTGCCACTGAGATCTGCCTCTGTTGAACATCTGGGCTGTCTCTATTCAGCCATTACCCCCACTCTGAATCCACCAAACTGTCAACACAACTTGGCTGATGGCCAGTCTGCATGGTGATGGTGATGCTGGCAAGTGGCCTTTCACTGGTGGCAGCATTGTGTATGGTCTGAGCCTGAAAATACAGGCTGGCCCCATATCTGCAGATCTGATATCCACTAATTCAGTTATTCACAAATCAACAACCCACACTCACCCATTAGTGTTCTCAGGCCATTGCACATCCAGCAGACTGAAAGTTTGAAAAAAATAGATTGAATTGTAACAGAAAGAAGGAAACTGAATGTAACAGAAAGAAATGTAACAGAAAGAAGGAAACTGAATGTAACAGAAAGAAATGTAACAGAAAGAAGGAAACTGTTGGCTTTAATCTATTTTTCCCAAACATTCAGGCTGTCTTTAACCTATTCTCATGCTATATGCTTGAATGTTTATAGTGACCTGTTAAAGCAAGAAACATTTCACTGATTCAATGGATTCAATGGGACTTGATTCTGAGTAGATAGCATAGGATCTTGCCCCTTTTGCATCAAGGCAGAAGCCATTGCTCCTGCTGCTGCTGCTGCTGCTGCAGACTTGGAAAGAGTCAGCCTGGCATCCTACACACTTTCGAGTGAGTGAGCCCCAGTGGATACAATGAGACTTGATTCTGAGTAGACAGCGTAGGATCTTGCCTCTTTTGCATCAAGGCAGAAGCTTTTGCTGCTGCTGCTGCTGCTGCAAACTGCCTGCCTGGTTTACATAGATGTCATGAGTTTTCAACTCATGGAGATGGGTTCCTTGATAAAATTGCTCCAAGAGAGACCCGTGACTCTTAGTGAAAATTAATCATCCTTGGCCTTGGCCTTTTCTGTTTTACTGTATAGTATATTACAGTGTTATTTTAATACAGTATTATTTTATACAGTGTTATTTAATTATTTAATACAGTTTAATACAGTGTTATTTTACAGTAATTGTGTTCTGTGTTTTGAATTTGATTACAGTGTTTTGTCATCATTTTTACATATAGTTAATATTTTTATATAAATATTTTTGGGTTGTGAAACCAATCGTCTCAGTTTCCATTATTTCCTATTGGAAAATGTGCTTTGTAAGAAGAACATTTTGTAAGACAAACATGCTTCCAGAACAAATTAAGTTTGTCTTACAAGGCATCACTGTACTTTCACTCAGAACTGCTGTGTTTCCTCAGGTCCAGGTTTTCTCTACCCTATTTCAAAAACCACACATATGAGTTTACTCAATATTTATGGATGTAATTTATGAGCTGGGTTGAGAGCCTCTTGCCAGAATTGAAACAGATGCCTGTGTGTGGCCTTTAAAAAAAAAAAAAACCAGCAACCATCTATGACAAACCTAAAAGCACAGAGGTGAGCAGCAACCTTACATTAATACTACTGTCAAGACTTTGCTGGAAAAAAAAATTGAATTATGACTTACAGCCTGACCCAAATCTCCCCAAACTATCAAAGAAATGCGCAGTACAAGACATTCCAACTTGCACCAGAGCAATGCCACAACCCATGATGCAGAATATCACAGACTAGGCAAGTTCTCTCTAAGCTCCAATATCTTGCCCAGCTCCTGCCAACCTAACAATTCAAAATCTCCACTGTGATCAAGATCAACAAAATATTCAAAGGTGTCTATTGAACATAGTTATCTTAAATACCAGAACCATAATATCCATACAAATTGTTTAGCCTAGTGATTCACAAACTGTGGGTTGGAACCCACTGCAACATAACCACCATATGTCCTCTTTTTCTAGGACACGTCTTACTTTTTAGCCTTGTGTGCTGGAGGAAAAAAAATCTTCATTGTCCTCCTTTTCCTTGTGAGCAGACAGCATGTAGCCTTCTGTAACTAATAAATTATATAATAGTTTGAAATTAAATAATAAGTAATATCATGTTAGAATTAACCATTTTGTCATATTCTACATTTTTCTTGGGTGTTCTGCATTTTCATAGAATCATACAGTTGGAAGGGACCCAGTGGGTCATCTAGTCCAACCCCTGCCTGTAGCAGGAAATCCTTGTCTTGTGGGGACCCAGGTCTCGAACTCTGGTCTGCTGGTTAACCGGCACAGTGTCTTAACCACTTGCGCCAAATGTGAGAGGGGCCTATCCTCTTTTTGTGGTTATGATAAATGGTCTCCCTGCTTGTCTTCAGAAAGTGGCTGAATGATTCAAGATTACTGGTCACAGCATTGGTCGAAGAATACAACTCATCTCTGCTCAGCACTGCAGGAATTCAACCCTAACCAGTTGCTGGCATTGGGTATGGGCTTAGAATCATAGAGTTGGAAGGGACCTAGTAGGTCATCTAGTCCAACCCCCTGCCTGCAGCAGGAAATCCTCCTAGAACATCCCTGACAGGTGCTTGTTGATCCTCTGCTTGAAGATCCTCAATGAGGGAGAGTCCACCACCTCCCTTGGCAATCTGTTCCACTGCTGAACCGCCCTCACAGTCAGGAATTTTTTCCAGATATCCAACCGGAATCTCCTTTCTTGCAGTTGGTACCCATAGGTTCTAGTTCTGCTTTCAGTAGCAGCTATGAACAAATGAGCCCCTTCCTCCCTATGACAGCACTTCAGGTATCTGAAGAGGGCATTCATGTCTCCTCTCAGCCTCCTCTTCTCCAGGCTGAACATCCCAAGTTCCCCCAACCTTTCCTCGTAGGGCATTCTTGTTGCTCTCCTCTGGACTGGCTCCAGTTTGGCTGCATCTTTCTTAAAGTGAGGTGCCCAGAACTGAACACAGTACTCAAGGTGAGGTCTGACCAATGCTGAATAAAGAGGAACTAGAACTTCCCGTGACTTGGAAGGTTCAGTCCTCTTAATGCAGCCTAAAATGGCATTTGCCGTCTTTGCAGACACATCACACTGCTGACTCATGTTCAGCTTGTGATCCACGATGACTCCAAGATCCCGCGCACATGTTGTGCTGCCAAGCCAAGTATCCCCCATTTTATACCTGTATTTTTGGTTTTTATTGCCTAAGTGCAGAACCTTGCACTTCTCCCTGTTGAAATTCATTCTATTTGTTACAGCCCAGGATTCTAGTTTATCCAGATCCTCCTGGAGGTTTCTCCTGTCTTCTGTTGTGTTTATTACTCCTCCCAGCTTGGTGTCATCCGCAGATTTGATCAGGCTCCCCTGTATCCCTTCCTCTAAGTCATTAATGAAAATGTTAAAGAGAACCGGGCCCAAGACAGAGCCTTGGGGTACCCCAGTTGAAACCGACCTCCAGGTTGACACAGAACCATTTACTAAAACTTTTTGTGTGCGGGTTTTAAGCTTCACTATAAGCTTCACTATACATTGTGCAGTTTCAATTCCATGGATACCACTAACGCTGCAATCCCATGCATACTCACATGGGAATAGATCCCGCTGAATTGAATGAGACTTACTACTGTATAGAAATGTTTAGGACTGTACTGTAAGTGTACACTCCAGAAACTGCAGCTAATCCTTGATTAGTATATATGCATGATGTGTTTTTTTAATAAGAGTGTCTCACATTTAAGAGTGAAAAATATTTTATAAATGCACTAATGTGATATGAGATATGTGATGTATACAATTTTATGCATTTATGTTATTTTGTTATGCATAATTACACATTATATCAAGCCCCATGTTATAATTAAAGCACTGTCCTAAGCATATCTCTCCAGATGTCCCATTGAGTTCATGTACTTAATCCTACAAAAGTGTTGTTAGGACTGCAGCCTTAATTTTTTCTTTCTTGAACAGCAACCAAGAGAGAGTACCATAAAGTAATTATGGACTGAAATTGCCATTGCTTCCTCTCTTTTACAGATAGGTTTGGCTCCCCAATCAATCACTCTGCAGAAGAGTTGACTATTCCAGAAAAAGAGAAGGATCCTGAATTCACAAAAGCATAAAGTCTGGCAATTTTGTCTCTAACAATAACATGTCCCAGTAGTTTTTAGTTTAACTTGCACAGAAACTTCTGGGGAGTTTTTAATATCTAAAAATTAAGAAAAATAAAACATAGGGGGAAACAAAAGCCATTCATCACTCCCCACAACAGCTATTTTTGAAAGAAAAGTGTATTTTTGTCCTCACTATTGTCAGACTTAACATTATGTTTAGGTCTAAGTTCCAAAGAGTATATATCTGTATAGCTGTTCTGAAGGTTCAGAAAGTACTATACTCAATCTAATGACCTTGTAGTAAACATTGTAGCAACCCTATAAGATATGTGGGTATTATTATTCCCATATTGCAGGGCTGGGTCTGAGAAGGCTTGCCTCGGACTTCCTATTGTGTTCAACTCTATCGAGGGTTCCAAGCCATAACAGTTATGTATAACCTCTATATCAGTGATTTTCAACCAGTATGCCATGGCACACTGGTGTGCCATGGATAGTCCTCATGTGTGCTGTGGGAATTTGGGGACTGACATTCATTAGTAGGAAAATTGGGGGATTTGAACAGTCTGGTGTGCCTTGTCAATGGTAAAAACAATTGATGGTGTGCCTTGACAATTCCAGTATCTTGTTAAGTGGGCCGTGAGATGAAAAAGGTTGAAAATCATTGCTCTATATTGAGTGTGTATTAATGTGGCTGTGTCTACCTGGGCCTACAACTAACCACATGGCACTGAAGTCCACTGCCCAGTTGAGTTCATGGATCTAATTTTACAGATCTTTAGCTTCCAGCCACAGCACCAAAATTTCACCCCCAATTTCACCCCCAAAACTGACATTTCATAATCAATGAAGGAGAAGACTGCTGAACAGAAAAGGGTGCAGTACTCTAAGCATGCATTATTAGCCACAATTGAATCATATCTTTATTTGAACCATCTCAAATGACACAAGTGAAGGCTACTGCTTGGGAAAGCATCTGAAAGAGACTCACTTTTTCCAATTCAAACTGTTATAGTGCTTCCTCATCTTTTACATGGAGTTTTTAAAAGGTGGGTCAAGTTAGACAAAAGCCTTTGGCAGACCTTTGCACTCCATTTACATTTTATTCCACTGGAAGCGGGCTTTGCACAGCATGATGTCTTGTGGCTATAAACATTTGTGGATTTTTTTTCCACCCTGGCTGCCTTTTAAATCAAGAGGTTCCAGCTTTTTCCTCTCCAGTGAATTGTTTTTAGAAAGCAGCTTAAATATTTACAAGGAGACTGTGTTCTTGTTCCTTTAACCGCTCCTGTTTTGGAATGTGTTTTGATGGAAATCCGTCCACTTCTACTAATCACGCCAAAATCCGCTGTCCATGGGGATTCTGAACCTGTCATCTTGTCCCTGGTGGAGGGTTTGGAACGCCTGTTCAACAGCAAAACCCCGTCTATATTACACGGCCATATTAAGGGACCTTTCCTCTTTTCTTCCTGGTAAGCAAATTGCTGATGGGAACTATACAAGTAGCACCTTGTTCTGATGAAACGCAAATCCCTCTCTGAATGGAGAATGTGTTTAGTTGCCTGTCCAGTAATGTTTCTCTTCAGCAAATAAAAATAATAAAGCAAGTCAGTCCCTGAACACTTGGATACCAACACAAGCAACAGTCTTCTGACTTTTGGTCTTGTCCTCATCGGGATAACTGTTGAATGAGTAAGTAACTTTCAAAACGGATGAAAGTTTCCAATTTGTGGGTTCCATTCAGAATGAATCCCCTGCAAACCTGCATGGATTTCTTTCCCAGCCACTTTTTCAATGACCTTCAATACTGAAAACTGCAGTTAAACAGTTTAGTTGTTGCTGCCCTGGTCACCAGTGCAGATGGTATGTGCTGTTTCTTTTATATGTAAATTTGCCTGCATTTTCTGGCCTCGTTGAACCCAAGTATATTTGTGCATCAGCCTGGGTGACGGAAAGAATCCTTAATTAAACCACCATAAGCTCATGCAGCACTTTCAGGTGTGAGCGAAAGAAAATATCCTAATTAGCTCCATGACGTCTAGGCTAGCACCATCCCATCTGGACACTTATGAACCACGGATCTGAGGAGACAGGTGGGCAGAAGGGTTTGTCGTCTCTTCTTCCTGTCAGTGATGAGCTCAAGAAAGGTCCCATTTAAACAAACCCATTGTGCGTCTGTTCATGTATTTCAATAGAATGAGAGTTACCTGCAAAAAGAACTTTAATTTTTTTAATGTTTAAAAAAATGTTTTTTTAAAAAAATTTGTTCCTTTTCATTTTAAATGAATCTTTGACCGAATGAATCATGAATCAATTATGACTACACTGGAACCCTTACCTTTTTCTTTTGGGGCACTTCCAAACAAGGTGTTACCTTATGTACCACACTTTAACCACTCTCTCTTCCTAAGAGAATCACATTGCATCATCCATTTGTATTTCCCCAGTATGACCCAGAATGCTGACCACTGCAATCCTGGATCTGCTGCTGCACCAAAGAAAAAAGGAGGGTGGCAAGGGAGGCTGGAGAGGCGGGCAGGTGGGCAGACCCTCCTGTGTGAGGCTGGTGGCCTGCTGCCTGTACTATACCTAGCCATTGACACTATGTGGGCAGGTAGACTTGGCCTTTACATTATGGAAGCCTGGTAGACTTTGGCTCCAAAAATTCTTCATGTTGTTGCCACCCTACCCCTGTCTTTTTGGCCCTCGCCCACCCCTGTCACCACCGTCCGCCACTCTGTTTCACCCCCTTTTCTCCCCTCCACTCTCGTTTTGAGAATAGTCTCAAAAGAAATTTTGTGTCCCCTGATAAAAGTTCATTTTTTGCCTTAGTGGTCTTGGGCTAAAGGTTGGGCTAAAGACTGGTTTAAGGGAACAACACATAAGGAGTTCCTTTCTTCACAAATCCCTGTAAAACAAACCAATAGCCTCAATACTCTCTTCCATGAAATTCCTCATCTCCCCAGCACTGCAATCTGCTCCAACTGATAAACTTACTCATGTTTTGCAATTGGGGAGGGATGATAGAAGAGGTTGTTTCTAAACTGGAAAACAAAACAAGGAAAGGCGCTGAACCTGCCTCCCCCATGCTAAGACTTCTATAGGGATTGGGGGCCACACATGGTTGGTTTGTTTTTGTAAAAGAGAAAAACTGGATATTGCAACACACTCTGAAAGTAACAACTAGCTTGGACCTTAGGAACATAAGTACTCTGATACATACACAGAGCTGAATACACAAAGAGATGCCTGGAGGCAGATTCATGTAAATCTCTCTTTGCCCTTCCAATATTTCACTCTCCACTGGAGGAAATCTATTTATGCAATTCAAGAACTCATTGTGTGGTCCAAACCAGGGACATGCTCAGGGCGTGTATACCATACAGTACTCAGGACTGTCAGTATATCACAATCTAGCAGATGTACAGAGTCTGATTTAATTCTGAAGAATGTCACCAGAACAGAATGGCCGGCTTTCTCCTATGATTTATTTAGTGACTCATTTAATTACTAAATGCAGAGTCTAGCTGATCTGTGGCATTTACGGTATTTTTCAATAATAAATACATTCATGCTGGAAAAAATGTTGCTGTAAAAGACAGTGGCATTGCTACAGGGGTGGTCCATCCCACTCGCCATTGGAGCAATTCTGGGCTGTGATGGCAATGCACAGGAGCTACCCGGAATGACTCCAGTGGTGAGGAGTCATTATACAGCTTATACAGCGCATTGTGCCATCTGCAGTACTTACCACACTGCCCCCTGTAGCTATGCCTCTAGTATTGCATGTTGCCGAAATAGTTTTCATCATCACGTGTCAAGCAATGAAACATTATTTCATTTATTGAAACACAGCTGGTGATGTGAACTGTAAAAGTGGCAGACCACAGGGTATAAGATTGCAGTGGTGAGGGGTTGTCTGTGACCATCACCCTGAGTCTGCCTCTCTCTGTCCCACTGTGGATGTAGTTTGTATTGATCCACTTTCTGCCAGCTAAAAGCAAATTGTCTCTTTCAGGAAATGGGGCCACAGGTTTTTGGATGCTAGGGGAATCTCTGATGGGTGGCACCATGGCACATCAGCATCAAGATCACAACCAGGCTGATTTGTGGGCTTACAAGATGTTGGGTGGGCAATGTGGCCGGCAAGAGCTCAGCTCCCTGTTCTGGTGGCCAAGCTTATAAGGAACCTGGACCACCAAGGAAAGAGGCTGCCTCTTTGGGAGTTCCAAGGAGGTAACTTGGGGAAGCCTCACTACTGCTCTTCCTCAGCCTGGCTCATGCCTTTTCAGCACAAACACTGGATCTGTCCCTGGTCATGCTGCCAGCTCCTTCCCTTGAGGACCCACAGCTGCTTTTTGTAAAAGAAAAACCAAAAGGAATTCCAAATGCAAGACCCAAACTGGTTCTTCAAGTAGCATCTAGTTTGGCTCTGAAAAGCTGTTGACTGGTGGAAATTCAAGCAAATTTGCCAGTAAATAGCATCATTGTTGATAACCCTGTGCTTTGAACAACTTCAGTTCGGGAGCTGTATTTCTGTGGCTTTGGAATGGGGAAAAAAACTACACGTGAATATAAAAACAAGAAAAAAAATTCTCACATCACATTGAAATGTACCTTTCCTGGCAAAATGCCACTTCTGTCAGTCAAAGAACACACTGTTCTTCTAATCTGGCATCAGTTTCATGTCTCCTGTTAATAGCATTATTAGTCTTGGAGGGGTGCCAAGCATCCGACTTTTCTAACCAATTTGTCCAATAAAATGGATTATTTGATTAAGCAGTTGCTTCTTGACCAAAAAAAAAAGAAAACTGCTTCAGGGTATTTTCTCACAGGCAGTTGGTTAGATGTTCTCTTGGAGGAGATTTCCCAAAAAAGAGGGCTTTGTTTGCATCGTACTTTTTCTTAGCATCCCTAGAAAGAAGGGAATTACAGTGGTGTTGTAGATAGAAAGTGTCCCCAGTTCTAGAAGAGATGGTATCTGAATTAAATCATTATGCAGACCTACACACACACACACAGAGAGAGAGAGAGAGAGAGAGAGAGAGAGAGAGAGAGAGAGAGACAGAGACAGAGACAGAGACAGAGACAGAGAGACAGAGAGAAAGGGGGAAGATTTTACCATCATGTGACCAGAAGAAGAAACAGCAATGCAATTTCATTTTAAATTTTTAAATAAAATTTTATTCCATTTTATTCCAAATTTCACAAAATTCCATTTTATTCCAAGTAATTTTAGTCCCATGTGTTCCATTCTCTTTCCATTCAAATAAAAATTTTGTCAAGGATTCATGAAAGAAAGAAAGGCCTTCTGGCTGGCCAACCCTAGAGCTGGCAGTACTGGAAATGCACAGTTCACGGTTGGGGTAGGCAAGAGGCGACATGGGACGACCATCACAGAGGTTTGTTACAAGGCACTGATTAAGGCTGCAATCCCATCCACACTTTCCTGGGAGTAAGCCCCATTGACTATAATGGTATTTACATCTGAGTAGGCAAGCATAGGATTGGGCTCAGTGATGGGCTTCAAAGAAATTAACAACCGGTTCTATGCCCATCTGGCAGCCACTTTTAAATGGCTATTTTTAAACTTTCTATGTCCTATCTCCCGTTAACAACCGGTTCTATAGAGTAGGTGCAAACCTGCTGGAGCCCACCACTGATTGGGCTGTAACAATGTTTGGTGTGCTTTGGTGTTTAGTTATGCTGGCCACATGACCATAGAGATGTCTTTGAAAAATTCTGGCTCTTCAGCTTTGTATGAGCAATACTTCCTAGAGTCAGTCACAATTACAAGGGTAATCTGCAGGGAACACCTTTACCTTTTTACTGATGAAAATGTCTTTTCTTATAGGCAAATGTTGTATATTAGAGGATGATTTACATTTTGCATATCTAACTATCTATCTATAGTATTTAAAAACCGCTTTTCAACTGAAAAGTTCACAAAGTGGTTTACAAGAAAGTGAAAAAATTAATAGCTAATTAATAGCTAATGGATCACTGTCCCAAAAGGGCTCTCAATCTAAAATGCAAAAAGAACACCAGCAGAAGCCACCAGAACAGACATTGCTGGGGTGTGTAGGGACAGTTACTCTTCCCCCTGCTAAATAAATGAGAAACACTCACTTGAAAGAGTGTCTCTTGCCCGTTTAGCAGGAGTAACTGCTAACCATGGTTC
Source organism: Cryptoblepharus egeriae (assembly GCA_030015325.1). Lineage (NCBI taxonomy): Eukaryota > Metazoa > Chordata > Lepidosauria > Squamata > Scincidae > Cryptoblepharus > Cryptoblepharus egeriae. Next base: position 32,175,231 of record JAREYC010000004.1, read on the forward strand.
CCCATTGCACCTCCCTCCCATCTGTAATGGCACATTGGCCACCACCACTGCTACTAGCATGGAAAAGATGGGGAGAGTATGGTTATCTAGACCCTGTGATTAGAATTGATTCCCCCAACCAGTGCCCAGCCTGGCCCATGCCTATGAATGTAACCAGATTTTTCAAAAAAGTTTCACTTGGAATTCAGCCCATTTCATTTGAACCTGTTGTCTCACAATGCAAAATTCATTTAGACAAACTACAACACTGGTACTCAAAGTGGGAGTTGGGTCATGAACTTGGGTCAAGGGAGTCACAAGAGGATGGGATCCGCCATCTTGAACACAATGGGACATACTTCCAGTGGACATGAAGGAACTCTGGCATCACAGTGATGTCACATCCCTGTAAGTTTAATAGGGGGTCCCGGTCAGATTTTAAGTCTGAAAGGAGGTCCAAGGCAGAAATTTCCAAGAAGCACTGCAGTACAATGAAGCAACAACAATATTTTCCCTTCATCTTTGGCTACAAATGGAGCCTTTGTTGCAGAGCACTGAATGACACCATTATCTCAAACTCTGAAATATGGTAATCATGTAAATGTGTACCAAAGACTGTGAGCACAGTCTGCTCACAGTTTGGTATTACTAACTCTCATTGACTTCAGTGTGAATCTTAAACACTTGCTTATCTATGGTTCGTTGAAATTAATGGGACCCAGATATGCAACTTTGATGGAGCATGCCTTGTATTTTTTTAAGCAATAGGCATAATGGTTCCAACTAATTAGCAAGATAGTTTAACTATGGATTTAATGAAAATGTATTGAGTTCAGTAGCGCCTAGGGAGTGAATAAATTTACTTACATCTACTCCTACTTAAACCTCAAGGACACGGCCAAGTTGGGGCTAATTAAAAGATACTCTTAAATACTTTACAGACCTCTGGACATGTTGCATTGCACATTGCCATCTCTGAGTATTGCAGACTCCATTACTACTCCATTTCAGGCTGTCACTTGGGGGAAAGGGGGGATTTAGCTTGTGAGTTAACTCCTATCCATAAAAGACAAAGCTTTAAAGCCCAATCTTATAGGCTCAAGAACCAGCAGTCTGAGTGAATTTCTGGTGCTGGGTGTCGCTGATGTGCTGTAAAGCACATTTGTGATTCCTTGCAAAGAGAGAGCACTGGTGCATGGCCGGTGCAAGGGACTTGTGCTGACCTAACCCAAGATTAGGGCGCTGGTGGCCCAGTGGTTAAAGATGCTGTACTTGTCAACCAGGAGGTCAGCTGGTTAGCAGTTTGAGATCTTAGTAAAAAGTTCAAGAATTGGGAGAGTCAGAGACATGAAAAGGATCAAAAATATTTTAAAATATAATAATTAATGGACAATAAGTGGGTTCAATAAGGCGTTTTACTTCACACTGGTATAAAGAGACAGTAGAAATGAGATTTATATTAGTGGTGAAGGATGCCATGCTAGAAAGTGGCTCTAAAGAAGTGGTCTCCAAATGTTTTGGGAAAGGCCACATTATCTCTCTAATAGTGTCAGGGGCCGGAAAACTAATTTAAATTTAAAATTTGAAAAAAATTTACATAAATTTAAATATAAGAATGTTTTGGAGTGGATTAAAAGGCTTGTCCAAGGGCTGGATGGAGGGGTCTTGCTGGGGGCCACATTGAGGCTCACTAGGGGCCTCATTTGGCCCCTGAGCTGGGATTTGGAGACCCCTGCTCTAAAGCGTAATACCAAAATAAACAGCAAAAACTCTTTTTCTAGCCATGGGAAACCTTTCTCAATGCAAAGCCATGGAACAGCTTCACTGTTCCCCCTGGAATTTTTCAGAATGTATTGGAGTTGGGTAAACCGTGTGTTATATTGAAAGCATATTCTGAAATCTGCTTCACCTCAAGGATGGAAACAGTACTAAAGTCAGCTGTTGTTCTAGTTCAAATACCCAAAAATAAAATTACTGAACTTTGGTAAAACTTTTTTTATTAGAGTTTGTAGGCAGTGGTGGGTTCCAGCAGGTTCGCACCTACTCTATAGAACCGGTTGTTAACAAGAGAAAGGGCATATCAAGTTTTAAAATAGCCATTTAAAAGTGGCTGCCAGATGGGCAGAGAACCGGTTGTTAATTTCTTTGAATCCCATCACTGTTTGTAGGGCTCCTCTATGAAGCCCTTCCACTACTTCCAATTTTAGTCGAAAATACAAATTGTATCAAATTTACATTCATTTATTAATATTCATGATTCACTACCTTTGCATCCTATCACAAAAATAGTTTACAAAATGGTTCAAAATATATGAAAAAGAATAAAAATCATAATCTACACTGTCATCATTTTACTTTCCTATGTCCACTATCTATTTCTAGATAGTGAACCCATGGTGCATGGCTTCTGTACTGCGGTCAGGTGCCAGGCCCTTTTACAGCAATACATCACTTAATAATAATAATAACCTTTGCACACAATCATGGTTAAAAATTACACATGTTTGTTTTTTGTTTGTCACGAGACCTTAAGAAGCATTAGTTGGCAGCGGGCTTCCTGCATTCAACAAGATTGTACACATTTGCACATAATGCTGTGGAAAAATGTATGTTTTTTCCCCTTCCTACATCCTTACAGACTAGCAGGGAGGATCAAAATCTGCTAGGAGCAATTTATCAACAGCATAACCACCAAGGACTGAACTACCAGATCTTTTGCCTTCCATATATATATATGATTCCGCTTAGACCTCTCTTCCTCTGAGGCCTCTGAGGGAGATACACCTGGAGGCCTCAGAAGCATATGTTTGCCAGGTAGTAAAATGTCAAGAGCATTCAGCTGACTGTATACGGCTTTGCTCTGTGTCCATAGTAGAGCCCTTCATTATCCAAAAGCCTACTCTAGTCAGAAACTCAAGCTATACTCCTCCACTGACCTCTATGTGAACCTAGGCCTACAAGGACTAAGTTTGAGTTAAGGTAATGCTGAGCAATAAAGCTTCCTCAGACTAGGAAACTGCCAGATTTTAAGTGGTATACTTTATGATCAGGATTATTGTCCATTAGAAAGATATACATGAAAACATAGCTTTATTTTGTCGACGAATCCAGTTTTGACTTAAACTGTGATCCAAATTATACCGAAGGAGGAAAATGTGGGGCTTGTGAGCTTATTGAATTGGCCCTTTGAAAAAAAAAGTCTTGAAGAAAAACAACGGTCTGAGGTCAGTCAGACAATATCCTTCTCAAAACATTTGAATTTCACAGAGATCGTCCCTCACAAAATCTACCAATTCACATACAATGACATGACACACAAAAGAAGGCACTGCTCTGGAAGTTAATCATGACTGGCAATATGCCCAGCATGTGCTGATGCAGGACATGGTAGTGTTTAAGAGGCTGTGCTATAAATCACAACTTTCCCAGTTTAATGCTCACTTTTGCATAGGATTCATGACCCATTTGCAAGGCAGACTGAGCTGCTTGCCTCAGGGAGACAGGGATTTCCACCTATTCAGCTCAACTATTCTTCTTCCCACTTGCTGGGAGTGAGGGAATGTGGAGGACAGAGGGAGTGTGGAGGAGACTGGCAACCAAGCGCAAGATGCTCTAGCCCACCACTTTTCTCTTCTGGTGAGTCCTCCTCCTGCTCTTCCACTCCATGGATCAAACTACCCCCTTTCAGCTTCAGATGCAAAGTGGGAATAATAATATTATTATTACTACTTTACAGAGCTGCTGTAAGGATTACATCCAGATACTAGATGTGCAATGCTTTGCACACTAAAAGTGCTCTATAGATGCTAAGTGTTATTATAGCAAATGTTACGGGTAGTATGGTATCCTGGAAAGTCCTGTATGTGTCTAATCCTAACCAGTGCTGGAATAGGTAGGACAACTGGCCTCTGCTCTATCCAGAGAACTTGGAGTAAGAAGATTTATAATGGGAAACTGAACTTGAAAGAGCCACTCCAATGGGGTCGTTTGGGTGTGCACTAGCTATTTCTCTAACACAGATCCGAACAGCCAGTTGTAATGCCAGGCTGTTTGGCTGTTTGGCTGTTTGGGAGGGGACCAGTCCTATCCCTCCCAGCCAATATCACTGGGCCAGTCTTCTCCTGGTCCTGATCCATCTATTGGTCTATCTCCTTAGGCACCAGAAGTTTTGGACCAGCCCTAAATAGAGCTGTATGTTTCATCAAGTTTTTGTACATTTCTCACATTTTGTATTCCAGCCTTTCCCTGTGGGACTGTCAGCTGCAATCCTAATTTCCAGTTAAGCTGGCATAAGACCCAGCATAAGACCTGTGTAGACCTAAGAGTGTCACAAAAGTACTGTAATGCACTTCTGCCCCACTCCGGGGGGGGGGGGTTTAGGCCAGTGCACAGGCATACACTGCCCTCCCCACTCCACCATGGCAATATATGCTGGCTGAGTTAGGCCAGCCTAAATTGGTTGGGGTTGCACCCTAAGTCTGCTCACTCAGTCAATAAAGAAATATAGCAACAAGCATGTTCTACCCATTAGCTATTAATTAGCTATTAATTTTTTCATTATTTTTTGTAAACTGCTTTGTAAACTTTTTAGTTGAAAATTGGTATATAAATACGACAGACAGACAGACAGACAGACAGATAGTGGGTTCATGTGCAAGAATGTTATACTACCTTCTCTCCTCCAAGTACATTGTTCCTCAGTTGAACCTGCAATCCAGAGTAACTATGGGAGCACGTAAGAGACATTATGTGCACCCATAGTTACTGCTCCACCTAGTGAAAATCTATGGGAAATTCATATTGCAATCCAGAGTAAATTGTTCTTACACCGGAGCAAGGACTCCCCGTGGATATGCTGGATTGCGCCCTGAGTCATTGGTTCATACCCATTTATTTTTTCATGTGTTCTCTACAGCCTCTGGATGGGTTGTTCAAATAGTAAATAAACACATTTTGCAACTTTTATTCACCATCATACATCTCTGGAAGCAAGACACAGAAGCTCAGTTCTGCTATTCCCAAAATAAATGAAAGCCAACATTTATTTAACACTCATCGGAACTTTTATTAATGTTCTGATTAATGAGATCTTTTATTAATGAGAAAGAAATGATGTGATCACCTAAAGATCTTGTAAACTTGGTGTAAGAACTTCTGGCCTCTAACAAATATGCTAACAGATGGGTTTGCAAAAGAATGTCTTAAAATATCCACGGCTGAATATTTTCTCAAATGAAAATGCATATTAGGAATGTCAGCTTTACCAATTTTCCATTTTTCAGCTCCCGCCCTCCATAAATCTCTTTTAGGATGATCCCAGACCTCCACTGCATTCCTCAAGGATTTACAAGGCACAGGAGATCCGCTCCAAATGAATGTGTATATTCAGAAGTGTCTTGGAAGCTTTTCCAGCTTTTCAGGTACTTCTGTCCGATTAATCTTCCTGAAGACTCTGGCAGTATTTTATAAGAGCACTTTAGCCAGTGCTCCACTTCGCCACTTTTCAGCACATCCATTGTAACCACTTGATGGGAATAACTGCCACGCTACTATGGATGAAAGGGATATTGAGTTGGAGGCTGGAAGGGAAACCACAAATTTAGGTCAACCTGAAATTTCTTGAAGATGATTTATGGACTGGATAACAATCTAAATTTAGATCGTGGGCCAAATTCCAGGCTCTGTCAAACCAGGCTGCAATCTGTGGCAACGCCATTCACACTGACATATCCTACAGTAAAGAACTGATCCCCTCCCAACCACTTAAGATGGTCTTTTCCATGTCCTCTGTGGAAATGGTCCTTCCATTTCCATGTCCATATACTTACATTTCAGAATGTTTTCCAAATGTTTTAAAATCGCAAGCTATTCAGAGAGCAGTTGTGACAGTAAACCAAGTTGTGAAGAGTTTAAATATCTGCTACAATATGTGCAATGAATGCAATATGTGCAATGAGTCCTCCCTATCTGTGGGCACAAACAAAAGGTGCAGATGTGAACCAGAAGTTACCTCTGATAGCATCTGAGAGGACTTATAAAGAGACTGGAGACAGATGCAGCCTTTGAACCCAATGTGATCACTAGGTCACCCAATGTGACCCAATGTGAACCCAATGTGATCACCCAATGTGATCACCTGGTGGCGCGATCTCCCTAAGCTCCCACTGATTTCATTATTCACAGAATTCATAGATAATGGGGGTTTGTGAAACTGATCCCCACTGATACCAAGGGCACTCTGTACCTTCTTCTGAATTAGATGCTTGGTCCAGCAGTCTAACAATATCTCCGCATGCCAAAAGGTGCTCATCAGAGTTTCAGACAGGAGTTTCCTAACCTGTTATTGGAAGATTCTGTAAGGAATCATTAAAACAGCTGAAAAATTTTGGGCAGAGAGACAGCACTGCTAAAACACAAGGTAGGTCAAAAGATTGTGCCACAGCAGCAGCAGGCCTCCGTCAGTCTTGGAAGACTATGGTATCGTGCTTGGCACTGCATACGCTGCATGCGAAGCATGAAAACCTGGGTTGGATTGTTATGGAGGATAGGCTGTTACCCAAGCAGCAAATCCCCCCTCTCCACGCCACTGAATTAGTCCAATGGAAAGGCAGAGCTGATACGATTGGATCCAACTGGCGTCGCAGAGCTGGGCTAAGGACAGGAGCTCACCCTGTCTTGTGGGGCTGACCCGGGTCTTGAACCCTGGCTGCCATTTTAAAGCTTCACTGGAAATAATTCATTTTTAGGTGTGTTGAATGAATATTTTATATTCACACCAGGTAGATAATGAATGTTCCTAACTGGAAGTAATTTCATTCAAGAATGAAAATTTACTATAAATGTATGCAATTTATCTTTTTTTCAGAAATGTAACAGACATCTGCAGTGCACGCAGTGTACATTTACTTGGAAGTAAGAGCACAATCCTAACCTTGTCTACTCAAAAGTAAGCCTCATGGTGTTCAGTCGGTCTTACTCCCAGAAAAATTGTGTTTTTAGGATTGCAGCCTAACAGCCCAATCCTGTGCCTGCCTCCTCAGAAGTAACTTCCATTATATTCAATTATCTTTACATCCAGGAAAGTGTGATTGGGTTTACAGCCAAAGTCACATTGTGTTCAATAGGGCTTATTCCCTAGTAATTGTACGTAGGACTGAATTGTATATGTATATACAAGTACCTCTGGTACTTCGAAGCTTTATCAGTTCACCTCTGGATAAATATGGCCACAGAGTTTCATTGCACCTGATAACATTATCACCACATCAGTTGCACTTAGGGCAAAATCCGTAGCAGTTATGGGTCCACGCAGTTATGTCACCCTCTAGTATTATCTTATGGAAAGTAATCTTAACTGCTCTAGAGCAAGGGGCTTAATTTCACTTTAGGATAGAGGCCTTAGCTGAGGTTTGAGATATTGCATACATTCAACCAAGGGAGCGCCGGATATAAAACTCCCTTCTTCAAATATTTACAGTCGGATCAAAGCGGGCAAAAGTGGGCAAAAAAAGTCCACAAAAGTGTGAACCTTTGAGAGTGGATTGACAACTTCCAAAGATTCTTTCTTCAATCAACTTTCCCGACAAAGGTTCGACTTTTTGTGGACACATTCAAGCCCTTGTGAAAGACAGAATTGATTTAACATTTTGAGCTTTTACACTTTCCAGGGACTGTCAATTCAAACGTGTGCAAAGGCTCAACTTGATTTCGGGTCAAATACCAGAACGCTTGTGCATCCCAAGTTAAGACATATCAGGGTCCTGTCCATCAATCACACTTTCATGAGCAGTCATTATTCCTGTGTTATATCATTAGAGGGCAGCTACCACCTTTCCCACCCATCCCTTCAACATTTTATAGTTTTATTTGATCTCAGCTCTTTAAAGAATTAAGAACTGTCTCACTCTACACCTCATGTGGGGGTCAGGCAATCTTATAGTATTTTTAAAAGGCTGTTTTTTTTAATCCTCTGGAAAAGCTGTTGGTGAAAGGCTTTGCAGCAAACATAGCAATTCTAGATGGATTTATTAAAAGCTGAGATTTCATAGAGCAAGGGGTCATTTCCGGGCGGTCATAGTATGTTGAGTCAACTGTTTCTAATAGCTGCACTAAATCTATGGCAGCTCCATTGGCTTCACTTATTCTGAATTAAGAAGGTGATCCAATCCCAATGAAGCCAACAAAATGACATCCACCTAATTTTAATTATGGCCCTTGGACCAGCCAACTGTACTGAAATAAGAACTTAATTCAATAAAGCCAACATATTTGCTAATACGAGCCTATAAAATATGTTTCCTTTTACTGGATTGTCAATATTTATTAGATCATAACACTTTTCCCCTCCATCTTTACAATGGGGTTTTTTGCTCTGCTTGGCCGCTGCACATATTTCAACTTATTCCTTAGTTGCTGCATGATTATACAGCTGCTGAGCTCATTATAGGATAGTTCCAAACATCTCTCAAGTTGGGCTAAAGGTAATTCAAATAAACGAGAACGCAAGGGCAAAATAGCATGTTATGTGCATGTTATAGCAACCCAGTGTGGCTGCTATAAACAAGATTCAGGTGGCCACTACTAACTAAATCTCCATGCAGTGATGCTAGACAGTGATGCTATATACCTCAGGAAATTTTCATGTACCAGATTTCTCATCAGTGTATAAGGACCAAACCAGGATCTGGAAGAGAGTAGGGGTTAACAATGCACCACTGATCCAGCCACCTACCAGGCTGGATCTGTTCTTGTCACCAGTCCTGTCTTGGCCCTTGAGTTAGGTTAAGAAAAACCTGCAATTTCCACCTCTCTAATAAGACTTCTGGAAGTCCTTAAAACATCACTTCCAATTTTCTTCCAATAAAACAGAAGTGACATTTTAAGGTCCCTAGAAAGCCTTCTGCAGTTTGGAGAGTCCAAACATGGCTTGTCCATCATTAAGATGGCCATCTACAGCCTCTGCAAGTCCTTAAAACATCACTACCAGTTTTTTTGGATAAAAACAAAAAGTGACATTTTAAGGGTTTAAGAAAGCCTTCTATGGCCTTAAAACACCACTTCCAGTTTCCCCCCCAAAATCGGAAGTGACATTTTAAGTCACTCAGAAGGTCTTAGAAGGCCACCCTCCTCACTTCCTTCAACTTCATCACAGGGTTGCCTGCTTTGCAAAGTATCAGGAGACACTTGCAGGGTTGAATCAATAGATGTGGGAGTTGCTAAAGTCCTACCCCATCTGCTGATCCTCCCCTGCCTCTAATCCAGTGGAATTCAAAGTGAAGGGTTGGGACTCCCTTGTGGGTCACAACATCGGGTCAGGGGAGTTGGGAGAAGGTGGGATCCACTATCTTGATATCTGCATAGGGCTTTACTGAAAGTAAGTCTGCAATTCTAAAGATACTTTCCTGGGATTAAGATCCACTGAACACAGTGGGACTTATAGACTTTGGGCACAATCCTAACCATGTTTGGTTAGGATTGTGCTCAAAGTCTCACTGAACACAATGGGACTTACTTCTGAGTAGACATGGAGGAATTCTGGCATCACAGTAATGTTGCATCCCAGTAAGCCTGAGAGGGGGTCCCAGACAGATTTTTAACTTTATAAGGGGTCCTGAGTACCACTGCTCTACTTTATAACTGTGTTATCCTACAATGCTACTATGTTATAATATTGTTATAATGTCACTATATTATAATAACTAAGATAGAATTTGCAAACTGTGCTGGCCAATGTAAGAATGGATTACATCCCAAGCACCCAATCCCAATGCAACTTTCCACTAGTTCCACTCTTACTGCCAAATCCAGAGTAACTACGGGAGCACATAAGGGACTTTATGTCCACCCGTAGTTACTGCATCACCTAGTGAAAATCTATGGGAAATTCATATTGGAATCCAGAGTAAGTTGTTCTTACACTGGAGCAAGGACTCCCCGTAGTTACTCTGGATTTTGCCCTTAGTTGAAAATCAAAGCACAAACAAAAACTTTCCTTCCTGGCTGAATAATACTTGCTGATGGGAGAACAAACCAGGTCAGTACCACGGCAAGAGCTTCGATCCCGTCCAGATTGTCTGCTATGTACATTTTAAAAAAACTTCACATGTAGGCCCCAATCATGCAATAGGTGTACCATCTCGTATCATACTTAGCATGGATTAAACTGCACTGAATGCAATGTTATTGGGCTGCTAAACAATTTTGTGTGTGCTGAGCTCCCAGTGGCAACAGTGCCTAGTTCATCAACTCTATTTTCATCTCATCCAGTAAATCTTGGATGGAAACTATATGGTAGATTAACAGCAGGTTGCTCTTCGAGAGTGTTAATTAAGTAATTTTCAACCACTGGTGTCTATTACTGCATATTTGCAGGCAACATTTTGAACTGCACAACCTCAGAATTGAGTTAGAGAAAAAATAATGTTAATTTGATTTACTCTTGTGGATGTGTTCCAATATCACAACAGCTGGGCTTGCACATTAGTAACGGATGAAACACACTGCATGTCACGTTCAGGCAGGAAAAAGAAAATACTCACATTTATTTCCTCATGTTCCTCCAGTGATATCCCCTCCCATCATTGCATCCAAGACAACCCCCTTGGCCTTGCAGATCATTCTAGTGCATTTTCCAGATTCTCCTTCCAGCTCTGATTTCCTGATGGGATAATCAGTCTTACAATTCTGCAACTTTAGGTTCCAAACCACCTTTGGTGTCCTCAGCTGATGGTTTATTTTTCCATTCTGCTTCCTACCCTAGGAACACCCTCACAAGACCCCTACCAGTTCCTCGCTCCTTCAAAGAATCAGAATTGTCTGGCATATTAGAACATTTAAGAATACTGTAAGAAATATACACTATTCTCCCTTCTAAGCCTCTCCCTTTCCTACAGGGTCTTTCTTTAACTCTTCTCTCTCCTGTCTTTATTTCCAAAATCCAGACCAATGTGGAGCACTTCCTCAATAGCTAAAAATCCATGTTTAGAGACCTCCTCCAAATTTTCCAAAACAGAGGAGTATAGTCATCTGTTGAAAAGGATAGGAATGCTTGCTTATGGAATTGTCACAAGATACTTTCATGTACACCAGCATTATATAGATTTTCAAACCAGGATAGGCCACTGTTTCTCAATCAGTGGTATATCATCACCAATACCTTTCAGTGGTACTTCCAATAGGTATGCCATGAAAAGCATGCCAGGGGATGAACGTTGAGGAAACTCTGGGATAGGCAGATTTGTCAGTGGTTCTTAGACATCATAGTTAAAAATGGGGTGTGCACATGCTCATTGGATCATTAGTTCTCCCCAAGACTATAGCCACAGACACCCCACCCCTCTTCATGGATATTCCAGGCTCTTTTCTTTCTGATTATTTCTATTGTTTTCTCTTCTGGTTATGTGTTACCTTGTTCTATGGTGTCTATGTGGACATATGCTCTCCCACCATCAAAAGTGTGTTGGAGAGCAATGTTGCACTGCTATGCTATGGGTACTTTTACTACTGTTGCTTGCTGCTACTACCACCACCAGATTTAAGGGGAAAGGTGTACCCTGACCACACCAGTATGGCACATTGGTGTTACTGTTGTCTCTGATGCTAAAGTTCAGTGGTCAACCCAGCTAACTACTACTAATGGGAAATTTACCAAATAGTTTTTTTGTAATCCAAGATTGGCCCAAGATCTTCCAGCACGTGATGCAGCAAACCTTCCCACCATGATCTCCTTTGCCCTCTCCCCATTTCCACACACCCCAGAATATCTCCTCTCTGCCGCCGCCATACCCCCATTCTCATTTCCACCATCCAAAAATATGGACGACCAGGCCAAAATAGTGATGCTGGATTGATACTAGCTAGGTGCTGACTGGAGCTGACATGCTGCTCGCGTTGGACCAGTGTTGGGGACTGCAAATGTACTTTATGGCATGTTTGTGATATTCAGTGCCAGCAGCGTGCCAGCAATAGGACCTCAGGACCAATAGTATTGGGCTGTCAGTAAGCCTCATGAGCAAGCTTAGCCCTTCTAGAACGCCATGATTTGCGCTTTTATTTCAGGGATAAGTGATAGGCATTCAATAATAGGAAGTGCCCAAACCAACATCCACACAGGAACACAGAGTTCCTTCTTGGTAAATATTGGTCTAGGTTTTGTGGAACAATCACCCAGAATGTATGAGCTGAGGATGTCCACATCTATTTTATTTTAGAAAAAATCTTCCTTAAACCACAATTACCTCCCCTTCTGCCCTGACACACACGCTTGGAATTACACTTACATAAAGACTGAACCTCATAAATGGGTTCTTTTAATACTGCTATAACCTAATGGTCCTTTTATGAGAGATTTGAAATGTAATTCTTTCCTACTGCGGCTGGCCAAACTCCGTGGTAGAATTTTATACATCCACAAGTGTAGAGATGCCTTGGCTGACAGTGCCTGTGGGGGAAGTGCGGATTTTATTACCCAATAGACACGGATGAACCGCAAGGGCCGTCAACTTTTATTGCTTGTAAACTCAGCAATTGCAGAAGACAGGGCCTAATATGAGAGAGGCTTAAGGAGATAACTGCCGCTTGCTAAACCAGCAGAAAGGGTCTCTTTCAGGTGAAAAGCAAAGTCATCACACACAAGCTATAGGAGCATCACCAAGAGTCATGCTTGGTCCTCAAAAGTGCAAGCATATCATAGTATAAAAGTAAATGTATAGGATGCATTCCTCCAAAAACACGAGTACGACGCTGCTTTCAAAACCTATCTTAAAACCCTTTTTCACAAATCCTTTGGCATCATACCTTAGTCCCATAGCCTTCTTTAATAATGCTGCTGCATAGGCAGCTGAGGTCAAGTTGTAACAGCTACATGTGATAACCCATGGGTTGAGTCCGAGTCAGGTGTCAGCGACTTGCTACTTAACACACAACACAGGAACACACTCCTATTATTTCCTTCATCTTGCACTTATGACTTTCTTTAGAGAAGTGGTACTCAAGTAGAGGTCAGCACACCTTTGAGGAGTCACAAAAAACTGAACGCCGCCATCTTGGAATTTGGCACTGGGCACCACCATTTTGGAGTGGGGCATTTGGGTTGCTTTCCTGGGAGTAAGTCCCATTGAACAAAATGGGACTTAATTCTGAATAGACATGGAAGAACTCTGGCATCACAGAGCAGACATCTGTCATCACAAGGATGGCATTTTTGAGTTCTGGCCATGACACCACTTGGGAGGTCCTACACAGATTGTCGTTCTCAGATGGGTCCTGGGCTGAAATTCTTGAAACCCACTGCTCCAGAGAAGAGTCCTGTTGCAGAAAAAAATGATGCACAAGATATACCGTACAGTTGGTCTTCTGACCCAGTCAACATGGAAATCTTTTCACCCTTTTTTATAGGTTGTAGTCAGACATTCATATAATATGGGAAGATGTTCTGAGAGGTTCTTTTCTGCCCAGCATTGCAGAGCAAAGAAGAGCATCTTGATTGACTAATAAGGGAACTTCACTCTTCCTGGCACATGGTAATCCCTGAAGTCGTGGGCAGACACTGTCATAAGCACAGTGTTTGCAAAACCATGTCACAGACATTCACAATTGTATAAATAAGACAAACCGGGATTTATAACATCCACCAGATCTATATAACTTTTGTTGGCATGCTTAAGCCATAAACTCAGTTTTCTCCTGGAGCAAGACTCTAGACATGCTTACAGGAAGCAGTGGAATGTGGTGCCTCCCTTGCTACAGACCAAACCATAAAAAGTTGCTCTAAATTAAACAAATGTAACCTGTCTGGCTCGGTCAGGCCAGAGCTGTCTGTTAAACCTCAGGAAATTCTGGCTTCTATCATCACGAGTTTAAGAGTCACCACTCAGAACATTGAAAATTCCCACACAGACAAAGAAACCAGCCCAGGAGGGAGACTGATTGACAGGCTGTTCAGTACAAACAAAAGGAAGGACTTCTTCATGCAACACATAATTAACTCATGGCCACAGGAAGTTGCAGTGGGCACTGGTGCAGTTGGTTTTTTTCTCCAAAATTAGATATATTGGTGGAAGCCAAGCCCATCAATGGCTGTTAGTCCAAAATTGCTAACAAACTTTCTTTAAAGAAAGTTATTGTAAAGACTTTCTTGTAAAGAAACGGTACACGTGATCAGCACATAATGAAGACAGAATATGGGGACTCTGTTAAGGGAATCCATCTGGCCACTTTTGGAGTCAGAGTCCTGGATTATAAAATCTAATCCAGCAAAATTACTTACCTAACCTAACATTACATTTCATAACATTACAATCCTACAAAACATTACATTTAGGCCAGCATAAACCACAGTATAAGTCCTATGCTAACTTGGGGGTGTCACAGTCCTGGGGGGTTAGGCCAGGGCACAGACATACACTGACCTCCCCACACCACTACAGGAAGATATGCCAGGTGAATCAGGCCAGCCTAAATTGGTTAGAATTGCACCCTAAGATTTAGATCCTCCCATGCTGTTCAGTGCATTGGTCAGTAAGTGCTCAATATTGTCCTGATCCAGCTAGACAATTCATAAATTCTTCCAACATTGAGGCACTCAGGGGAAATTGAAGTCTCCCATTGCTGTGACTCTTGTCTACTTAGGAAAGCCATACTGTACTTTGAGAACCACTGGTTCTCTTTTAGAGACACCATTTATCCAATGAGCACCCACGTACTTCAAAAAATCACATCACTGTCACAAAACAATATGGTAATTGAACTGTAAGGTGGGATGAAAGATTGCTTTAGTTTGCACTCCTAGTGATGAGGACTGGCCCAAAAGCTCCTGGTGCCAGAGGCAGTGTACCAAATGCTGTCCCCTTACTTGACGATGCACCCACCTCTGTTTTTCCGACTCCTTGGATTGAAGAAGGAAGAGAGTCAGAGAAGAAAAAGAAATATGGAGGAGAGGAGAGTGGTGACTAAAGTGACCTCTCCTTAAACTTCCTCAATTTCTCTGTTTCCCTTTGGGGCATTATAACCACTAAGCATGTGCTCTGCCCCAAGCTACAGCCCCATTCCCAACTGCCTTGCATACTCATGCAAGATAATTCTTACTTAATTATGATGTTTTTACTTCACTCTTCATCCGAGAATCTTTGGGTGACGCACATAGTGCGTACCATACATCCATATTTTATCCTCACAACATCCCTATGTGTTAGGGTAGGCTGAGAGACAAAGAGTGGCCTGAGAGCACTCAGTGAGCTTCATGCTTATGTGGGGATTTAAACTCAGCTCTTTGGCCTATTCCAGCCATTGCACAACACTTCCATGTTTATGTGCTATATTAAAAAAAATTTCTAACATAGAATGCATTGCTATGTGTATATATGTATAAAAATGAGTTATGTATAGAAAGTTTAAAAAAGTGTTTTCATTTCCATTTCATCCAATCTTATTCACCAGTAAGAAAAACCTCTAGTCCAGTGATTTTCAAAGAGTGTGTCAAGGCACACTGGTGTGCCATGGATAGACCTCAGATGTGCCATGGGAATTTGGGGATTGACATTCATTAATAGGAAAATTGGAGGATTTGAACATCCCGGTGTGCCTTGTCAATGGTAAAACACCTAATGGTGTGTCATGACAATTTCAATGCCTTATTAAGTGTGCAGTGAGATGAAAAAGGTTTAAAATCACTGCTCTAGTCCTAGGACTGCACTTTAATTACTTGCTCTAATTTCTTATGTTCATTCAACTTGTTTTCTTTCTCATCACATGGATGTAAGCATCTGATGCTGTCCTTCCTTCACCCCAGATCAGGCTGCATTCCAGACCAGCTTTGCCATTGCAGTCATTGGCAAATCCATTTATACTTCAAATCAAAATGCAGTGAGCTCCAGCAATAATAACCCTACCAATAAACCACATAGTTAATTCCAGGATTTACAACTTGGGGATCAATGAGAGCCGCAAAAGCTCAAAGCAAATCAGCATGGAACCCCTACTTGTTTAAAAATTAAAGCTCTCTGCACACACTAAGGCTGCAAATGAGACCATAAGATAAAGTAAATCATGTTCAAAGCACCATCCATGTAAATTAGAAGCAGTGTCAGTTCTTCACTCTCATAGAGCTGAACTGGCAACTTGGATTGGCATTGTGGAAACACCATTTCAAAGTATCCATACTTCCCTCTAAGGGCTTGCTCTGCCATCAAGTTATAGAAGCAAGACAGAAATAAGCAGTCAGCTCAGAAGTTCTGAAATAACAGTCATCATGCTGGTGTATTTACTAGAGTTTTAACAAGCTCTTGCATGAGGTGGTTGCTTCAGGCAGTGCATTGGCAAAGGATCTTATTTATTTATTTATTTATTTATTTATTTATTTATTTATTTAATATCCTGCCTTTCCTCACCTGCAAGAGGGAGCTCAAGGTGGCTAACATCAATCATAATAAAACACCATTAAAATGATCATAAATAGAGATCAAAACATAATTAAAATACAATTAGATTTAAAAGACTAAGAACAATTAAAACAGACTAAAATACATTTGTTAAAAACAATAATATAAAATAGAACAATAAAACTGCCCCCCACCTTTGCCCCATTTAAAAAGCTTTTTTAAAATAAAAGGTATTAAGGCTCCGCCTGAAGCTCTGTATTGAGGGAGCTTTCCTCAGTTCTAAGGGGAGGGAGTTCCAAAGCTGGGGTGCCACCACCAAGAAGGCCCTATCGCTGGCCGCCACACCTCTCACATCTCTTAGTGGCGGCACAGTCAGTAGGGCCCCCTCAGATGACCTTAGGTGACGGGTCGGATTGTAGGGAAGAAGGCGGTCCCTCAGATACCCTGGACCTGAGCCGTTTAGGGCTTTAAAGGTCAGGACCAGCACTTTGAATTCAGCCCGGAAGCGAATGGGCAGCCAGTGTAGTCGCTGAAGCAATGGCCCGACAGAGTCGAACCAACGAGCCCCAGCAACCACACGGGCTGCTGCATTCTGGACTAGTTGAAGCTTCCGGACCGTCTTCAGAGGCAGCCCCAAGCAGAGCGTGTTACAATAATCTAGTCTCGATGTCACTAGGGCATGGGTCACCGTGGCCAGATCCGAGTGACTCAGGTATGGTTGCAGCTGGTGGATCAGCCGAAGCTGAGCAAAGGCTCCCCTGGCCACAGCCGCCACCTGGGATTCCAGGAGCAGCTGCGAATCCAGGAGAACCCCCAAGCTGCGAACCTGCTCCTTCAGAGGGAGTGCAAACCCATCCAGAACAGGATGATATTCCAATACCTGAGTCAAGGACTTCCGGACCAGGAGAACCTCTGTCTTATCAGGATTTAATCTCAGCTTGTCCACCCTCATCCAATCCCCCACTGCCTCCAGACAATGATTCAGGACTTCAACCACCTCCTTGGACTCAGGAGGAAAGGAGAGATAGAGCTGGGTGTCATCGGCGTACTGATGACACCACACTCCAAACCTCTGGATGACCTCTCCCAGTGGCTTCATGTAGATGTTAAATAGCATGGGGGATAGAATGGAACCTTGTGGCACCCCGCACCGAAGAGGCCAGGGTGCCGTATAAGCATCTCCCAGCACCACCTTCTGGGACCTGTCAGCCAGGAAGGAGTGGAACCACTGCAAAACGGTGCCTCCAATCCCCAACCCGGCCAACCAGAAGGACACCATGGTTGATGATGTCGAAGGCCGCTGACAGCCTTCGGACCAACAGAGATGCACTCCCCCTGTCCATTCCCCGGCGTAGGTCATCCACCAAGGCGACCACAGCAGATGAATAAAGATTCATCTGGATCTTCGTCTCAATCCAACCCCCTGACCTTGACTCCATCTTACGCCAAAATAAATGCCCAAAGCAGCTTATAAAACTCTATAATAAAGTACAAAACATTGTAACAGGTAAGTTGAATTTTCATTTTAATGAATTAAAAACATTAATTTTAATATTAAAGCATTAAACATAAAAAACAAAACAAGATCTATCACATATCATAATATATATTATCACATAAGTCCAGAGAGGTAATCAAGTCACGGCAGTATTTCAGAGGCATAGAAGGCCAATATCTACAGCTTTGAACAGACTTTTTTTAAACACCCAAAAGGGGGGCATATTTAAATTGTCAAAAGATGTCAACCAGCTATGAGGGACAGCCTCATGCTGGCAGTAATTACCAGAGGGCAATGATCAATGGGGGTCTTTTGTTAGCATTATGGGATCACTATTGACTCAGGAAGTTAAGTGCCTCAGTGGGTTATGCCAAAGCTGAAATGGACAAGCGTTCCTGCCCTTGGTTGCTCAAAAGTCACTAACGGACACTGAGTCCATTAATTATTCCTGTCCAAATGGCAGCGATCGTTATGATCCGCAATCGGCTGAGGAAAAGGAAGTTGTCCGAACCGGCACAGAGCCTCCATTTAGAGAGCCAGGAAACACATTCTTTTTTTCCATTTGCAGTAGCAGCCATTGTTTGACTTTGCTCAAGGTTCCTGTTGTAAAGAGGTGGCAACACATGGCAGCCCCATCGACTCCCTTAGAAATGTCGAACTGGGAGAAGGTGGACATGTGCGTTCAACTTTGAAGATTCAATTTACATGGTGACCTCAACAAATTTCACAGGAAAGGGTGAGAAATTCTCTTCATGTCCAGTGCATTCACACATGTAACTCTTGTACATGTCTTGCGTGGTAGTAACTTTGCTTTGGCAGTGTCATTGCACCCAAGACATGACTCCCTAAAAATGGACTGAGAAGCTTAGGATGGAATGTTTGCAAGGTTGAATCTTGGCAACTGATTTTAGATTACAATCTAATTCTGGGTTACATTATGGCCTGCCTGCACTTGGAGAGGAGAATTGTCTTTACAGAACCACTATAAGCCTCTCTTCTCTCTAAGCTCCTAGCACATGGGTGAAAACTAGCTCAGGGTGCAATCCTAATAAATTTGGGCCAGTATAACTCACCTGGCATAATTTCCCATGGTGATGTGGGTAGGCCAGCACATGCCTAACCCCCCCCCCCCCCGCAATATTCCCACATACACACACACACAAATGGGGCAAAATGTGACACCCCCAGGTCAGCACAAGACTTATGCTAGGACTTATTCCAGCCTAACTAGGGATTAAGATTGCAGCTTCAGTCCTTTATCTGGTTCAACATGTTTTTGTTGTTGTTGTTGTTGTTGTTGTTATTATTATTATTATTATCATTATTATTATTATCATTATTATTATTATTATTATCATTATTATTATTATTATTATTATTATTATTATTAGGTACTATTTCACAGTTGCCACATGTTTGACGGGAATGGACTCTATTCTGATTCGTTCCTATCCAAGGAACTAGAAATCACAAAGGTATCGTCTCATATATGCATGAAGTTCCCAGGAGTGCTGCTTTTTGTAACTGGGCAGTTGTGATCTTCTGGAGGCCCATTAAGTTTTAATATTCTTGGAGGCTTGATGGAATCTCTCCAAGAGCATCTATTATTGTTATTGTTGTTGTTGTTGTTGTTGTTGTTGTTGTTGTTGTTGTTGTTGTTGTTGT
The DNA here is from genome assembly GCA_030015325.1 of Cryptoblepharus egeriae. Lineage (NCBI taxonomy): Eukaryota > Metazoa > Chordata > Lepidosauria > Squamata > Scincidae > Cryptoblepharus > Cryptoblepharus egeriae. The sequence goes on from JAREYC010000004.1 coordinate 32,194,749, forward strand.
TGTTGTTGTTGTTGTTATTTCAGGTGACTTGGACTCAAGTCATGATGTTTTTTGCAACTCATACTGATTCTAATCACGCATGTCAAAAGTTTGTGCACTGCTTCAGAATTCAGAGGTTTTTCTCTAAAAATTAAAAGATAAATAATTTGTCTGTGCTTGCAACTCTGTTTTGTGTGCTTGCTTTTTATCACAGTTTCCACAGCTTGACTCACTTTTTGGAAAAACCCAGGACTCAACTCATGACTCAAGGAACTGTCTCTGGAATGCTACTGTTGTTAAGTCATTGTCATGTCCAACTTTTCATGACCCCATGGACTGCAGTATGCCTGGTCCTCTTATCCTCCACCAGCTTCCAAAGTCCATCCAAATTCATGTTCATAGCCTCAGTGACACTATCTAACCACTTCATCCACTACTGTTCCCTTCTCGTTTTGCCTTCATTTTTCCCAGCATCCGGCTCTTTTTTAAGGAGTCCCCCCTTCTCGTGATGTGGCCAAAATACTTGAGCTTCAGTTTCAGTATGTATATATTCTTGGCTAAAAGGTACAAGTCAATGCCTGTCTAGAAAGCAAGTAACTGATTATCCAGCCAGAGGATCCAGAATGCTGTTGGTTTGGGGCCTCATTTTGCTTGTATGTAGTGTGAACAACCATCTTTATATCATTATGATCTTACCCACCAGGGACAACATTCCAAAAAGACAGAATATTTTAAAGCCACTTTACAAGCTGCAGAAGAGGCCCTGGCTGCAGAAGAAGTGTTTAATCAACAGGGAGTCTGGGAGACACTATATTGTCTAGGAGAAAGTTTGCCACTTGAGAAACACCAAAGTCAGGTTGCTGTCAAGCATGAATTATGCTCAGGCAGGGCAGAGAAGATCAACATGGCATTAATAATCTTCTTGACATAGAGCAACAGCTTAATCAGCTGTCTGGGAAATATGATGGGTTTGTACAACAGTATCTGCAGAGAGAGAGAGAAACACACAGAAAGACAGAGAGATGCCAGAGGCTGGTTACTATTTGGATTTCCATTTCAAGGTCAGTTCAGGCTACTGCTGAAGATAGTAGTAGTAGTAGTAGTAGTAGTAGTAGAAGAAGAAGAAGAAGATTATCTTGTGTCTGTGCCAATTAACTAGAACTAGGGCTCAGTCATCTGATTTCTTTAGTAAGCTTGGACATGTCATTTTCATTTAGGGCGCAATCCAGAGTAACTATGTGGAGTCCTTGCTCTGGTGTAAGAACAATTTGCTCTGGATTGCAATATGAATTTCCCATAGGTTTTCACTAGATAGTGCAGTAACTAAGGGTACACGTAATGTCTCTTACTTGCTCCCGTAGTTATTCTGGATTGTAGGGATAGTCCCAGTTCTTTATCTGATATCCCACATTGTCAATAAAAGGGGAATCCCAAAGAAAATTCTCATTCAGAGGGGTCTCCAAACCAGATGAGTCCCCCCCCCCCCCAGCAAGCCTTAATGTGGCCTCCAGCAAGACCCCTCTATCCGGCCCTTGTGCAATCTTTGTAATCTATTCCAATACATTCTTATATGTAAATTTATTCAAATTTCAAATGTAAATTAGTTTTCCAGCCCCCAACACAGTGTCAGAGAGATGATATGGCCCTCCTGAATAATTAAAACTTGAATAATTGTTTTCTTCAATAATTCAATATTATTAATTCAATATTAATTCAATAATAATATTGAATAATTCAATATTATTCAATAATAATTGAATAATTATTAAGTTTTTAAAACTTAATAATTCAGGAATAATCCTAAATAATTAAAACTGTGGATACTGAATCTGCCGTTATTGAGTCTGGACCTGAAATTTCTATGTACAAAAGGAGATGAGAAACCAGCAGTAAATCTTCCCCATTATCACCAAATCCTGTTTCTTAAAAAATCCAGATACATACCATATAGCTGGCTACTGTAATACTAAACTTCATTTCCAACCAAGTTGTGAAATAGAAATTCAAACCAAATGAAATTGCTCTTATTCAAACACCTTACACCTTACAACTCTTTTGTATTTTTACTAAAGTCAAAAAACTGACATTAAATATATATGTTTGCTTTTCCATCATATTTCTTTTTTTAAATCACAAGATTTTTTCTTTCAGTGGATGTACGTTTTGGTAGAATATTTTCATGATATGAAGTCTCCATGACTACACTCTGAACAGAAACATGTTGGCACCCCTAACCAGAAACACTCCTTAGCTCCATCCTTAGGAAAAAGTTTGTCTCTGTTTTGTCTCTGTTTTTAGAGTCCCATCTTGTTATTGTGGAAGTAAAATCTTGCCCTGATACAGCATTTGTCTCTTTAGCCATCATTATAACTATGCCGGGGGTGGGAAGAATATAGGGCCAGGCTAAGGAACACAGTGAACAAGGTCAACCCATCTATAAGACTATGGGTACAATCCAGAATAACTACAGGGAGTCCTTGCTCCAGTGTAAGAACAATTTGCTCTGGATTGCAAAATAAATTTCCCATAAGTTTTCATTAGGTGGTGCAGTAACTACGGGTACACATAATGTCTCTTATGTGCTCCCGTAGTTACTCTGGATTGTAGGCAGCACAATCCAGAGCAACTAATCTGTCCACATAAGAGCCCTTGGGTTGCCCTATCTATCACTAGGGTGGAGCAACTGCAAGATGCTCCAGCCCAGTTACTCTGGAAGAGGCTTAGAGCAGAGCAAGGCAAGATAGGGTGCCCTAAGAGAGGTGGACCTGCTCTGCCCTAACTGGGGCAGCCTAAGCAGCTCAGGAGAGGCAAGTTGAGGGCATGTTTAGCATTGCCTAGGGCAGAGCAGTTACTCTGTATCCAAAGCCTGTTTCAAGGCAGAAATGCCCTCTTCCAGTTCCTCAGAGATATACCACCTCAGGAGCAGGTATAGTAATGAGTAGACCCATAGGGGTCCATGATAAGGCCCAAGTAAGAATGGTAGTGTTGACCAAAAATCTGAGTTCTTGGCCAGCCTAGCTGCAACCCCTGCCTCTCAACTTCAGGATATGGAACAAACTACGGCTGCCCACAAACCTCAGGATACAGCAGGCCACTCCAAGAAGCCCCTTGTATTCACTGTAGAATGTACTGGCATCTCATCAGGGACTCCTTATAAGGCAGGCACCCAGTGGCGTCACCAGACTGGTGCGGCTGGTGTAGGCTACATTGGGTGATGCACTCCATATGGGGTGATGTGCCGGAGAAGTTTGACTGTCCTTTGGCAGGCCCCAGGCATCAGCACGCTCAAGGCGGAGCAGCAGCCAGAAGCTGCCACTTGTCCACGGAGCTGGCCTGAACGGCCAGCTGAGGTGCACTGCGCAGAAACACACTGAGCATGCCGAACAGCTTCAGAGGAGACTTCCTTAGAGCAGAGGAAGTCTGTGCCTCTGCACAGCCATTCGGCCTCACTCAGGAGGCGGAGCGGCAGCTGAATGGCTTCAGAAAGAGTACTGCACAGGCACCAACTCTGACGCCTGCACAGTCTCCTCTGAAGCTGAAAGACTTCAGAAAAGAACTGCACAGGTGTCAGAGATCGTGCCTGCGCAGTACTATTTCTGAAGCCAGTTGGCTTCAGAAACAACTGCGCAGGCGCCAACTTTGGCGACCCCAGTTCCTTGTTCAGTGAGATCTGGTAGGCTGGTAGGCACCCCAGTTCCCAGTTCCCAACTGGTAGGCACCCCAGTTCCTTGTTCAGTGAGATCTGAGGGGTGTCTCCTCAGGAGCAAGTCCTCCCCATGTGTCAATTACTTAGCATGCTATGGAGCAGTTAGGGCAGCCTAGGCTTCCTGACTCTCTGGATGCAGCATAACTTTCTGCTCTGGATACAGAATAGTTAGGAGAGAGCAGTTAGGGCAGAGCAGACTGAACTTGCTCTGGATTGTGCCCTAAGAGACATTACATGCACCCATAGTTACTGCACCACCTAGTGAAAACTGATGGGAAACTCATATTGCAATCCAGAGTAACTTGTTCTTACTCCGGAGCAAGGACTCCCCATAGTTACTCTGGATTTTACCGTAATCGAAGCAAGTGCCTCAGACAGCAGATTGATAGGGAGAACACATCTCCACTCACTCATCTCCATGAGTGGTAAAACTTTGATATTTTTGAATATCATAATGTTATATAACATCTGATACATAGTTTCAAGCGGAATGCATTGTAATAAAAGATGTTGAAATATTTCTACTTTATCAAAAGTTATAGCCAAAAAAACCAACAAGTAGGAGTAAGGCAATGGTTATCAGCATGCCCACCACTGGAGGATTAAGCAGCCCACTGCAGGGTAGGAAGTAAACGGGGGGTGTCATTCTGGCCCCCTGCACTAGTGGCCCTGTTGGTACCTGGATGGATGGAGTACCACATCCTTACATTTTCCTATTTTTGAAGGGTTGGCAATCTTCCAACATCACAGGCAGCGCTACCGAAATTTCACAGCTTTTGCCAGAGATGATCCACAGTTTAAACATATGTGAAGCTGTCACAGGGCTGAGAAGAAGCACATGCATTTGACCCAAGTTGACCTGGAAAGTTGTCGTTTATTATGGAAAAAGGAGCGACAATCTGAAAATTTTTCTGAAACCACTGACTTTTTCTGAAATCATTCTGAGCATTTCAACATGTCCACAAGAAAAACTCTAATTTTATTTGGAATGGTTTGCGCCTGCCAAAAGAGGGCAGGAAAGCATGAGATGTGAAAAAGCAATTCATGTGAGGCTTGGGGATATTTTTATTTTTTATTATTTTTTATTTTTTGGTCAGTAAGGTACCCTCTGCCTCCAAGTAATTTAACAAACCCAAAGATCTGTGCACCCCTCAAAGTCATGTTATTCTATGCTATTCATACCACTTCTTGTGTTTACCCAGAACCATTTTTGTTTTCTTTTCCAGAAGAAGGCTGCCAATCGCCAGAGGCAGACATGTTTATCAAGCTGTGTATCTTGAAGTCTGACATAAAATCTCTGGCCTTTGGTAGGGCCAAAAAACTTTCTGTCAGCACCTTAGAGTCAGCAAGCCCATGAGATTGGCTTGGGACCAGGGAGGAGAGGCGAGCAATTGAGCCCTTGATTCACAGCCAAGAATCACAGAAAGAGGGAAAGTCAAACTCCAAACGCCAAAGCGAACAACCCTTTTTCCATCCACTCTGTTTAATATCGAGGGGAGCCCTCAAAACCACAAATCTGTCACCATTTAGGTGAATGGAGTGGTTTTTCTTCCTCCATGGAGCACAGATTTGCCTGCCAAACCCACAATTGATCATGATGTTGGATGCAAATGTTGGTGCCAAGAAGATGGGAATGTCCTTTTACCTAAAACTTGAAAAACTAAAACAGCCTTCAGGATATTTCTGCAAGCGGTCATCAATTTTTTTAATCAAAGAATTAAAAATGAGGCCCAGCATACTTTTTAAAGCAAAGGAGAACCAAGGATTGGCTAAGGAGAAAAGTACTTTGTGTTGACATCTCAGACTTCAAAAACCTGCCTTGCAATGTAGCCACAAGATGGACAGTAATGGAAAATGAGGACTATGTGACTGGCCAAAGGATCTCTCAGGGATGGAAAGTGTGAACCTATACAGGACCAGGAGTCCATGAATGGTCCATGAATCTACACTTAGTCCAGCCTAAGTGGAGGTTAGGACTGCAGCCAAAGTCTTTCTACCAGCAGAGATGCTGCTTCACGAAATGTACGTTTGGCTTTACCAGTGGTGTCACTGAGTTTGCATCACCCAGTGTGGGACGCCAGCACATCAACCCCATGATGGACTGCAGCAGGGCTGAAACTTCAGGTTTCTGCAGTCTTCATTGACGTAACTTGCTTATCAGCTCCCCAGGATTTCAAGAAATAAAGGATTCAAATAGGAAGGAGGAAGGGATCCATTACTATAATCTCCATTCTTGATAGGCTAGTACTTCTTAGGGTCATACTGTAATTATTCAGGAGACATTTTTTCTTTAAAAGTATCTGCATGAGAGCCAAAGCAAGGTGAGGCATCTTAAGGGAGCCATTAAAAACCACAACAAGCAAGCATGCAAATTTCATATGGCTTGGTGGTTTATCAGAAGTATCTTGGCTCCCAAACCATAAAAGAGGGGCTCATTTAGGAAAGGAAAGTATAGATATACCTGGGGAATGCCTTTCCAGGTATAACTATAGGGAGAAGCCTTCCCAGATATATCTATAGCAACCAGGGTTCAATTTGATGCAACACTCCAAAGAACTTTCTTCCTATCTTGTCATCATTTTTTGATGGCATTCCTTCTTTGAAAGTCCCAGAATTGGAAAAGCCTGCAGGCTGTCGCTTTTGTAAATCACACTGGCTTTTCTACGGCTTCTGTCCTTTGAGTTCCCTTATCATGCACTTTTTGTCATTTGCGTCGGGCAGGATGCCCAAGCTGGGAAGATTGCATCTCTCATGCTCTATAAGCATCGCCAGCATGCCATATGATTTATGTCATGCAAGCAAGTGAAAATGAGTGTAGCGGAGGCAGGGGAAAGAGACCCATGCCAATTTGACTGCTATTCAACTCACAACATGCTGCAGTCGTTCAAAAGTGAGGGATGGAAGGGTGCATCCAAATATGTGCTTTGTTTTATTTCTGTAGGAGGACATAGCCATTTTAGGTACTGTACAAAGAGGTGCTTTCATCACCAGGCGGGGAGCGGTTCCACAAAGCTCACAAGTGGCTAGTGTCAGACAATAACAAGCAATAAAAATCCCCGTTCCATTAACCCCTGTGCCAATTTGTGATGCTTGCACTGTAATTCTTTGATGGGTGTGCACTTCTTCTCTTCATCATCCAAATATCGACCCACTGCCCCCTCAAGCAGTCAAGTGCTTTCCCCCTCTTTCAATGTGTCTTACACCAAAAACACCATCAGCTATTGCTTTCCGGGATGGAAAATATGCAGGGACTGGATATTGTCCTAGGGAAGATCTGTGCAGTACAGTGGTACCTCGTGTAACAAGCGCCTCACGTGAAGTATGTTTCACGTAACAAACTGTGCTTCACATAACAAATACCCTTGTTGGCAGTTGGGGCAGATGCGCTGGCCGGCATCCCTTTTCAAAAGCGTCAGGGCTGCCTAGCACGCCTGCCCATAGCAAAAGCAACACTTTCGCGCTGTTCCTCCTGTGGCCGGGCGTCCGCTGGGCTGAGGGAGAGAAGAGCAGTGGAGAAGAGGGAAGCAGCTCAGGGCTAGCCAGAAGGGAGCAGAAGAGAGAGAGGCTCAGGGTGAAGAGGAGAAAGTGGGGAGACCCTTGGAAAGTGTCTTGGATTGCAGCCTCCTAACCATGTCTACCCGGAAGTAAGCCCCATTGTGTTAAATGAGTCTTACTCCCAGGAAAGTGTCTTTAGGACTGCAGCCTAAGTAGACTCCATAGGATCATGCACATTGAATGCATGTTTTGAATTCAATTCCAGTGTTTTGTCATCATTTTTGCATCGAGTTAATATTTTTATATGAATATTTTTGGGGTTGTGGAACCAATCGTCTCAGTTTCCATTATTTCCTATAGGAAAATCCGCTTCACGTAAAGAATGTTTCAAGTAACAAACATGCCTCCGGAACAAATTAAATTTGTTACTTGAGGTGCTACTGTACTTCATAAAAGAAAAGTGAAGCAAGTCTAGCTTCTTTAACAGTTGCAACTGTGGCAGTTGCCTTAGATAGTGGAGAGGGGCGCTGCTCCTATATCCATTGAAAGAGGCAATGATACCATGAGGTTCTCAAGGTGGTGCTGCCTTCTCCTAAATGGATTCTCATTTGCAAATGAAGGAGACATATTCGGGAGAAGGCAGTTGTGTATGAATGTCCCACAGCTCGTTCCTACCCCATCCACCTTCCCCTTCGCACTTCCTTCCAGAGTATCCTACATTAAGGCACTGTCTCTATCTATATTTCTAAAGTCCATGTGCCCAAAAAACATGCAAAAGGGGGGGCACCCACAAAGAAGAGGATTTCTGGGTATTCACTGAACTCCAGTGAATAACCTAAAGTCACTTAAAACTTAAAAACACTACTTGGTAACTTAGAGCACAATCCTAACCATTGTCTACTCAATAGTAAGCCCCATTGTGTTGAATGGGTTTTACTTCCAGGAAAGTGTCTTTAGGATTGCAGGCTTTGTTTGTAACTTTAAAACAATTAAGTGAATTAAGACCTGATCTTCTCTCAGGAGTTGACATTTCCCAAAACTGGCTTGTGAGATTTTGCTCCAAATCAACTTTCTTCAAAAATTCCATTCATTCCAAGTACTGTGGCCAACTTGGTGATTATTTCCATGAGCTTTAGAATAAACAGTTTCAACTTCTACTGCCAACACCAGTGCAAAGAAATATAGTTTTGAGGGAATATGATTGTTAACTTATTTTATTTTGTCCCGGTAAACCGAAAACACTATCAGCCCAATTTTATCCCAACCAGCTCTCTCTCTCTCTCTCTCTCTCTCTCTCTCTCTCTCTCTCTCTCTCTCTCTCTCTCTCTAAAATAAAGCAGGCCTCCGTCAGTTATGGAAGACTATGGTATCATGCTTGGCGCTGCATACGCTGCATGCAAAGCACGAAAGCCTGGGTTGGATTGTTATGGAGGATAGGCTGTTACCCAAGCAGCAAATCCCCCCTCTCCACGCCACTGAATTAGTCCAATGGAAAGGCAGAGCCAATACGATTGGATCCAGCTGGCATTGCAGAGCTGGGCTAAGCACAGGAGCTCACCCTGTCTTGTGGGGCTGACCCGGGTCTCGAACCCTGGCCTGCTGGTTAACAGGCACAGTGTCTTAGCCACTTGTGCCACCCACAGCCTGATCTATCTACCTATTTATTTAAAGGATTTCTACCCCGCCTTTCTCCACGATGTGAACCCAAGGCAAGCAACAACATCATAATAAATAACATAATAAAACAAACATACAAAAATTTAAAAACACTTAAAATTTAGAATTAAAACCTAAATAAATCAAGTAAAATATTAATTAAAAGCCACAGAGTATAAGAAAACACAGCTCAAATGTTTTGTGCCTTCTCCTAAGTGTCATGAACATCCCATAAAGCACATTTGTTATAGGAGTATGTTGCTTCAATGGCACTGGCACCATGATAGCGTGAGTTTGTGCCAACACAGGCAGACCAGCACAGGGGGTGGAAGAGGACAGAGGAGCAGAAGGAGGTGTTTCTGGATATGAAGGAGGGTAGCCTAGGGGGTGGATCAGGCCTCCAGAGTGGGCTGGAGGACACAGAGTGCGGACTGAATCCCGACTCCTGTCCCTGGCTCAAACAACATTATTTGGATTGCTAGAATTTGCTTCAGTGAAATTTCAGGCACAGAACCAGATAGCCCCATAAAGCTGCCTAGGATATTGCTCAAGTAAGGGGAGTGAAATCCTCTTATTTCAAATTGCACCACAAACCACACCAAACCTGCACTGGATATAGTACAAGCCAATCAGCCTGTCTGTACCAGTACAGGTTATCCTAACAGGTTTCTCTAAACGTAATTGAATTGTGATGATAGGATTGGATCTAGATCCTGTCCAAAGCCTTTGCACTGTAGTGCTGAAGAAGAGTAATATGAGGTTCAAATTAAGAAAGAAGGTTTGGGGTTTGAAAAATCTATAAACAGAACTGCTGAGAAGGACCCTTGTGCTTTTCTAAATGAAACTTCAGAAACAAGAAGCACTGATTTTTTTAGAAGCTGGAATGAATCCAAAGAGATCACATGCAGAGAAAGCCTGTATTTCATTTCAACATTCACCCAAATCTTGAAGATAACTTACTTATCAGCACTGAATATAATAGGGCTACCTCAGGGACAGCCTCTCTGACCCATCAAGTGGGAAAGATCAAGGCTTTGGATTTCTACTGCAAATGTAAATAAATCAGCCAGGGGAAACTATATGGATAATTGCATTTTTCCCATTCATACCGTCTCAAGGGATGCTCATCTGAAATAAAGGTCATCACCAAAACCAGAGTTTAATTTCCAAAAGGAGAGCCCCCAGGATGTAGAAGTCATACCTTGGCCTGGCCCCTCCACCCAGGGATACAGAAACAGCTGTGGTTATTAAGTAGTGTGGGAAGTGCTTTTTGAACATGGACAGAGTCCCACTTTTCATAGTCCTAACACTCAAAATAGGCTCTAGGAATGAATCTTGGCAAACCATGGTTTAAGGCAAGCTTTATTTATAACAGAACTCAGCTCCTAGCCTTGTTTTGTTCCCCCTGCCTGGAATGGCTCCAAACCAGTGATGGGATTCAAAGAAATTAACAACTGGTTCTCTGCCCATCTGGCAGCCACTTTTAAATGGCTATTTTTAAACTTTATATGTCCTATCTCTCATTAACAACTGGTTCTATAGAGTAGGTGTGAACCTGTTGGAGCCCACTAGTGGGAGGAACCCCTTGCATTCCATGGTGAGGCTCCGTCCAAGACATTCTTCCACACCCCCTCTAGCTATGCCACTGTGCTAGGTGCTGCCAGTGGTGTCACAAATGAGGTGTGGGCCACAGTGGATGATGCACACAGCACAGTTGATACACTGCACATCAAAAAATTTTAAATGTTGGTATTTTCATGTAATATCAGGTCTACCCGCAGGTTAACTGCCAGTTGTTTCTGACTATAGGGTGTGGTGCTCATCCCCTTTTACAAGCCTTTAGAGCCAGTGTTGCCCAAAGACACTTCTGTGGTCATGGGGCTGGCATGACTAAATGCCGAGGCACACGGAACGCTGTTACCTTTCCCACCAAGGTCCCCACAAGATAGGGTGAGTTCCCATCCGTAGCCCAGCTCTTGCCAACCTAGCAGTTCGAAAGCATGTAAATGCAAGTAGCTAAATAGATACCACTATTTTGAGTGTTAGGACTATGAAAAGTGGGACTCTGTCCATGTTCAAAAAGCACTTCCCACACTACTTAATACTTAACCCAAGCAGCAAATCCCCCCTCTCCACGCCACTGAATTAGTCCAATGGAAAGGCAGAGCCAATACGATTGGATCCAGCTGCGTCGCAGAGCTGGGCTAAGGACAGGAGCTCACCCTGTCTTGTGGGGCCAACCCGGGTCTTGAACCCTGGCCTGCTGGTTAACAGCCACAGTGTCATTCAATGTGTAATTTTGTGCAGAATACAATGAAATAATCCACATTGAAATATAACTATTCTATCAAACAGTGTAACAAAAAACCAGTGGAACAGGGCAATGGACATCACCACATCCACCACTGGGGCACTGCCCCACTGCATGAGAGGAAGTCCATAAGTGGGGTAAAATGCTGGCATCCTGCACTGGGTGATACAAACACTACTGATACAACAGGATGCTGTACATAACAAAAATAATCAGCTGCTATTTGGTAAGTGCCTCTCCTCAAATGCTTTGCTATCATGCTGCCAGGAAGGGCATTGGAGGCCCTTCCAAAGACATCAGCAGCAGAGCCAATTCACCTCTGTTATCGAATCCACTTTTTAACTCTCAACGAACATCTCAGTTGATCAATCTTACCAATTACAAGATAAATTCTTGCAGCCCTAAAATGAACATCCTTAACAAGGAAATGAGCACAAGTTGCGCACAAGAAACCTGCGTCCAAATGCCTGTTTCGGCATTAATATGTCATGTAGTTCATTCTTTAAACCACTGACCAGATCGATCTGCATTTACAGACCGATAATCGGCCAGACCTCTTGAAAAGAAATACTTCCACCGGCCGTTTACAAGTCACACAAAACTGCAGAAATGAATCAGCATTAAGGGTCAGGTTAGCTGCTGCCTTTGTGAAGAATGGGGTCTGCAGGGCCATACAGCCCACCCCTATCTCTTCCTGCTTCAGTATCTGTTGCCCTCTAGTGGCCAAGGCAAGAAATAGCCCACCATTGATCAGAAGTTCCCGTAGAAGAAATTTCTTTAAATAGGCAGTATGTTTAGTACATACTACCGGTATATGGTGCATATTAACAATTCCTCCTAATACCAGATGCAAAAGGGCTAATCGTTCGCAGGGGATTTACTGATCATGCAAAAGGTGTCTAATAATAGGAGTTCATTTAATCATTTTAAGTAAAAACAAACAAAACTTGTTTCCTGTGAAGTGGACGATAAAAAGCATTAAAGAGCATAAAGTACTTTATTGTCAGTGTGACCTCTTGTTCTGGTATCTGGAAGGTACAGAACACTCTGTGGGGAAAGAACAATTATTTCTTAGACAAACTCTCCCTGAAAAAGAAGGGAGGAAAGCCCCATCTCACAACAGCAGCCAAGAAAAGGCACAAACAAATGAGGGAAGGGAGATTTAATCCAAAGAGTCCTGCTGGATTTTCTAGTGGGGACCACATGTTAGTGTCTGGAGGGTTTAGCATCAGTTCCAGGGCCAGAGATTGAGCCTGGGTGAAATAATGATAAAGGATCACACTGAGAATAATGCAGAATTTTATGCTCACCACTGAGTAATCCCAATTGAGCCCCATTTATCCACAATGAGACATACCCCCAAATCCAGAGTAATTATGGGAGCATGGTAAGAGACTTTATGTGCACCCATAGTTACTGCACCACCTAGTGAAAACCTATGGGAAATTCATATTGGAATCCAGAGCAAGGACTTACACCGGAGCAAAGACTCCCTGTGGTTACGCTGGATTTTGCCCATAAAGGATCCCAGGACTGAGGACTCGACTTCCACAGTAGGTTTCATCAATCACCCTTGGGATACTTACCTATGAAATCTATGGTGCTCAAATGAAATCTATGGAGAAGCGATCGTATTTTCCTATTGCTTGGCCTTCCAGAATGAAAAGGACACATTATTGGTGTGGACTCTGGAGCTCCATAAACTTCATTTACATCTCATGCAAAATGTATGGAGTGAATATTGCCACTTTTGAGGTTTCTGCTATGGATGAGATATCCAAGTTGACTAACTTTTGGAGTATGTTTTAATAGGGTAAGCACTGAAGAGGAATAGACCTCCATTGGAATGTTCTTTCATACCAAGAGAACTGGCTACAAAAGTCTGGGCAGGGACCTTTGACTGCAACCCTATCCACACTTACCCCGGAGTAAGTCTCATTGGCTGAAATGAGACAAACTTCTAAGTAGACAAGCATAGGATTGGGCTGTTTATGATTTGCCTGCATTTGGTAAGAGCTCATGGATTTAGTTGCAATGACTGATCCCCCATTTGGACATGTTTCAGACTTCAGAGTTTTGTTTTGGAAATTCATCCTGGAGAGCTCCTTTAAGCAAATCTTAAATCTTTCAAAGGAAATCTGAGGTTGTCCTCTGAACTGCTTTCTTGCCTGCTTTTAAAGGCTTGGGTGGGCTTCCCTCTCTTCCAAAGTATAAACAACATCCATTCATGGAACTGCATGGGGAAGGTCAAAAAAAACTGGATTGGGAAGCTATGAATTAGATGCTTGGAAGATAAATCCCAGTTAGAAAATGCATGGAAATCCTGATTCCTCCCAATTTTGTTGCCCAAAGATCTCAACAAGAGTTGATTCCACAAAAGTAAGGTGCCCATGTCAGGGTGACCATATGTCAAAACAAAAAAGCCCTCCCCCCCCCCAATGTAGGACATTCAAGAAAAATGTTGGACATAACAACATAAAAGTTAAAAATGCTCATATATATTGCTTTCATGTGCTTAAAGACACTGCAATCCTAAGCATGTCTGCTCAGAAAGTCCCATTGTGTTCCATAGTACTTACTCCCAGGAAGGTGTGGTTAGGATTGCAGCCTTTATTGCTTATTATTAAATTTAAAACCATTACATAAAATTTATTACATTTTATTTATTAATTATAAGAAGACAACATGCTGTCTGCTTACAAGGAAAAGGAGTATATTGGTTCTTTTCCCAATACTTAAGGCTAAAAAAGAGGACATGCCTGGAAAAAGAGGACATATGGCAGGGTGACTATATGTCCACTTTTTCCAGGATATGCCCTTGTGTCCTGGAAAAAAAAATCTTCATTTTCCTCCTTTGTCCCCCTAAAACATACACCCAAGAAAAATGTAGGACATGGCAAAATGAAAGCTAAAAACATTCATGTGTTGCTTTCATGTGGTTCATTTACAGTGCAGTCCTAAGCATGTCTACTCAAAAGTAAGACCCATTGTGTTCAATAGTACTTACTCCCAGGCAAGTGTGGTTAGGATTTCAGCCTTCAGCTGCAATCCTAAGCACACTTTCCTGGGAGCAAATTCTACTGAACACAATGGAACTTACTCCAGAGTAGACATGCGTAGGATTGCACTGTTATAACTCTATATGACTTATTTTTGAATTTAAAACAATTGCATCTAATGTATTACATCTAGGCTGCAATCCTAAAGACGCTTTCCTGGGAGTAAGCCCACTGGTGGGAGTCAAATAAATTAACAACAGGTTCTATGTCCCATTAGTAACTGGTTCTCAGAACCAGGTGCTCATTAGCAAGGGGTTCTATAGAACCTGTGAGAACCCCCTGAAGCCCACCACATAAGACCCATTGAACACAATGGGGTTTACTTTTGAGTAGACATGCTTAAGATTTTGCTCCAAATTTATGAATATTGGAAAGCTTCCTGCTGCCTGCTCATCAGGAAAAGGAGGACAATGAAGATTTTTTTCCAGCACACAGGGTTTAAAAAAGAGGCCATGTCCTGGAAAAGTAAAAAAGTCAGCCTACCCCAACCTCACCCCATCTCTCCTCCTTCAACTGGAGCCCCTCCACTGGGGTGAGGCAGCCCTGCCTGGGGCAGCATCTCTAGGGAGCCACTTTATTTGGACAGAAACTCCAAACAGAGGGAGAGAGTCCAGCAAACAGACCAAGGGAGCTCCATCCGTCCTTTGGAGGGGAACAGCTGGCAGATCTTGCTGGTGGTTTACTCTGAATCTCCGGCTCTGTTTAAATTCTGGCTTTACAACCCCCAGTGACAACTTAAACCTGTATAAATCAGGTTTCTCTTCCCTTGGAATGTCTGCTCCAGCTTCAGATCTTTCTTTTTGGCCCCAAATATGTGTGTCCCCAGGTTGCGATCCTATCCACACTTACCTGGAAGTAATAGGACTTAGGCTGCAATCCTAAGCACACTTTCCTGGGAGTAAATTCTATTGAACTCAACTGGACTTACTTCTGAGTCGACATGGTTAGGACTGCATCCATATTAACTTTATCATTATTATTAACTTTATTATTACAATAAACTGAATTTCAGCCTTGTGCCCAATCCTAGGCATGTCTACTTCTGCTGCAATTCTATCCATACTTACCTGGAAGTAATCACTTTGATTATAATGGAACTTATTAACTTATTCATATTATATTATAATTATAATTATGTACTATTTCAAAGTCGCCAGGTGTTTGACTGGAATTATTATTATTATTATTATTATTATTATTATTATTATCTGAATATAATTGCAGCCTTAAACCCAATCCTGACATGTCTACTTCTGCTGCAATCCTATCTATATTTACCTGAAAGATCACAATTCTAACCATGTCTACTCAAAAGAAAGCCTCTTTGTGTTCAATGGGTCTTACTCCCAGAAAAATGTCTTTAGGTTTGCAACCGAAGTCCTTCTGACCATAATGGGACTTACATCTGCGTAGACATGCCTAGGATTGGGCTCTGAGGCTGCGATCCTATCCACACTTACTTGGAAGTAACACTCTGCTGTGTGACTCCCTGAAAAAACTGAGTGCTTCTCCCCCTCTGGCTATGCCACTGAAGCCATTCATCAGAGGGCTCCCTCTCCCCCCTGTCCCCCATCGCCTGCCCCCCCATCGCCCTGCCCATCCTTCTCCTATGGAGGCTGCACATGTGTTTCCCATCCATAGCTTTGAAGGATGCAGATCGGATGATAAACGAAACAGAGTCTCAGTCCTTCCCCCTGTTGATTTAACTCCTTCCCCCCAAGTAGCCCCAGACAAACTCCAGGTTTCCCAGGACAAAGAGGGGCCAGATGGACTGTCTACTCAGAAGTAAACCCCATTCTGTTCAATGGGTCTTAGTCCCAGGAAAGTGGGACTTTAAGACTGCAGCCTTAAACTCTATACTGCTTATTATTAAATTTAAAACTATTACATATTATTTATCATATATAAATTGCAAATCTAAAGGCAGTTTCCTGGGAGAACACAATGGGGCTTATGTTTGAGTAGACATGGTTAGGCTTGTGCTCCTAACTTCAGAATTACAAGAATGCTACCTGCTGCCTGCTCACAAGGAAAAGGAGGACACTGAAGTTTTTCTTTTCCAGGACACAATGCTAAAAAAGAAAGCATGGCCTGGAAAAAGAGGACATGTGGTGACACCTGAATAGTGTTTAAATTAATCAGATTGAAGAAATATATGTGAATGTTACTGAGCCTAATTCTATGTTGACTACTCAGAAGTAGGTGGCTTACTCCCAGGAAAGTATGGATAGGATTGCAGCCTTTAGCTTTTATTTTGTCATAGTCTACATTTTTCTTGGATGTCCTATGTTTTGGGGGCTTTGTCCTCTTGTAGTTATGGTAAATGGTCACATCCCCCCCACAAAAAAAAAACCATTGGTGTAGGGTTGCCATAATTTTCTTCCACAAAATTGGGACAGGACCCTCTGTCCCATTTGCCAATTTGTGAACACAGTCCCCCAAAATTGGGGTTCTCCAATAGAACATGTCCCATAGAACATCCCATAGAACATGTTTTTTGGGGACAAATGGCAACCCTACTTTGGTGGCTTTTTTATGGCAAGATTGGATTGAGCAGAGAAAGGAGAGGGAAAGAGAGAGACAGCACTGAAGGATCAAGAGCCACCCAAGGGCCAGGCGGTCAGTGCTGCTGTGCATGGGTGTATTATTTATACTTCAGGGTGCACAGATCGCGTGTGTTCCTCCAAGCCACTTGGAGTTGTTTAAAGCGAGCAACTCTGTGTTTGAGCCTCCATTGACTGGTCTGCCTAAACAAATGTCAACACACAGAGGAAGAGAGCAGGATCTCATGAGAAAAAATGCAAACACTGTGAGAACCCAGAGCACAACAAAGCAGGCTCCAAAGAGGGGAGGAGGAGAAGAGCTGGGGGAGATGAGGTGGAGGATCTAGGGTGGTGGAGGCAGATCAAGGACTTGGCTCATGGGGACTTGGGCCTCTATCAGCAGCCATCTACAAGCCAGGCTCAGCTGAAAGGCTAAAAGAGGCTTTCTCGGAAGTAAGGGTACAATCCTAACCTAGGCTGGCACAACTCACTGGTTTTCCCATGAGGATGTAGGGAAGCAAGTGCATGTCTGTCATTGGCCTAACTCTCACCCACAAGAGGCACAGAAGAATCTTACAGCATTTTTGTGACACCCCCATGTTAGCACAGGGATTAATCCAGGGTTTAGGCCAGCCTAACTGGACAGTAGGAATGCAGTATGTGTCTCCTTGAAGCTAATGGCGCAGGAAGAATGTGAATTGTTGTGCCTGAGAGGTGTTGTAACCATTAAGATCTAGATCCTTAAAACACACACACACAAAGAGAGAGGGAGAGAGAGAGAGAGAGAGAGAGATCACATAGAACATGATCCAAGCACTTTTTAAGGTTGCAATCCTATGAACACTGAACTGAGGAAGTCAGACTACTAAAAAGAGGGAAACACTTCTAAGTAAAGGTATATAGCATAGGGCTGCATTTTAATGGGCGATGAAACATGTGCCTAAGGGTTTGATCTCATATATGCTCACTGCTGCTTGATGGAGTTTTGCATGAGATGGGCAAATTAGGGCCTCCAGTCCAACTTTCCAGCACCAAAGCTGTCCCATGGGAATATGGTTGCCATATGTCCCAAAAAACAGGGACAATCCTGATTTTAGGGGATTGTGTTCAATTTTGTGGAAGAGATTTACGGCAACCCTACAGGAGAACCCATCTCTTACTATGAGGATGCCTCTCTGACTACTCTCATGCTGCCACATAAAATGCACACCCCATCCATCCACAAGACTGCATCAGAGCTGGAACTCTGAATAGGATCAAGTCTTAAAGTTTCATTCCTCTTCCTTGGGAGTAAGCCGGACTAAACGCCATAGGGTTTAGAGTAGCACCTATGGGCTGGCTCACTGGGGCTCAGCTCGGGGGCACATTAGCTTAAAAACAAGTCTGTTTGAAACTAATCACTGAGTCTCAAGTAGACTTGAGATGTGCCAGCAGTGCCAGGGGTAAAATCCGGACTCCGGTGTCAAAGTGTTTTCATTGGCCTTGAGGAGTGGAGGGTTCTTTGGCTGGATCGAGGGAGCTGATTTTGGGTTCAGTTCAGCAGCTGTCTGTTCCTGAGAAAAAACACTATATACACAGACATCATGCTGAGAGATCTTCCAGGCACAGTCGGTTGGAAAACAAGAAGAGAATGCACAGCCCCCAGTCTCCAGCCCGAAATTGACAGACAAGTGTGGTAGTAGGAGGCTCCCAGTGACCTCATGTTGCTTATGCAAGCTGAATATTGACTAGCCAAGCTCTGAATTAACACAAACTTGAAATGTGTGGCAAAAGGGTAGTGGCAGAAAAGAGGACAAGGCTCCCCAAAATGCAGGACATCCAGAAAAATGTAGGACATGACAAAAAAAACTAAAACACTCATGTATATTTCATAAAGGTTAACAAGTCAGCCGTTCAGGATGAGTACTGCAAGATGGGATGAGTTCCCATCCTTAGCTGAGCTCCTGCCAAACTAGCAGTTTGAAAACATGTAATGCAAGTAGATAAATAGGTGAGAAGGTAACAGTGTTCCATGCGCCATGCACCATGCCAGTCACGTGATCACAAAGGCATCTTCGGACAACTCTGGCTCTTCAGCCCCTGAAACAGAGATGAGCTCTGTACCCTTTAGCCATGTCTACGGTCATGCCAATCAGCTGGCAAAGCAACTTGCAGGGGTTCCTACATTTACCATGTATGTACATTTAATATGGTTAATTTAAGCACTATATTATTAAACTGAAAACCAGGGCTTTTTCTGGGGGTACTCACAGTGGTACTGGCACCTTTTTCCCTCCCACCCATCAGCTAATTAATAATTGGTCATATGGGGATTACCTGTGGTGAGTACTTGCACCTTTTTCCCCAGAAAAAGCACCTTTTAAATAAAGCACCATTACAGATAAAGCACAATCCTAACCATGTCTACTCAAAAGAAAGCCCCATTCTATTCAATGGTTCTAACTCCCAGGAAAGTGTCTTTAGGATTGCAGCCTATATGTAATAAATAATATATAATGGTTTTAAATTTAAATAATAAATTCACAGCCGAATTCTAATGATGGATGCAAGTACTATACACTATATATGAGAAAGCTAAACTTTCTCCTAAAAAGACAAAGAGCACAATCCTAACCATGTCTACTTAAAAGTAAGCCCCATTGTGTCCAATGGGTCTTACTCCCAGGAAAATGAATTTAGGATTGCAGCCAAAGCTTACCCTGCATCTTCCATCAGATTCCATAGGAACAGCTCTGGACCCTTTTCTTGCACTGGGACTCAGCTAAAATCACTGAAAATTCAGATTGAACGACATAAACCAACAGATGAAAAGGGTGCCATCTGGTGGCTGAAAAAGGAAGTGCCCTGCAAAACTCTGCAAAGGAAATTGTTAATCAGGAGTGTACAGTAGAGACTAGAGCTCATTCAACAGGGGGTGATCATATGTACTAAGCCCAGAAAAAGGACAATGCACTCTCAAAAAGTAGGACACCCATTAAAATGTAGGACATGACAATATAAAAGCTAAAAACACTCACATATATATATATTGCTTTCAACTGGTTAATTTAAACACTTTATTGATATTATTAAATTTAAAACTATTACATATAATTTATTACATCCAATTTATGAATTACAAGAAGGCTACCTGCTACCTGCTCAAAAGAAAAAGGAGGACAATGAAGATTTTTTACCAGGACAAAAGGCTAAAAAGTGGAACATATCCTCGAAAAATAAGACATATGGTCACCCTGATTAAACACATTGCATCATTATGTAATCAGCATGTACTATACAGTATGACCTTAAGGTCTGAACTATACTTATGACCACCAGTCACTGGCTACAAGTCCTATTTGTGTTGTAGTGTGTGCAACCATTTATCATTATCATCAGCAGATCAATATTACTCTCAGCCTATTGCACGCATTTCCAAGACTTGCTGATTGAAAAGATCTCAGAGCTTAACACCCCATTGTGCAAAGGCTTGTTAAACAAAGGATGCAATCCTAAGCATGTCTACTCAGAAGTAAATAGTAGTTTGTGCTATGGGACATACTATCAGGAAAGTGTATGTAGGATTGCAGCCACAAAATAACCTTTAAAAAGTTAAGGGGTCTTGACTTTAAACCACTCAATCTGGGTAACAAAGTTACCACATGGAGCACAATCCTAATTTGTGTTCAATGGGTCTTACTCACAGGAAAGTGTCTTTAGGTGTTGCAGGAAGTTCTCACAGTGACCTTTTTATAGGCGTCAGTAAAGTTGTAGAAACAAACTCTAAATGTCATGCAATATGTAAAAATACAGTTTTAGGATCTTGCACTGAATTAAAGGAACTTGCACAGAATTTAAAAAGAAAAAAAACTCTGGAAATGGACAGTATCAAGCTCTGGACACTGTGTGGCGCTCGAGAGCAACAGCAAGGGGAGGGAGGGGGAGCTCCCCCTGAGATTTGCATAGCCCTCTGTGATTGGTGGATATTTCTGACCTGCATCATCACCTGCGTTGCAGGCGCCCTGCACCAATGGATGGCCGCGGTGGCTGCGATTGGTTGACTGCAGGGTCGTCAATCACAGCTCATTTGCATAATGGGGGTTCGAGGCTGTGCAGGGCTCCAGTCTGTGGCTGCCTCTGCAACAGGGAGCAAAGCACGGAGAGGAAAAAAGGGTTTGCACCAGCAAAAGCACCGTGGAAAGCCTTGCAAAGGAGGAGCGGTGCTTGTTGCAAACCACAGATATTAATGTGGTGGTGTTTTCTGTGCAGTGAGATTAATTACATGACTTTGGTGACAAAGCAGAAAAAAAAATACAAAGTACATTAAAACTATTATAGGGAAAAAAATGTATAGATAAATCGATGCTTTAAAATCTCTGATTAACAAAAAACTATCCCAAGAGCATGCACATTTAAATATACAATACACAGAAGTGCAATGCAGTAATTAATTATGTAAAGCACAGAAGTGCAATGCACATTTAAATATGCAGTGCACCAATGTGTAAAGCACATTAATTGTACAAGCACAGAAGTGCAATGCACATTTAAATATACAGTGCACCAATCTGCAATGCACATTTAAATTTGCAATGCACCAATGTTTAATTCACATTTAATATACAAGTATAATGCACGTTTAAATATACAATGTGCAGAAATGCAGAGCACATTTAAATATGCAGTGCAGCAATGTGTAATGCACATTTAAAAACAAAATGCAGAGAAGTACAATACACATTTAACACAATGCACCAATAAGTAATTCACATTTAATGTACAAGTACAGAAGTGCAATGCACATTTAAACATGCTATGCACCAGAGTGCAATACACATTTAAATGTGCAATGCACATATAAAATGCTCATTCAAGTTATACAGACAACAAGATTTCACATGCTTTGCTAAGCATAGGTCAGGAAGGCTGCACTCTATGCACACCCCGCTGGCCATAAGTTCCTTGAACACAGCTGGACGTACTTTTCAGTAAATATATGCTCAGAAGGTTATAATTTAAAACACTAACAATACAATTTAAGAAGTAAAATAAATTGCGTGCAGTGGAGCTTACTCCTAAGAAAATGTGTATAGGATCGGGGTCTAAGAGCACATTTAAATATACAGAGATCATCCCATTGTAGACAATGGGGTGTTTTTCCCAGTATAGGATTGCAGCCTGAATTGTCATTCCTGCCCTGATTAATTTCAGCCTGACACCACAAAGTCTCAGCACATAAATCCCATCAGGATATAAAAATGCAGCCGGTCTCACTACAGTACATGAATAAATGCACTGAAGGCATGCATCGTCTCTCCATATA
Organism: Cryptoblepharus egeriae; assembly: GCA_030015325.1. Taxonomy (NCBI): domain Eukaryota; kingdom Metazoa; phylum Chordata; class Lepidosauria; order Squamata; family Scincidae; genus Cryptoblepharus; species Cryptoblepharus egeriae. The sequence goes on from JAREYC010000004.1 coordinate 32,216,800, forward strand.
TTTATTAATGAAGACATTTAAGGATTGGGGTGCTGACTGGTGCACGTGTAGTGATGTTAGTTCCACTACCTAGTTTATTCTGTTCTCTAACCAGCCTACGTAGGATTCGAACTCAAGACTTTTTCTTGGTCAACCTGATTCCAGGGATTTCAGACAATTGTGATCAAGGGATCCAGCATGTTCTTGTCTTTCTCCTGAACTTGGCTATGTAGGAGTGCAATCCTAAGTATGTCTACTCAGAAGTAAGTCCCATTGTGCTCAATAGTGCTTACTCTCAGGAAAGTGTAGAATTGGAGCCTAGATCTCACAACTTTTTAAGAGGCTATGCAATTCCTAGGGGTGTACTGCATACTCCTGTCCCTGCACATTTTTTTTTCAGCTCAATCCTATGCATGTATATTCAGAAGTAAGTCTGATTATGTTCAATGGGACTTACTCCCAGGAATGTGTGTATATAGGATGGCTACCTTTAGGAACAAAAAGGAACTACAATGATTAGAAATGTAAAGTGAAGGTGGGATTTTTTTTTTTATCAAATGCTGCCTGGGATTTTATTTGCATGAGAACACAATCCTTTGCTTGTCTACTCAGAAGTAAGTCTCATTATAGTCAATTGGGTTTACTCTCTTGTCTAGTAGATGTTGGTAGGATTGCAGCCAGAAAGCCAAATCTCATAGGTGTTTGCTCATAAGTAAGTCCATTTTAGTTAATGGAGCTTACTCCAAGGAAAGTGTGGATAGGACTGCAGCCACAGAGCCCGATCCTATGCTTGTCTACTCAGAAATAAGCCCCATTAAAGTCGATGTGGTTTACCCTCTAGTATATGTGGATAAGACTGCAGAGCCTAATCCTATGCCTGTCTACCCAGAAGCAAGTCCCATTATACTGAATAGTGTTTACTCTCTAGTAAAAGTGTATAGGACTGCAGCCATTGAGCCCAATCCTACGCCTGTAAATCCCATTATAGTTAATTGATCTTACTCCCAGGAAAGTGTGGATAGGACCGCAGCCATAGAACCCAATCCTATGCATGTCTACCCAGAAGCCCCATTACAGTCAATGTGGGAGTCCCATCATAGTCAATGGTGTTTACTCTCTTTTAAATGTGGATGGGACACTAAGCCCAATCCTATGCCTGTCTACCCTGAAAGAAGTCCCTTTAAACTCAATAGGGTTTGCTCTTTAGTAAAAATGGATGGGAGTGCAGCCACAGAGTCCGATCCTATGCCTGTCTACTCAGAAGTAAGTCCCATTATATTCAATGGGGTTTACTCTATAAGTGTGGATTGCAGCTTGACTCAGCAAAAAAAATAAAAGCCTTTGTAGACCCCCAGCCATTCATTGCAGCCTCCCAAGTCCACAGCTGTCAATCATGGCCAGGACCAGTTGCTACGTCACTGGGAAGCAGTGTCCAATCAAGGGTCAATGGGAAACCTCTAGTAAAGGCGGAGTTGGAACTGCAGAGAAGGAGTAAATCCGTCCTGGCCCTGCGATGATTTACGCCTGCCTTGCATTATTGGTTACACATTGGGAAGTTATTAAAAGCAAGATCTATGGCTTCCTTTTCCTTGATGCCATTGGTGGGTCTTGTTCTTCCCTGGGAAAGGGGAGGGGGCTGCATCCAACCCAGTTGGGGGGTTTATGGCCAGCATGATGGATTTTATTTCTTTATGGTTTCATATGCTCGTATTTCATGGGTTTTTTTATGAGCCTAAAATTTGATCCTCCTGGCTTCATGTTAGCACTGATCCAACTGGGAAGCAGAAGATGGATGTTGCAATTGACATGGTTTTTAATGGGAACCTCTGATCTCTTTGCCCTGAAATAAAGGGTCGATTTGCATATAAGGTGGTGCCAAGCATCAGATGAGGGCTTGATTACTAAAGTGATTATTAAAAGTGTTTTAATGTATTGGATTTTATTGTTGGTGTTTTATGGATGTTTTGTAAGTCGCCTTGAGTCCCTCCAGGAGAAAGGCAGTATATAAATAAAGTATTTATTATTATTATTATCCATAAATACACAGCAAACAATTTCGTGCTGGTTTCATTCACATCACCAGTCGGACCCTTCCCAAGAGTCTAGGACTGTGTGATGTAGCGGCATATAATTCGTGCTGATCCCAGAAGAGTGGCTTCCTGCAGTTGGCAGGGTGATATTTTGTCGGTGCCAATAGTTTACAGGTGCCTGCCAAGGTCTTTGGGCACTGCACCCAGTGTGCCAATTACCACTGGAACCACCTGCACTGGCTTACACCAGATACGCTGTAATTTGATTCTTAGGTCTTGGTAGATGGAGATCTTTTCCAGTTGTTTCTCCTCAATTCTGCTGTCACCTGGTATGGCGATGTCAACAAGCCACACCTGACTGCTTTCTATGATGGTGATATCTGGAGTATTGTGTTCCAAGACCTTGTCCGTCTGTATCCTGAAGTCCCACAGAAGCTTGACCTGCTCATTTGCAACCACTTTTTCAGGCTTGTGGTCCCACCAGTTTTTTGCCACTGGCAGATGATGCTTTTGGCTGATTTTTCAATTCTGACCTTGATGGCATTTGTCCTGATTGCCTGTTCTTGGGCAGCAAGTATCAGGCCTTCCGTCTCCTTCTTCAGTGTTCCACTCGTGAGCCACAACCAGGTCTTATCCTGATCCACTTTTCCTTTGTTCTTGGCAAGGAATTGGCCATGCAATACTTTATTCTGCCAACTGGTAGTCCGAGCCTGAATTGCACTATTGTGATATTCATAGTTGGTCTGCTGTACTTTCAGCAACTTTCTTTTGCTTACTTCAATCAAAGCAGATTCCTGGCTCTCTCGCACATAATCTGCTAGGAAATCCAGTCTATTATTATTATTATTATTATTATTATTATTATTATTATTATTATTATTATACGCAGGTGATTCCAGGTGTGCCTGGAATCCAGGTGTGCCAGCACTGCAAACTTGATATAAGGTCTACACTGGGTATCCTTTTTAGGTAGAAAGGCAGGGAATGAACGAATGAATGCCAGGATGGTGTAGTGGTTTGGAAGTTGGGCTGAGACCTGGGAGAAGATCCAGCTTCAAATCCCAGTCCTTGGCCATGAAGATTCCTGGAGCCTTGGGCCAGACCTGCACCTACCTCACAGGGTTGTTGTAAAAACAGCAGGAAAGTAATGTGTTGGCCTTGGAAATGTGGGCTAATAAGGCTGCAATTCTAAAGCCACTTTCCTGGGAGTAAGACCCATTGAACTTAATGGGACTTACTTTTGAGTAGACATAGGATTGTGCTCTATATCTCTCAAATAAACATATATATGGCTGGGCTGCTTAGACCAAGCACTCTGTCCGTGCTATGTATACTATTTTTTGCGATTATTTCCACACATCTCCCTGTGTGTATGTGTGTTGAAATCAAATCAGAGGTGGGAACCCCAGATTTTAGTGCTAGATTACTGCCATACTTGCTCCTGGGTAAGTATGGCTAGGATTGCAGCCAGAGAGCCAAACCTTATGCACATCTACTCAGAGAATCTATGCAGTCTACATGCATAGGATCAGATACATAGTATAATGGGACTATAATAAGTCCCATTATAGCCAGTGTATAGATAGGACTGCTGACTGAGAAGCCAAACACATCCACCTTTACCTGGGTGTAAGCCCCACTGATCACAAGGAGACTTACTTGTGAGTAGACAAACATAGGATTTGGCTGCATTTAAAACACCACTTTTTTCAAAACAGAAGGAGCAGAATAGAATCTCAGAGGCTGACTTTGGGATCAGACCAGGGTGACCATATAACCAGGAAAGAGGACAAGGCGCACCCCCCCAAAAAATGTAGGACACCCAAGAAAAATGGAGGACATGACAAAATAAAAACAAAAAACACTATCAATTAATCAAAGACATATATGTAGATATTGTATATACATATACATGGCTGGGATCGCAGCCTGAGAGCCCAATCTTATACACATCTACTCAGAGTACCAATATCTTTCATGAGGTTAATTTAAAGACTACACTATTTATTATTCAACTTTAAACTTTTACATATACTGTATGTGTGTGTGTATATATATATATATATATATTAAACGCAAAATAATGTGTGTGTATATATATATAGGTGTGTGTGTGTGTGTGTGTGTGTGTGTGTATTTCATGTGGTTAATTTAAAGACTACATTAGTTATTATTCATCTTTAAAACTGTTACATATATTTTATTACATGTAATTTATTAATTCCAAGAAGGCTATATGCTGTCTGCTCACAAGAAGGAGGACATGGAAGTTTTTCTAGGACACAAGGCTAAAAAAAAGAGGACATGTCCTGAGAAAAAAAAGAGGAGATATGGTCACTCTGGCTTGGGATCAGATTAAAGAAGGACCCCTCTGAATTGGGGCAGCGTTCCTTTTCTTCTAGACACCAGAGGGCGCCAGATCTGCGAGCTATGCTGGACCAACCCAATAGGAGCCTGTTGAACTTCAAAGCAAACAGAGGCGATGGCAGGTCAATTTAGTTTCCTTTATGAGAATAAATCCACCAATTCTTTCTCTCCTTCCTCATCTCTAAAACCTTCTCCCATTCCTTCCATGGCCCCAAAACACTGAGGCTGCAATCCTAAACATAATGAATATAATGAGATTTACTTCTGAGTAGATAGGCATAGGATTGCACCCTGATTGACTCCAGTCCCAATCATCTTTCTTGTGCTAATGGCTCTCCTCCAGAGTAATCATGTGTCCTGTTTTCCCAGGACATGTCCTCTTTTTTAGTTTTGTGTCCTGAAAAAAAAAGCTTCATTGTCCTTGTATGGGGGGAATCTTCCATTGTCCTTGCCTTGTGAGCATTCAGCATGTATCTTGCTTGTAATTCAAAAATTACATTACATTTTCCTGCAATCCTAAAGATACTTTCCAGGGAGTCAGACCCATTAAACTCAGTGAGGCTTACCTTTGAGTAGACATTAGGACTGTGCTCACACTTACATTACATTAATTACATAATTACATTATATAAATTAATTCATAAACTTAAGTATGTAATTATATGTATATGAGCACAATCCTAACCACGTCTACTCGAAAGAAGACCCATTGTGTTCAATGGGTCTTACTCCCAGGAAAGTGTCTTTAGGATTACAGCCTATATATATGTAATAATAATACTAGGAACCAAATCACAATAGAGCCAATTCCAGTAAAACACCTGGCAACACCATCCTCACATAGGAAACGAATCACAGTACAGCCAATTCTAGTCAAACACTTGGCGACTGTGAAATAGTACATAATAATAATAATAATAATAATAATAATAATAATAATAATAATAATAATAACGTCAACAACATAATAGTTTTGCGTTTAATAATAAGAAATATAGTGCATTATAGCACAATCCTAGGCAAATCTACTCAGAAGCAAGCCCTACTGTGTTCAATGGCGTTTACTCCCAGCAATATGCGTATAGGATTGCAGCCTAAATTAATCACTTGAAAGCAAAATATAGGGGAGTTCTTAGCTTTTATTTTGTCATGTCCTACATTTTTGGGGGAGAGGGTTCCTTGTTCTCTCTTTTGGTTATAACTTCCTGTCCCCCTGCTCTCCTCTTTGAACAGATTTGGCTCAGTGTCTGATTGACACTTGTCAATCAATCAGCTGCTTTCATCCATCTCTGCATAGGCTGGGGAGGGTCACCCATGGACCAGCTGGACCCACCGTATCAATCGTGGTTTCCTCCTCTCAAGCAGGCGTGAAGGTGAACCTTACACCAGATTGTCTCCTGGACATCCCTCTTGAAAAGATGACAGCCTGTTCCATATCTGCCCAGCAGTTAAAAGATTAGGAAGGTGGGGGGCTTAAGCCTGATCAGATGACTGCCCCCCATGTGGGAGGCTTGGACTGGAGCCCCCTTTGAAAGCCTACAAAAAGCCTTTGTTATCTTCTTGGCTGTTTCATAGCCCATAAAGTGGGGTGGGGGAGAAGAAGGAAAAGGGAGGGGTCTGATTTCTGCCATACCTAGGGTGTAATCCTAAGCATGTCTACTCAGAAGTAAGACCTAGTGTGTTTTGTAGAACTTCCTCTTAGGAAAGTGTATATAGGATTGCAGCCATAATCGACTTTTTATGATCCAAGATGGGAGAATCTGAAATTAAGGCTGCAGTGCGAACCAACCACACTTTTTTTCTGGGAGGAAACTCCATTGAGACCTACTTCTGAGTAAACATACATAGGATCAGGCTCCTTTCCACACTTCAGTCCACACTGCAATCTTATCCACACTTCCTTGGGAACAATATTGCTGAGTAAAATAGGACTTCTGAGTAAACATGAATAGGAACAGGCTCCTTTCCACACTTCAATCCACACTGCAATTTTATCCACACATCCTTGGGAAAAGTCCTGCTGAGCATAATGGGACCTACTTCTGAGAAAGCATGCATAGCATCCTATCATTTTCCTGGGAGTAAGACCCACTGAACATAATGGGGCTTACTTTTGAGTAGACATGGTTAGAATTGTGTCCTAAGTCAGCAATTCTATCTTCCCTGGGAACATCCTTGCTGAGTATAATGGGACTTACTTCTGAGTAGACACACATAGGATGGGGATGTAAATCACCATGAGGAATTAGGCACGGTTCTGGGAGGGAAAGGAAGAAATTGCTGCAAAGATGCTCACATTTCACCCGTTTTAATGTGACCTTGGAATTGAGAAGTCAAGAAATTGATGGGGTTTGGGGCGGAGTAGATGTCCTATAAATCCAAACCCTGCGTTTATCGAAGCGGATTTGGGTTACACCAAGTGCTGAGAGAAGGAAACCAAAATATTTCCACCCTCTCCCTGCAGGATGTCTCTAAAAAGCCTGGAAACAGTGGCCAGGCCCCGATCCTATAAAGTCTAGTGTGTCCTTGAAGTGTGAAGGTGTAGCTGCTGCATCTACAGGCAGAGCAGGGAAGAAGAGCACAGTTTATATAGGATCAGGGCGCAGAGATCTGGAAGTGCAAGGCTGATTGTAGCATCACCCAAGGGTGGCTATATTAATGACACAGAGCACAATCCTAACCATGACTACTCAAAAGTAAGCCCCACTGTGTTCAATGGGTCTTACTCCCCCAGGAAAGACTCTTTAGGATTACAGCCTTAGACAATGAGGATTAGAAGCCTGTGCTTAAAATTAAAAGCTTAGTGGTCACTTGTTCATGCTGTTTGATTGATTATATTCCTTCATTGCTGCTCATGCCAAAGGAACAAGGAATAATATAATTAATAATGATAATAATGATAAGAAGGCTGCAATCTTACACATAGTTTACTGAGAGTAACAGTGCAATCCTAAGCATTACTCATAAGTCCCATTGTGTTCAATAGTACTTACTCCCAGGAAAGTGTGGTTAGGATTGCAGCCTAAGTTCCAAAATCCCATAAGAAGTAAGACGTAAGAATGGGATTTACTTCTTAGTAGACATGCTTAGGATTGCACTCTAAATAATTTATCCAGCTTTCTTCTTTATACTTTCATCCCTTTATCCTCCTCTATCTATAATTTATCTTTATATAAAGATATAAAAGATAATGATGATAATTAATAATAATGTGAATGATCCTGTTTAGGCTGTGATTCCACTTTTGACTATAAATCCCATTGAATTTAATGGGCCTCGATTCCAAATAAATATAGCTAGTCACTAAACTTGAGTTTGCAACATAAAATGCTAAGGAAGGTCACTCAGAAATAGATTTCATTGTAGGGGGACTTATCCCCTATTCATAAGTTGTTTTTATTATTATTATTATTATTATTATTATTATTATTATTATTATTATTAGTTCCCACCATCCATAATGGCTACAAGGAGCCGATTGTGCACTGCAGTGAGCCTCCCTGCAAAACTAATGGCTTTGCCCCCCTCCAGCTACGCCACTGCCACAGACCCTCTATTTATTGAGCTCTAAGGAGGAAGAAACCAAAGCAGATGACGGATTCAGATCTGTCTCCCCGACTTGCAGGAGCTGTAGGTTTTGTGCTGCTCAAGAAGCCCTCCAAAGCGACCCACACAAATACTGAGTTTATTTCTGCCATCGACCATAAAACCACAGAGGGGATTAACAAGTTATGGGGCCTGGAGAGCCAAATGGAAATAAAAACACACATCTGGAAGAAGCAGAACAGTCTCCAAGAAGAGGGAAAGGAGGATGACAGGAATCCGATGAAGGCTACAATCCTATAAACACTATTCTGAGAGTAAGCCTGCAACTCTGAAGACACTTTACTGACCCATTGAACACAATGGGGCTTACTCTTGAGGAGGCATGGTTAGGCTTGTGCTCCAAGTCCCATAAAATAATGAGGCTTTCTTCTGAGAGGACAAGTTTAGCATTGCAATCTGTGTTAAATATCTGAAATTAATTGAAATGAATCCTCAAAGTCCTCAATTACTAGTACTACTCATTCTCTCCAGCAGTGGTAACTTCCAGTAAAAGTGCAGGGGCTAGGATTGGGACCTATATAGCTTTAATTGCCACTTCTTCCGGCTCAGTAGATTTAGGAATCGAGCTCCCAGGCACTTCTCAACCACCTGGCTCCAAATAATCCTACTGAAAATTGCTTGTGGACAAGGGAATCTGTAGGCTGGCTGTCAGAAAGGGGGACAGTAGAGACCACTTTCCTGGGAGTAAGCCCATGAACTATAACGGGACTTACTTCTCAGAAGACATGCCTAGGATTAGATTCTTAGAGTCAATTTTTTTTAAAATTAAACCTTTAGTTTGTTTGGAATGAATAAATAAATAAATAAATTCCGACAGTAAAGGAAGATGCAGGTATGCACAAGCCTTATTCCATTCTACAGTGGATACTCAGTTTTTCATTTTGAAAACAGATTTCCATTTTTAAAAAAAGTTGTCCTGCACCTTCTCCTTGTCCTTCCCTTCTCACCATTTCAGAAATGAATCTTTGCAAAACTTGAGAATAAGAGAGCCACAATTCATTCAAAAGTTCAAGCAAAAAAATTAAAAAATAGAATTAAAAATAGAATTTTTAAAAAAACCACTATGCAGCGCAATTCAGTAGTAAGTACCACAAGGCATACCTTAAGCTTGCATTTAAGCTTACTGATTTTCTTTCAGCTGTTATTAAAAGAGGCAGATTTTTTTTTAACTACAGCTCTGAACCAATGAAAATATAGTGTTTGTGAAATTATAGTTTACCCTCCCAAACATGGTACAAACGGAGCATGCTTTTTTCTTTTCTTGCACACAAAAATTCAACAGGTATCGCAACCCCCTAATGCTTTTGCTGCTGTTGTTGCAGAGGCAACAACAGCTCTTATTTGGAGAAAAACAAATTTATAAGATACAATCGCAAGTTTCAACTGACCCCCTATCAATTTTTTAAATATTATATTATTCTAAGTTTATATGGACTTGAGTTACAGTATGGTCTAATTGTCGAAGGACTTTGGAGCCATTTAAAAATATAAATAAAAAGGAACCCCCAATAACTTGTTTCAAGATGCCATTATTACGCCCCCTTCTCTTGTGGATTAAGGCAAGACTTAGGCTAAATCCTAAAGACACTTTCCTGGGAGTAAGACCCACTGAACACAATGAAGCTTACATCTGAGTAGACATGGTTAGGATTGTGCTCTAAGATCATAATTGTAACCATGTCTACTCAAAAGTAAGCCCAATTGTTTTCAGTCCGTCTTACTTCTAGAAAAGTGTATTTAGGATAGCAGCCAAATTGTTTTAAAGTTACAAACAAAGCCTACAATCTTAAAGACATTTTCCTGAGATTAAGGCTGCAATCCTAAAGACACTTTCCTGGGAGTAAGACCCATTAAACACAATGGGGCTTACTTCTGAGTAGACATGGTTAGGATTGCAGCCAAAGACCCATTCAACACAATGGGGTTTACCATTGAGTCGACATGATTAGGATTGTGCTCAAAGTCCCATTTGCAATGAAAGGGGTTAAACTAAAACTTGTCTCATTGAACCGGGTTTGGTCCTGGGCATACATACATCCCACCTGGGGGTGGGTGATTTGATTTGATTTCTGTCTATCTATCTGTCTGTCCAACAGTTTTTATATACCGCTTTTCAAAAAAAAAAAAGTTCACAAAGCAGTGTACAGAGAAAATAAAATATCTAATATCTACCTATGATAATAGTAATGATCTCCCATGGATTTCAATGGGAGATCCCATCGACTTCAGTGCAGCAAGAGCCTGTCTCCATTTATTCAAGTGGGAAAGAAATTTCGGAAAATTTTCTCTCTGGTAAAGATACTCTGGTAAAATTTACTCTCTGGTAAAGACTGCAGGCTGAAAGCGCAGTCCTAATAATCTCTACTTAGAAACAAGTCCCATGATAGTCAATGAGATTTCCTTACTCCCAGGGAATTGTGGATAGGATTGTAATTTAAGCAATTGTTTGGGATTTTCCTATTCAAATTAGTGGGACTTGAAAAGTGGGACTTGTCTTGGGCTGGATCGTGCCTACGGAAGCTACGCCTGGTGAGCATCATGTTTAAAATAAAACTCGATCTTAAGGATCTAAAGCCCAATTTCTCGCTTTGTTATTTCCTCAGAGGTATAGAATGGCTTGAAATCTGGGTGTCAATCCATCAAAATCTTATGTTGCACTCAGACGTTCACGAAATGCCATCGACTGCTTTCAAAGCGTATCCAGACCAAGGTCATGTTGATCCCCGTTTAATTTGTCCAAATATTTACCATATATACAAAGCCCTGATGTGGCTCTTATAAAAGGCGATCACCTTTAATATAACACTTCCTCCTAATGGACCACAGGCTACGTGCTTTGAATTTATTACTTGGGGAAGTTATGGGGCTGGAGGGGAGGGGGTTCTGCAAAGAATAAACGTTTTGCCACTAAGATCGCCCCCAGGTCAACAGACCACAGACATGGTTCCAGCATTGCCTTGATTTCCTTGGCCTTTGTTGTTTCTATTGTTGTTGCAAAGATATTGAAAGGCAACACCCAGACAATCTCTTTGAAGGCGTGTGTAAGGCATCCGCAGAGATCATATCTGGGGAATCAAGAAAGCCTTATAAATGATGGGATGGAGGATATGGCGGGGGGGGGATACACGCACATGATCAGACCCCACACGCGGAGCACATGGAATACTTTTTTTGCAAAGTGCTTTATGGGATGATCAGCGTTATCCCTGCTTTGTGTGTGTTCTTTGGGATGAACATTTAAGGCCCTCACTCAGTGTGTACATATGCAACGTTTTAGCTCCATCTGGTTATTTTTAAAGAGGGGACCAAGGCTGCAATCCTATCCACACTTTCCTGGAAGGAAGCCCCCCTGATTATATGGGGCTTACTTCTGAGGTGAGGGGTAGGATTGGGCTCCAAGGCTGCAATCCTATCCACATTTTCCTGAGAGAAAGCTCCACTGACCATAATAGGCATTTCTTCTGATGAGATGGATAGGGATGCATGATGAATTCAGAATGCAATTGACATATTGGTGAAAATATTTGGTGGCATAAATGCATCCGAGGAAAGGAGACCCTTTAGATATTTCCGTTGCAGTAGCAAGATTTCCTTCCTCTTAATTTTACCTGTTCCCTTTCTCCTGAAAGAAAGAAAGAAAGAAAGAAAGAAAGAAAGAAAGAAAGAAAGAAAGAAAGAAAGAAAGAAAGAAAGAAAGAAAGAAAGAAAGAAAGAAATCCTTTAGTTCTTTGGGAGGCACAGTGGGATATTTTGTAGGTGTTCCTTTGATTCATAGGAAATAGACCCTCCTGGATTGCGTGGCTGATTAAGCTAATAGGATAGAAACGATTAGTATATCTCTCTCTCTCTCTCTCTCTCTCTCTCTCTCTCTCCACACACACGGTGACTGAAAAATAACTCCCTATATTGTAATTTATAAGTATTTTTATATTTGTAATCCACAAGACATTTCAGGAAAATATATATAAAATATCCTTGCGCTAATCTTTTCAATCCTGTTAGCTTAATTATATATATAATTATATATAATTATATTATATATAGTTATATATATTATATACATATAATATAAGTGTATAATATAATATACACACTAAATATTATATATAATTATATTATATATAGTGTGTATATTATATATATATATATAATATATAATATATATTATATATATAGCTTGATTATATAGTGTGTATATATATAATTTATATATATAGTGTGTATACACACACACACACACATATATATAGTGTGTGTGTGTGTGTGTGTAAAGCTAATTGTTTCCATCTGTTTGTACTTTACTTTATTAATAATGATGAGGCTGGGGATTGAATTACAGAAAGCAAGTGGGGCTAAAAAGGTCGGACCACACATCAGATCAATTAAAGTGGCACTGCCGGAGACAGAAAGGGGGAGAAAGAAGGGGGAGTCTGGCCGGTTTGGAAGCAAATGAGTGGCCATAAAGTCTGGAAAAGAAGAAATTTATAGCGTGTCTCCTGCTTCGACGAGGAGAGGAGGAGGCGTAGGTGAGACCAGCCCACCCAACAGAGGGCAAGAACAACTCACTTCGCTCTCCGCCTACTGTTGCATATGGAAAACAAGAAAATTACTAAGTCGAGCCTCCTATTATGACGTCAAGCGCTCTGATTGGTCAGCTCCGGCGTCCTGCCCATTGTTCCATTGTCTCCGCCCCGACCATTCATTGACTTGGAACGCCCAGTGACGACATCCAATCGGCGCAGTTTAAAATGTTGCAATCTGATCTTCATTCATCCACCTCCTCCTGTGCGCGCCTCTTTGGAACACCTCCCATGCGGGGTGGGCAGGGCCAGCCAATCACAGAGCCGTATGCAAATGAAAGGGGGCTGGGATACCCTGATTGGTTCCTTTCAGTGACGCTACAGCTTGGAGCGCGTACAGTGGTGCCTGCGGTGGGTGCTTATGCGTGCAGAAGGGGGTTGGCAGCGTTGCTTCCTCCGCCTTTGAGCCAAGGAGGAGCAAGGAGGGGATTGGTGGAACTGGAGCTCCACCTTTCTTGCAAACTTGATCCTCAGTGCAAAGAGTCACTGTTGCATCCTACAGAGGATCCTATAGGCTCATTTGCCTATGTTGCAAATTGCAAAATACAAATTGCAACATTTTTGGGGCAAAAATGCAACTGCATTTAAAATGTTATACATATTTGTATAACCAACACATCGTTTTTGCAGAAATCCGGACCAAAGGAAAAACAGATTCCCGTTGCAATCCTAAGAGCACTTTCCTGGGAGTAAGCCCCATTAAACTCAAATTTATTGAGTAATAAATTAAACTAAAATAAATATACGTTTATTGAACTCAATGGGGCTTACTTCTGAGTAGACACTAAGTTGTACTGTCTGTAGTGTCTGATTGCACTGTATGACTGCAAGCAGTTTTGACAGATCAGTACCCAATGATTCTGCTTATATTGTGCATGAAAGCACAATTCATGTTGCACAATACTGTAAATTTATATCTTTTAAAATATTTAAATTTTTTTGACAAACATCATATGCATGGTACAATGCATTTCACCTCCATTGTACAAAAAGAGTAGATATTGCATTTTACATTCAATTTGTCTAAAGTGCTTAATATTTTGAAGCCATTAAAAATAAACTCAAGCAATGAAAGTAAATGCTATTGACCATCTAAACCAAATGCAAAATGCAATTTTACCAGACTTATAATAACGTTGTAAAACTGGATTTGTAGTAAACTGTTGGTATACCTGATTGCACTTTCTATGAGTCTCTCCCTCCTTTACTGGAAAAATTCAGATTATATGTTCAATTTTCATATGTTCATTTCAAAGATATACAGAAATGGAGAAATCTATAACCTAAAGTGGGATTTAAATTTTTTTTTTAATTTTTGGATTTGTGCTGTATTTATAAGTAGGTGTGTTGAGTGTTAAGCACCTTACAGAGTGTTAAGATTGTTCCCTCTCTTACATGACTGGCAAATACCATACTTATTGTTTTTTCATAAATAAATGTTGCTTTAAATGTTTAAATGTTGGTTTAAATCTGATCTCCATTTCAAAAGGCTGCATGAAGAAGAAAGGATTCAAGGATTTTATATTCCTAACAGAGTGTTTGCATTTATCTATTTGAATGTTTCTCCCTCAACAATCCCAATCTCTAGCATATTTAAATGTTTGAGGCTGCAATCTTGTACACATTTTCCCAGTAGGAAATCCCATTGAACGATGTGGGGACTTACTGCTAAGTAAATATGGATAGGATTGCACTGCAAACTTAAGTATATTTGAAAGTAAGGTCCAGTAAGTGGAGCATTTAATGTACTTCCTCATAATTTAATTCATGATTAGGACATGGAAGGTACAAGACATTAGAAGCTTCTAATAAAAAATTTTTTAAAAAAGCTTAAGCGCCTGGGCTATCAATTGATAAAATGTTTGAAAAATAAACTCCAATGCTTTGCAATATTTTTTTAAAATCAGTTGAGGAAAACATATTCCATTTTATTGGAAAACATTATTTATTTTGCTTTTGCACAACATGGTGTGAGTAGACTGTAATAACAAATGGGGAACTATATGTCCCAGTGTACAACTGCTAGTAAAATCTTACTGAAATGAATTCAGTTTCTTGTATTTGGAAATTCTGCCTTACAGGATGGGAAACATATTTACCTTTGAATTTATTATGCTTCTTTTTAGTACAAAGATCCTGATGTGTATAGTTCTACAATTACTTTCCATTCACAATTTGCCTTGTTTACCAAACAGGAGGAAGTGCAGTCTCCTTAATAATATATAGAAACTAGGAAACTTGTGGGAAAATGCTCATATTAATTGGTGGTTAATTGGTGGTTTCATACATTTTTGTTAAGTATTCACTAAAACAATTTTGTGTAAAACAGTAATGTGTTTTTATTTTTTTATTTTAAGACCTGATGTTTATACAGTGATGCCTCACGTAAAGAATGCCTCACGTAAAGTATGTTTCACATAACAAACAAAAATTTCTCTAGGATTCTGCTTCACGTAAAGAAAATGCTTCATGTAAAGAACACATTCGTTGGACGTGTTGGCTGGCAGCCTGTTTAAAAAGCATCAGGGCTGCCTAGCGCACCTGCCCATAGTGAAAGCAACACTTCCATGCTGTTCCTCCTGTCGCTGGGTGTCCACTGGGCAGAGGGAGAGAAGAGCAGTGGAGAAGAGGGAAGCAGCTCAAGGCTAGCCAGAAGGGAGCAGGTGAGAGAGCTGCTGAGGATGGTGAGAAGGAGAAAGTGGGGAGACACTTTGAAGGTGTCTTGGATTGCAGCCTCCTAACCATGTCTACCCAGAAGTAAGCCCCATTGTGTTCAATGGGTCTTACTCCCAGGAAAGTGTCTTTTGGACTGCAGCCTAAGTAGACTTCATAAGATCATGCACACTGAATGCATGTTTTGAATTCAATCCCAATGTTCCGTCATCATTTAATATCCAGTTAATATTTTTATATGAATATTTTTGGGGTTGTGGAACCAATCGTCTGAGTTTCCATTATTTCCTATGGGAAAATCCACTTCATGTAAAGAATGTTTCAAGTAAAGAACATGCCTCTGGAACAAATTAAATTTGTTACGTGAGGCGCCACTGTATTACATTTTTCAACAAAAGCAGTTCACAAAGCCATATACATAGCAGTTTATTAAAATATTAATTTTATTTGTTATCTCATTTCTACAGAAGTTGATGTAGATAAAACAGCATGTCTTCATTTATGAATCACATTAAAATATAGTTTATGAGCAAAAACAGTTGTTATCTGATCCATAAACTTCATATAACGAAACACTCATATACTTTGCCTTCCTTAGCTCCAGCATACCCCAGGCATGCATAACCAGAGATCAGAAGATACAATAGTTGAACTCCCGTGTAATAACTGGTAGCATAACCAATTGCAGACCTGGCCACACCTGGCTCAGGATCACAATTTGCTGCCCTATAACACAACACCATTATCCCTTCCTGGGGATAAAAATAATTACCCAGCCTATGGAATCTCTTGCATCATCCTTGGGGATTTTGACCCACTGACCCACTCATGACCACAACTGTGACTGGTTGGAACAATCCAAAAGTGAGAAGCAACAGTGAAGCAAAAAGGGAAGAGTTCTGTCAGTGTAGACATTTTCTGAGTTGGGCTCCAATAAACAATGTAATCCGAGGTCCCATTTACTCCAAAATCATTGAGCTTAGCCCCAATCTGGTGTCACTAAAAGATTATTAATGCAGTCCAAA
The DNA here is from genome assembly GCA_030015325.1 of Cryptoblepharus egeriae. NCBI lineage: Eukaryota > Metazoa > Chordata > Lepidosauria > Squamata > Scincidae > Cryptoblepharus > Cryptoblepharus egeriae. Next base: position 32,233,060 of record JAREYC010000004.1, read on the forward strand.
GCAAGCTAATATGCAACGTTCGCCTGCTATACAAGTATTTGGGTGCATGGAGCCCTACTACATGTTGAATAACCATGGTATACTCAGATGTAGGATTGCAATAATTTTCTTCCACAAAACTGGGACAGGACCCTCTGTCCCATCTGCCAGTATGTGAACACAATCCCCCAAAATCAGGATTGTCCCTGGTTTTAAGGACTCTACTCAGATTATTGTGGTCTTCCTTGCATTACACATACACATAAATTGTATGGCTGTCCTAGAACAGTGGTTCCCAAACTATGCACTATGGTACCTTATGGTACTGTGGCACATTCACAGGAGTGCTCTGAGATATTCCCCTTGGGCTTTCCTATCAGCTCTCCAGCTCTCACCATTTTGGAACTCATTGTGATTTAAAGGTGCTACCGCCTTTAAATCACAAGATTTCACATGATCCAAGATGATGGCACTCATCAGAGCCAGGAAGGAGCTGTGGGAGTACCATGACGTTGGTAAGTTTGGGCACCACTGGTTTAGAACTTCCAAAATCAACTAAATTGAAAAGAAAATGGCATAGGAATCAAGGGAATAGGTCTGACACTATTTATCAGTGATCTCCAATAGCTTACAAAATGGGTGACAGAGAGGAGACAGGTGCCAGGCCATGGGGGGGTATTGGAGGGCAGGTGGGATTTTAAGGGGCAACTGGGATGCCTGGGGCAATGTGCTCCCTCTCTATGGTGTTCTGGGTTTTCACAGGCTTGCTGGGGTTTACTCAAGGTTAGCACTCATCACTGGAAACACTGAGTGCTGCTAATTGCTGTTAATTGGGCCCAACCTCTCCCTTTGGTACAAATTGCTCCAAAATTGAGCCATTCTGGAAGCATGGGATGTGTCAGGCAGAGGCAAAGGGGTGACATGAAGATTTAAGCAATAACATTTCCACATCACCCACATGGTTACCAAAAGGTTGCAGGAGTGGCGTAGCTAATGATCATGTTGCCCAGTGCGAAGCTCAAAATGTTGCCTCAGAAGTGATGTCACAACTGGAAGTGATGTAATCCCCAGGTATTTTATTTTAAAAACTTGGGAAAAATCTGCCGCCTCCTCCTCAGCATTTTCACTGCTAATGGTATAGTTAAAGCACCCATTTTCACTGCTAATGGTATAGTTAAAGCACCTATTTGCTTTCTGGAGTCGAAGAAGCCTCCCCAACAAAATCAAATTTAATTAACTAAAAAAAATTAAAATGGTGTCCCTTACTGGACAGGGAACCAACTGTGTTAGGGCAAGGAAGAATGGTTATTCTTTCCCTGCTCAGTTTAAGAGGAGCACCACTTAGAAATGCCTGTATACACTTATCTGTAACTACAGTATATTATATGTACTGTTTATGGAAATGAGAGCTGATAAATATTCACACCTTATTAGTTCCAAACACTATCAGAATTACATCTTATTGGCAATCAGTATCATGGGAAATTTTTGTGAGAAGAAAAATCCATTTTTTGTTCCATAAGCTTTTGTGTTTTCATTTTCTGGTTCATTGGCCATTACTGTTGATAGAATATAGATATTCCACTGCTGTTTGTTTCATTGCATTCTGCATTAAATTACCTTTCCAATGATATGTAACATGATAGTATTATCACTCATATCCACTCATACATATCCAATTTTTCACAATTTTAGCCACAATTTAGGGGACTCAGCTTGTTGCCCCCCTAAAGCTTGTTGCTGGGTGCAACTGCACCCTCTTCACCACCTTTGCCACTGGATTGTAGGACCCCACTGGTGATGTGATAGGGAATAGCAAAATACATGTGTCCCTTGTTATCCACTAGGGATCCATTCCAGAACCTCCCATGGATATAAAAAAAAATCAGTGCATAAAGAAAACAATGGAAAATAGGTTTAAAGACCAATGTTTCTTGCTCCTCCATTGCATCTAATTAAATAAGGTAGTGTCCCTTATAGTGTCCCTCAATATCTGCAGAGGTTTGATTCTGGCACTGAAAAATGAAATGATTGCTTGCATGATTACCTTTCTACAATAGTAGAAAAGCAGTGTTTTAAACTGTGTTTAAAACTGTGTTTCAGGCCATTCGTATTCAGTCAAATCCATGTATTAAAAATCCATGTACAGTATAACAAGGTTGGACGTGAAGTTGCCTTGATATTAATGCCACTAAGCTCTATACAACATTCCTAAATACAATGAAACATTAAATGGTGGTGAGAATAACATTTTCCCATCAATAACATAGCTGAGTATTATGGAAATGATTGTTTTTTTCTGCACCTAAAGTACTGGCTAGAACCAAGTGCAGTCAAGGTTGTATGTGCTTCAAAATATTCCACTTAACTTCCAAGATTCTGTATCTTATGGTTTTCCCATACAAATGAATAACCCAGAAGGTTTCCTTCTTGGTCTAATTTATTTTGGGATTATAAAAGCAAACTACCAAACTACCATGGATACCACAGATCCCATATCTGTGGTATCAGTTATCTGCAGATGTGTTGTTCCCCCCCCTCCATCACACATTCTCCAGAAGCTCTTCTGAGCCCAGCAGAGGTTCTGCTTTTCTTCCCATTGTCTCTGCAGGACTCAGAATGGCTGGTCCCCTTCGGAGGGCTCAGTTTGAGCCAAACTGGCCCAATGCTGGACTGCAGTATCTTTGTTGAGCCAGATCCATAGATGAAATCCTGCAAATAAACAGGTTTCACCTCTATATGTTAATCACCAGTAGGGGGGAGCTGTTACCTATTTATAAGTTGCTCACTCCTTCTTTGGTTGGACCTAACAGTGGTTTCTTTTTTTCTTATCTGGTTTCTGCCCATGAGTATATTGCATGGACGAAGCAATGAATGGTTGCATGGTACAAAAATCCATTAGGTCACAAAACCTGATCAATAAATCAGATTGGAACCCCCTTGGGTCAGGGGTGTCATTAGTGGGTGGGATCCATCATTTTGGAATCTGGCACTGGGCTTTCCTGAGAGTAAGTCTCATTGAACACAATGGGACTTATTTCCAAGTAAGGAGCTCTGGCATTACTGTAATGTCACATCCTGTTACAGATTTTTAAGTTACAGATTTTTAAGTTTGAAAGAGAGTCCCAACCTGAGAACCACTGCATTAGATTCAGCTGCAAGCTTAGCATCTGAAATTTACAATACTTTACTTTGAACTTGCCCACACTTACTTATTGATTACCTTAAAAGAGAATTGAAATGTTCATGACACACATGCACACACACAAAATACAACAAAATATCTTGTGATACCTAAAGAAGAAAAATCTTTTTTTGTTTTGTTATCATCTTTAAAGTACCAAGAAACTCTGCTGATTTCATAACATTGTATGTTGAAAGAATAAAAGAACCCTGCTTTGCCTTTCAACTGCAAGTGCTTTCAGAAAGCTGAAGCAAATCTACTTGAAAAGAAATCCCTTGTGAAACAAATTAAAATGTGATTCCTGTTTAAAATTATCTGGATTAAGTTAAGCTCAAATGTAAAGCAGGAACCAAAAGGGCAATTGATCTGTCCGTATTAGCGCTATATTAGCACAGGCAGCTGGCAAATCATTAATTAACAGCAGAAACCATCTGAAGAGAGAACTCAGGGGACTTCCTGGGAAATAGGAAGCACTCGTGGCGGTGGCCTGGTTTCTACCTCATAAATAAGAAGCCTGGAAATCCATGTCTGAGTTACACAGTACAAGGTGACTTTACTAGCAGTAGCAGCAGCGTTCAGAATAGCATATAATGAATTAGAGCTTGAGCCCCCAAATGTTCTGCACAGACATTGGCTGTTTCCCATGCAATATACAGGGACAGACAGCTGCCCCCTTGATCCTTTGGCAATAGGCCTACATTTCTAAATTAGTACAATAATTAGCAAGGCCACTGAAGGGCTAAACATTAAGGACCTCTTATCATTCAGAGAAAGTGTCACCTAATTCAAGAGGTTAGATGATTCAAGACAACATAAGCTTGTGATAAACTAATCCCAGGAGATATTCTGCCCCAGAAGGGATGAATATCACAGCTTGAAACCACAGCTCTTGTATTCTAAAGTGTTACTCAAACCTTTTTGCACTGGGACCCACTTTTTAGGAGGACGATCTGGAGGGACCCACCAGAAGTAATGTTATTAACCAGGAAAGGTTGTCATAGCCAGAAGTGACGGGTCAAGCAGGGAAATTTTTAACGCCCCAAATGACCAAATCAAATCAAATTAACTAAGTACAGGTCCCACCTTGTCATAAATTGATTTTTTAATATACAGATTAAACTATACATGAATGGCCACTGTAAATGAAAAGGAACAGAATTGGAGAAAAAGTTAAAAAACTGTTTTTCTTTTGAGAGACAAATACTCAAGCCATTCTTCAACTGAGCCATACAAAGTCATGGAGTCCTTTGCATTTCTAATTGTTGACTGCCCCTGTTTTTTAGTTGTAACTTGTAAAGCTGTTTCCTGAATGAATTATGCTCATAAACCAAGGTACCACTGTGTGTGTGTGTGTGTGTGTGTGTGTGTGTGTGTGTGTGTTCATCTAAATCAAAATGGTAGCAGCTTTTAAACATCCTTGGGGAAAAGCTGACAGGAGAAAAGCTGACAGGATAAACATTGGGTTTTGGACCTCTCATCTGTAGGGGAAGAGGAGGATGAGGGTAGAGAACAAGGAAGTTCTGCTAGCCCACCCAGCAGAAAAAGAGGCTGCGGGAATAAGGGGATAAAGAGACAGGATATTGTGGGGAACTCCATATGCAGGTGCTTCTATGCAAATGCACAAAGTCTCCAAGCTAAGATGGGAAATTAGAGTGTTTAGTGGCCAGGGAGAACATAGATATACCCCCAAATCCAGAGTAACTACGGGAGCACATAAGAGATATTATGTGCACCCGTAGTTACTGCACCACCTAGTGAAAACCTATGGGAAATTCATATTGGAATCCAATCCAGAGTAAGTTGTTCTTACACCGGAGCAAGGACTCCCGGTAGTTACTCTGGATTTTGCCCATAGTGGCCATTACGGAAACCTGGTGTATTGAGGAGAATCAGTGAGACTCTGCTATCCCAGGCTATAAGCTACATACAGTATTTTGGCCAAAAAGCCACATTTAAATGCCTGGCAAAGTTTTGAGGGCAAGAAAAAAATTTAAATATAAAATTTAAATAAACTGACTAGATTTGGAACTTAATGAATAAATTGGCTCAAATTTCCAGGATTTCAAGCAGCAACACACAGCGCAGAAATAAACCCCCATTTCATCCATCCCACTCCAGTGGTGTTTGGTAAACTGAGTCAGAAGTTCCCAGAGTCCCAGAAAGGGCTGGTTTGAGGCTCTCTACAGGCCTCATCTGGCCCTCAGACAGGGATTTGGAGACCCCTGTCTTAGGTAATCAGCCTTACTGGCTTGTGTTTTAGTCTGGTGTGTATTTCAGACATCATGATTTGTAAGTTTTCTCCTTTTTTGCTCATTCTCTTTTTTGCATTTTAGATTGTGAGCCCTTTTGGGATAGAGTTCCATTATCTATTAATTAGCTATTAATTTTTTTTTCATTTTCTTGTAAACCGCTTTGTGAACCTTTCAGTTGAAAAGTAGTATATAAATACAGTACTGTATATAGATAGATTTAGTTTTTATATTCAGTTTGGAACTTTGCTTTTAAACTGTCCTTTTTAAAGAGAATTTCCTCATAAGGAAATGTCCTAGCTCACTGATCATTTTAGTTGCTTTTCTCTGAACTTTTTCCAGTTCCACTATAACATTTTGTGATGTGGTGAGCACTACTTCTGTGATATGAATTTGTGATGTGTCAAGCACTACTCTACATGTGGTGTTACAATTGATTTGTACAATAACATACAAATAATAATGACAGTTCTGTTTTTTATGATCCTGAGCATGGAATTGGCCTTCTTTACCACCACCAAAAAATAGTTCAACATTGTCAAGTGTCAACCAGGAGCCCAGGATCCCTCTCCTGAACTTAACCCATTAGACTACATGTAAAGTTTTGATTCTTTGCCCTTTTGTGCATAATGCCTTTACATTTACATTGAAATGCATCTACTATTTGTGGTCCATTCTTCCAGTTTGGAGAGATCCTTCTGGAGCTCTTTACAGTCCTTTCTGGTTTCCACCGCTGTGATGTTCTCTGAAAACTTAGCCACCTTGCTGCTTAACCCTAGGGGTCTCCAGGTCTTATATGCACAGGTTGAAAAGCACTGGTCCCAGGACAGATCCTTGGAGCAAGCTGCTTTTCACCTCTCTCCATTGTGAAATTGCCCATTGCCCATACTCTGTTTTGTGGACCTCATTCAATTCCTAATCTTTGAGAGGACCTGCCCTCTAATTCCCTTACTGTGGAGTTTCCTCAGCAGCCTTTGGTGAGGGACCATAGCAAATACCTTCTGGAAGTCTAGATATAAAAAATCCACTGGTTCTCCTACAGTACACCCACATGCATCTTGATCTTCTCAAAGAATTTTAAGAGGTTTGTGAGGGATGGTTTACCCTTATAGAAGCCATGCTGATTCTCCCTCAGCAAGTCTTGTTTGTCTATGTGATACAGAATGCTGGACTAGGTGGGATATGGGCCTGATCCAGCAGCACTCTTAAGAAACCATTTGGTTCTTTCATTCTTTGGTTCATTCATTCATTTGGTTCTTCATTCTTTGAAGAATGTTGTTCAAGGCCCCTTTGTGGGGGAAAGGGAAAACATGTAGTTTGAAATTGTGGGGTTCTTCCACTGAAAATCTGACCTTATCCCCTGTGAAAGGACCTCAACAGGAAACAATGCACAGAAGTGCTCTTTTTGTGGAAACATTAGAGCAGTGATTTTTCAACCGGTGTGCCGTGGCGCACTGGTGTGCCACAGATAGTCCTCAGATGTGCTGTGGTATTTTGGAAAAAAGTCATTTATTAATAGGAAAATTGGGGGATTTGAACTCCTTGGTGTGCCTTGCCAATGGTATAGACAACTGATGGTGGGTCTTGTCAATTTCAGTGCCTTATTAATATGCCATGAAAAGGGTTGAAAATCACTGTATTAGAGCATGGGATCCATCCTAGTGTTGCTGCTTCTCAGCATGTGAGAAGAAATCCAGCTACCACTCTATTCTAGTGACCCCATAAGACAATCCACACAGGAGCCAAGCCATATGGCTGATGTGACTGTGGGTCCCCTTCCATTTGAGATATAGCACTGATCTACTTTATAGGGCTGTTGTTCAGGAGAGTCCAGATGCAAAAACCAAGCAAAGAGGATGGTGAACAGCTGTAATTTTATTATAAAGGTGTTAGAACAATTTCTCTCTTCTGAAGTAAGCAGCAGAACACACTCTTTAAAATATATTCCTTCAGAACATGTGAGAAATTGTGTTACTGGGGCAGTGTTTTTGTATAGCACACCATAAAGATTGTTTCTGATTATAAAGCCATTTAAAATCTCCTCAGACACCTTGAAAGAAATGAAGGAACAGGAGGTGAAGGGTTAAAAGGCTACATGATGGGTTTCCTGCCTAAAGCCACAGCAGAAAGTTAGGCATCCAACTGACAGAAATGCCCATAAATGGATGTGCTGTCAGGAGACAGTTAGGAGTGACCAACTGACAGAAATGCCCATATATGGACGTGCTGCTAAGAGACAGTTAGGAGCATCCAACTGACAGAAATGCCCATATATGGACGTGCTGCCAGGAGACAGTTAGAAACGGTCAACTGACAGATATGCCCATAAATGGATGTGTGCTGTCAGGAGACAGGAACAGCCCAAGAGACAGAGACGACCATATATGGAGGTGCTTCCAGAAGCTTCAGCAGTCTGACCAAATACAGTCCTAACTGCCTGAGGGCTGCTATAAAAGGCAAGAGAGAAGCGGCTAAGGTAACTTTTTAGCTGAGCATTCAGACTGGGAAGAGCTTTTCAAGCCAGCTGGGCTCCAGAGAGGGCTAAGGTCCTTAGGATCAGCAGCACCAGGAGGGACTTTGCGCCTCAGAAAAGCGCTGTGGGGCTGTCTCTGGCCCCCCCTCCTCAGGGACTCTCCAGCCTCATGCAGTCGATGTGGGAGTCCCAGGAAGAGGTCCCCTGACGTGTGCAACAGCACAGCTGGCCCAGCGGTCGGGCTGAAGAAGGGGAGTGATCCAAGACCAGCAGAGGTGCAGTTGAGCCCTTCCTCCTTAGGAACACTGCCGGCCCTCCTTGTGTAGCAGCACCAGGGACCAGTGAAGGTGTGGTAGAGGAGGATACCCCCAGAGGAGTGTCATCAACTCTCCTTGACTGGCAGTACAGCAGGCACAGCTGCTGTGGACTCTCTGCTGCCCGCCAGACTGCCTGAGGGAAAGGTGGCAGCAGTGTGAGGCATGCATAGTGGCTAAGGAAACTGATTTCCTATGTGTCCACCATTTTGTGCCTCTGCCTGGCAGCCATTTTGCAGGTAGTTTTCTCAGGGCTCAGTGCATTCCTCAGCTTGGAGGAGGGACTTCTCTCCCTTCTGGGGAGATTTGTGGGGGCTGCGTTCCTGGATCTGAACCATTTGAATTGCCCCTTTTTGTACTCTCCAGTAAATGCCCATAAGGTATGTTGGAGGATATTCAGAGGAGGGCAAGGGGCTGCCTCAGTGTGTTCTTGAAACTAGAAAGGGAAGTGGAAACTTTCTTCTCCTCAGTCTGTACAAAATGTGAACTGGGGGAAGAGGGCATGGAAGCCCACAAAGCAGGAAGATGACCCAAGGAGGCAGAGAGAGAAAGAGAGAGAGAGACTGTGTGTATGTGTGTTTGTTACAGTGAGACAGCATTGCTTTGCAACTTGAAAAACTCAGCGGAGTGGAGGAGCTGCAACAGATCACACAGCCTCACTGACTCTTTAGAGTCAGTCATACTGTCCATCCTTTTTTGGGAGTCAGTGCCATTGAAGATTTCCTTCAATGGAAATCAACAGCAGCACAGTATCTTGGTTTACGAGCATAATTTGTTCCGGAAACATGCTTGTAATTCAAAACACTTATATATCAAAGTGAATTTCCCCATAAGACATAATGAAAACTCAGATTATTTGTTCCACAACCCAAAAATATTCATATTAAAATGACTACAATATGGTAATATACTATAATACAAAATAATAAAGAAAATACAAAAAATACAAAATACAATAAAGGAAATACAAAAAATAAAGAAAAATAAAACTGCACTTGGTCTCTCAGGCTGCAGTTTGCCACTCTTACACAGGAGTGAGCCCAACTGATTATAATAGGGCTTATTATAGAGTAGATATGCAAAGCTAGGTCTCTCGGGCTCCTTTCCATCCCCTCCTTACATAGGAGTGAGCCCACTGACTGTAATAGGCTTACTTCACAGTAGACATACATAGGCTAGTCACTCAGGAGAAGGTGAACAGGTGCTGGCTGACCACTGAAAACAGCCGTATCCTGGCTAGGATGATTTTTGCTTGTATTGCAAGATAAAATTTATTAGAAATGTTTGCTTGTCTTGCAAAATGCTCTCAATCCAAAATGATCTCAAGCCAAGGTTTTACTGTATATCCTTCTGGAATGTGTGTTAGAGTTGCAATTGCTATATTGTGCTAATAAATAAGGTTCTCTCTCTGTTCCAGGAAGCATTAGAGAAGACACTGAGAACTGGAAGGAACCATGTGGAGTGCCACCAGGAACAACTACAAGTGACTTTAAGACAGAGCAACAAGGCAGGAAGGAAGCCCAACACCTGACTAGAGGATAAAATTGGTTGTCTGTCAGTGTTGTGACCAGCATGAAATCCAAATAAAATCAAAACATCTCAAAGGGAAGATACAAAATAGGCATCCTCTGCACTGGGACAAAATCAGTCACAAATCCAACATGAATGAACAGAACAAAGTGTTCACAGAAGAGAAATCATTGGAAGTTTCTGAATGTAGACAAAGCATCAGCACAAACATTCATCACATTCCCCATTAAAAAATACATAAAAAAGGAGAAAGCTGAAGAGAATAAAAAACCAAGAATTCAGATGTTAAACCAGGAAGAGAAAGCTGGAAATAAATCTGATAATCAACAATGATTTCAGAATCATTCCTGTCACTCCATCAAAAAGAATTGAAAAGAATGAGAAATGCCCTCCTTATAAAAATACCACCAGAAGCAAAGAAGATTTTATAAGACATCAAATAACTCACAAAATGGAGAAACAATACAAATGCTCAGAGGGTGGAAATTTCTTGAGAAAGGGATCATATTTGACCACAGATTCAAGAGCCCACACAAGAGAGAAACCATACAAATGCTTGGAATGTGGAAAAACCTCCTGTGTGAACTCAAACCTCACTTTGCACCAAGGAACCCACACAGGAGAGAAACCATATAAATGCTTGGAGTGTAGAAAGAACTTCAGTAGGAACTCTAGCCTCACTTTGTACCAAAGAAGCAACACAGGAGAGAAATCATATAAATGCTTGGAGTGTGGAAAGACCTTCAGTAGCAACTCTCGTCTCAGTTTGCACCAAAGAACCCACACAGGAGAGAAACCATACAAATGCTTGGAGTGTGGAAAGAGCTTCAGCAGTAGGGCAGATAATATTAAACATCAAAGAACCCACACTGGAGAGAAACCATACAAATGCATGGAGTGTGGAAAGAGCTTAGGTACAAAACAAACCTTGACTATTCATAAAAGAACCCACATAGGAGAGAAACCATACAAATGCATGGAGTGTGGAAAGAGTTTCAGTACAAAGCCAACCTTGACAATTCATAAAAGAACCCACACAGGAGAGAAACCATACAAATGCTTGGAGTGTGGAAAGAGCTTCAGCAGTAGGGCAGATAATATTAAACATCAAAGAACCCACACTGGAGAGAAACCATACAAATGCATGGAGTGTGGAAAGAGTTTCAGTACAAAGCCAACCTTGACTATTCATAAAAGAACCCACAAAGGAGAGAAACCATACAAATGCATGGAGTGTGGAAAGAGCTTCAGTACAAAGCCAACCTTGACAATTCGTAAAAGAGCCCACACAGGAGAGAAACCATACAAATGCTTGGAGTGTGGAAAGAGCTTCATTACAAAGTCACACTTGACAACTCATAAAAGAACCCACACAGGAGAGAAATCATACAAATGCTTCGAGTGTGGAAAGAGCTTCAGCAGTAGGGCAGATAATATTAAACATCAAAGAACCCACACTGGGGAGAAACCAAACAAATGCATGGAGTGTGGAAAGAGCTTCAGTACAAAGCCAACCTTGACAATTCATAAAAGAACCCACACAGGAGAGAAACCATACAAATGCTTGGAGTGTGGAAAGAGCTTCAGCAGTAGGGCAGATAATATTAAACATCAAAGAACCCACACTGGAGAGAAACCAAACAAATGCATGGAGTGTGGAAAGAGCTTCAGTACAAAGCCAGCCTTGACTATTCATAAAAGAACCCACACAGGAGAGAAACCATACAAATGCTTGGAGTGTGGAAAGAGTTTCAGTACAAAGCCAACCTTGACTATTCATAAAAGAACCCACACAGGAGAGAAACCATACAAATGCTTGGAGTGTGGAAAGAGCTTCAGCAGTAGGGCAGATAATATTAAACATCAAAGAACCCACACTGGGGAGAAACCATACAAATGCTTGGAGTGTGGAAAGAGCTTCAGTTCAAAGTCATACTTGAAAATTCATAAAAGAACCCACAGAGGAGAGAAACCATACAAATGCTTGGAGTGTGGAAAGAGCTTCAGCAGTAGGGCAGATAATATTAAACATCAAAGAACCCACACAGGAGAGAAACCATACAAATGCATGGAGTGTGGAAAGAGTTTCAGTACAAAGCCAACCTTGACTATTCATAAAAGAACCCACAAAGGAGAGAAACCATACAAATGCATGGAGTGTGGAAAGAGCTTCAGTACAAAGCCAACCTTGACAATTCGTAAAAGAGCCCACACAGGAGAGAAACCATACAAATGCTTGGAGTGTGGAAAGAGCTTCATTACAAAGTCACACTTGACAACTCATAAAAGAACCCACACAGGAGAGAAATCATACAAATGCTTCGAGTGTGGAAAGAGCTTCAGCAGTAGGGCAGATAATATTAAACATCAAAGAACCCACACTGGGGAGAAACCATACAAATGCTTGGAGTGTGGAAAGAGCTTCAGTTCAAAGTCATACTTGAAAATTCATAAAAGAACCCACACAGGAGAGAAACCATACAAATGCTTGGAGTGTGGAAAGAGTTTCAGTACAAAGCCAACCTTGACTATTCATAAAAGAACCCACACAGGAGAGAAACCATACAAATGCTTGGAGTGTGGAAAGAGCTTCAGCAGTAGGGCAGATAATATTAAACATCAAAGAACCCACACAGGAGAGAAACCATACAAATGCATGGAGTGTGGAAAGAGCTTCAGTACAAAGCCAACCTTGACAATTCGTAAAAGAGCCCACACAGGAGAGAAACCATACAAATGCTTGGAGTGTGGAAAGAGCTTCATTACAAAGTCACACTTGACAACTCATAAAAGAATCCACACAGTAGAGAAATCATACAAATGCTTGGAGTGTGGAAAGAGCTTCAGCAGTAGGGCAGATAATATTAAACATCAAAGAACCCACACTGGGGAGAAACCATACAAATGCTTGGAGTGTGGAAAGAGCTTCAGTTCAAAGTCATACTTGAAAATTCATAAAAGAACCCACAAAGGAGAGAAACCATACAAATGCTTGGAGTGTGGAAAGAGCTTCAGCAATACGGCAGATCTTATTAAACATCAAAGAACCCACACAGGAGAGAAACCATACAAATGGTTCAAGTGTGGAAAGAGCTTCAATTCAAAGTCAAACTTGACAGTTCATAAAAGAACCCACACAGGAGAGAAACCATACAAATGCTTGGAGTGTGGAAAGAGCTTCAGTTCAAAGTCAACCTTGACAATTCATAAAAAACGCACACAGGGAAGAAACCATACAAATGCTTTGAGTGTGGAAAGAGCTTAAGTTCAAAGTCAAACTTGACCATTCATAAAAGAACCCACACAGGGGAGAAACCATACAAATGCATGGAGTGTGGAAAGAGCTGCAATAGCAATTCAAACCTCACTTCACACCAAAGAACCCACACAGGAGAGAAACCATATGCTTCGGATGTGGAAAGGGCTTCAGTACAAAGTCAGTCTTGACAATTCATAAAAGAATCCACACAGGAAAGAAACCAAACAAATGCTTCGAGTGTGGAAAGAGCTTCAGCAGTAGGGCAGATAATATTAAACATCAAAGAACCCACAGTGGGGAGAAACCATACACATGCTTGGAGTGTGGAAAGAGCTTTTGTTGGAGCAATACCCTGACTATGCATCACAGAACCCACACAGGATAGAAACCTTATCAATGCTCAGAGTGTGGAAAGAGCTTCAGTCTAAGCTCAATCCTGACTGCACCAAAAAATCAACACAGGTGAAAAACCACATCAGTGCTTGGAGTGTGGAAAGAGCTTCAACTGAAGCTTACATTTGGCTATACATCGAAAAACCCACATGGGAGAAACCATTTCTCAGTATTTGCAGGATTTGATTTCCTGGGAATCCCATCAGTAAGACAATCCATTGACCATATTTTGGATCAGTTTTATTTGGGAGAGGTGTCACTTTCCAGCAGTGGAGATCCACCAGAGATTCTCCAAATGGCATCCACAACCAGCCCAGAGGTTGTGAGGAACTCCAGTCTATGTGACCTACAGAGGAGATAGAAATGAACTTGTTGCACCTATCTATTTCAGATGAGGATGACAGACCAGGAAGATAGACTCCTTAGTTTATAAACTTGAGGGGACAGAGGGTGCAGGAGGGGGAGATGAATGTGACAGAGATGGATGAAGAGGCAGAGACAGTCCTGAGAACCACCCCATGGAGAAGGAGAAGACCGGCGAGGGGGTTAACTTTCAGGCTTGCCCCTGGCAGTTGGCAGGAGAGGTCCCTGTTTTCCCACTCTCCCTTGGAATCCCAGGACAGGGCAGGAAAATGGAATAAAAAGGAGAATGGTGGGAAAAGGCAGGAGGCTGGGTGGTGTGAAGAGGAAGGTCGAGGAGGCTAGGGCATCGGTGCCCTGTCTTAGCCAGAGGCCTTCAAACTACCAGGTGGCAAGGGCAGATCTTGCCTAGCTCTAACCATAAAAAACCCAACTGTAAGAAATTCTGTTGCTGTTGACTGCTGTTGAAGTCAGTGATACTTACCTTTTGCTGTTACATGTAACCAAGTCAAGTGCCTTCTGAAAAGAAGTAAATTGTATTTGCCTTTTCATATCTAACTTGTTGCATGCGGGAATTTATTCCATTGCTGGACCAGATGGAGACTCAAAAGCGCTTTGTGACCCCCAATCAGACCCTTGGAACCTTAGGCACCATCACAGAGGTCTTTAAAATGGTTGAGAATATTTATATCTGAGGGTGCTATAATGGATCTTTGGTAACGAAGTCTGTTAGAGCTTCTAATGGCTCTCTGTCTCTCTGTGTTTGTGTGTGCATGCATGCGTGTGCGTGCGTGTATGAATGAGTGTAGGAGAAAAATGAGGCGGCACACAAGAGATTCTGTCATGAAGAAACTATTTACATATATGTATATATTAAACAGCAGTCAGTTTAGAATCATAAGACATAAGAGCACAATCATAAGTCCAGACCAAATGTCAATTTCCACAAATCACCAGTCAGAGCATGTAAAAAAATGTACAGCTACAGAAAGATTTCAACTTGCTACCTTATCTGAGGTAACTGTGACTCGCTCTGAGATAACTCAGATTCTGAGGTAAAATTACCTCAGGAACTAGAGACTTCAGTTAACCAATCAGAATGTCTCTTCTCCATATGTTCAGTTGGTATCAGTTTCACCTTAGCTAAGGATAGACAGGCAATAAAATACAAATTAGCCTCATATAAAAGCTGATAAACATCCCTGTAACTGTTTGCGATCCAAGTATCCAAAAGGGACCAAATCTATATGAACCTGAACACACACTGTGTGCTCCAAGGGAGATTTGTTGCATGCCATGCCCCTTTCTGGGGTGTCTGTGATCTGTTTAAATCAAACCTGTCTCCTTTGAAGTGTCCTGTGCCTGGTAACTGGGGTGAATAATGCTCAAGTGAACCCATAAATCAGTTTGGTGCTTTTCCCATTGCCAGATTTGCCTTGAAATAGATGTTGACAGTGGGGCAGGAGTGGGCAAGAAGGCCACAAAGCTGAGCCACAAGAAGCAAAATTGTTTGCACCTGGGCAGCACATCCAGCAGTTATAGCAGAACCCAGGTTATTGTCGGCACGCTCAAGGAGCCAAAAGACAGGGTTTTTTTACACATTTTGCATGTACATCTCTGATTTCTTTTGTATACAGTGGCAGTCCGAAACACTGGCATACAGGGGCACATCTCTAGAGTGCTACCCCCACCTGGACATACTGTACTCCCGAACATGCACTGCTTTCAACCCAGGACCATAGCCAGGATTGTAAAAGTGGGGGAGGGGCAATTATGCCAATTACCTATACTGGTGTATATCTATACAATATAACAATATTTGCATAGAATAAATAGCATATATGTATATAGTATGTATTTGTTTACACAGAAATAACATGCATCTTAGCTTTTCATTTTTCACACCAACGCAGACTAAATCCGTACAAAAGTTCAAAAGCCAAGAAAAGCCCCCAGATCCCATGTGGGATCTGTAAAGATCCTATAAGGATCCCGATCCACCACTCCCTCCCTCAACATAAAAGTCTTGCATTAAATGAATTCTAAAAGCCAAGATAAGGTCCCAGATAATCCCTTGCGCTCTCCTATATGTAAGGATTTTTCACACACACACCAAGTGGTGTAGCTAATAATCATGTAGTCCAGTGCAAAGCTCAAAATGTTGTCCCAGAAATGATGCTACAACCAGAAGTGATGTCATCCCCAGGTATTTTTAAAAAGAAAATTGGGGAAAATTTTCCTCCTCAGCAGTCTCCTCCAGCTCAGGAGTTCAGCACCCATTTGTTCTGCTGCTGGTAAGATCTATTTGCTATCTTGAGTCAAATAAGATTATGTTGTCCAGTGAAATTGCACCCCCTGCATCGCCTAACTATGCAACTGCCCCCAGCATAGATGTTCTGCATTCAATGAACGCAAAGCCAATAAAAGGCCCCAGATGATCCCATGTGGTCCCTCAACAAGTAAGGATCCCCCTGCCCCTCCAAGCAAGCATTAATTTTAAAAATATATCTGAAAGCAGAAACCATCCAGGGTTTCTCCAAAGAGAAACATTTCTCCCCAGAAATGCATTTCCACCCCCCAACATCAATACCTTTGTCATAATCTGTCAGTATGTTGACTGATATTTGTGTCCTGTGACTGTTTATGTGCCACAAGAGTGAAGAAAGACACAGTGGAGTATATTAATTATTTACTGTATTTACAAGTTTAGCATACCCCCAAATCCAGAGAAACTATGGGAGCATGTAAGAAACTTAACATGTACCCCTAGTTACTGCACCACTTAGTGAAAATCTATGGGAAATTCATACTGGAATCCAGAGTAAGTTGTTCTTATACTCGAGCAGGGACTCCCCATAGTTACTCTGGATTTTGCCCATAGTCTAACACAATCCAAGTCATACACATGAATTAAGTCCTTCAGTCTAATTCTCCTCAGAGCTAACCAGTATGCTTCTGCTCTGATGAACAGCTGAGCTCCAACCATCAAACAGTTCTCCAACCATCACCAACCAACTGACAGATGTTCAAATCTGAACATTCTATTCAGCTTAGCTTTCCTGAACCAACTGTTAGATTCATAATTCTATCATTATCTATTTGCATGATCCAGAATAGAATACTCTCTAACTCATGCCAACTGATGCCAGAAGACCAGAGATGAGAAGCAGGCTGTAGGGCCCTGAAGTGGGGTGGGCATGATCTTCCTTGCCACTCCTTGGAAAGTCAGAGCAGTCTAAGCAGGCTTAGTTCTTTCTCCCCCTTGTAATGCAAAAGGGAATTGCTAATGGCCCCTTGGCCTAGACCTGACCTGACTGAACCAGACTGTCTTTAGAGAGGGGTAAACACTCAGGGAACAAAAACCAAAACTGAGGCCATCCAAAAAACCAAGACAGGTTTCTGTGAAAAATGCTAGGAGGGGCCGGCTGCTGGCTCAGTGGGAGACATACTGCCCCCCAGCTATGGCCCTGAGATTAAAACATACATTAGTGTTCATGGTGCATAAATATATTTACAAATTAAAATGCTTCATGAATATTGCCGCTCTCAAACATCTGAAGTATAACATAAGTGATGCTTATTATTATTGGCATCCTTCAGTCTCGAAAGACTATGGTATCGTGCTCTGATTGGAGGTCCTGAAACAACATCTAGTGTGACTAAAGAGGCCAATTTGAGAGTGGCAATCCCTTCCACACTGAGGACAAATAAATTCCGTCCCCTGCCCAGATCCCAGGTTTCGCTGCTTTCGGGTCTGTCTCTTTGCTTCAGCCTGCCTGAACTAGTGTCTCTTCCAGTTGGAGAAGGCCATGCTGGGTCTTTTGCCTCCACGCTGAACGGTCAGAGGTCAAGGTTTCCCAGCTGTTGATGTCCATTCCCAAGGTGTTTAGATCCCTCTTGCAGATGTCCTTGTATCGCAGCTGTGGTCTCTTTCTTGGGCGCTTTCCCTGCACTAATTCTCCATATAAGAGATCTTTTGGAATCCGACCATCAGCCATTCTCACGACATGCCCAAGCCAGCGTAGACGCCGCTGTTTCAGAAGTGTGAACATGCTAGAGATTCCAGCACATTCCAATACTGCGTCATTTGAGATTTTGTCATGCCAGGTGATTCCAAGAATACGTCGGAGACAGCGCATATGGAAGGTGTTCAGCTTCCTCTCCTGCCATGCATAAAGGGCCCAAGACTCACTGCAGTACAAGAGTGTGCTCAGGACGCAAGCTCTATAGACCTGGATCTTTGTATGTTCCGTCAGCTTCTTATTAAGCCATACTCTCTTTGTAAGCCTGGAGAATGTAGTAGCCGCTTTACCAATGCGTTTATTCAGCTCAGAGTCTAAGGAGAGAGTGTCAGAGATAGTTGAGCCAAGGTACACAAAGTCATGGACAACCTCCAGTTCATGTTCAGAGATTGTGATACAGGGAGGTGGATCCACATCCTGACCCATGACTTGTGTTTTCTTCAGGCTGATTGTTAGTCCAAAGTCTTGGCAGGCTTTGCTAAAACGGTCCATAAGTCGTCGAAGGTCTTTGGCAGAGTAAGCAGTAACAGCAGCGTCATCGGCGAAGAGGAACTCATGCAAGCATTTCAGCTGGACTTTGGACTTTGCTCTTAGTCTGGAAGGATTGTAGAGTTTTCCATCAGATCTGGTCCAGAGATAGATTCCCTCTGTTGCGTTTCCAAAAGCATGCTTCAGCATGACTGCAAAAAAGATCCCAAATAAAGTTGGTGCGAGGACGCAGCCCTGCTTTACTCCACTTCGGATGTGAAAGGAGTCTGATGTTAAGCCATCAAAAACTACAGTGCCCTTCATGTCCTCATGAAAGGACCTGATGATGTTGAGGAGCTTAGGTGGGCATCCAATCTTGGGGAGGATTTTAAAAAGGCCATCCCTACTAACCAAATCAAAAGCCTTTGTAAGGTCTATGAAGGCTACAAAGAGTGGCTGTCTTTGTTCCCTACATTTCTCTTGCAACTGTCGAAGGGAAAATACCATATCAGTGGTGGACCTGTTGGCTCGAAATCCACACTGTGATTCAGGATAGATTCTCTCTGCAAGCACCCTGAAGCCTCTTCAGTATGACACGGGCAAGCAGCTTCCCTACAACACTAAGAAGAGAGATGCCACGATAGTTGTTGCAGTCACCCCGTCACCTTTGTTCTTGTACAGTGTGACAATATTAGCATCCTTCATGTCCTGTGGTACTCCACCTTCCCTCCAACAAAGGCAGAATATCTTGTACAGTTCAGTGGAAATGGTCCCTCTACAGCACCTCAGAACTTCAGCAGGGATGTTATCTTTCCCGGGTGCCTTGCCAAAAGCAAGGGAATCCAGGGCTTCGTTTAGTTCTTAAGTGATGCTTATGCTAAGCATATTTGGCCATTCCTGCCACATAATGTCACTACCAACCTCTTCCAGAGGAGCTATTTCAAGCCAAAGGAAGTTAGGAAGGAGGGTCATCCAGAGGCAGTCATTTGGAGCACCAGCTACAGAATTAATGGCTTCCATTGCAGGCCCTTTAGGCATGGGGCCCAATTTGGTCACATTGCCATAAGGATGGTTATGTATAGATGTCAGTTGATTTTGGGACGTATTTCCTAAATACAGTGTTTTGCTTCAACTCCACAGTTCAGAGCTAGTCAAATATAATTGATAGAATATTTCTGACTGAAAGATCTGGATTCCAATCTATTCTAGGACATAAATTTAGACATGGCAGACGTCTCAACCTTACTTTCCCAGTCTGTGGAATGGGAAGTAACCTATACATCTCAGGCAAACATGATGTGCCTTGCAACCGCAAAAGTGTCGTCTCTAACATTTCAAAAACTATAATAGAACACACACACACATCTGGTTCTTTATAATTTATATCATATCCTGTACTGTTTATAATTTATAATTTACAGGATTATATAAAGTAATCCTGTACTTTATAATTTATATCATATCCTGTACTGTTAATGTGATGGTTTTCCCCTTCTTTCATTCAGAAGGCAGACATGGCCACAGAAACACAACACTAGATTCCTCTTTTGTTCTTGGTGTGAAGAATTATGTATGCTTCAAAAACATTCTTTGTTCACCCAGTTCTGTCCCTTTCTGCTTTTTACATGCCTCCCATGTCATCATAACTGCTGATCCGTTTATGCAATGGATCCATCCCTGCCTTTTGCATTAATGGACAGTTCCCCACCAGCATTCAGGCAGGCTGCTACTCCGTGTTCAGACAGCACGCTGCTGGACTGTGATTTATGGCATCTTTCAGACAGTTTCCCCTGGCAGCAATGCCCAAACAGGCCATAAAGTTGCAGCATCAGCTCTGGGAGGAGCTCCCATTTGTTCAAATATTGCATGTTCAATCCCTGGCCTTTTCCCAGTACAGGCATCCCCCACTTTCTAACTGTTTTCTGATGGTTCCCCTTTCAACATCTTTCAATTATACCCAGGATTCATTCATTCAACACATTCTTCACTCTTTCAACCTCTTCTTCAACCTCTCTCTGCTGGTCTAAAGGCTAAAATTGTCTTACCTGATGTTGATTTGCATGTGACATGGTGATCAAACTATTTTTGGCATTTCCTTATGACTTTCTTCAGTAACTAACCATCATTCACATACATGTTATTCAGTGTCCACACATGCCTTTGTTCTTTTTACTATAATTTGTTATGCATTTTGGCTATATGTGTTATCGTTTAGGCTTTTGAAAGTGATATTTATGTCTTTTTGGTGACTATTTTGCATTTGCAAGTTGAAAAAGACTTTTCAACAGTTTCCTCTTTTGGATGGTGCTCTGGTTCCTAACCTGTCCAAAAAGAGAGGATATTTTGTCCTATAAGAACAAAAAAGCCTTTTCTGAAGTCTTGGAAAGCAGCTACTATTCTGTGTTGACCGAACTAAGCTAGGCGGTCAAACAGTCCACCTTATTTCCAAGGCGGGTTCATATCTGTTCCTTGATTATTTTGTTCTGAAAGCAGAAGCGGCTAGGTAGCATCAGATACTCACACTGGCTTGTACTCCTTCCCTTCAGCATCAAGTCTTCTTCTACATGACTCCAAACACAGTCACTACATATTGTCTCAATTACTTTATGCCTCTTGTTTACAGGATGAGTCACAAACGCTCCAATCATATATTGAATCATTAAGCAATGATCTCACTTTTCCAGCTGCAAGAACAAAATTTGCCTTTAAGTGCAAACACAAATATGACATGAACAATGATTAATTAGAAAGAAGGGCTAAAATTTAAATATTTCCTAATTCCACAATGATAATTTTATATACAGAGGATGATGTCATCAAATGTGCAAACAATTCATAGCCTTTTGCGGACTTCTCAACACCAAGCAATGGAGTTTGACAGACATTTTGTTGGCTGAATAAACATGGGTTCCATATGCATTCTAACTTACCACAAACTGCTATTATTCAGTTTATTGAGGCTTATTTTCTGCAAAACATCTGCACTGCAGCAGGAGCCCCTTCTCTGGCTGTGTGGCAGCTCAAAAGTCATCTCCACATGTCAACAACACTGCCATATATCACTGTGGAACTTCCAGAATGCCTATCACCAAGCTGTACATGGTGCACCTACAGTGAACATTGGGTGTCAGCTAGGTATTTATGCTCCTTGTCACATGGCTTGTGGCGGTGGGTGGCGCAAGTAAGACACTGTGCCTGTTAATCAGAAGGCCAGAAGAATTATGTTATGTCTTCATTAGATCATTGTTCCTATGAAGAGTTCCAATGATCTTAGCATGTAGTTATGTTACTTTTGTTTAACTATTATAGTTTCTTTTTCAAATGGCATAAATCAGTAAATAGGTAATCAATATGAAAGATCTTGAGAAATCTAACTGAAAATGGAGCACAAATACAAAACAGAATAAACAACTACTGTTTAGCCTCCATTCGTTTTAAATGAAATTGCACAGCATGCTCCACTGAAATGAATGGAAGTGTACCACAGCATGGTGAAGTATGACCACTATAATTACAGTTGATATTCTGCTAGGAGACTTACTGCTCAGTTCAGCACAAGCAGCATGACAGTACACTTTGCCAGTGTGCCAGGCATGTGTGCTGTCATAAATGTGCCATATCCCTACAATCCAGAGTAACTATGGAAGCATGTAAGAGACATTTACGTCGACTTTTGGCACCACGTAGTGAAAACCTATGGAAAATTCATATTGCAGTCCAGAGCAAATTGTTCTTACGTCAGAGCAAGGACTCTCCGTAGTTACTCTGACTTGTGCCCACAATGCACTTTGCAATACCATGCCATTCTGACATATTGGTGGGCAGGCCAGAGCCTTCCTTCTAGAGTTGGCACATAGATGGAAACCTGTTGGAGCCAGTAAGAATAGCATAGGGATGGGGGTAGAAGTTTGATAGGGGCTGGGACTTGTGTCTGCAGTATCACTGTCATGATATTGACCTTTTGCTGCTATTGAGGCTTACATTGGGCAAGAGGTCAGATTCCTCTTGCCACAAGGAATCCTCCACCAGCTGAAATTCCCTGTGGGATGCAACATAGTCTGCGCTGGCATTCCTTGCTGAATCAGCAAAAGGAAATTTAGGAAGGCCTGATCAGCCCAGCTTCCAGAAACCTCTGCGAATGCGAATACCTTTCTTGGCATTAAGATTACAACAGAACAAAAACATCAAAAAAGAAGAACAATATTGTAGGGAAGGGGTTGGAGTATGGAAGGGAGAAAAGGGGGAAGTTAATTCAAAGGAGGGATAAAGGATAGGGAGGGAAGGGAACTAGTTGGAAAGGATAGTTTAATAATTTGATTTAAAAAGCTAGCAACAGCAGTTGTAATTTCTGGCGAATTATCGCTCAGTAAAGCAAAAGTGGGGTCGATGAATGGGCCAGGAGGGCACCACAAAATGGGATCCAAGTACTGTTTACAGAGCGAGCAATGTGATGGACATCGGATCAGGATGTGCTCAAGAGAATCAGGTTCAAGTAGGCAAAAGGGGCACAATCTTAGATTCTGGGGGGTACGGGAAAACCTACCACGATGGAGCGAGGAGGGAAAGATGTTAAGACGTGCCAGCATAAACGCTCTTCGGAGGAAGGGATTTTGCAGAGTGAAAAAATATTTAGGGGTTGACCTTGAACTGGACAATGACCGAAGGACAGAGGGGAGCATACTGGATTTAAACTAACAGAAAGAGCAGCAAATTCTGTTTCCCGCAGTCTGTCTTGGATTAGCTTAAAGGCTTTGCCAAGCTCAAGATCCACAAAAGATTCTAGTGAAAGACCTAAAGAATCGAGTTTAGAGATGATTTTTTGGAACCAGGTGGACCAGAAGGGGTCTCTTAACAGGTCGTTCAAGAGAGAATTGGGTGGGAGGTTTAAGTGCAGTCAAAGCCAAAATTTAAATGTAATGGACCATGCTATCGTGGGAGGTAGGTGGATTCCTAACTCTAAGGCTAGAGTTGCAAGATGAATAAGATTGGGCACACCAAGTATCCTCCTGAAAAAGACTGCTGCCACTTGATCCAGGGAATTGTCAACTGCCGCAATCCATATCGGGACACCATATAGTAACTGGGAGATAATCTTGGCCCTAAAGACCTGCAGGGCTGCGGGTACGAACTGGTTGCCATTTTTATAGTGGAAGCGGGCTATCGCTTTAAGATGATGATGGGAGGTAGAGATAGCTAGCTTCCTATGGTCTGCCCAATTTAGAAGAAAGTGAAAGAGCAGACCTAGGTATTTAAAAGTAGGGACCTGTTCATAAGTAGAATGATCTATCTTCCAGACAGACGGTGACCAAGATTTAGAGAAGACTAAGATTTTGGTTTTATTATCGTTGATTATCAGATTGTTAGATGAGCAATAATCCCGAAAAATAGAGAGAGAACGAAGGAGGCCAGATTTAGTTAGGGAGAGAAAAGCCGCATCATCGGCATAGAGTAGGAAAGGGCAGAAACCTCTGTATGACCAAAACCACAGTGGCATTTTGTCTCTCTTTTCAAAGTAATTTCTATAAATACCTGTCTCTATTTTTTTTAATGAAAAAATATGGAGGAGAAAAATATACCTTTATATTTCCAAAGCCGCTGAATGAATAAAAAGAATTTCCCCTGCTAAACAGTACCTTTCAATACTGAATAAGTTTACGAACAGTTCAATCTGGTAGGTCAAGATGGGGTCAGATTTCTTGACCTACTTGTGCCCATATCTTGATAATCTAGAAAAGAAAATCAATTTTGGTCTGAGACTTTGTGAAGAGCTCATAATTGCTTTAGACTACAGCTCAAAATTGCTGCGATTTCTGCCACCTTTCAATCCTTAAGAGATGGGGGTATCATTTTTCAAGGCCAGAACACTGTCAGGATTAAATTGTGTAGTAACCATGTAAAAAGCTTTCTAGTTGGAATTAGATTTCTTCTCATCATTGTAGCCCTTGGCTGAAAACCAAGACACTTTCTTCACCATTATCTATGGTGAATTCACATCATGTTTTTAAAAAATTAACTTTGGGGAAATAAATCTATTGCCTCTCAAGGCCAAATTTAGTGCTGATGGGCACATTGTGCTTGTAATGTGATGGTATAGGAGAGACTCAGTACTAAATTTGAACCTTACTCTTTGTTTACTTTACAGTATGATGTATTGGCCAGTGTTGTCTCTGGGCCTTCAAACAGAAATTGAATGCTATGTATTTTTTATGTTCTTACAATATAGCAACACTTACAATATTGTGTTCTCACTATAGAAGTTGTTTATGTTTAACCTAGTCCTCTTGTATCTTAAGTCATAACTGTGCGTCATTGAAATCAGTCAGTCATGACTAACTTAAAGTCCCATTATTTTTACTTGATCGATTGTAGGTTAGGGTGCAATCCTAACCAATTTTATGCAAACACAACTCTCTTGTCTGCTTGTTCCATGTTGTGGGAGGCTGGCACATGTCTGTGCACTGCCTTAACCACCCCAGGAGTATCCTCCTATTTCAGACCTGTTTAAGGTGTAAAATGTCCAAAGCATTTGAAACATAAATTCTATATGATCTTTAGAACACTTTTCAAAGTGTTTATAGCTTTATATTCACCATTTACTTCCTCCTTCTGATCTGTGATGTCAGCAGTCTCAAATTTTCAAATACCATCATTGTATAAGTAGACCAGCTGTTTTATAGAGCAGACCCAGAGAGATTTTGAGCACAAGCCTAACTCAAAAGTAAGTCCCACTGTTTTCAATGGGTCTTACTCCCAGGAAAGTGTCTTTAGGATTACAGTCTTTGTCTCCCTGACCTGGTTTATTTCAGGTGCAAGAAGTAGACCCTCTGATTAGAAACATTAGGAAATCATTTTTACAATTTTCCTTGAACATTTCAATTAGACAGTCAAAAGTACATACCCAGTGGGGTCACTAGAGAAAGGCAGGGAACGGGGTAAGGTTAACGGGGCTTATCACCACACCACCATATCTCCCTTTGGTGATCTTTGGATCCAGCTACCATATGCTCTAACCTTCTATATTGTTTTTGCCACTTGCTGGCTGGATTGTATGGTGGTTGGACTGAAGCAAACCAAAGATCACCAAAGGCAGTGGGCCCTTCACATTTAAATCAATGCAAGAGCCCATTGATTGGAGATGTGATTATGGTACATCATTAATTTAACACCTCCCCCTCTCCCCCAAAAAATTCTGGAAAGTTAAGCTCCAGGTATGAACCACTGTCTTGGGTAGGATCTATCGTAGGGATGCCTCTGTACATTTCTGTTGTCAGATTCCAAACAAAGTAGTGAATTGACAAAATAAATGAATTGACTGAAAGGGAAGATAACATCTTATGCTAATATTTCTAGACCAGTGGTTCTTAACCTGGGTTTGATCCAACCCCAGGATTTGGTGAGTCAGTCTCAGGGGTTTGGCAGAGGTGTGTGTCCATTCTGTTCGCCAGGGTTGCCAGCTGCATTAATATATTTTTGTTATGACATGTACTTTTCAGTGGTGGGCTCCAGGAGGTTTGCACCTACTCTATAGAACTGGTTGTTAACAAGAGATATTACATATAAAGTTTAAAAATAGCCATTTAAAAGTGGCTGCCAGGCGGGCATAGGATTGGTTGTTAATTTCTTTGAATCCCATCACTGGTACTTTTGTTATTTTTCCAACTATGAAGGGTTCGGTGAATGCATGTATGAAACTTGCAGGGTTCAGTACCTCCAACAAGGTTAAGATCCACTGCTCTAGACAGTCAACTGCTGTCCTCACTGCACCCTGTTTAGCTGCATAACTAGAACTCAGTGTTGGAATCAGGGTCTGATAAAGCCAGTTGGCCACAATGAATAAACCAACCTCAAATGTTGCCAGGTCAAAAGGAACATATGGGAGAGCTTCTCAATCAGTTCACAATTCAGAAGAGAAATTGCTTCCTCCAGAAACTTTAATGCTAGCTCAGTCTTGACTATTGCATGGAAAGGCTGATAAAAGAAACTCAGTAATGATAAAAGCAACTGTATAATGGCATTTATACTGAAAGGTGACAAAGTCTGCAATCCTAAAGACACTTTCTTGGGAGCAAGACCCATTGAACACAACAAGTAGACATGGTTAGGATTATGCTCACAATTAAAATTAAATTCACTATATGGATCGTCCAATAACAGAGATGTTGCTTATAGACAGTAGTGGGGTTCAAATAAATTAACAACAGGTTCTATAGAGTAAGTGAGGATTTTGCCCCCCCTCCATTGAACTCAATGGGACCAGTGGGATTAACAACAGGTTCTATAGGTGAGAACCTGCTGAAGCCTACCTCTGCTTATAGGGTTAATAAATTAGCCCAGCCCTATTGAACTGTGAATCTAGTATCAGAAATTCCATCTGATTCATTTCACATAAAATAGAACAGCAGTATACAAACCCCTGCATGAGGGCCAGATGTGGCCCTCGGCAAGCCTTCATGCAGCCCTCTGCAAGATCTCTCCGTAAAGGCAGGGGGAGTTCTGGTCCCCACACCTCTGGAGGATATACTGAGGGCTGGGGAGGATATGCACCTCCTCTCTCTGGGTATGAACAGGTTTGAAAATAGATAGATAGATAGATAGATAGATAGATAGATAGATAGATAGATAGATAGATAGATAGATAGATAGATAGATAGATAGATAGATAGATAGATAGATAGATAGATAGATGGATGGATGGATGGATGGATGGATGGATGGATGTCACCCTCTATGTTAGAAAGTGTTTATGAACTGAGTTTAATTCATTTATTCATATCCTTTCTAACTCTTTCTAACTCTAATATATTCATTGATGTAAATTTATATAAATTATTTTTTCCCAGCCCCTAATAGTGTCAGTCAGATGATGTTGTTCTCCTCTCCAAAAGTTTGCACACCACTGAAATAGAAGAACTTGAGACACACAATGTGGAGACCATGATGATGCTATGATTTTAAACATACACCAGGGGGCACCATGCTACCACATATGCCACAATTCTGCCAGTTCTTTTTTACCTCCCTTTTTGCATATTTGTAGATGCAAATGAAACAATATACAGCTATTTTAAACACAGAACATTTCCCAAGGGGGGTAGAGAAAAATTCCAAATGAAGACACATTCTTTTCAAAACAGAAGGTAGAGATGTTTACATCTTATAAAGTGGAAAACAAAGAAAAAAACTGGTTTAAAAATATGATCCTCTTGCTACTATTGTTGCTGATAGCACCGGTAGTGAATTTAACAGCAATGTCCTCTTCATATCTGTTGCCATAATGCACCACATCAGTTCTAAATCTGTTCAGTTCTTTTTCCTTTTTAAGGAAGAATTTGGCAAGCATTTTATTTAGCTATTTTCCTTTCCTTTTTGCACAGATCCTGCTACAGTTTCCCTCCTACTTGTAGTATTTTTAGAACTCTATTCCAAGTCGGATAGACTGATTAAGCATTGCTTCTTGAGAAACTGTCTTTAGTTGTTACTGGGGAAAAAATACTCACCCATTCACCCTTCCTCTACAAATGCTAGCCAGCTTAAGGCACCCTTTCAGTGTGCCTAAGGGACCTCTAGACAAGCTGTGGAAGGGCTCAAAGAGGCAGAAATATCACATACAATCAGGGTGACCAGATGCCAAATGCAAAATCCCTGAATGGCAAGGCCAGAATTCCTGCCCAAAGGCAAAAATTCCTAGCCCCCAAGCCAAAATTCCTGCATAAATTCCTGCAATAAAAAAATTGTAGAAAACCCCAAAAATGTAAGACAAGCAAAAATAAGCTAACAACACTTGTGTTCTCTCCTGTATTTAATTTCAGTACTATATTACCCCTTTTAAAATTGAAAAATGATGGAACTCTCTACTCACTGTGGCTGTGAGAGAGACAAAAACTCCATTATACTGGCACAATTATCTGGGAGGAAGTCCCATTGTATAATGGAGTTTCCTTCTGGGTAGACACAACACAACTAGCATGGGGCTCACACATTTTCCAATTCCTCCACCTTACTTGGGGCAGCTGGGAGGTTGAAGCCGCGGTGACGGAGCGAGGCAGCGGTAGGCAATCAAGGAATAGCAGGCAAGCAATCCTGGGAGGCCGGCGATGGAGCATGGAGGCAGAAATAGACTGGCAGCAGACTCATGGGGTGGGCGGCTGCGGCGAAAGCGGCGGGCGGCTGCGATTGCAGCCCCGTGAGGAGAGCGCGCCAGAGGCCTTTGCCAGCTTGCTGGCTGAGAGTGATCTGAGCCACAGTGAAGTGGTGAGAGGGAGGAGCTTCCTTCTCCCGCTCACTCTTTCTCCCACATGATGGTCCGCCCAATGATCAGGACCAAAGATAACGCATGCCCCAGACACAGCCAAACAAGTGTGCACAGCTGCAGCACACCAAATTTAAATGGCGGCCATTTTCCCGGAGGCTGGCCACGTTTTTCCTGAGGAGGGGCTTGTTTTCCGGAGGCCTCCTGGAAATTCCGGAGGTCTGGCAACCCTGCATACAATAGAAATTGTATGGTAACTATATTTATGACTAGCAAAAAGCATACCCGCGTTGTGGGAGTAAAATTCCCCCATATGCCATCCCCCCATATGCATCAACCCCCCATGCGCATCAACCCCCCATGCACAACTTCCCCCATGCATAATTTCCACAATGTGCATCAACCCCCCATGCACAACTTCCCCCATGCACAACTTCCCCACATGTGCAACTTCCCCACATGTGCAACTTCCCCCTGCACATCAACCCCCCATGCGCAACTTTCCCCATGCACATCAACCCCAATGCACAACTTCCCCCCTGCGCATCAACCCCCCTTGCACAACTTCCCCCATGCATAACTTCCCCAGTGGTGGGCTCTAGCAGGTTCGCACCTACTCTATAGAACCGGTTGTTAACAAGAGATGGGACATATAAAGTTTAAAAATATCCATTTAAAAGTGTCTGCCAGATGGGCAGAGAACCGGTTGTTAATTTCTTTGAAGCCCATCACTGAACTTCCCCCATGTGCATCAACCCCCCATGCACAACTTCCCCCCTGCGCATCAACCCCCCATGCGCAACTTCCCCCCATGCGCAACTTTCCCCCATGCGCACCAACACCCCATGCGCTCCAATCCCCCATGTGCAGCATCCTCCACAGTGCAACCTCTTCCTCCTAACAACATCCCCCCAGTGCACCAGGCAAAGAGCACCAAATTGGCTGCATGTAGGTCAGTCTTCCATGTTAAGTGTAGGACAGAAACATG
The DNA here is from genome assembly GCA_030015325.1 of Cryptoblepharus egeriae. Lineage (NCBI taxonomy): Eukaryota > Metazoa > Chordata > Lepidosauria > Squamata > Scincidae > Cryptoblepharus > Cryptoblepharus egeriae. The sequence continues at coordinate 32,262,528 of JAREYC010000004.1, forward strand.
CTGCACCCCTTTTCAGTCCCTTAAGGGTTAAATTTCTCCAGGTGGGTTCTTGGTGGGTGTTCAGGTGACAGAAGGAACTCCCAGAATTCCATGCTTCAGGCCCAGCAGTTGGGGCGGAATGTTGATGAGTCAGCAATTCTCCAATGCAAAGTATAGGGAGGAAAACATGTTGCACCCCTTTTCACCCCCTTCCGGTTGGAATTTCCGAAACCAATTCTTAGTGCACCCCTCCGCCATGGAAGGAACACCCTCCCCAAATTTCACACTTCTAGGCCCACTGGTTTTGGCAGGGGGTTGATGAGTCAGTGAGTCAGTCAGTAAGTGAGTCAGTGAGTGACTTTTCTCTTTTATATATATAGATTATGATATAACAACAGCAGCCTGGATCTGAAAGGTATGTAGTAAAAATTACGTTTCCATCCATATGCAGTTTTGTGTAGAGTTTTGTGCCGCATAAACGTTTTTACTCTGGTCTGTTTCTAGTAAAAACTATTAAACTCATTTAAAAAGTCACTAGTTCTATCTATATAGATAGAACTAAATAAGCAGATCCTTAGGATTCTGCCATACTCGTGCTTCACACTAGTAGCGCAATCCCAACCTCTGGTTAGGCTGGCACAAGAGCCGGTACAAGTCCCATGCTGGCTTGGTGGTGTTTCAAAAGTGCCATAAGGCAGTGCACAGACATACACCGTTCCGCAATACTGTGGGAACAAGTTGATAGATGAGGTTTTTGCTGGCTTAAATTGGTTAGGATTGTACCCCCAGATAGATACAGGTCTGCTGAGAGCTGGCATTAGGTATAGGGCAAGAATGCTGGATTGCCCTCTCCTTTCCTAAATGAAGTAATAAATCTGTATTGAAATGGGTTTAAAGCTGTAATGGAAATGCAGCTTTGGATAGGTTGAGATTGAGGTGGACCAATTTATTTTGTAATAAATTTGTTTTGTAGTGTATGGTTTATTTTGCCATGGCCTCAGCTCTGAGGAACTGAGCCCATCTCCCACCTTCTCCCCCTACCCTCCTCAGTCCAATGTAGTAGGGATCAGTGATGGGCTTCAAAGAAATTAAGAACCAGTTCTCTGTCCATCTGGCAGCCACTTTTAAATGGCTATTTTTAAACTTTATATGTACTATCTCTTGTTAAGAACCGGTTCTATAGAGTAGGTGCGAACCTGCTGGTAGGGATGTATATACAAAGAGGTGGGGAATGGCCAGCTATATGTCCCACATGTTTTTCAGAGGCTCTCAAGGAATTCTATGGAACAAAGGAAAGTATGGGTCATAACTGAGAGGTGGCTAAGCCTGGCCCTCACACAGGAGGTTCAGAACCCCAGAATCCCCAACTAGACATTTTCTCATGTATGTGAACAGCCATCATTCATGTGTTGCTTTTTCAGAACACATTTTCGCTCCAAACAAATACACCATGTCATGGCCTCTACCAACAGAGATGCCATGGGAAGATTTAGTATGCTTCCATCAACCTGCACAGTACCACTATTCCTGAAGTTCATATGAATTCCTCTTTTCTGCACATGCATGTGTACCTATATATATATATATATATATATATATATATATATATATATATATATATATATATATATATATATATATATATATATATATATATATATATATATATATATATATATATATATATATATATATATATATATATATACACACACACTCACTGCCACCTATCATAATACCAGTGACTTTAATAAGATTATTGCATAACAAACAAGTCTGTTTATATTTTTTGGATGTCCCCTCACAAAATGTAATCATTTCGGTTTGTTGAGTTCCCCCCTCACCGAATTATCAATTTCTGTCTGCTATCTTCCTGCCTCCTTTCTCCCTCACATGAGATTTTAGAACACCCTCCCAGGGCCAGCCTGTCCATGAAGCTGACCAAGGCGGTAAGAGCAGCCTTAGGGCAATGTGGTCTATGGCATGTGTTGGAATCTGCACTTTGAAGCTCCACATTGGGGAATGTTGGCTCTCCCACCTCTGCTGCTAGCATCTGCCACCCTGGAGGTGGGCAGCACATCTAGTGGAGTATAGGCTTGCTTGCCCTCCCCTGAATCTGTCTGGCCTGAAAAGGGCCTCCCAGAAATAGTTGGTGGTGATGTTATGTTGCCACCAATTATGTCCAGGTACCATGTTTTGCATGCAGCATCTCAAGCGTCTGGTTTGCAGTGCCTGCAGTTTCCATAGCTGCCTGATGTGGCTTCCTGTGCAAGCACCCCATATTGGGCGCCACCAGTCCTGAAGCTGGCCAGTGTGAGGCAGTCACCTCAAGTGGCCAATTGATTTTCTTCTCCAATTTCCACTGCTTTTTTTCTCCAATTCAAAAAGAAAGAGGGATGAAGCCTCTCTTCCTTTTTTAAATGTAGGCAGGAGGTGATGAACAGAGCGGTAGCAGCATTTGGTGCAGCTTTTTAGGGCCAATCCAAGATCTCCTGGTGTCTGATCCCAGAGGTGTAACTAGGATTTTTGTCACCAGGTGCAAGAGCTCATTGCATCTTCCTGTGATGGACCTCCTCCCATTCCAGACCATACAGAATAAATTGCAATATCATATGCACAGCCTAAACACAGTGGCATCATTAAGGTTGGTGTCACCCCCATTCACTTTATTCATGTATTTTAATATATAATAGTACGTGTCACTCAACAAATCAGTAAACAACAAAAACCAGTTGTCAACGTGATGACTACACAACTGAATAAAACGTTCTAGGATGAGTTCTGATACATGGACGCAAGAGCAAATTCATACTAATACCTCACAGGGGTGTCAAACTCATATCGTACAGAGAGCTGAAGTTAGCATTGTGTTTCCCAGGCGCTATAGTCCAATATTATGCATGTTTGCTCAGAAGTAAGCCCCATTATTGCCAATGGAGCTTACTCCCAGGAAAGTGTGAAGGAGAAATTCTTGGGGGCCACTTGAAATGGAGAGGCAGGCTGCATTCGGATGGATTTGACACCTGTTCCTTGCTATGTTTATAACAACTCTTCAATTTCTCTTGGAACAATCAGTCTTATTGGTTAGTTTGGAGTTAAGAAAATCCACTTTATGTTGTGTTTTTCTTTTCTTGATATTTGGCTATAATTTTTGATACATTACATATATTTTTAATATGGTTTGTTGCATTCTTGTTTAATTTTATATAACATGATAACATTCAAAACTACCAAGATTTTCACAGTTTTGGCCAGTAGTGGTTTCATCCCCTCCAATCCACCATGGTCCATACCAGTGGTGGGCTGCAGCAGGTTCGCACCTATTCTATAGAACCGGTTGTTAACTAGAGACAGGACATATAAAGTTTAAAAATAGCTATTTAAATGTGGCTGCCAGATGGACATAGAACTGGTTGTTAATTTCTTTGAATCCCATCACTGGTCCATACCCCATAGTTGCACCATGCCTGGTCTCTCTGGGAGGTTCAGACTTCCTTATCCCCCTCAATTTTTCAGTATTTAGGAAGGAAAGCTTATTTTACTCCATGTTTGGGGTTGGAAATTTTATGGTGATTCTCCTAGATGATTTTACTGTGGTGGTGGTGTTCAAATTACTTATATACATTTAAATCCATTTACGAGTATTGTACACACTGCTATGGGACTTAATTAACTGAGGTCTAAAAACAAACATAGTTATACACTCAGACATATGCATCAAAATATGATGTACCACGGCTAATGGGTGCACAGTTACAGACATCTAAGTGTGGATTCACTATGTGCTGGGTTTCTCATGCAGTACTTAGGACAGTGCAATACTTCTTCCTGTTGCATTGATTGAAGCTCTTCCTGAATTGATTAGGTTCTGCCAGTAACCTCTTCTCTCCTTCTCCGGAGAAAGCATTTGCACTCTTCTGTGGCTTCAAGACTGTCAGGAATGATGAATAATGGGACAGGGATAAACTTTTAAAGTGAATTTAATACAGTAACTAGTCACACACACCTTTAAGGAGCAAAGATTAAATTGTGCCCCTGTTTAATACGAGTGTAGTTTAGTTTTTGAATAAAACAAACCTATTGTTTTTGGCAAAAATCTGTAAAAGACCGTCTCCTACATTTGATCTCTGAAAACAGAAGTATTTCAAAAGAAATATTTCAGGGGAAACTCACAACTTTATTTTTTTTAAAGCGCCAAAACATTAAAACTTGCTTCTGTTTTACAGGCAGGGAACTGATGTTGATTTGTCCAAGGATTTGGTCAATTATGTAACCCGTATAGGATTTTGAATCCTCAACTCCCAAATCCATAAATTTGGACCATTTTGTAGAAAGCGCTATTGTGATTCTATATTTGTCCTGGAGGTGGGTTTCTCTGTACCACAGTTGATTAGGAATAAACAAAAAGCTGAGAAAGAGAAAAATCAGCTTATATTAAGAATCATAAAACAAGGTGGAAAAGTGCTCCCCACATACTGATTTACTGGAAGCTTTAAACTGTTGCATTCAACAACACCAGAAACACAGCAAACAATATGCTAGGCTTAGCCCTTAATTACTTGCCTTGCATTATTTTTTTAATGAAGAAAAATACCGGTAAATCTAAGAAATGCTCACTCAATAGGAATGTAAAGTTTTACAGCACACTTGTGTTCCTGAATAAATACAGCAATGCACACCAGCTGGAGCTGACAAGCATTTCATTGGCATTTCATATGGGAGCTGCCCATACAATAGCCAGCCAGGGCACTCTGTTCCCAAACCTTTGGAATGCAGCCCTCATATCAAGCCAAGGTTTATTAGATTGCGTTCATAGCGCTATCACATTTTTATTCATTCAGCAGCTGCCAAGAGACTCCTTGAAAAATTTGTAAGAAATATGGAAAGCAAGAGCAATAGAGACTAAGAGCACAATCCTAACCATGTCTACTCAAAAGTAAGCCCCATTGTATTCGATGGGTCTTACTCCCAGGAAAGTGTATTTCGGATTGCAGCCCAACACCAAAATAGATCCATCAGGTACCGAGCTATGTATCTGGGGCCTTTCTGAAATATGTTATGTAGACTTAGGAATCTCAACGGTAGCACACAAATTAAAACATCACAAATGGACTAGTGTTGTTGTCATTGGTTGACATTTTCCCCAACTTTACTCTGTTACATGATATTTGAGAACATATCAAAATTTCCTTAAAAATTATTACTCTTCCACCAAAGTGTTCCACTACGTAACTGTGCCAAGATTAGGAGTGCAATACTTACTGAACCCCACTTCCATGTCATATATGTAGATGTGTGAGAAAATTGTGAAAACAAAATTTAAAAAAACATTTAAACCACTTCTCATTTCTGTAAAAAAAAATTGAGAAAAACAAAACTGTTTTATTTGGTTTTTATTTATTACTAGTGGAATTTACCTGTTGTTGCAGGAGTAAAATTTCAAGAATATTTGTGGATCCCAGGCACAGGCTGAGCACTGCTGGGCACTGACAAGCACCAGAGGTTACCCGGGGGCAGTGGCGGGCAGCAGTGGGCATGTGGCACCCCTAATGGGCACCACCAGGCACCACTGTGCAGTGGGCACTAACAGGCATTGTGCATCGGTACTGAACACCAGCAGGCACTGGACATTCCTACCAAACACTGGGCATCAGGCACCACTTTGGGCACCACCAGGCAGCAGCTGAACAGTGGGCACCACTTGGGCACAACATTTATATGGGAGTAAAGGCCCCCTGACTAAAATGGGATTTATTTCAGTGTAGGCATGCATAAGATTGGGCCCTGAGGCTGTCAGTCAGCCCCAGTGTGTGTGCAGCTACAACCGGAGGCCTGGCAAGCCTGACCTGGCCCCCTGCACCAGAGGTCTTTAGGTGACCCCCAGGAAAGCTCTAGGCAACTCCCAAAGGGGTCCCGACCCCCACTTTGAGAAACACTGCTCTACTGGGAATGAACTAGAATGGGAGCAGAGGGAAAACTTGCTTACATAGGAAGAGGGGAAGAATTTGAAAAAGATTGATAAATGGATTCATACCACATTCAGCCATTTGGGGTGCTGAGTGGAATGGAATTACTGTATTTCATTACATTCAACACTCCTCTTTTGCACTTATGATATTTGGTCACACTGGAAATGGGGCATGGATTCAAATCCCCTCTCCCACATTTTTTTTTTTGCAAGAATTCCCTTCTACCCAAACACTCCACCTGAATAAACATGGCTCCTCTTGCCTAGTTTAGGTTAAAGATCATATTTCTGAAGAATTCTGACCACATCAACTGTAATGTATAATTGTGGTAAGCTTCTCAGTAGCTGTCTGTCCAAAAGTTTAAATGGCATATAGGAATAAGAGATTTCCCAAAGTTGGATAAATTGCATAGATGCCAATTAGGTGGTTAGCCTATGGTAGGGGGCCAAGAATTTTTGTGATGCTATATAGGATTAGGCCCATATTCTTGTACATCACAAGCATTTTTGTCCCCATATTGGCCACTCAAGGTGTTCTCTAGTAACATTGCCTCAGGGATCACAAAATAGGTTTTCCTTCAATGGACTTGTGCCATGTCTGATAAACCTTTACTGAGCCACTACAGGCATTCCCCCACTTATTGGACGAGTTAGGGACCATCCAAAAGTGAAAACAGTTGAAAAGTGGAACTCAGGGTGCAATCCAGAGTAACTCTAGGGAGTCCTTGCTCCGGTGTAAGAACAATTTGCTCTGGATTGCAATAGGAATTTCCCATAGGTTTTCACTAGGTGGTGCAATAACTAAGGGTGCACGTAATGTCTCTTGCGTGCTCCCGTAGTTACTCTGGATTGTAGGGTCAGTCTTTTTTCAATTTGCTAATGACAACCGGCCACCAAAAAAGACAAAAACTTACAAAAGCCTTAATACCTATTTATTAACACAGTCAAAATACATAACAAATTACAGTAAAATGAACAAAGACATGCATGGCAATGAATTTCTTATATATTTGAATGATGGTTATTTACTGAAGAAAGTCATCAGGAAATGCCAAAAACAATTTGATCACCATGCCAAGTCAACATCAGGGAAGACAATTTTAGCCTTTAGATCTGCAGAGAGAGGTTGAAAGAGTGAAGCGTGTGTTGAATGAATGTAATTAAAAAGTGTTGAAAGAGCAGAACTGTGAGAAAACAAACCATCAGAAAGTGGAGGACACCTGTATTTATGTTGCCAACCCTTAACAACGCAGTCAATTTCAGCTAGATAAGTTTGTATTACACATTTTAAATGCCTTGACCAGCATTTATGAAGTATTTATTCTGCACCAAGAATAAAGGAGATTGACCAAGGAGATGTACCAAGAATGAAGGAGTTCAATCCTAAGCTTCCCAGAGGAGCAGCAGCACCAAGATGTCTACTGTTGCATCCTATGGGCACCACAGTAGCTGCTGGTGGAGTGCAGGGGAAGGATGTTCCCAAGGAAGAGGAGAGCTCTGTGTCTGGTTTTTCAGCATGACAAGGAAGATAGGATCCAGTGATGGTCCTTCCAACCAGTCTAACCCCTCTCATGAACCTGATCCTCCCCTCCCTCTGCCCTCTTTTTGCCTGCCGCAGAAAGCATTACCTTGCCAGGGAATGGCACCAACAGATACTGGCACTTCCTTCTCCCAGAGTGTCAGAAATGTACTTTATGGCATGTTTATGGTATGTTTATAATCCAGTGCTGGCACTAAGGCCAAACCGGATAGCTGGAGAAATAAAATTACATTTAAATAAAATATCTATTGAGTGTGTGTAGAAAATAAGGTGAAATTTGAGGTAAACAGTTTTTTTCACATACAAAGCTCAGTAACTTCCCTTTCGCTGCTATTAATGTGTTAGGGAGGTAAAATGAATTGAGGGTGGCATTCTTCCCACTGTCAAGTATCTTTGAATGCACAGGGCTTTCTCGTACTCAAAATATGAACTAGAATGTTCTACAAAGTTCTAGAGCTCTCAAACTTTAGGAACCATCTAAAAATGTTTCACTTTATTAGCTAATCAATCACTAATCACTATAATGGTGATTAGGCAGAAGTACTTCCAGTGCCGGATTTACCTATAAGCTATAGCTTAGGGCCCCACTCTCTTGGGGGTTCCAAAAAAATTTAAAGGAAAAAAACTGGATGTATGTTTCCAAAATATAAGATAAAAAACAAATAAAATAAAACCTACTTACAGCAACAGTGTTTTGTGTTGTGTAGGCTCTTATTAGGTCCATAAATTACCATATAGCATATATTCAACACAAAAAACAGCAACAATTTGTTGTTGACAAAGGACAGCTGGACATATAAAGGGCCCCATATTACCTTCAATAGCTTAGGGCCTCATCAAACCTAACTCCAGCCCTGAGTACTCCCCACCCTCACTTAGTGCCAGGTTGTTTGATGTACACAGTCTAAGAGCAAAATCCTTACTATGTCTACTCAAAAGTAAGCTACATTTTGTTCAATGGGTCTTACTCCCAGGAAAGTGTCTTTAGGATTGCAGCCTAAGTTTCACAAGGTTGCCTTGGTGGCACTCGTGGGTTCTAGACCCACGTTTTGGAAACGAAATGCTTCCAAGACCTGTTCAACACTGGCACAGAGCTCCACTGCATGTGTCTTCACAGAGTCTATTGAGATTTGCATTAATGATGGACAAATCACATCTACGTGACAATTGAAATTCATATATCAGAGCAAATACAGTATACTGGACAGAGCATTCTATCTGCAGAGAAGAATTTCTGAACCCCCTCAACCAAGGATTTTTGGGAGACCTGGTGAAAATTTGGCCGCCACACCATATCTCCTTCCATGCACATACCAGATAGAGAATGACACTGTGAGCTTTAAAGATTCAGAATTTACCAACCTGAATTCTTGTTTAGGATCACCATGGGCTGGGTGGATATATCCTTTTAGGACTAAAGGCAGGATCCAGGACATAGGTTGCCTAACTCTGCTTTAAAATGTTCAGAAACACTTCTTGTGCATTGTCATGTTAGATTTCTTACACTCAGAGGTCTTTTTGAGAGTGTAAGCACCTGTATGGAGTACTGGCACCTCTCTATGCGTGAGCACCGGCACATCTGTGGCCTCCAAGTAGATATGCCTATGATTACAAACAACATCTTCATAGTGAGTACCCCACCTTTATAAAATCTTCATAATGTGTACCCCTACCTTTGTTTTCTAGGAAAAAAATGCACTGCTTTCCAACCCTATAAAGTATTATACCCAGTGATGGGCTTCAAAGAAATTAAGAACCGATTCTCTGTCCATCTGGCAGCCACTTTTAAATGGCTATTTTTAAACTTTATATGTACTATCTCTTGTTAAGAACCGGTTCTATAGAGTAGGTGCGAACCTGCTGGTGCCCACCACTGATTATACCCATCTTAGAACCAGAGAAGTAGCAACTCAGTGAGTTCACAGCAAATAAAGATCTGAGCAGTGGAGGAGGGGGGCAGAAAAGAAATTCCTCCTGATTTATGTCTTGTAGGCACTACCTTATACCAGCTCTCCGAGATAATAAATAGTTTCCGGATAGAATTGAATTCTGGCATTTCTTCTAAAAACACAATATAATCCTACCAGCTTCATTGAATATCTGAATAATTTTTATGGACATTCCTTATAATCAGAAAAAAGTGACACGGTATCTGTATGTACCAGCTTCTTGCTCTATGGTTGTGTGAAAGCCAGCCTTTTGCACAGAATGTTGTTTTACCATCTTTTGCCACATGGAAAATATGAAGCCGCATGAAAATATAAGAAAATATGAAGCAGCATGTGAAGGAGTGATCCATACATAATTCAGTGTAAAGTGTAGGTAGAACTCTTTGCTAATGAGCACCTGGTTCTTAGAACCGGTTACTAATGGGACATAGAACCTGTTGTTAATTTAGGTTATTAGGGCATCGAACCTGTTGTTAATTTATTTGAATCCCACCACTGGGTGTAGACTTCCACATCATAACCTCTGTATATTGCACGACAGTGAGGATCAGTAGAGACAGTACACATAAAGAGGTAATTAAGAAAAGGACCCCAGTTCCCTTGACAACAGTGGGAATCTCATCCACTCTATTATGGCACATACACTTATGAGTGAGAAAGTATGGTTGTCTGTGACCCCCTCCCCCACTGCTACTCTTTACTTCATTCTCTCCACAATTCTCCAGGTTACTGTCATTATATTTTTATATGTAAAATGCCGTGATTGTTTAATTGTGCATTTTAGGACTAAACAATTCTGATCAAATTGGCGCCATCAGAGCTTGAGTCACCTAGTGCAGGAGTTCAACACATTACCCATACACATCATGCAAAAGGCTTACACTTCATCATTCATGGATGATGGCTTCCGAGATGCAATACAGTTGCAAAGCTCATGCGTGCATGCCACCCTCAGGCCTCTCCAGCCTGGCAAGCCTGCTCCTCACAAAGCTGGAGAGATCTGTGATGCACCTGCATGTTGCAAGGGTGCTCCTTGCTAGACTAGAAAGATCTGACACACCTGCACATTAAACTTCTCCAACTTAGCAACATCTCAGGGTGAAGAGACAGAGGGGGCGACACACCAGAGGGTTTGTCAATCTCCTCTGGTGCATCACCACCTCACCGCATCACCTGGTGTAGACCATACCAACCACACCCCCTTGGTGACTCTCCTGTGCAGAAACAAGTGTTACGGTGGAGAACGTTCACCTGGAAATAATTAAAAATGGCAATGGGATGAGGAGGATGAGATACCTAGATGAGTTCAAGATACTTAGGCAAGCAAAGCTGTGTGCTTGCTGTGTGTGTGCTTGTGCACCACCCCGGCATGTGCACACATGCACCTTGCCAGCTAAAAATTCACTCCCCAAAGCAGAAATTTAATGAAATTGTCACTGCAGGGGGAGGTAAGTTTTGGATGGAAAACATGCAGGGAAAGAGTAAACCACTTTAATTATTTTAGGCAAGCAACTTCCAAGCAGATCCCAGTTCATCAGATTCCTCCACCCCATAGCTGGGGCTCTTCCAGATGAAAGCCTGCCTCCAGTTTTCCCTTAATGAACCTAAGAAGTGTGTCATGTACACTGAGAAAGAAGCAACCATGGACATATCACTAATGCCAAGTGGTGGGATTCAAATAAATTAACAACAGGTTCTATGTCCTAATAACCTAAATTAACAACAGGTTCTATGTCCCATTAATCCGTTCTCAGAACCAGGTGTGCAAAGGGTTCTATAGAACCTGTGATAACCCCCTGAAGCCCACCACTGACTAATGGACAGATCAATTTTCAACTCTCTTCAGAACTGATTAATACCTAGATTTAGCGAGTATGGCAAAATAGAAATAAATTCATATTAACGCATTCATATTAAAGCCTGCAATAACCAGAAAGGTTTATGATTTTGTACAGATGCCCAGTGATCATTAGTAAAAGTTGTAACACTACTGCTAGAAGATCATATTAAAAGATAATCCTTTTCTTCTCTAGACAGTATCTAACATATCTTGAAAATGAACAAAAAAACCAGAGCTAGTGCATCAGAAATGTCATTGTGGGAGCACTTGCAGATCCTAATCATGAATTCAATTCTGTGCTGTCTGCGCAACTGCTTTCAGGGAACTGAGGTTTGAGCAGGTGCTAGAAATTTGGCCAAGGTACAGTAGTATCTGGCTACTGTAAAAAATCCCACCCCGTTTGTTATAATGGGAACAATGCTGAGCACAGCCTAACAGCCAACCTCCATCAAGACAAATTGTGCTCTACATGATTAAACATAAGAGGATTATATTTTAGTTAAGCAAGACAATGATGAACACTACTTCTGCTAGTGTACAATGGCCATGTCATCTAACTCAATTAATCACAATCTTGCACAAACACAGTAAGTCTTGTAATGTAGACAAGGATGAGATAAATGAGCCTCTGTAGGCCTTGTGTTTCATTGGGCTCTTGAGTTGATCAAGCATATTTAAGCAACACCCTTGAGCTGATGAATCCTACCAGACATGCACATATGCTCACCTATGCACAAGGTTAGCTGGGTGTCCAGAAGTGCAGTACTCATGATGCACCACATAATGTTCACCACCCGTGGTTTCAAGTGGTGCAATATGTTATTGCTAGTTTGATCGCAGAACAGGATGAGGGGACAGTAGCGTGTCCTGAATGAATGACCCTCTTTGTCCATGAAATAACACTATGAAGCTCAAAAGTATTCATCAGGCCCTTTCAGCTTCTTCTATGGGCACCAGATATATGGGAAGGGCAGGAGCTGTTCACAGAATACATGCAATTAATACTCCTGAGCACTTACAGCTCTCCTTAGAAGGCAAACCATTAAGTACAAATTATACTGTTCCTTTGCATTAAGCCTAAGAAGGTATTTAGTTCTTAGTAGGAATATTTATGTATTATGAACATTTATATACCACTTTCAACAAGAGTTGAAAGAAGTTTTCATAGTAAAAAAACCAAAAACAAATGGTTCTCTGTCCCAGAAGAGGTAATAATATAAAAGTAGGAGTAAAATGACGGAAGAAGGGAGTAATGTAAAAGTATGTAGCATCTCCAGTATATGATGCTTTATACAGAGTGAAGAGTCAAGGCATAATTGACCCTCCGCCCACCCCATGGGATGTATAGTCCAGGTTCTTGCAGTACAGCTCTACACCCAGATGGGCACCATTCCTTCCTCTTTTCTAATACTATTGGCAAGAAGGATCGGTGCCGACTCATGTTGAGATTTGTTCCATCCCTGACAACATTATTCTGGCCATAAAGCAAAAATATTCAAGCAAGGTGGCATGTCAAAATTTATTTAAGGGATTAATACCCCAGTTTTCCCATGCCACCACAGATGACAAATGTGGCTTATGAAACTTTGGTAGTACACTGATCTAGAGGCCTGCAAGCTGCTGTGATCAAACGGCCCCTTAAGACATTTGTGTGAACCGGCTTTTAAACCACTCTAAGCCTGGTCATCATTGGCTTTGTTTCAATCCCTGGATTAAGATGTGGTCTAGATCAATATCAAGACACAGAAGTATAAGGAATTTTCAATTTGAAGGGAAAAAACTAGTGAAAATTACTAGAAATTTTACTCAAAATTTATTAATTTTTTTTTAAATTAATTTAAAAAAAATTTAAAATTCCTTTAAAAAGCATTGTGACTTTAAAAGCAGTAATTATGACAATTACTTTAATTGTAATAAAACACATCCTGTTTCATGCCATTAGCATGCCGGTTCATGTTTCATTTTCTAAACATGGAATGTGGCAAGCAAATGCTTCAATGAAATATTTCCAAGTAATTCAAGGAGGCACAAATCATGCTGTTTTTAACATACTAGGTTTTATGCCATTGGCACTAACCAACCAAACATAAAGACAGGAAGTTCAACTTATAGATGGGACCTTAAAACACTTACTACAGCATTCCCAGCTAATGTGCAATGTTGAGTATCAATTTTATCGTTATTGATGAATAACTAAAGAAAAATAGTATTGTAAAGCCTTTCACATCCTTTAGCTCTTGAACCCAGTCTTGTTATCCTGAATTCAGCGTCATTTTAGTCAGAAACCTTTCTATTGATCCTGTCTTTAAAATCCTCTCTGGAACCCACCTTGGGATTGATCCTAGGAACCCTTGATCACTTGCAAAACTGGTTTTAAACCAGCTCAGCAGCTCCTTTTGTGCTAGAGAGTGTGTAAAACATCACAGGTTATTCCTTAAAGCTCTCAACTCCTACGTGATTCTTGGGTGTCCACGTTTTTTTTATTGGTATTGATTTCATATACAGTGCCTATAGTTTTCTTTTATTATTTCTTTTTTCCGACAGATGGCTATAGGTCATTAGCAAATTATCGAAGTTAACAAACACACAGATCCAGTGAATCCTCCAGTAAGCACATCTGAGAACATTAAATTCTGCATTTAAGTTTGTATCAAAGAGAAACAATGAGTTGTACCTTTAGTTAACATCCTCTTTTCAGTAAACAAGGAGAAGTCATCAAAAGTGGCAATACACAGTCATTATTAATTATCCACTGGCTCTTTAGATAGAATATAGAAGCCCAGGGGCATCACTAGGGTACGCGTCACCCGGTGCAGGAGGCCAGCGCATCACCCCCATACGTTGGGCGGGGCAACAATATGAATGGTGGGTGTGGTTATGTGCATTGTCCCACCTCCACTAGTTCTTTTAGCCATACATTTTAATAAAGTGGTTTGTTTCGCTGCATTCTGCTGTAAATTGCATATTCAGAGGTGTATAACGTAATGGGATTATTTCTACAAACCACGATTTTAGCCATTTAGTTCACGTGCTGCCACCCCCTCCAAAGGTGCCTCCTTTCTAATGCCCTAGTAATGTCCCTGATTGGGACCATTTTGGAAGTCTTGTACTCTCCTGGACTGACCATACTCAAGGCATGCCTGCTTACCAGTAAACACAGCCGTGCAGTTCACATCCATTTTCAATGAATTTCAAAGCAATCATCAGGGACCTCCTTCTGGGGTAATTTTTGGGGGCTGTGTTCATTGGATCAGGACAATTATGGTGTCCTTAGGTTCCTCTCAGCCTGCCCTTTCCAATGCACTATGGCCTACTCATGAGTAAAGCCACAATAGGTGTCATTTTCATTCTCCATAGAGTTCAATGCATACTTTTAGTTTTTAGTTTTTTGGCAATAACATTTGATAGGAAGAAGATATTTCAAAACTGATTTTTGCATTGGATTCTGCTCTCCAATATGAATCCAATGGCATATGATATGATGGGCACACCATTACAAAGTTATGTGTGTTTTTAAGTCACATCACCAGTGCACATCACCCCCCTTTGGCAGATTATCTGGTGTGGACCGTACCACTCACACTATCCTGGTGATGCCACTGTAGAAGCCATTTGTAAATGGGCCTGGAATAGACCTTAGACATCCATGAGGTCACACAACAGCTTCTCCAGTCAAGATCTTGTAGATTGAATTCTCTATGCCTGTCCTGTTGCATCCATGCAATAACAAATCTGTGTATATGCAGCATTTTATTATTTACTAACGAAAAGCATACCCACATTGCAGGAGTAAAATTTCCCCATATGCCATTCCCCCATGGCACATCAACTCCCCCATGCGCATCAGTCCCCCATGCACAGCATCCTCCCGAGTGCAACCCTTCCCTCCAAACAACATCCCTCCAGTGTACCAGGCACCAAGCACCAAATTGGCAGGTTGTCAGTCTTCCATTTAAAGTATAGGACAAAAACATGCTGCACCCCTTTTCAGCCCCTTAAGGGTTAAATTTCTCCACATTGGTTCTTTGTTTGTGTTCATGTGACAGAAGGAACACACTCCCCAAATGTCATGCTTCTAGGTCTGGGGGTTTCAGCAGAGCATCCCTCAGCCACCAGTTCTTCAATGCAAAGTTATAGGGAGGAAAACGTGTTGCACCCCATTTCACCCCCTTCCAGCTGGAATTTCAGAAAACCAGTTCTTAGTGCACCCCTCAGTCATGGAAGGAACACCCCCCCCCCAATTTCATGCTTCTAGTAATGGTCTTTGCTGGCCGTTGATGAGTGAGTGAGTGAAGAATTTGATGCATACAGCTAAGAAATCTATGCCACGCTGATTTCAATGAAACTTTAGTCATAACTGGCAGCAGGGGTGCCACCAGGCCATGAAGCAGCTAATGATGATGTAGCCCAGTGCAAAGCTCACAATGTTGCCCCAGAAGTTATGTCACAACTGGAAGGGATGTCATCCCAGGTATTTTAAAAAAGAAAATTGGGGGGAAACCTGCCTTCTTCTCCACAGCAGAGCACCACCCATTTGTTCTTCTAGTAGCATAGATAAAGCACTTAGGCTGCAATCCGAAAGGCACTTTCCTGGGAGTAAGACCCATTGAACACAATGGGGCTTCCTTTTGAGACATAGTTAGGATTGTGCTATTATTTCCTATCTGGATTTGAAGCAGATTTTGTGCATGCCCCACTCTCCCCACAACAAAATCTAATTTAATTAAGTAAAATTATGAAAATTGTGACCCCTTTCGATTAGGGAAACTGTGCTGGGGCAAAGAAGAATGGTTATTCTTTCCCTGCTAAATATAAGAAGAGCACCACTTAGAAGTGCCTGTATATCCACTTAGCTGGGTAATTGTATTATATATACATTATAAGCAGTGATGGGCTTCAAAGGAATTAAGAACCGGTTCTCTGCCCATCTGGCAGCCACTTTTAAATGGCTATTTTTAAACTTTATATGTACTATCTCTTGTTAAGAACCGGTTCTATAGAGTAGGTGCGAACCTGCTGGTGCCCACCACTGATTATAAGGAAATGAGAGCTGATAAATATTAGCATATTATTAGTTCCATACAGTATCAGAATTGCATCTCATTGGCTCTCTGAGCCAATTTTTCATTTTTTGGTTAGTTGGCCATAACTTTTGAAAGAATATAGCGATTCCATTGCAGTTTGTTTCATTGCATTCTGCATTAAATTACCTTTCCAACAATCTATAACTTGATGGTATTATCATTCATGCTTACCCCGTTTTTCACATCTCCATCTGTTGTGTCGGGGATGATCTAGGAGGATTTCCTGCTGCAGGCAGGGGGTTGGACTAGATGACATACACTGGTCCCTTTCAACTCTAGGATTCTATGATTCTATATAAGCACCCACTAAAAACCAATTTTTAGAAATCCAAACCCTAACTGGGTGAAAAGGGGCACATGAATCACAGGTTCATCAACATCCAGCCCAAACCCAAAGACCTAAAAGCATGAAATTTAGGGAGGGTCTTCCTTCCATGATATAAGCCCCACTGATTTTAAGGAGCGGTGTGGTTGGAGGGGTGGGGTAAAGAAGACGATCCTGTCCCATGGAATTCCTTTAGAGGGATATTGCCATTCCCTTTGCTGCATTCCTTTTTCTACTGGGGAGGGAACAATGATGGGCTTGTGAGACACTTCTTTTCAAAAGTTCTTTTTCCATTAAGCAGATTTTTATGTAGGGTATCTTAACACAAACAGGGGACACATTGCCAGACTTTTCCCCCACTCCTTCATTCCTCTTCCCCCTCCTTCATTCAGACATTATTTCACTAATTGTCCCAGACTGCACATTTTCTATTCCCTGGAATGAGTAAACCTGCTCTTCAGAATAAGTCTTCTTCCCAGGGTATAGTCTAAGGATGGAGGCCACAGATCAGTTCCCCCTTTTAAATTGTTGTTCATTTTAAGTTTTAATTGTTGTTCAGGTGAGACTGTAGGTCACTTATAAATATTCTTATAAATATTCTATTACTATAAATATTATAGTTATATCAAGTTATATCAAGTTATAAATATTCTAACCTGATAAATATTCTTTAAATTTTTTCCCGTGATAATAGGTAAGGTCACCCAAAGGTAAAGTTGTCCCCCACAGGTTGCCCTGCTACTCTTGACTGCCCTTAAGGTGTGGTGCTCATCCCATTTCTAGGACCATAGAGCCAGAGTTGTCTGACAATGACTCCTTGGACATGTGGCCCACATGCATATAGAATGCTATTACTTTCCCATCAATGTGGTACCCTATCTTTGCATGCCTTCAAACTGCTAGGTTGGCAGAAGCTGGACTTCAGACGGGAGCTTATCTCTTCTTGCAGTACTCGGGTCTCAAACTGCTGATCTGCCAATCTTCAGATGGGCAGGCACAGCGCCTTTAACCATTAAACCAACTGCAGCCAAGGTCAGCTAGTAAGTCATAAAACATCATTTTCAGTAAGAAACTAAAAGTCGGAGGGGATTTTTGAGGGGAGGGCATGTTGAAAGTTGCGGCAGACACATGAAGTCTCTGGAGGCTTCAGAAAACCTTCTGGAGATGCTCCTAATGCACCTAATGGGTCCAGGTTCAAGCTCAACATTGGTCCATGGATATAAAATTCACATATAAATAGGCCCCACCTGTAGTTCCATATTATGTAATTCTACTCAAGCAGGATAAGCTCTAAAAATGAAGTAGAAGCTCCTTTGAAGACATGCTTAACATATTCATTATGCAAGTTCACCCTGTTTGGTGAACTGGTGCTATATTATATGCACTGTGTATTATATGCACTGGGCTGTGGGTGGTGCAAGTGGCTAAGACACTGTGACTGTTAACAAGCAGGCCAGGGTTCGAGACCCGGGTTGGCCCCACAAGACAGGGTGAGCTCCTTTCCTTAGCCCAGCTCTGCAACGCCAGCTGGATCCAATTGTATTGGCTCTGCCTTTCCATTGGACTAATTCAGTGGTGTAGAGAGTGGGGATTTGCTGCTTGGGGAACAGCCTATCCTCCGTAACAATCTCACCCAGGCTTTTGTGCTTCGCAAACCATAGTCTTCCAAGACTGACGGAGGCCTGCTTTTTTTATTATATGCACTGTTCAAGTAATTCCTTATTCAGCAGTAGCAAATATTTAATCAATATAGAAGTACAAAAGTAGCCATTTCTACAAGAAAACTGACAAGACAGTCTCTGATGTGCCTGACAGCTGCCATGCCAAAGCCAAAGTTATCTCCTTGCAAAAATTTATAGATCAGTGTATCTTTTTATATGTTGTCACTCATCACCCATTGAGCCCAAGTAGTGATTTTTAACATGTCTCAATTTGGATACACACATTGAACACTAAGTAAAGCCTTACTGAAAGAAATGGGGTCAACATGTCCTGCAGATTGCCTATACAAAGAACATAGTTATGTGTGGGCTGTCTCCAACACAAAGCAGCCAGGGTATTATGTTTTCCAACCTGCCCACATGATGACTGTAAGATAAAGCTTGTCTCGCCTCATTTCACTGTCTACTTTAAATACAGTGGAGGAAGTGATCACCTGGAAATTGTGGTATGTATGGGCTCCTCGACTGTGACTAGCTAGCCTTATGCAGCCGCTATCACAACATGCTTTGCATGTCCCATCACTACTCCTTAAGCAAGCTCTACTCCTGTGGTCTCCAAAATAGACATTAATGAGAAATGTGTCCCCATAATGACCAGCGCTTACCGTTCTGCTGGAGAGCTGTCCTTCCCCACTACTGATCTCTCCTAACCCAAGCTCCAGCTTGTTCCGCCTGACAGAAATCCAGGCACAGTGGAACAGAGATGGAGAGCTGGAACTCAGTCTGGGGAAATTGGCTACGTGGAATGATGGCTCTCTATGGAACAGTAAGCACAGTTCACATGGTGGTAGAAAATGGCAAAGTGCCAAATCCAGACCATGGCATAAAGCTTTGGAAAGCTCTGCTCTGCCCCACTGTCCACTGCTACTACACTTGAGATTTGTAAACTCAAATATAGTACTATAATTCTGACACAGTCATTGGCATCCTTCAGTCTCGAAAGACGATGGTATCGTTCTCTGAATGGAGGTCCTAAAACAGCATCTACCATGATCAAGCATTACTATGATCAAGCATTACTATGATCACCATGATCAAGCATTTTCATAGCAAAATTATTCCAACATGGCCTACATTCACTATATAGAAAGAATGGCTATGAAACAATATTTCAAATTTCAGAAAAATACCATGTGTAGTAAAAATACTGTAGATAGTTTTGGTCCATAAGATTTTGATGGATTAGGTTCTGATGGAAAAGCAGCAACCATGTGATACTAATAGAACTAAACGAAATCCATTCCGACTCTGGAATACCAACCTCATCTTTTCTGAACCTTTACAAAATCCTACACAGATGCTTGAGCATCATAAGAACAAGACTCTAAAGAGCATACCTCTACTATTCTTAATCATCTGTGTCTTCAAGGTGATTTGCACCTTGAATTAATATATTTTTAAAAACATATTAATATGCAGATTAACCCACTAATTTCAAAAAAGGCTAAAATAAAAGAGAACATTGTAACATCAATGTTTAAGAAGTGTGTGCTAAAAGGTAGGGTAGGGTTGCCATAATTCTCTTCCACAAAATTGGGACAGGACCCTCTGTCTCATTTGCCAGTATCTGAGCACAATCCCCCAAAATCAGGATTGTGCTGTTTTTTTTTTTGAGACATATGGCAACCCTATGGTAGGGCAAAAGTAATTTCCAGCTGGTAATATGTCCAGATGCCAGTTGGGTCATCCTGGAGTAGAATGTTCTAGTGTCTTGGGTACCATCACACAAATGCCCTGCACATGTCTTCACCCACCACACCTGAGAACAAAGTCTCCCTGAGCAGTGCCTCATCTGATAATCCTAAAAAATTGGCAGGTTCAGAGGCAAACAGATGGTTCTTCAGACAACCAAATCCCTACTCATTTAGTACTTCACTTTGAGTAAAAAAAAAAAACCTTTTGGTCTGTGCAGCTCAACTTACTGTAAATGCTGATATAAGATGAACTTCACAACCTTTGGTTAATAACCCGGCTTATTAACATATTGAACTGGTGGCAGTTTCTGATTTTCTTCCATTTTATTTGAAGAGTTCATGTTCTGCTTTCCATGTAGATTTCTGAAGTGGTTTACAAGTCTAATCTGTTAAATACACCATGTGAGTAAGTTTGGACTGGTGCAAAGTGTGTTTCAAGGCCTGGGATGGTCTCCAAACTCTCTCAGTCTTTCTTAATCCCACCATCCTTCCTCAGTCCCTGTTGCCATTTCACAATTAGAGATCTCTCAGTCTGACATAGTAAGCATTGGAAAGTAGAGGAAATGCCTCCAAATTTCCAACTCCACCCGTGGCAGAACCAATTTTGATTTCCAAGTGTGTTACCAAATCTTTCTGAATCAGATTTTTGCAGCGTTAACAGTTACCGATCACATACCTTGGCTGCTTCAGTCAATCCATTGTGGATCCTTATTTTGAACAGCAGACTAACCCTGTTCAACAACTAGCATGCTAGTCCCCCCCAAACGTGTTTAGATCACTTAAGCAGCAGAAAACACGTACTGTAAACTTTTTGATAGCAGACTACTAGAAGTCTATTATGCTTATTAGACTTTGAAAAGTCTATTCGAGTATTAGATGATTATTAGACTAAAAGTTGATTTAGATTAGAGCCCTTTCTTTTTAACAGACCACTACTAAATCACTATCATATACCCGAAGGATTGCAATTCATACCATATATCCAATTTCCAAAAAGAAGCCTACAATTTGATTGTCACCATTTTGTCTGCCCCACTGCAAATATGTAAGTACTGTATTACCATTCCAAGGATTGGAAGTTTTAAATGTGCACTCAAGGGGCTTAATTGATGTTGCAAGCCTCTCGTCCTGGGAAAAGGGAAAATAGGCCAGAGAAGTCTGTATAATTGTGAAACTGCTGAAGGGCAGGGTAATGTGTATCACAAGTGTGAGGACACATTAGGCATGTCTGGGTCCTGATGGAGCAGTGGCAAAAATTTCACTACAATTCACAGTTCCCTGGTTCAGACCTCTGCCTTGCTGTCACTTGGGAGCCTTATACATGCTTCAGCACCCCAATAGGAAAACATTATCAGTGTCACTTTATCGTGTTGTCATCATTATCACACCCCATAAGGAACGCGAAACATTTTCAATGCTTGGAAAGTGTTATACCAGTGCCAAATATTTTATTGCTTTTTTGAAGTTTATACAACTTCATGGCTGCAACATCTACCCCAAGCAAGTCTTATCAAAAATTAACAGGAACTTTTAGTCAACACATGTAGGATCGAAGATAGAGCTAATAGTAAACAAATTGATATATCCTGATAAAGCTGTAAAGCAAAATCAGCTAAAGCTGCAAGAACTGAACAACTTGGGTTGAGAGTGATATTTTTATAAGAAGCACAACAGATCTTTGAATCCCAAAATGCGGGACATTAAAAGTTCAAATGTTGCTAGCATCTCAGAACAACTTCCAATTTGCTATAATTTCCCTGGAGAATCATTGCTGTTGGATGACTGAACTGGTAAGCGATCAAACTCTCAACTATTCTCACTACAGGTACTCCAGTTATCTCACTACATTCCTAAACAAGATTTAACATTTTCCAAGGTCTGCTTCAAGATCAAACAACTGCCTGCTATTAAAATTTAATCAAAATGCCCCTTTAAGTATATTCAGGTCTAAAATGGGCACACGATGTACCACGTGACCTGGTAATGTAAACACACTGTGGGAAAGCAGCAGATGAATGACAGATATTCCACCAACTGCTATACTAGCACAAGGCCAAAGCATGTTTGCATAACCGATCAGCAACTGGAAAATGTTTGGTTTGGGCAATACAAGATGCACTCAAGCCATTTGTGCCAGAGTAGTTTTGCAGGGTTGAACAAAGTTACTCAAGAAATTATGTTCAATGAGATACATTTTAAAGCAAGTGAAATTGGACCATAAATGATTAACATATAAGGAAACTGGATATGTACCTATGAATGGTCTGCATTTATAAAATTCTAACCCAGTTGTTCCCAAAACTTTTAGCAACAGGACCCACTTTTGAAAATGACACTCTGTTGCAGTGATTTTCAACTAATGTGCCGTGGCACACTGGTGTGCCACAGATAGTCCTTAAGTGTGCTATGGGAATTTTGGGATTGACATTCATTAATAGGAAAATTGTGGGATTTGAACAGTCTGGTGTGCCTTATCAATGGTAAAAACAATTGATGGTGTGCCTTGACAATTTCAGTGCCTTGTTAAATGTACCATGAGATGAAAAGGGTTGAAAATCACTGCTGTATTGGGACTCAGGTAGCTTTACAAGACAAAAAAATTGTTTCATCTTACCAGCTAGTCAAGCCTGTTTAAATCCCTTTTTAATATAATGGGCAGCCACATTATAGAGTTGTTGAGCTTCACATTCATTAGATCAGGAACATTCTGGTGACTTTGGATCCCCCTCCGCCTGCCCCTCAATAAGAGCTTACTGTAGCCTGTGGCATAGCTAATGATCACGTAGCCCGGTGCAAAGCTCAAAATGTTGCCCCGGAAGTGATGTCATTCCAGGGTATTTTTAAAAAAATTTTCCCCAGCAACAACAAAATCTAATTTTTCTAAGTAAAAAAAGAAAGAAAATTATGCCCCTTATTGGTTAGGGAAACTGTACTGGGACAAAGAGGAATGGTTATTCATTCCCTACTAAATATAAGGAGCACCTCTTAGAAGTGCATGTACACCCAATCAGCACGAGTAACTCTATTAAAAGTACATATATGTAAATTAGAGCTGATTCATATTAAGTTCCTTACAGTATAAGAATTGCATCTCAATGATTCCCAGAGCAATCAGTATCATGGGAACATTTGAGTTGAAAAATCCACCTTTTGTTCCACAGGCTTGTATTTTCATTTTCTGGTTAATTGCTCATATCTTTTGAAAGAATATATATTCCAAAACAGTTTGTTTCATTGCAGTCTGCATTAAATTACCTTTCCAGTATAGAACATTATTGTGTTCTCATTCATATACAGCCCATTTTTCACAATTTTAGTCACTACGTAGTGTCAAGCTCAGCATGTAGCCCCCCTAAAGTTTGTAGCCTGGAGCAACTGCACCCCCTGCACATCCTCTAGCTACACCACTGACTGTAATTACATTTGCCTACTCACAAGTAAGTGTACATGCTGTTCAGCTCCACTTTCCATAGAGTTAAACATATTTTTCTTTGTCAGCTTGCAGGATAGGTGGAACTGTTTCTCCAGTTTTTGGGGGGCCGTGTTCTTTGGGATCAGGACTATTGTGGTGATGTTGTAGTGGATCCTGACCACAGTATGGAAAACACTATAGCTAATTACTGGGTTCAATTATAGGCATCCCCATTTATTGGTCAGGTTAGAGACCAGAGCATTGTCCAAAAGAGAAAACCACTGAAAAGTAAAACCCAGTTTTCAGCTTGCAAATACAAAATGGCCACCAAAAAGGACATAAATACCACTTCCTAAAGTCTAACCAACATTTATTAACAAATAACCAAAATACATAACAAATTACAGTAAAATGAACATTACCTTCAGATGTGGTCAATGAATATCTATGTATTTGAATGATTGTTATTTAACTGGAAAAAAGTCACAAGGAAATGCTTGATCACCATGTCACATACAAATCAACATTAGGGAAGACAATTTCAGTTTTTAGACCAGCAAAGAAAGGTTGAAAGAGTGGAGCAAGTGTGGAATGAATGAGTTCTGGGTATAAATGAAAGGTATTGAAAGAACAAACCAACAGAAAATGAACTGTCAGAAAGTGGGGGGATGCCTGTATAAATAGCATTCTTAAAATGCTATATTTGTTGCCAAAAAAGGTCTCCCTTTCCCCCAACCAGCTTGAACATACACTAGAGATCTTTCAACACTTCTGATCCCTTGCTTTGAAGGTAATGTTCATTCTGATCCCTTGCCTTGAAGGTAATGTTCATGAATGCTGTGGGTTCTGCATAAGATCCTATAAGATTCAGGTGCTGAAAGTCTTAGAATTTGAAGGACTTGAAACAGATGTTTGACAATAGTAGCGCTTCAGGCCTAATTAAATGAAATATTTCTCCACATCCATATATACAGAATTAGATTCTAGCCCTACTTTTTAAAAAGCATTTGCAAACATGAAACCACAAGTGTTTGTGCCAAGCTAGTTAACAAACAAACAAAAAAACTTCTAACACCCTCTCTATCAAAATATAGATCACATTTATTGCAGAGACTGCCTCTCACATGGGAACGGGATAATAATTTTCTGTCAACATTATATTCCCCTTCTCTCAATAGATGCATTATCCACTTTGATTTTTGGATATCATAGATTAGTCCACCTATATGGAACAGAACACATTTCATTATTATAAAAACATGATATTAAGGGCATGGTTGTCAGAGTTGCTTCGTTGACTTTTAAAACATTACAAGAAACTTTATGACAAACCAAGTGGCTTGTAATATTAATGAATATTTGTATTTTCAAATATTTCATCAGCCAAAATTCTAATCAAGAACCCCATCAACTATTCTTACTAAAATCCTTACACAATGGATCTTCATTTTCAAGAGTGAAATCTGTTTTCTAGTGTCTGCAGAAGTATGGTCATTGGTCAATTTCTCAAGCCACTTTTGCCATTGGGATGATTAACAAAATCTGTTCTAATAAACCAAGTGACAACCATTAGTATGCATTGTATATAATTCAACACCCTATTATACCCTGGACACATGAAATTAATTTAAAGAAATCCTTAAAATCCAACTTTTAAACACAATTCCTAGTTTCCATTTCCTATACAAGTATTAGTAGACAATGGGTGCAATCCTATGCATGTCTACCCAGGAATAAGACTCATTATATTCAGTAGGACCCACTCCCAGGAAAGTATGTTTAGGATTGCAGCCAAAAGAAGAGAACCATACCAATTTAATCAAGCTGTCAGCGGCATATGTTTGCAGCATAATGCTTAGCATTTGTACACCAATTCCTGAGGATACAAAGCATTTTACAATGTGTGATGTGACCTTACAAAGCAAGCAACTACTACCCTCATATTGCAGGGATGATGATGGCTTTCTAATATATTCACAATAGAGGAAAGATTCAAACCAATATTCCTAGGACGGTAACTTAATGGCACTTCAGAAGTTTTGCAAGTAATGTTCTGACTATCACAACACAAGTTCAAAGCCTAGTAAGAGAACACAGCTTAACTAAATATACTAAACATTTCTATATAGAGACATTTAGGTGCAATGGGATATTGTACAGAACCACCACAGCCAGCAAGGTAACTAATAGTGTACAATTTTAGTATTTCATTTTCTGATCAGGTAGTCGAACAGCAAATTTAAATACCCAGATGTTGTACCATTTTGGATTTTAGAAACTAGGAGGTCACAAGTTTCAAAAGAGCAGTCTTTATTTAAGCACAAGCATACAGTTGGGTGCTTTTGCATAACCACTCAAGCAGTGCCACCTCTTCCAATCCATTTGCTCTCAGTGATCCCATCCTACCCTGCTGGAAGTAGCAACAGCAGCTAGCAGTGACGTGTCCACCTGAGTTTTAGGAGTGTTGCATTAACTCTTTGGCTGCTGCAGCCCCTGGAGACAAAGTTCTGTAGTGCACTGACTTCTATCATAATCAGAGTCTGAGTGTCACAGAACTTTGATTCCGGAGACCAAATCTTCCATTCCTCCATTAAAAAGAGACTTCCATCAGTTGAAAGGTATCCTTTTCCAGCCAGCTAAGACAAAAAAAAAAATAGGAATAAAGATAAAGCTATAAAGTTAAGACAACAAGGGAGCCATTGATACAACAGGCTAACTCAAGAAGAGACACATAACTTACCCTACAATCCAGAGTAACTACAGGAGCACGTAAGAGACATGCACCCGGAGTTACTGCACCATGTAGTGAAATCCTATGTAGGGAAATTCATATTGCAATCCAGGGTAAGTTGTTCTTACTCCAGAGCAAGGACTCCACATAGGTACTCTGGATTGCTTACTTAGGCTGCAATCCTAAAGACACTTCCCTGGGAGCAAGACCCACTGAACACAATGGGGCTTACTTCTGAGTAGACTGAGGGTGCAATCCTAACCAATTTAGGGTGGCATAACTCACCTGGCATAACTTCCTGTGGTAGCGTGAAGAACTCAACGCATGCCTCTGCACTGGCCTGACTCCCCCAGAAGTGGAGCAGAAGTACCTTATAGAACTTTAATGCAACCCCCAGGTCAGCATAGGACCTATGCTGGGACTTATTCCAGCCTATCTGGGGGGGGTTAGGATTGCGAACATAGTTAGGATTATGCTCCAAGTGTTAAACCAGAGGTCTCTAAACTTTTTGACCAAAGGGCCATATCAAATACACCATTGTGTCAAAGGCTGGAAAAATATTTTAAATATGAAATTTAAATACACAGAACTTAGATTAATGAATTGGCTCAAATTTCCAGCACCAACACAGCATAGCAATAAAGCACACACTTAAATGGACCCCCATTTTCCCCTATTCCCAACTATCCCAGCTCCAGTTGTGTTTGGGTAACTGGGTCAGAGGCTCTTAGGGGACCAGAAGTTGGCTGCAAGCCAGTTAGAGGCTTGCCACATGTGGCCCCAGATCAGGGTTTGGAGACCAATGGGTTTAACAAGCACATATTCCCAAGTACACATATGCTAGTAACAGAGCCCTACAGCTGATCAAATCAAAGACCAACAGTTAATTAGTTGCTAGATGTCCTAACTTGGGGCAATGGCCTATCTGCAGGTATTGCCCAGCGAAAGACAGGGAGGGAAATCAAGAGAGGAGGGTGTCAATGCTGGGTCCATGTTGGCAGATTGCTTGGCATCTTCACCATTAGATGGGTGGGCAACAGCTGAAAAAAGACAAAAGGCTTGGATCCCGATTCCAGCCATGCACTCCAGGTAACTCTAGGCGCATACATTCCAGGATCTGCCTGCCTCACCTCTGGGAAGAAGGCGGGGAAGCATAACCAGGAGAGCTGCTGGAAGGCCACGTATACATACCACGCATGGAAAGCACACCCAGCTGTGCATGCAAGCTTACTACTGCAAATCAGAACAGAAAGGCCTCCTCATCCTGCCCACCAACAGTACCAGGGTCTGGGGATCTGGACTGAAACAAAGTCCTGCATGGAAGATGTCAAGCAGGGATGGGTGTGGGGGGGGCTTCCTGTCTCCTTCCACATATGCATGAGAGGAAGAGCCACCCCCTTCTGCAGAAGCCTACCCAAAGCCACCCCCATGGAATCCAAGCATGCAGTGCAGGGGGAGGGTCTGATGCATGCAAAGACTTGCAAAGGGGGGTGCATCAAGATTCTCAGAAAGGGGGGGCAGCTCTGATACATGCACATCCAGCTTCCCAGTGGGGGAACCCTGAGAATGGGGGGGCAGGTCCAGCTTCCCAGCAAAAGGGGGGGAATCTGATGCATGCAAAGCCCTGCAAATGGGGGGGCAGGTCCAGCTTCCCAGCTAAGGGGGGAAATCCTGATGCACGCAAGTCCAGCTTCCCAACAAGGTGGGGAGATCTGATGCCTTGCAAATGGGGGTCGAGACCAGCTTCTCGGTTGGGGAGGAACCCTGATGCATGCAAATTCAGCTTCCCAGCAAAGGGGGGGTGGGTGGGTTAAATCTGATGCAGGCAAAGCCTTGCAACTGGGGGTCCAGTCCAGCTTCCCAGTGAGGGGGAAACCCTGATGCATGCAAACCCAGCTTCCTAGCAAGTGGGGGGAGTGAGACCCCCCTTGCAAATGGGAGCCCCAGCTTTCCAGTGGGGGGAGCCTTAATGCATGCAAAGCCCTCCAAATGGGGGGGCAGTCCTTGATGCATGCAAAGCCCTGCAAATGGTGGGGGTCCAGTCCAGCTTCCCAGTGGGGGGAGGTACCCTCATACATGCAAGTCCAGCTTCCCAGCAAAAGGGGGGGGGGAATGAAGATCTGATTCATGCAAAGCCCTGCAAATGGAGGGGCAGGTCCAGCTTCCCAGATGGGGGGGGGGGATCCTGATGCTTGCAAGTCCATCTTCCCAGGGCAGCCCAACCCACCCCAGGCATGCATGCCCACCTGGAGCAGCCAAGGCAATGCAACAGGTCCTTTTCCAGCTGCAGCAGCAGCAGCAGCCCCCCCACCAGTGCAGAGGGGGAGGGGCTGGGCACCCCCATGGCAGGGGCTGGTGCAGCTCCCTCCCACCCTGGGGGGCTGCAGGGGCACCTCCATGCATGCAGAGAGCCCCCCACTCCCCCAGCCCCGCAGAGCCCTGCCTTGCCTTGCAGAGCATCCTCTGCTGCTGCCTGCCCAGCGCCAGCCCTGCTCCATCTTGACTTTTGCCGACGTGGAAATTTTGGGTTTGGAGACGAGCTCAGCTCTTATTGGCTGCTGGAGGGAGGGGTTGGAGGTCAGGCTGCTCCCTGCCAGGGACTCTCTCCCTCTATGGGGTGGGGGGGCAGGAAAGGGGGCGGGAGGCAGCAGGGCACGCCCACCCCTGGCTCTGGGCTGCAGGAGCACCTGGGCAAGCCCTGCAGGCACCCAGGGAGGCACAGGCCGCCAGGGGTGGAGGGGCGAGGGGGCCCCTGTGGGGGTCAGAGTGACCATATGTCCTCTTCCTCCAGGACAGGTCCTCTTTCTCAGCCTTGCGTCCTGGAAGAAATCCTCACTGTCCTCTTTCTCCAGGACAGGTCCTCTTTCTCAGCCTTGTGTCCTGGAAGAAATCCTCACTGTCCTCTTTCTCCAGGACAGGTCCTCTTTCTCAGCCTTGTGTCCTGGAAGAAATCCTCACTGTCCTCTTCCTCCAGGACAGGTCCTCTTTCTCAGCCTTGTGTCCTGGAAGAAATCCTCACTGTCCTCTTTCTCCAGGACAGGTCCTCTTTCTCAGCCTTGTGTCCTGGAAGAAATCCTCACTGTCCTCTTCCTCCAGGACAGGTCCTCTTTCTCAGCCTTGTGTCCTGGAGAAATCCTCACTGTCCTCTTTCTCCAGGACAGGTCCTCTTTCTCAGCTTTGTGTCCTGGAGGAAATCCTCACTGTCCTCTTTCTCCAGGACAGGTCCTCTTTCTCAGCCTTGTGTCCTGGAGGAAATCCTCACTGTCCTCTTTCTCCAGGACAGGTCCTCTTTCTCAGCCTTGTGTCCTGGAAGAAATCCTCACTGTCCTCTTTCTCCAGGACAGGTCCTCTTTCTCAGCCTTGTGTCCTGGAAGAAATCCTCACTGTCCTCTTTCTCCAGGACAGGTCCTCTTTCTCAGCCTTGTGTCCTGGAGGAAATCCTCACTGTCCTCTTTCTCCAGGACAGGTCCTCTTTCTTAGCCTTGTGTCCTGGAGGAAATCCTCATGGTCCTCTTTTTTTAAGACACGTCCTCTTTTTAGCTTTGTGGCATGGAAAAAATTTTCACTGTCCTGTGTCGTCCTTTTTTGTGAGCGAGCAGCATGTAGCCTTCTTGTAATTAATTGTATGTAATAAATTATATGTAATAGTTTTAAATTAAATAATAAGCAATATCGAGTTTAACCACATGATATCAATACTGTGTATGCCAATACATGAATGTTTTTACCACTTATATTGTCCTACATTTTTCTTGATTGTTGTACATTTTGGAGGGCCTTGTCCTCTTTTTTGGTTATTATGACATATGGTTAGCCTGGAAGAGAGAGGTGGGTATAAGTGTATACACAAAAAACTCAAGGGATTCTAGATCCCAGTCCTTTGCATGTCTACTCAGAAGCAAGTGTCACCATAGTCAATGGGATCTTGGGTCCAGGTAAGTGTATTTGGTATTGCAGCTTTATTCCGCAGCCAATACAAGAGATGGGAAAAAGAAGCAGCACATTGACCAGGGTGACCATATAGAATGGAAGACAAGAGTGCTAGCACATTTAACCATTGCATAAAAGAGGGAATTTAGGCAGGTTTTGTTCATATAGAAGGATCTAAAAAGCAACCTAAATTCCCTCTTCTATGCAATGGTTAAGTGTGGTGGCACTCTTGTCTTCCATTCTGTATGGTCAAGCTGGCATTGACCAGCAGGCCAGATGCACCCAAATACACTGCTGGTTGACACACAAGAAGAGCTGTGGGTGGCACAAGTGGCTAAGACACTGTGCCTGTTAACCAGCAGTTCGAGACCTGGGTCAGCCCCACAAGACAGGGTGAGCTCCTGTCCTTAGCCCAGCTCTGCGACGCCAGCTGGATCCAACTGTATTGGTTCTGCCTTTCCATTGGACTAATTCAGTGGCATGGAGAGGGGGGATTTGCTGCTTAGGTAACAGCCTATCCTCCATAACAATCTAACCCAGGCTTTCGTGCTTTGCATGCCAGCGTATGCAGCACTGAGCACAATACCATAGTCTCTCAAGACTGATGGAGGCCTGCTTTTTTTTTTTTTGGACACACAAGATTGTGGAGCAGTGATGTTCAACCTTTTTCACTTTGCAACATATTAGCGTTGCCATAATTCTCTTCCACAAAATCGGAACAAGACCCTCTGTCCCATTTGTCGGATTGTGAGCACAATCCCCCAAATCAGGACTGTCCCTGTTTTTCAGGACATCCGGCAACCCTACAATAAACCGAAAAGGCACACTATCCACCTTTGTACCGTGAACAAGGCACTCTGCACCGCCAGCATGGAGCTCTCACATCCCCCAATGGTCCTGCTAATAAATTACCTCTTCCCAAACTCCCACAGCTCTTTCATGGAACATTTGTGGCACACCCAGGGCGCCACAGCACAGTGGTGGAAAATGGCTGGTGTGGAAGCAAATAGGCCAAGGGCTATGGCTATCTGGGTATTTATTTGTAAAGAGCTATCTATTAAAATCAGTAATCAAATAAACTCTGTGGTTGTGCACGTGTATGCGCACTGGCCTCATCAATTTTCCAGTGAGGGGCAGTCAACTCTGAGGAGAAGGAACAAACATTGCCTTCCTTTGAGGAGGCCTCTGTGACTGCCCCCCAACTGCAGGAATGCAATACATGCCCTATTGTCAGAACGGTGCCAGAACTGGAAAGTTGGTTAAGGTTGTGCCCTGTGTGTGTATGTGTTTACTAGGACCAATGTGAATGGCTAGGGCTGCAATCCTAAGCTGCAGTTAGGCCAGCCTAAGCCCTGGCATTAGTCCTGTGCTGACGTTGGGTGTCACCAAAGTGTTTTACAACACTTTGGGACACTTCTGTGACACTCCTGGGAGAGGGGTAGGCTAGTGCACAGACACATGCTGGCCTCCCTACATCCTCATGGGAACGGGAACATCAATGAGCTGTGTTAGCCTAGGTGAGGATTGCATCCTAGGAGGCCAAATCAGGTGGACAGAATCAAGGAGGCTTTATCCAAAATATTAATCATAAAAAGTTATTAACAAAAATTTCAATAATAGCAACCAAAATGTATGCAATATGATAGTCTAAAACAGGAGTGCCAAACATAAGACCAGTGGTCCAGATGTGCCTCCCCCCAAGTTCTTTATCTGAACTTTGGGCTCATCAGGTGTGCCCAAACCCCGGCCAACAGGCCAGATGTGACCTGCAGTGAGCCCTCTCCATCCGTCCCATGGATGAAACCTGTAATCCTATTACACTTGTTCTCTGTATCCTACACTTATCCTACACTTGTTCTCTGTAAGTTAGAAAGTGTTTTATGAACTGATTTGAATTTGTTCAATTATTAATCCTGGCTGCAATCCTAAAGATACTTTCCTGGGAGACCCATTCAACACAGTGGGACTTACTTTTGAGTAGACATCGTTAGGATTGTGCCTAAACCTCCCAAGGAGCGGTGCAGAATTGCCTTACAGCACAGTGACACCTATCTCTTGGTGGCACCCCCAGGCTAGAACAGGACTTGGGCTGAGACTTATGCCAGCCTAACTGGTTTGCAGCCTCATATACTCATTAATGTAAATTTATTCAAATGTAAAATGTAAAGTCTTTTTTCCCAGCTCTCAACAGTGTCAGAGAGATGATGTGGCCCACTTGCCAAAAAGTTTGCAAATCCCATACTGTGTAGAAATTTGGAAATCTAGCTTCAGGATAGTTAAAAGAACTCAAATGTGGTTTGGCTTTGTAAGGGCCTTGCAGATTTGTGTTGGAAATTGGTCCTTATGAATTAAAAAGAAGTGTAACAATAACTATGAAACTCATCTGGTAAAATTATATCAGTAATTCAAAAACTTAAGCAGCTGGGAGATGGCATTCCACGGAAAATGAACTTCGTTAGGAACAAGTCTATACCCAGCTCATACTTACTAATGCCTACACCAAAAAACAAATAATGAATATCATGGCATATTACCATTAGCACCACATGGTCGACTTGCATGGATGCACAGACTTCTACCAGCTCCTGAATCATGGTGTCAGGTGCAATAAGTGATGGGATTCAAAGAAATTAACAACCGGTTCTCTGCCCATCTGGCAGCCACTTTTAAATGGCTATTTTTAAACTTTCTATGTCCTATCTCTTGTTAACAACCGGTTCTATAGAGTAGGTGCGGACCTGCTGGAGCCCACCACTGGGTACAATAGCATATTACGGAAAAGGGGTCTAGTGGCAAGTCAAGGCAAGTTCCTGGTAGATATCAGGATTGTTCAACTGATAAACATGCATTCCTCCATGCCAGCAAAGGTGGCAGTGAAAGTAAAACTAAGGAGATGTGTAACCACACCCTGAAGTTACTTTTGTGTGCTCAATTTCAAACTGGCTTAAGAGCAGACAAGCCCCTACAAAACCAGCTTTCGTCTTTGGCTCCCCAATTTCAGCATTATTATTCTCCCAACCATCACAGATGGGCCTTTTCTTCAGGGGGTGATCACAATACAGCCACTGTCACCAATGCGAAAGAAATATTCTGTCAGATTATTTTAAATGAAAGCCTTCTAAAAATAAATTTAAAAAAAACCTCTGATGAAGTGCCAGTGCCATGGTCTAGTATTTTGGAACAGTATAGCATTTATTTAGATATTTTTACATCCACTTTTTGAACTGTCATCCTCAAGACAAGGCAGATGAAAAGCACAAAAACGACATCAGAAGGATTAAAACAATGTATTAAATGAGGTGGGAAATATGTGCTACCAACAGCACAATCCTAATCATGTTTACTCAAAAGTAAGCCCCATTTCTTCAATGAGTCTTACTCCCAGGAAAGTGTCTTTAGGATTTGAAACATGAGGCTGATATGGGCCTTCCATCCATAGAATAAAAGGCCCAGTAATAGGATATTTGCTTCCTGGATAACTGTGTCAAACCCTACAATCCAAAACAGCTACGGCAGTAGATGCGTCAACACAAGATACATTTATATTGATGCAGTTATGGCACCATCTAGTGGAAACCTATGGGAAATTCATAGAGCAATCCACAGTAAATTTTACGTGCATTGACACAAGAACTGCCGTAGTTACTCTGGATTGTGCCCATACTCAAATATATCCCTGTCATTGGCATCTATGGACATACACATCTGGATTTTTTGGTGTCCCAGTTCTTTGTTTTGCACTATAATTAGGAAACAAACAAACTATAACTAGTTTGTTATAGTTTCAGGTATAACTACTGTATAACGTAAAGTTATAGTTATATTGTGCAATCCGAAGCAATTTAGGCCAGCACAGCTCAGTTGACTCCCAGTTCCACATGTGTGTGGATTGATTAACTTTCCCTTGAAGAGTCTTGTTTAGTGGATTTTGTTTATTTTCATGATCCAATTGATTTATCGTATTTTGGGTCAGAAATTGGTTACAAGATTGCATGAGGTACAACCCAATCATCGCTCCTTTTCAATCACATGTGTCAAACACCAGTTTCTTCAGACACTTGATCCTGCTTCTGCAGATCAGGGATGGGATTCAAAGAAATTAACAACTGGTTCCATGCCCATCTAGCAGCCACTTTTAAATGGCTATTTTTAAACTTTATATGTCCTATCTTGTGTTAACAACCGGTTCTATAGAGTAGACGCAACCTGTTGGAGCCCACCACTGCTGCAGATGTTGTATGGCAGTGCACTTGTTCGCTGGATGACATGGGTGAATCTGTGGAATTTGTGGTTCTTCCTGTATTTTTTGTCTACAGGCCCAAATCTATATATCTATATATATAAAAGGAATCTTCATCATCATCACTGACTCATCAACACCCAGCCAAAACCGCTGGGCTTGTAAGCATGAAATTTGATGAGGGTGTTCCTTCCATGATGGAGGGATACACTAAGAACCAGTTTTTGGAAATTCCAACCAGAAGGGGGTGAAAAGGGGCGCAATGCATTTTATAAAACTAATCATCATCATTACTGACTTATCAACACCCTGCCAAAACCGTCAGGCCTAGAAGAGTGAATTTTGGGGAGGGTATTCCTTCTGTGATGGCGGGGGTCACTAAGAACCAATTTTCGGAATTCCCAACCAGAAGGGGGAGAAATGGGGTGCAATGTGTTTTCTTCCCTATACTATACTTTGCATTGAAGACTCAGTGACTAATGGATGCTCTGCCCCAACCCCTGGACCTAGAAGTGTGAAATTTGGAGAGGATGTTCCTTCTGTCATATCAAGAACAGATGTGGAGAAATGTAACCCTTAAGGGGCTGAAAAGGGGTGCAACGTATTTTTGTCCTACACTTAACATGGAAGACTATCCAACATCCATCCAATTTGGTGCTCTGTGCTGGGTGCACTGGGGGGATGTTATTTGGAGGGAGGGGTTGCATGGGGAGGATGTTGTGCATGTGGAGGTGATGCGCATGAAGAGGTGATGCACATGCATGGATGATGCGCATGGGCGGGTGATGCGGATGGGGGGACTGATGCGGATGGGGGACTGATGCGCAGAGGGATATGGCGTATGGGGGAATATTACTCCTGCAACGCAGGTACGTTTTTTGCTAGTGTATATATACACACACACACACACACTAACTGAAAAGTGACTGACTCACTCATCAACACCCAGCCAAAACCACTGGGCCTAGAAGCACGTAATTTGGGGTTGGTGTTCCTTCTGTGACAGAGGCACCCACTAGGAACCAGTTTTTGGAAATTCCAAATGATGCACATGGGTGGGGGTGTTGCGCATGGGGGATGTTGCACATGGGGGTTTATGCACATGGGGGATGATGCGCAGGGGGGTTT
Organism: Cryptoblepharus egeriae; assembly: GCA_030015325.1. Taxonomy (NCBI): domain Eukaryota; kingdom Metazoa; phylum Chordata; class Lepidosauria; order Squamata; family Scincidae; genus Cryptoblepharus; species Cryptoblepharus egeriae. The sequence continues at coordinate 32,298,069 of JAREYC010000004.1, forward strand.
GATATGCATGGGGAGTTGATGCGCATGAGGGAATGTTGCGCATGGGGGGATGATGTGCATGAGGGGTTGATGTGCATTGGGGGTTGATGCGTATGAGGGGCTGATCAGCATGGGGTGATGTTGCGCATGGGGGTTGATGAACATGGGGATGATGCATATGGATGGTTCATGTGCAGTGGGGGGATCACTTACAGGGGGAATTTTGCTCCCACAACTTAGGTACGTTTTCGCTACTTATCAATAAATCTTATACATGTTTACATGAGTGGATATGCAAGTTGCATCAATAAATGCCAGCATAAAACAACAATTTTTGATTTGAAAAAAGCACCAGGAAATACTGTATTTACTCAGATCTAATGCTCGCCTTTTCCAGCCAAATTGGTCTCCAAAATCAGGGTGCACACTAGATTCAACGGTTAATTAGAATCATGTAAATGTGGTATTTTTATTATAAGAATAGGGTGCGCGTTAGATTTGATGGCACATTTGAGTTAACAGGGGTTGCGTTCAGGTCCATTTCTATGGTTGTGTACAAAGTATTGTCTTGCCAGGAGAAGATGTTTTGATTTTTTAAAACCCAATCCTATGCATGTTTGTTTACCCAAAAATAATTCCTACCACATTCAGTGGGGTTTAATCACAAATCAACGTGATTAAGAGTGCACCCCAATCTTATTTCTCCTCATTATTAACAGTTTATAAGGCAAAATTTATACAAAGTAATATTTTATAAGGATTTAGATAGCCAGTTATTTGGTTGTTATTTTCAGTTGTCCTTTCTTCCTGATGTGCAATTTCAAAATATATACACTGGCATGAAGTCACTGGAAACATAACTTCTGAAAACTTGCACTGAAGTCGAGGGACCATCAGTTTGCACAATACCCTCTTCAGGAAGTGGGTACATTAAAACTACACCTTATAATGAATGATGCATTATCTTTATTATTAGACTCACATAATGTGCTCTTTGTCTGATGGAGAGAAAGTGGAGTTGAGGTAGATATGATTTCACATCAGGAGGCTACAAAGGCTTTACAGTTTCCAAGTAGGCCATAAGTCACTTGGGTAGGTATTGTGCAATACTCTGGATTTTATTTGATAGTGCTCTTTGTTCAAGATTGTTTTCTAAGGAGCATCTTTATCCTTTATGGAAAAAATTACATATTCCAGTGGTTCTCAAACTTCTTCATGTAGTGGCTCCCTTGATGTCTTGGGCCATCATTGGCTGTGGCTACTCATTAGGGTTACAATCCTATACATTATGTAGGGTGGAGAGGTTTTTGTGAGCTTCTATGCCATGGCTCCCCTGATTAGGTTTATTGAGCCACAGTTTGGAAACAACTGGCACAAGCTCTTCTCCAGCATTCATTTTTTATCATTCCCCCTATCCCTGAGGCATAGGTGAGAACAGTGAGATGTAGAAGCCGGGGCTTGGTCTCAAATCCAAGGCAGGACCAGACTTGGAAAACTCCCAGGAAGTTTATGGTGAGACGCTATTGGTGAGACGCTATTGGAATTGCATGAAACTATTGACTCTTCACACTGGGAGCCACCATAGGGTCTGCTGCTCCTCTTCCAGCGATCTGGTCTCACTGAAGTCACAGTCCTGGTAGAGTTTTGTCCTGATGTGGTATAAATGTAAAAACCAAAGAGGGTTTTGTTTTAGAAGATCAAAGAAATCTTTGAAATTAAATCCATAAGAAAGATTCAGAATTCATTAACAGAGGCTCAAACTTAACTGGGTCTTGTGCTGCTGGAACCAGTTGCCTGGCAATGCAATGCAAAGCACTTTCTGGCAGTTAGAAAGCCAGATGGCAGCTGCATATTTCTGGGCACCTCCTGCAAAAGAGGTGCAGTGTGTGCAGTAACAGATCCCAGAAGCTTAGTCGCTTTAGTAGGCAGCATGGATGTAAAATTGGCATGGAAGGCAGGGGGCATTTCAGGACAGGGAGGACAGGGGGCATGGAGGGGGTATAGATCTTGGCAGGACCCATGCGCACCAGAACCCTATCCCCTCTTTTCCAATCCTCCCTACCAAATCAATTTTTGTTTCTGAGGCTTATACTTTTTATATAGCTGGCATGGGCTTCAGAATACCTATAGGCCTCCAAGAGTCTTAGGGCACAATCCAGAGTAACTACAGGGAGTCCTTGCTCTGGTGTAAGAACAATTTACTCTGGACTGCAATATGAATTTCCCATAGGTTTTCAATAAGTAGTGCAGTAACTATGGATGCGCATGTAATGTCTCTTACGTGCTCCCATAGTTACTCTGGATTGTAGGGTTAAACAGAGGTAAATACAAGGCAGTTCGGCAGTGGAACAGATTGCCAAGGGAGGTGGTGGACTCTCCCTCACTGGGGATCTTCAAGCAGAGGCTCGACAAACACCTGTCAGAGATGCTCTAGGAGGATTTCCTGCTACGGGCAGGGGGTTGGACTAGATGACCCACTGGGTCCCTTCCAACTCTAGGATTCTATGATTTCTATGAAATAGAAAATATTTTCACTTTGGCAGGTCTCCTGATTACACTGCCCAAACCCTGGATGAAACATGGATGCCAACAGTGCAAATGTACTGTCAATAATTGTGCCAGATAGGATTGGGTAGATAAAGAACTATGCTAATCATGTCTACTCAGAAGAAAGCACCACTGTGTTCAATGTTCATACTCCCAGGAAAGTGTCTTCAGGATTGCAGCATTAGTCTTATAATAAGAAGTGTCTGATAGGCTTATGGCTTAATCCTATTCATATGTAAGTCTGCCAAATTCAACAGGAGTTACTCCCACTAAACATACAGAAATAAAAAGTAATAGAGAATATAAAAGTCAAAATGCTCTAGGACTTTAGAATACAAACCAACAAACATCTGCCACACAACACACTAGACATAACTATCATTGACAAGAAGTATAAGAAAGTCTGAATAGTAGAATTATAATACCTGGTGATAGCAGAGAAGAAAATAAAGAACTGGAAATAATCACCAAATACGAGTATAAAGATCTGTAGAGAGAAATTGAAAGTCTGTAGCACAAGAAAGCAACAGTAACACCAGGGGTCAACTGGAAAAGCACTTGAACACCAATGGGATGAGCACAAATATCCTCAACTAATAATAAAAGGGTGTACTTCTAGGAATAGCCCATGAACTCTGGCAATATTTATAATGCACAAACAAAAACAGAATAGCTATCTATCCTAGATCTCTGGAAAGGACACTACAGGTGAATACAAGCAAAATCTATCCAAAAACAACATGACTGTCCAAAATACACTATAATAATAATGGGCTCTAGAAGATAACAACTGCCCAGTTACAAAAAGCAGCACTCCTGGGAACTTTGCAGATACTGAGATGATACCTTTGTGATTCCTAGTTCTTTGGATAGGAACCAAATTGTTGCAGGCCTCCGTCAGTCTTGAAAGACTATGGTAGTGTGCTCGGCACCGCATACACTGCAGGCAAAGCACGAAAGCCTGGGTTGGATTGTTATGGAGAATAGGCTGTTACCCAAGCATATTACAGCAGAGCCAATTGCATACAACTGGTGACTGTGATATACAACATAATTATTATTTTATTCTCTTACATAGATTAAACAGTGAATAAAGAACTGTTTAAGGCATCTACCCTGTGATATTTAATATGACTGCAATCCTAAAGACACTTTCCTGGGAGTAAGACCCACTGAACAGAATGGGACTTCCTTTTGAGTAGACATGGTTAGGATTGTGCTGTATGACTCATTTCAAGCACTTGCTCACACCAAGAAAAATGTGATGGTTCTCATGTGCCACTGTGAACACACTGGTAAAATAATTTCTCCGGCCTTTAAAAAAAAGGACTGCATATTTCTAGAGAAATCTGTATACACTGACTTTTCAAAGTTTTCAGGCAGTGCAATTCTAGTTGAGTCTACTCAGGAGTAAGTTTCAATGAGTTCAGTGGGGCTTATTCCCAAGAAAGTGCTTGTAGAATTGCAGCCAGATTCACAGAAATACTTTATTGAAATTATCGCTAATTGCAGCTTTCCACACACACATTCCTATACATTGCAAAAACAGCTGAGAGCCCATCCATATCTGCGAAGTAGTCAGTCCCATTATAGTCAATGGGACTTACTCCCAGGAAAGTATGGATATGATTTCAGCCTTAGGAAATCAGCCCTTCAACAGTGGATCTAAATTATTGCTTTGCACCCTTGTAACCATGTCATCAAAGCATTAAACATATTTGATAGTATTTTTGGACAAAGAGTTTCTCACCTCTTTTTTTTCCTCCCTTTCCATCCCTTTGTCTTCATATACTGTACATTCCTTATTCAGTTTGTTTTCCTTCATCCATATGTTCTTTTTTCCTCCTATATTTTTTCCTGCATTTATTTGCAGTTTCTTGCATTTGAGGTTTATGGTTTCTTTATTTTTCTTTCCTTATAAAACCTACTCATTTCTTACCCCAATATCTGGGCCTGGACCTGCATACAAGGCCAATGAGTTAGCCTCTATATTGTAACTACTCTGCTATGTGTACTGGGTATTGATTTTACACTGCGTGTGCGCAGTCCCAAAATCAATATTTCAGTAGACTGAGCAGAGTGTGTGGTGGTGTAATGGAGCCCAGCTTGCTAATGCAACACACAGGGGTCCTCATTCCGAGATTGAGGTCAGTCACCAAATGGAGATGTGTTTTCTTATTTTGTCTACTCCAGAGTTGGTGGAAGTGCCAGTGTTTTTAACATATCAGCAGAACACTGCAGAGTTCACACCATAATTTCACAACACAATGTAGATTTTCAAAATTAATTCTTTACCATGCAATTAACTTTTGATTTCTGTCTCTGGTAATCATATTTAATAAATGACAATTAAAAAATGGACACTGAAACCCTATATATATCTGCATGCGAACAAGCCCCACTGACCACATTTACTTCTGCTATACGAGTATACTTTTGCTTTTGATATAAGGGACATTTACCATTACCATTACCATTACAATAACCTTTATTGGCATATAAGATATAAGGGACATGAATTAAATGTGCAAGGAAATATTATAGCTTGACCCAGAAGGAATCTGACACATCTTAAGTGTAATCTGAAATAAATTTAGGGCACAATCCAGAGTGACTACGGGGAGTCCTTGCTCCGGTATAAGAACAATTTGCTCTGGATTACAATATGAATTTCCCATAGGTTTTCACTAGGTGGTGCAGTAACTACGGGTGCACGTAATGTCTCTTATGTGCTCCCGTAGTTACTCTGGATTGTAGGGCTAGTCACATTAATTCCAATCAGAGAAAGAAGGACATGTTAAGGATGCGAATTTAGGTATATATCATGGATTAAATCCAAGAGTACTCAGTGTGATTTACTGGATTGAGAGTAACTTGATCTGAGAGTGTTCCCACAAGACAAGCTAACATTTCTAATAAATTTTAACTTGATAAGCAATGTCTTGATAAACAAGCAAAAAAAGTTCTGGATGGGATAAGGCCAGTTTTGGTGCTCTGCCTGGGCTACCTCTCATCACACCATCCCCACTGCCTGCCTCTGCAATCCTCTGGCAGATTGCAACCTGAGAGACAGGGCAAAATCCAGAGTAACTATGGGGAGTCCTTGCACCTGTGTAAGAACAACTTACTCTGGATTCCAATATGAATTTCCCATAGGTTTTTACTAGGTGGTGCAGTAGCAATAGGTGCACATAAAGTCTCTTACGTGCTCCCATAGTTACTCTGGATTTGGGGGTAAGGCTACAATCCAGAGTAACTAATGGACCTTTTACACCAACGTAGTTACGGTGCCACCTATGGGAAACCTATATGGGAAACCTGGGAAAGGCATAGAGCAATCCAGAGTAAGTGGCTCTTACATCTACCCGTAGTTACTCTGGATTGTAGGGTAAGGCTGCAATCCTAAAGACACTTTCCTGGGAGTAAGATCCATTTAAAACAATGGGGCTTACTTTTGAGTAGGCATGGTTAGGATTTTTAGGATTGCAGCCTGTGGCAACAGTCCTAACCACACTTTCCTGGGAGTAAGTACTATTGAATACAATGGGACTTACTTCTGAGTAGACATGCTTAGGATTGCACCGATAGGCAGCAATCCTAAGCACACTTTCCTGGGAGTAAGAACCATTAAACACAATGGGGCTTTCTTCAGAGGTGATGTGGATAGGATTCCACCCTTAGTGTAGGTTAATTTGTTTTATGTTTCTTTATATCTGTATTTTCTTTATTATTTTGTATAATATTACAGTATTGTAATAATTTTTATATGAATTTTTTGGGTTGTGGAACAAATTATCTGTGTTTCCTTTATTATGGGGAAATTCACTTTGATATACAAGTGCTTCAGATTACAAGCAAGTTTCCAGAACAAATTATGCTAGCAAACCAAGGTCTGACTCTCGTTCTAAGTAAACACAATGAAATTAATGGCCATTAATGTCATTCAAACTGCCAATTAATTGTCAAATTGAAATTACAGGCTTGCGTTGTTTAGTGACAGACTGCTTAACAAGGAACACCATATATATGACAGTGGTCAAAGCACAACAAAGAGGCTCTTAACAAGGTAATCAGATCTCTGTAGCCTCTTTACCCAACAAAGAAGAGGATCTTAACATAAGAAGAGGCAATAGCTATTCTGTAGCATCTGCAGACTGCTAGTATATAGAATGAAGTGTCTGCACACAAAAGCACAAGATTGGGCTGAATGTTCACTTACCCTACAATCCAGAGTACCTACCAGAGCACGTAAGAGACATCTACATCAATGTAGTTATGGCACCACCTAATGAAAACCTATGGGAAATTCATACTGCAATCCAGAGTAAATTGTTCTTGCGTTGGAGCAAGGACTCCCCGTGGTTACTCTGGATTGCGCCCTTAATAAAGTAACCACATAGCAACAGGATCAGATAATGTATCCGGTCATTTAAGTGACGCCCCTATTATGTCAAATGGACTTGATTCTACCTACTACTAAACTTCTGAGAAGTGGACAGCAAAGGTATGCAAACTGAGAGGGACTGTGTTTTCAGCCCACCCACCCTCTGGTTTTTCTCAGGTCATGCAACTGTGATCCCCAGAATGGATTGTCATTATAGGATACCACAAGCAGAGTCCAGAAACCACCCAGAAAAACGCGGACTCTTCCGAAAGCCATTGCAGTTCCAACTGGGTGTATATTCATGGACAGAAAAGCTGGGTCACCAAACTCCACATAGCTATTAATCATGTTCTTTCTGTGTTCTTTTCACAGGGTGAATTTGCCATTATGTATTCACAGATAGTTACCTAGGCGGCATTGGAAAGCAGGTAAAAATGTTCTAAGACCAGCTCCAGATTTACGTGAAGAACAGATTGGGCCATAAACAGTTCAGAATGTCCTATATGCACAATTTCCTTTTGTCATCATTTTATAAATTGGAAATTGGGAGGATCTTGGATTGTCATGGAGATCCAATCTTGCTCCGTCTTGTATTTCAGCAAGACAAGGAGGCCACTCAGAAGATACCAGCCAAGGCTCCATAACGTTTCCAGGATTAATGGCCAACCAAGAAAATAAACTGGTTTTGCCAGACAAGCATCACTTCCTTCTCCACTCCCTCCCATAAAGCCAAGATTGAAATTTCAAGATCAGTCACACAGACTGATGTGTGAAACACAGGATTTCAGCCATAAAGTGTACTTGAACTGAAACTGTCCTGAATAGCTGCCCACTGCACTGTTGGACATATGACCAACCATTTAAAAATTATGGGGTCAGTGTGTGAACCTTCTGAGACAGCATCACAATTCATATTATAGAAATTAAAATCATCACACCACACAAGTCAAGATTAATTGGCAAATATTTCTGTGTAAGTGACCCCACAAAACAGATATATGTGTTAAATTTCAATGTTTAATACAAAAAAGGTTTATTTTAAGATTATGTACAAGAAAAATTATATTTTAAGGTTTATACAAGAAAAAGGTTATTTTAACAGAGAGATGGTGTTTAAATATAGTACCATCATTTGTTGGTCTTGATCACTATCATGATTACATCAAAGTACTGTATCCTAAAATTCTGCACTGTTGTCAGAAAAAATATGTAGATTTATTTGTATGAGTTACAATGCTTTCTAGGTAAAAATTCATTATTAAACCATATGCCAAGATATATTTAGCCCCCTACATAGGCTTTTTTTAAAGGGAATGTAGGGCAGAGAAAAACCCAGATGAACTGACTTAGCCCATTTTAATAAAAATTAGTAAAGCAAATGAAAATGTAATTTAAACTGGAGCATCTGTGAATTTTATTTATAACTCAGCACTTCTGTGAAAACAGCAGGCTTTTCCCCATATAACTTCATTGCTTTCTGTAATATATTTTTATTACTGCCACTTCTCTATGTATTTTTTGCCCAGAGTCACATCTTCAATTAATCAATCAATCAAACAAACAACAATATTTATATACTGTGGTGCCTTGTAAGATGAACATAATTCAATCCAAAAGCATGTTTGTCTTACAAAGCGTTCTTTATACAAAGTCGATTTTCCTAAAGGAAATGATGGAAATTCAGATGATTAGTTTCACAACCAGGCATGGGCCCAAGCCAGTTCAGACCGGTTCAGCCGAACTGGTTGTTCCCATGACCCTGCTGCTACCAAACCAGTAGCTGCGGGGTCGCCTGAAAACCCAGCTTAGCGGTTCAGATGCTGGGAAGAGGAGACACACTGTGCATGCGCTGACCTCAGCACACATGCAGTGTGTCTCCTCCTGGTGGGGAAGATGCACAGCGCGCGAGCCAAGGTCTCCTCCGGCAGGAGATGAGTGCGTCTCCTCCCGTGGAAGGAGACACACTGCGCAAGGGTCAGTGCGTGCACTGTGCATCTCCTCCGGCAGGAGGAGATGAGTGCATCTCCTCCGCGGAAGGAGACACACTGCGCAAGCGCGGACATCGGCGCAAGTGCAGAGCATCTCCTCCACCTGGAGGAGACACACTGTGCATGCGCCAAGGTCAGTGCGTGTGCAGAGCATCTCCTCCAGCTGGAGGAGATGCACTGCGCATGCACCAACCCCGGCACTTGCGCAGTGTGTCTCCTGGAGTGTGTCTCCTGGAATCTGGGGTTGGCGCATGCGCAGTGCGCCGGGTTGGGGCCTGCCATCACCCTGGCCCGGCCCCGCCCCCTGACCCCAGCCCCACCCCTTGACCCTGGCTTCGCTTCGAACTTCCGGCGAACCTGTTGTTGGCGAGGGCTGGGCCCATCTCTGTTCACAACCCAAAAATATTCACATAAAAATATTAACTATATGTAAAGATGATGACAAAACACTGGAACTGAATTCAAAACACTGTAATATAATGCAGAACACAATTACTGTAGTAATAAGAACAATGCAATATACTGTACAGTAAAAACAGAAAAGACAAACTTTTATGGCCAAGGATGACTAATTTTCACTAAAAGAGTTCCTGCTGACTTTTTGAGCAACTTTAACAAGGAACCTTCTAACACTTGCTTTTGTCTCCTTTTGAGGATTTCACAGAAATGTGCCATTGCATTATCATTAAACTGATTCATTGCTCACACTGCTACAGCCTTATTTGGGTGGTGCTTTTCTACAAAATTGTGCACAATTTCCCAGTGTTTACAAAGGTCCTTAATCTCATTTGATGTGAGCAATTCCTCCTTATTCTCCTCCTCCTCTGCAGATGAGATCGCCTCCATAAACCTCTTGCTGTTGCTCACGATACAGATTTATCAATTTGTTCATTTACAATGACTTTTCGTTGTAAAACTGTTTATCTTACAAAGCAGAATTCCTTAGAAATTTTAGTTTGTGTTACAAAGCATTTGTCTTACAAGGTACCACTGTTTTTCACCAAATTCAGAAGTGACAAGAACATTTTTAGTTCATTTTTTACATTTTCATGCCATCCTCTCTCCAAGGAGCTCAGGGTAGAAAACATAGGGCACAATGTTAAGAAATTTAGATTGGACTAACTTTATGTGATGGTGTGAGAAGGTTGGCTTATACCTGTGCATTAGCCTTATTCTGCCCCCCCCCCAAGAGTGGAGCAGAAGAAGTGTCTTACTCAGTGGTGTGACCGGCCTGGCCCAACAACCGGCTCACTTGAAGTGGGCAGGCCAGGGCGGGGTCAGGGTCAGGGGGCAGGGCTGGGGCCAGGGCAGGTCAGGGCCAGGGAGGGCACGCCACCCACCCCAGCATGCTGCAGGTGCAGGTGGGTGGGGTGAGGGGCAGGGCGAGAGGCGGGCCCCAACCCTGTCACACTGCACGTGCGTCAAGCTTGGCGCACGTGTAGTGCGTCTCCTGTAGCCGGCTGCTAAGCTTGATGCATGTGCAGTGTAGGGCTTCCCCGGGCGTGCCCAGTTTTGTGCCCCCCTCATGGCTACCAGATTGGTAGTGGGAGGTGCACAAACAGGAAGCGGTTCGGGCGATCCAGCCCGAACCGCCTTTAACCCACACCTGGTCTTACTGCACTTTTGTAAACCCCAGGTCAGCACAGGAATTAAGCCAGGGCTTAGGCCAGCTTAAATGGAGCTTAGGACTGCAGCGATAGTTGGTCTCTGTTTTTATCATCATAATAACCCTGTAAGATTTCTTCTATTATATGAGTGGTATGATATTATACGAGTGAGCTTTCTCTGGAGGAACAGAACAGAACATTTGGGTGCATATAATCCAATTGATCTAAAGCAACAATTTTCAGCGTTTTTCATCTCATGTGAAAGGTGCTAAAATTTTCAGAGTACTCGCATCAGTTTTTTGTTTTTTGTTTTTTGTTTTGCAATTGACAAGGCAATCTAATCTAAAGCAATCCTATAGGCTGTGATCCAGACTCAAATTTAGCTATCAATTAAAGCAGGCATTGTTCCTGAGAGGCAAAAAAAACTTCTGGTACCTACATGAATTTGTAATTGATATTATTTTGGATTAACATAATTATGTGAAAGAATATTCAGAGCCTTTACCATGTTTGTAGTAGTTCTAGCTAGTTAGAAAATTATATAATAGATACTGGAAAGTAAACAACAGGCCAATGAAAAGCAAATAGCTGAATTAAAAAGGGGATCAGTGAAAACTGATCTGTGAAAACTTAAAGAAGTCATTGAAACTAACTGCTTGGAAGGGTTTATTGAGGAAATACTGTGAAATTAGTCCTTGAATATGCAAGTAGATACATTGTGATGTTTGAATTAGATACAGAATTGCCAAAATTTCATCATTTGTACTTCCTGTGTATTTTGCACAGCAGATGTCACCCATTTGCTTTACATTTATGCATCTCTTTATATATATATATATAACTGAAGAGTCACTGACTCACTGACTCATTCACTGATTCATCAACACCCAGCCAAAAATAACTGGACCTAGAAGTGTGAAATTTGAGGTGGGTCTTCCTTCTGTAATGTAGACACCTGTAATGTAATGTAGGCATCTATAATGTGGGGATTGCCATATCCCTTTGAAAATCACCTGGTTCTGTGGTTGTCAGATTTGGCAACCCTACCCACTAAGAACCATGTTTTGGAAATTCAAACCAGAAGGGGCTGAAAAGGGATGCAACACATTTTCATCCCTATACTTTATTTTGAAGAATTATTGACTGACCAATGCATTCCCAAGTCATTTGGCACCTAAGGCCCACAGATTTTGTGTCACCCCCATATATAAAAATTATTTAATTAATTATTATCAGTCTTAATACAAAAAATCATCTTGCCAATTAAACCTTTGTTTTACTTTTGGGGGTGAGTGGTGAGGTTGCCTTCTGGAGCACTTGTTGAGCTCCACTTTCACTGGATTGGGACCATTCTTGTGGCCTTGCATTTTTCTGTGCTACCGATCCGGTAGCAGTGGGGGGGCAGAAAACCCGGTTTGCCACTTCGGCATGCCAGGAGGCCATATGCACTGCACTTGGAGGTGACGCAGTGGAGGAGACGCAGTGGAGGAGACGCAGTGCGCACGCGCCGACCTCAGCACATGCGCAGTGCGTGTCCTCCAGTTGGAGGAGATGCAGTGCGCATGCGTCGAGGTTGGCACACGCACAGTCTCCTGGAGGAGACGCACTGCACACGCAAGGGGGTTGGCACATGCACAGTGCGCCGGGGTTGGGGCCCGCCCCTTGCCCTGCCCACCCATAGCCACAGTGCACTGGGGTGGGTGGCATGCCCTCCCCGGCCCCACCCCTAACCCAACCCCGACCCCGACCCCCGGCCCGCCCCCTGACCTTGGCCTGGCCTGCCCACTTCCAGCGAACCGGATGTTGGACCAGGCCGGGCCCATCTCTGATCAGGATCATTCCGGAGTTGTTGAATTCATCTCAGTCTGCCTTTTCTAATGGACTAAGGCACATTTTCCTACTTGCAAATAAAGGTGTGATACAGCTCAGTTTCACTTTCCATAGGGCTCCATGCATTTATTTTTTTTTCAGTTTCTGGCCACAACTTGATAGGAAAGAGATATTTCAAATCTGTTTTGTGCATTGGATTCATCTGGTAAATACACACCCAATGGTTACTGCAATGGAATCTAGCAATTTGAGTGATCTTTATGATTTTGGACACCCTTAGTGTGCCACCCCCCTGAAGGTTGTACCCAGGACCTACGGCCCCCCAGACCTCCCCCAGCCCCGGAATGCCACTGCCAACCCCTGGACCTAGAAGCATGACATTTGGAGAGTGCATTCCTTCCATGACGTGAGCACGCAATTAAAAACAGTTTTAAGAAATTGAACCCCCTAAGGGGATTAAAGAGGGTGTAATGCTTTTTTGTCCCATACTTTACATTGAAGACTGACTGATCTACACCTAGCACCAACCGCTGGACCTAGAAGCATGGAATTTGGTGAGCATATTCCTTCTGTGATGTAAGCACCCACTAAGAACCAATTTGGTGCCCAGTGGTTGCTGGTTCCCAGTTGTACCTGCTGCCTGCTGTTGCCCACTGGTGCCAACTGCCAGGTGATGCTTGGTGCCTGGTGTCCAGCAGGGATGCCTGATGCTCAGTAGAGTAGAGGTGCCGGATGTTGCCCACTGGTGGCCAGTGGTGCCCAGTGCCTGTTGGTGCCTGCTGCTGCCCAGTGCTGCACAACTGGTGTCCAGTATGGATGTCTGGTGCCTAGTGGAGCCTAGTGGAGCCTTGTGGGGCCTGCTAATCTAATGCTCACCCTGATTTTAAAAGGCTTGAGCTAAAAAAAAGTTTATTGTCTATTGTAATGTGCATCAGCAAAGCAGGTGCAAAATTTCATTTTTCCACATACAACGAATAGGTACCTCAAATGTCAGGAAAAATAACTCATTTGGTACCTTATTTGTCAGAAAAATAACTTCTCCTTTTGCAGGTCCCTAACAATAAATTATATGACAATAATAAATGGCAATAGGTTTATGTTATGATTTGTACCTAATTGCATTACTTTATACAACAATGGGTTGATGTTACCTTTTTATTACAATAAACTATTAAACTAAATACTGACTTATAGTTATAATCAAAACACCGTATTTACTCAAATCTAATGTGCCATAAACCCTAATGTGCATCCTGATTTTGGAGACTAAATTCAGCCGAAAAAGGTGTGCATTAGATTTGAGTAAAGACAGTACCATGTAAGAGCACAGGTCAGTAGAGGTTATAATGGCCTCATTTACACAGACACAAATTTAGGAGAGAATGGTGTCATAAATGTGAACATCTGAAATGATTCTACACAACTGACTTCTTTTTTCTTATGTATGTTCAGAAAAATCAGTGTTTCGGAACACAAGTTCACACTCCCTAAAGAGCCTATTGTGGCCATGTATTTCCAAAAGCCTGTCTGACAAGTTTGTTCTTTGTTCTTAATGTTTGTTTAAACTGAATGTGTGATTTTTTTTAAAGAGGTAGTTTATGATTTCAGGTCTACTGAGATCTCTGTTAGGTTGTGCTTTTGAACGGAAATTTTTCAGATTACTGTTTAAAACCTGGATTAAAAAACAGAAAAGAGCCTTTCATGTTGTGGAACGGTTTCTGTAATTTATGAATCGTCACATAAAAAGGAAGGTTGGTAGCAAAATGCTGCCAGACTTGTGATAAGTCTCTTACGGTACAATCCTAATTTGCACTGGATCCTATATAGCTGCTGTGCTACCATGGGTTTTGTGAGCTGGTGGGACGCATGTTCCACCAGCACTCGCTGCCAACAAGCAGCCATAAAGTGGGCAGGAAAATCAGTTTTGTGTCAAGTCACAGTTGTATTAGCAGCTCCACCATACAACATGGAAGGCCCTAAATGGCAATCAGAGATGGATTTCAGGTACAGTAAAAACTTGGTTTGCGAGCACAATTTGTTCCAGAAATGTGCTTGTAATCCTTAGCACTTGTATATCAAAGTGAATTTCCCCATAAGAAATAATGGAAACTCAGATGATTTCCACAGCCCAAAATTATTCATATAAAAATGATTACAATACTGTCATATAATACAAAATAATAAAGAAAATACAAAATGTAAAGAAAAATAAAAAACAAATTAAATTGCACATGGTCTCTCAGGTCTCTTAGGCTGCAATCTGCCCCCTTTACACTAGAGTTAGACCCACTGATTACAGTAGGGCTTATTTTAGGGTAGACATGTAAGGCTAAGGGCACAATCCAGAGTGAGGGCAGTGAGGAGAGCCCTAGCTGGGCTGCCCCAACTATTCTGAATCCAGAGCAGAAAGTTATGCTGCATCCAGAGAATCAGGAAGCCTGGGCTGCCCTAACTGCTCCAGAGTGTGCTCAGTAAGTAAGTGGCACCTGGGGAGGGCTTGCTCCAACGGTGGGATTCAAATAAAATAACAACAGGTTCTATGTCCTAATAACCTACATTAACAACAGGGTCTATGTCCCACTAGTAACTGGTTCTCAGAACCAGGCGCTCATTAGCGAAGGGTTCTATAGAATCTGTGAGAACCTGCTGAAGCCCACCACTGGTTAAGGGGACCCTGCAGCCTGGCTGGCCTGCTGGCTGGAGGGAACCGGAAGGGAGGAGGGAGGGCAGGCTTCTTCTAGGAAGGTGTGCTGTGGTGCAGCATGTGGATCAGGTGAGGTCCCAACCAGGCTACTTGGAGGGAAACATCTTGTTTCAATCTGTTTAGTTTTGTTTCTCCTCTGATTTTCCTCTCATGTTTACTCACAGAGGATACTCACTTACTATAGCTGTTTTTAATGAATATTTTTATCATCTTAGTATAATGCACCCAGACACTATCCTTGCTCACTCTGAGAAAGTTTTTTATGATAAAAGTAGCTGTCATCAGAAAGCAGACATAAATGAAACAGAGCATTTTCCAAAACAGAATAAACTTCTTCAATTACAAGACTCTTTGGAGACATTTAACTGCAGTGACTCGAACTAAAAAGACAGGTGGATTAAACTGTCCCCGATCTTCCCAGCAATCCAACAGCAATATTTTCATTATGATAAAATGTACTTGTTCCACAGAATGAAGCACAAAGAGTTTACCCCTGCATCAGTTGTGCCTGCCCCCCTTACTGCCATTTATTTTATACCATGCTAGTATGTTTGTTTTAAAAAAGTGAGGGAAATTAAGGACCCAGTCCTATTCAAATCGCAAGCATTGCTGCAGCCGTGCTAACAGGTATATGTTACATCTCAGGGGAGGGGGGGCAGTCATGGTGGTCTCCTCAAGGTTAGGGAATGTTTGTTCCCTTAGCTAGAAAGTTAGATCAGGATCAGTTTTGCTTCCCTCTGCATCTTTTTTTTGCACTGAAATATTATAAAACCAGTGTAAAACATCTCTTTCTCTTAATCTCTGTGTGTGTGTGTGTGTGTGAGAGAGAGAGAGAGAGAGAGAGAGAGAGAGAGAATGTTTCTTGTATGTAGCACAAGAGACATGGCCAATACCTGACATCTACCCTATGCCTTCATTGCATTCTGGATTTCTGCACAGCCAGGATGACCATATAGAGTGGAGGAGAGGCAATTGCACATAACCATGCCCACCATTCAGTGGTGGCCTCCTGCAGATTCTCACCTACTCTGTAGAACCGGTTGTTAATGAGAGATAGGACATATAAAGTTTAAAAATAGCCATTTAAAAGTGGCTGCCAAATGGGCATAGAACCGGTTGTTAATTTCTTTCAATCCCATCACTGCCACCATTCATAATGTTGCTCTGCCCAATGTATGTGGGGGACACACTAGCCTCCCACACTGGTTGACACGAACCCTAGTGACGCCCCTGTGTCCTTATCAATGTTCCAGTGCCGCTCCACATCAGCAGCAGGGGAATGTTAAAGCTGCACAGAAAGACAAAGATCCCTTTGAGCCAATGGATAGCAGTGACTCTGTTAGTGATTGTGAAAGTCATCCTCCCCTCTCTTGTCTCCCTCACACCAGCCATGAAGGTTTTCAAAGGTACAGTGCAGTTCAGTACTGTGCAGTATTTTCTTCAGTACAGTGTTTTGTATCATAGTACAGTATTCTGTAATCATTTTTATATACAGTAAATATTTTTATAGAAATTTTTTGGGGTTGTGGAACCAATCATCTGAGTTTCCAGTATTTCCTACAGGAAAAATCAGCTTTGGATTACAATTGTTTTGGATTACAAGCCTGGTTCTAGAATGAATTATGCTCCTAAACCAAGGTACCACTCTATATCCCAATCCAAAGTACTGTCGTGGCAACATATCGGTACTATGGGCGCAGTCCAGAGTAACTACAGGGAGTCCTTGCTCCGGTGTAAGAACAATTTACTCTGGGCTGCAATATGAATTTCCCATAGGTTTTCACTAGGTGGTGCTCCTGTAGTTACTCTGGATTGTAGGGTATGTCTTACAAGAGGCTTTAGATAGCATTTGCAAATTTACTCAGGAACTCACTGGAAGGGGTGAGTGCTTTCTACCTCTTGCACTACATCAATCACCTCTCCAGAGGGAATTTCTTTTCCACTGCCATTTTTGAGAAGATAAGAAACAGCCGGAGTTCCTTCTGATCAGGCAAAGAAGCTGTACCAAATCACCACAGTGCAAAGGAAGAAGATCCACACTTCTCTCCTTAGAAATCTGCACATGCCAAAAAATATGAAGAAATCAAGGAGGTGGTGGCAACCAGGTTGGAGCTAAGATGGTGTAGTTGTTTTGGAATTAGACTTACAATAAACCCGTACGATCCAGGTTCAAATCTTTGCTCAGCCATGAAGCTTCTTGGGTGACCTTGGTCCAGTCACTATCTCTCAGCCTCACACACCTCACAGAGTTATTAAGAGTTGGGGAGGTAGCATGTATACCACTTTCTCCCTTGGAGAAAGAAAGGAATGAAAAATAAAGTTAACCTCCAAAGACAACAGACTAGTAAGCCAACAAAGGACCACTGGGCTTCGATATGTGTCATGACCAAAATACAATTATGCCTAATCTAGTAGGATTTATTTTCCCTAAATAATAGTCATTTGTAATATATACACAGAGCACCACCTCGAATGGGGGTGATTGTGTATGTTTGCTTTTAAGAAGGGACACTCTTCATTCTGAGCTTTCAAAACTATGGCATGATGTTTTCTGTTCCCCCGGGAGAGAAGTTGCAGCCTACAAAACACAGGAACTCAAACCCAAATGGTACTCTACTATATGAACATGAAATCATTCTTAGGATGATGTTCTCGATTGCAGACAATCCCACCACCCCCACAGATGGCCACCATGTGCTCACAGAGAAGAAATTGATAGGTGCCTGCGAGTAAGTTAACCACAAAAATGCTTTAGAGCCCATCATTACCAAGCTGCTTCCATTACAAATGGGTATATCATTATCTGTGCTATGCAATTAGAAAATCAAGGACTGGTTCTTTTGTAGAGATGAATGCAAAATGGTTATTGGATCCAGACCTTTGCACGCTTTCAAGCTTCTGCACTGGAAAGGAATGCGTGTAAGAAAGTGAATAGCAATCTGGGTTTTTTTCCCCCAGGAACATCTCGGAAAATGTTTGTGTTAACATACGCGCTCCAAGTCATGTAAAGTATTTATAGTTTAGTTTTTCATGACAGATCAGCTTATGCAATCAGCTTTCTTGCTATCTGTGACTGTTTATTATTTCCGCGTAACTGCAAATTACTGTCACATAGCGATCAGTCTTGTTCTTCACTGGTGTACATAGCTTCAGATACAACACTGCCTTCTAACTGGTGGACTAGTACAGTCTCAAGGTCATGATTTTGATCTCTAAAATTTTGTTACTCAGTAGGAGTGTGCATTTGTTTCCAGCATGAATGGAACCTGATACAAATGGACTTCATGGTGGCTGCCTTTAAAAAAAAATAATAATGAGGCAGCCATTTTTAAAATCCAAACTGTCCTGCAATGATACGGCATCTAGGGTTGAGAACAAATACAGTGATCATGGTTTGATCATTCCCCTTCCATGCAGTGATGGGCTCCAGCAGGTTCACACCTACTCTATAGAACTGGTTGTTAATGAGAGATAGGACATATAAAGTTTAAAAATAGCCATTTAAAAGTGGCTGCCATTTGGGCCCAGAACCGGTTGTTAATTTCTTTGAATCCCATCACTGCTTCTATGGCAGGAATCAAACAAGAAACACTTCACCTCTGGAATGAAAAGCGGTATATAAATACTGTAGATAAATACTGTAGATAGAATAGATCCGGTTCAAGATGTGGTCAGATAAGAACAAAAAGGCAGTGAAGGTGGGTAGAACAAGGGTCACTATGTTATTCCTTCCCTACCTGCCTGTTACTACTTTAAAAAAAAGAGGGTGATCATGCTCAGAGCCTCTCCTATTCTGAAGAGATGGCCTAGGGACAAAGAGGAGGGGAAGAGAAGGGGGATCAGGATGCATACCAAGACAAAATAAGAAAGTGGCAAATTAGGTTGCTGTTCAGCTTCTCCAGTTGGTCCATCTTCCCCTGCCCTGTCCTTCTGTCCTGCAGAATCCCAGGTGGAGTAGTTCTGTCTGAATCATCCACATTTTTTTCTTTTACAGACTACTAGAGCTTCTAATGCTTAGGGTCATCTGAGGTGGTAAAGACTAGAAGAGACTGTGAAGAACTCCAGAAGGATCTCTCCATACTGGAAGAAGGGGCAGTAAAATGGCAGGTGTGTTTTAATGTGAGTAAATGTAAAGTTATGCACATTGGGGCAAGGAATCCTAACTTTACATCTAGGTTAATGGACTCTGAGCTATCTGTGTCAGAGAAGGAGAGAGATGTAAGGGTACTAGCAGATAGTTCGATGAAGATATTGACCCTACATGTGTCGGCAGTGAAGAAGGCAAATTCCATGCTTGGCATCATTAGAAGAGGGATTGAGAATAAAACAGCAAAAATTATGATGCCATTGTAGAAACTGATGGTAAGGCCACATTTGGAGTACTACAGTTCTAAGTCACTTCATCTCAAAAAGGATATAAAGGAAATGGAGAAGGTTCAGAGAAGAGCAATCAAACAGGGTGACCATACAGAATGGAGGGCAGACTGTCTGTACCTTTAACCATTGCACAGAAGAGTAAATTTAGGCAGCTTTAGCTCAACTAGAAGGGTTTAAAAAGCAGCACCTGCCAAGATTTCCTCTGCTATACAATTTTTAAAGGTACATGCACTCTGTCCTCCATTCTATATGGTCACCCTGTCGATCAAAATGATTGATGGTCTGAGACGCCTTCCATATGAGGAAAGTCTACAGTGTCTGGGACTCTTCAGGCTAGAAAAGAGGTGCCTGAGAGGAGATTTGATTGAGACGTACAAAATTATGCTAGGGATGGACAGAGTGGACAGAGAGATGCTCTTTTCCCTTTTACATAACACCAGAAATAAGGGACATCCACTAAAATGGAATGCTGGGAGGGTTAGGACAGACAAGAGAAATTTTTTTTTTACTCAGCATTACCCACCCATTTTTTTAACCCGTGTAGTTGGACTGTGGAACTCCCTGCTACAGGATGTGGTGATGGCATCTAGTCTCAATGGCTTTAAGAAGGGTTTGGACAAATTCCTAGAGGAAAGAACCATCACGTGTTACAAGCCAGGAGGGATGTGCGTAGGTGTGGAGAACCTCAAAGTGCCAGATGCGGGCGGGGAGGGGGGGCACCTGGATGCAGGTGTCATATGTGCTCCCTGAAGCATTTGATGGGTCACTGTGAGATACAGAAATGGGCTACAGATGTTCCTTTGACCTGATCATGCAGGTTCTTAAAGGCTGATTATCACACTATTGTGTGTATTGGGTCCACAGCCATCCAAAAATTGTGATCAGTCCTTCAGTGTCTAACATCTAAGACACCTCACAGGCCTGTTTTTTAAAAGTCTAGAATGTTCTGCTTATGTGTATCAATATTGTGACTAATGGGATTTATTTGTGATTATTTTGTGTATTACAGTTACACAATATCATGTGATAAACTTAATTTTTAAATTCTTTTTTAATCTTGAGAATCGTCTTCCTTTTTCACTTGCTATTTCCATAGCATTTCCATTAGATGGCAGTATTGTTCGTGTTACTGGGCATCTGACAGTCTAGTCTTTAAGGAGCAAGGTTTTTAAAAAGAGTATGACTGCAATCCTATATCCACTTTCCTGAAAGTAAGTCCCATAGAATACAATGGGACTTACTTCTGAGCAGACATGCTCAGGATTACACCCTCAGTTATTATTTTCTGATAATCTACCTTGGTTTCATTATCAACGTTTATGTGCTGTTTGGGTGATTAAATTCCTCCAGATTTACAAAATGGGGCCTCAAAGCGACTGGACTGTAAAATTAATTGGTGATTTTCACTGTTTTTATCTCACAGCACCCTGACAAGGCACAAACTTGTCAAGGCATACACAACTTGTTTTTTTACAATTGACAAGACACTCTGCATTGACAGTTGTAAGGCCTTGCATCCCACTGATCCTACTAACAAATGATCTTCCCCAAAACTCTCCTTGCAATCCTACATACCATCCATGGCGCAGTGGTTGAAAATGGCTGGATTAGTCTAGGATCACCCCAACCATATGTACTGCACTGAACCGCTGATAAACTGATACACTACTTGACAATACTTAATATTAGTTTTCAGCCTATGATGGTCCTCCTTTCCTCCCTTCCTTTCTTTTTCACTCTGTCTTTTTAGGGGATGAGCCACACATTAAGATTAATTCTGTCTCCTTTAGAGGAAGGGTCCCCAATTCCTGGGCCACAGACTGGTACTGGTCTATGAAATGTTAGGAACCAAGAAGCCACCCAGGCAGTCACAGGACCGCAAGCAGCCTCTCCACAATGCACATTCCAGTCTACCCGAGTCCTCCTGTGCACCCATCTAGGCTTGTCTCTCTGTTGTAGCTCCTGGTCTAATACCATTCCTGAAGGAGTTATTTAATGAGAATCCATTCGCAAAAAGTTTTTGCGTACTAGCAGAAATTTGCAGGATAAAGGGGGCATTTGAAATTTGCAAGTTAAAAAGCATTGGAAGCATCATTTATAAACTGAAAAAGATTGGGTTCCACTTTTTAACAGTTTTCATTTTTGGACAGTGCTCTGGACCCTAACCTGTCCAATAAGTGCGGGGATGCCTATATTTCCCACTGAACAACAGGACTCCAAGGCATGATTATGATCTTCAGTGTTTGGTCTGAAAACATGGGCAAGTGAGTTGTAGAATTAAGGACACCCTGACTGTGTTCATTTCTTGAGAATGTACTCTTGAGTTTTACATCTAACAAGATTTGATGTGAGTTATTTGCAGCACTGACTGTGAGATGCAATGTTGAATGAAACTAAACATACAAGGCTGCAATCCTAAAGACGTTTTCCTGGGAATAAGACCCACTGAACACAATGGGGCTTACTTTTGAGTAGGCATGTTTAGGATTATGGTCTAAGGGCAAAATCCAGAGTAACTACGAGGAGTCCTTGCTCCAGTGTAAGAAAAATTTGCACTGGATTGCAATATGAATTTCCCATAGGTTTTCACTAGGTGGTGCAGTAACTACGGGTACATGTAATGTCTCTTACGTGCTCCTGTAGTTACTCTGGATTGTAGAGCTAGTCAACTTACCTTGCTGGTAAAGTTCCAGATCAGTCTCCCCCCCCCCCCAATAATTATACTTACTAGAGCACAAGCTACATGATTCAATGACAGTTTGCTAGGGATGCCAATATCCACAAGGAGCAGCTGCGTTGCACAGAAAGATTCCCTGCAGTCAAGCGTGCCCAATGTGCTTAATTTTAGCTGCTTGCTATTTCCATAAATCTGCAGTGCAGCTTCTAAATCATAGAGTATGCCTCGGTGGTGTGGATAAAATCAATAACTTTTATTTCCTGAGCCAAAAAGAAAAAAAAAACTTGCCACAGTGGCTATCTGTACTGTGACTTTATTGTTGATTATCATCATTCATAGCCAGAGTGTAGTTAAATATTCTCAGCCTGCATTTATGAGCAAGGACACTTCAACGTAATACATACAAAGGGAGTTTTATTGATCAAGGAACATCTGCTGGCACTTAAACTTGGAGGCATATAAACATGAACATAAGCTTTGCAAGTCTGCAATTTTTGATACTCATAAAATTAGGATTTATAATCCCATGCAATGTGTAATGTTTTCTTTATCACCTTCATAAAGATAAAGTAATGTAAGCCAGGTCAGTGAATTACAAAACCATTACAAGATTGCAAAAATCTTAGGATTTTAAAAATAATTTATGGATGGAAATGTCATTATTTTCCCCTTACCCTCCTTAATTACTTTTGCCTGTGGAGTTAAAATGGTTTCAGCCAGTCCTGGTTATTAAAAACAGAACAAACCTGATATATGTTGCCTTAGGCTGCCCCAAGCCTTTTCTAGAATAACTAGGATGGCCCATCTTGAAGTTGGATCATCCCAGTGATTGATAGGGTAACCCAAGTGCATTTCTAGATTTTGCCATTACTTAGATTTATCTCTGGCTTGATTGTGCCCATAGCCATTTATTGTTGAAATTAGTTTTAATAAGATGAGTTTTAATAAGTTTTAATAATTAGGTCAATCTTTATCTTGAACAAGCATCAGTGAATTGCAACAAGCACAGGTCTACAGTACATTATTTTCAACTTTCCAGGAGAAATTCACTATGGCTGCAATCCTGAAGTGCACTTGGGCTAGCCTATCTATCACTGGGCTGGCTCAATTCCAAGATGTGCCACACCAGAAAGGCTTGGGCCGGCATTAATCAAAGACAGCCTAGGCAGTTCAGGAGTGTCTAGCCCTAGACAGTGCATTTAGGCTGTATCCAGAGCCTGTTTCCAGGGCAGAACTGCCCTTTTCCAGCTCCTCAGAGTTATACCACATCAGCAGCAGGAATACATCTGAGTAGATCCATAGGGGTCCATGATAAGCCAGAGTAAAAATGGAAGTGTTGGCAAAAATTTTGAGTCTTTGGTCAGCCTAACTGCAACCCCTGCCTCTCAACTTCAGGATACGGCACACAGCCCATTAACTTCTGGATATAGCAGGCCACTCCAACAATCCCCTTGCATCCATCCTCCGCTACAGGTTCTGCTGTACTGCAGTCTCATGCTGCAGCTCTTACTGGTTATCAGGGACTCCTGAGCTTTCTTTTAAGGCAGGCACCACAGCTATTCCTTGTTCAGTGTGATCAGACAGGTCTCCTCAGGAGCAAGCCCTCCCCAGGTGCCACTTACCTGGTGCCTACTGAGCATGCCTGGAGGAGCAGACTTGGGCAGTCCAGGCATCCTGACTGTGGATTCAGCCCAACTTTCTGCTCTGGATACAGCCTACTTGGGGCAGCCCAGCTGGGCCATTCTCACTGCCCTAACTCTGGATTGCATCCTAAATGTGTTTTTCTTTCCACATACTTTTACATCTAATTTTATATGTAACTTTAACATATATCTTTTTGACTTAAAAACCTCTGCTGGAATATACCTCGTATTATGAAATATATACTAGATGCCTCCTATCCATGATCACCATTTCATCCCAAGGGTGTCCATGACCAGGCTATTTACATTTGTGATAATAACATCCAGATGATGTCTCCTTGTGTGCCTTATCCGATGCTGGCAATAATCAAAAGTGTGGAAAATTTCCCAGAGACAGCTAGGAATGAACTTTTCCACAAGATGGGGTGATGGCCACAAGCTCGAAGGACTTTAAAAAATGGATTGGACAAACTCACAAAAATAGGTTTCGTGATTGTTTTTTAACCATGGCAGTTAAATAGCTGGTGCTTTGTAGTGATTAAAATAAGCCTCAGGATTTCCTTACTTTGAAACATGCCTCCTGGCTTACTCCCTGTGTGGCACTGCAGTGGGGGCAGTGACACAACCCCTTCACAGTGGCCCACCAGATGCCCCAGGGAGAACACAAGACAAGATACCTGTAACATGATGCTCTCCCCTGCGTCTGACATTCTGAGTCTACTTCTAAGAACAGGTGGTTGCATACATCATGGCTTGAATCTTCTGATGGACTTTTCCTCCAGAAATTTGTTCATTCCTCTTTTAAAGGCATCTATGCCAGATGTCATCCCCACATCATGTGGCTAGGAGTTCCACAGACCTCTGTATACCATATCTTGAGGATAAACAGGGGATACACAGAAAAGGGGATGACGGAAACAGGTGCAAGGAAAGGAAAACACATAAAGGCTGCAATCCATTATCCTGAGAGTAAGAACGGCCATCTGCTTTTATAGCTGTGAGGGATTGTTTTAAAAACCTAAATATAAGTTTATAAAATAGAAGTTAAAAAACATAAATATAAGTTTTATAAATCTTGTGTAAGAATTTAAAGGGAATGATGTTCAGTGTCAGCTTGATACTGAATTTAATATACCGTATTCAAATTTAAATATAATCCAGAGCCTAAATTGCATGTCTAAGCTTGCCTAAACTTGAATATGTTTGAACTGACTTCAAATTTGAATATGGATACCTGATTTATGGTCATCCCAATTTATGTTAGCTGCATTGGCTCCTTTTGTTTTTAACAGTGTGTCTGGCACAGTAGCACAATTCCAACTTTACATTGGTTCCAACTTCTGGATTAACCTCTAATCCAGAAGCAAGACATACAGTCAAGATTTGACTTTCCTGTCACATTCATTTATTTATTTGTTTATACCCCACCTTTACCATGCTTAATTTAAGCACACCAAGGCAGCTGACAAAGGCAGCTTTTATTCTTTTGTCCTGACAACAACTCTGTGAGGCAGGTGAGGCTGACTCAGAATGACTGGCCTAATGTCACCCACATTTTAAATTGGGGAAAAATTGAAATATACGAAATATTTTCAATTCTGATCTGAATGTGCTTGACTCTAAAACCACAGAACGCATGTGCAATGGTGTATGTTGTAGCATTAAAAATCATACAGCTGTGTAGAGTTATTAAATTTATAAGGCTGCAATCCGAAGCTCCCTTTAGGCTTGCATAAGCACTGGCATAAGTTCTGTACTGATCTGGGAGTGTCACAAAAGTGCATGCTGTAAGGCACTTTTGCCCCACTTTTGGGGCAATTAGGATAGCGCAGAGGAATATGCCAACCTCCCCACACCACTACAGAGAGATATGTCCTGTGAGTTAGGCCAGCCTAAACTGGGTAGGATTGCACCCTAAATGCCTTAATTTTATTCAAACAATAATTAAAAATATATAATTTATAATTTATAATAAACTATCTCTGAGATAGAGAAGCAAGTTGGTTTAACCAAAAGTTCCAGGAATTTTGGATTTTGTAAAAACAGAGAAAAAATTCAAAATAGAAATAATCTCTGTTGTGAAGAAAATGAAGGGCAAAATCCAGAGTAACTACGGGGACTCCTTGCTCCAGTGTAAGAACAACTTACTCTGTATTCCAATATGAATTTCCGATAGGTTTTCACTAGGTGGTGCAGTAACTCCAGGTGCACGGAAAATCTGTTACGTGCTCCCGTAGTTACTCTGGATTTGGGGGGACGTGTTCTTTTAAAAAAGTATTTTTTAATCTTAAAAACAATCTCGTCCACTCTATTTTTCCACGCCATGGAAATATTTATGAGTTGAACTTACCCATTCCTAGATCCAGGGAATTAAACAGAAAATCCATGGATTTCCAGAATCCATCCATGTTTCTAAGTTTGTGCAGACTTGTTTTATCTGCATCGTGCTATATATAAGCAGCTTCCTAAGAAAGATTGCACCCAGAGCCCTCTAGACATTAGCTGCCAAAATAACTTTATAGACCATTGGCATAGCACAGACGACAATGCATCCCACTGTCTCTTGGCAGCAAAAATTACCATACCCTGCCAGGCAGTACAGTACTTTAAAGGAAGTCAGTTAAAACAGTAAGCTCATTCAAGAGCATTTGCTGGGTTGTTCAGAGAGGTTTTCCCAGATTTTAAATGGAATCAAACAGAAATTAAAAACATGCCATTTTTTGTGGCGTTTTTGTCCTAATTTGGTGTCCTAAAATGTGGCATTTTGTGGCATTTTTGTCCTAAAAATGGTGGTGTTTTGTCCTAATAATTTATATAGAATGATCCAGTAGTGATTAACTTTTAGCATACTGGATTACTGGTAAATCATTTTTAGCTTAATTGTTTATTTTGTTGGTTTTTTTCCTATGTGGGAGTATCAGAAACACTTTACTGTTAAGACACTGGTTGAGTCCATGTGTTAGCATGACAAGCAGCAGGGTAATCACAAGGGAACATCTGATGTGGGAGACCAGCACTTTACCCCCATGAATGACCTTCTCCCATACGATGGTAGGTATGGTGATGCACCATTGCCCCACCCTGCTGGCATTTTGGGCTATAACTTTTGATAGAAAATAGATGCTGCATTTACTCGAATCTAATGCACTCCTCTAATTTAACATTTTGAGATTTTAAAAAAGTTCACTGGCAATTATAACGTGCAGCGGCAAAGCAGGTACAAAATTTAATTTAACTGTATAGAATAATGAGTTAAAGTTTTGATTTTTACCTAATTGCACTACTCTATTCAACAATGAGTTTTATGTTACATTTCAATTACTATATAGTAAACTGTTAATCTAAATAGTGATTTATACTTGCAATCAAAAGACCTACATTTACTTGAATCTAATTTGCCACTGAATCTAATGTGCACCTTGAATTTGGAGACTAAATTTGGCTGGAAAAGGTGAGCATTGCGTTCAAGTAAATAGGATGTTTAAATGCAGTTTGTTTCATTGCATTCTGCATGAAATTACATATTGAATGATATATAAGAAGATATATCTTACCTTAAGATATATAAGATATATCTTATCTTCCTTGGAAGATGAGAGGTAAAAATGCTGCTGTACCAGAAGAAGGAGAGAACCTAAAAAGCTGTTTCACAACTGGGAAGAGAAGAAAAAGGATAGAAAGAAAAAAAGGATAGGGAAAGAAAAAAACAAAAAAGAAAATAATTGAATGAAAGGAAAGTTGATTGCATTGTAAATTTTTATTATGATCTGAGAATGCAGATATAGCAATTATATTAATTTTGAATGGAAAACAATTAAAAGTGTGTGTGTGTGTGTGTGTGTGTGTGTGTGTGTATATATATATATATATATATATATATATATATATATATATATATATATATATATATATCCAGGAATACATCACTGAGATGGCACTCAAAGATGAGCTGATGAAAGAATGTCTCCAGCAACAACAGCTACAGCAAATACAGAAGGAAGATCAAACTGAGGAAGTGTCCTGGCAAGATAAGACTCTGCATGGGATGTACCATCGCCAGATAACTGAAGTCAACAAACGACAGCAACATCAGGAAAAAAGAGCATGAAAAGGTGGAAATGTATCAGGGTTTGAAGGAGGAATTAGAAAGGATGTGGCAAGTGAAGGTGAATGTGATCCCAATAGTGATTGGAGCACTAGGGGCTGTGGCACCCAAGCTGGAAGAATGGCTCCAACAGTTCCAGGAAGTATAAGCATTGAGTGGTGGTAGAAATTCATTAAAATAGATAGATAATATAGATATGTTGAAAAATGATAATGGTTTACCCCAACAGATGATATGAAATATGTTGATGGGAGATAGTTCACCAAAGAGATGAAGAAAGTTACAGTACATAGATTTTATTAATAGATAGCTATATGAAGATAGATGATATTTATTAAGGTGTTAGGTATGAAATGTAAGAAGTGCAATATATATATTGATGAGTTTAAATGGACGATATGTAGATTTAAAGATTAAAAAGATGTTTTTGAATAAATAGAAGATAATAAGGGCTGTACAATAGAGTTCCTAATGTGTGTATCCTGATGTATCCCTTCCCTCTCTGTGTTCCTTTTGACCTTTGCCTGTATCTGAAATCAATAAAAATCCTATAAAAATTGAAAAAGAAGATGGTATAATTCAAAAATACCAAGATTTTATAAGTTTTTGGATAGTAGTAGTGTCACACACCCCATGTATGCCACCTGGCGTAGCCCATACTCTCCTCCTCCCAGGACACCATTGATGAGCAACATGTACCAGAATTTATTATCCCCTTCATCTACCATTTGGCCACCTCTGGCTGTTTTAATAAGTGAGGGCAGGCAATGGTTGAACGCAAGCATTACCCTAAAATCTCCAAGAATCACATCCATGTACTCAGGCTGCACAAAGTATTTTGTAAATTGATAGTCATGATCCCTCCAGGGACTCCTCCCTATCCTATAAAAGTCAATAGGAAAAAAATAGGATAAAATGTGTGAGGTGCTGGAGAAGTAAGATTATCACCACCTTTATGAACACCATCTCCATTACAGAACAGGCCCTAAAATAGGCTTGCCATGGAGGTTTCCTCCATTCCCGCAGGTATATTTGTACATGCAAAAGCCTTACAGAACATGCCTAAAATGTTGTGATAGTTGACATTCACTTGTGGCATTTCAGATGAATATTGCAAATATATAAATACTCAAAGAAATACCAGCAGATGTTGCTAGTTGCACTTAAATGTATTTGTCAATCAAGGGCTAAATGACACATTATGACAATTGCATATGTTGGCCTGTTTTGTTTTGTTTGTTTCTTGTTTTTGTTTTTTTGCCCTCTACTTTTTAAAATAATGTGGGGTGGTGCAGGCTGAAATTGCGGCAGAGGTGCGTTAGCACATTGTCCCCACCCCATCTTGATCACACCTTCTCCGACACTATTTTAATTAGAAATAAGGTTTCCATTGAAAGCCAATCATCATAACGAGTCACTTGGGTCAATGGCTGAGCATAAACAATGGTGGGAAAACACATTTCATAAACATAGGTATTACTGTTTTTGCATACAAACCTAGAAGTAACCTCTTTTGGTAATTTTTCATAAAGGTCTTATGATGACATCAACAAGCTGTTGGCCTCATTGATTGACATCTACTAATGTGTATGTTGGGATCTCTTCAGTTGTTCCCCTTAGATGTTTGAATGTTGCATGCTATTTACCATGAAGTATGAATTAGAGCTCATTAATATGCATGTAGATTGATTTGATACCCTGTATTTTCTCTTACCTCTTCTTGATTGTTCCCCATAGCACACATAGTATACCGTTAGCACTGCTACATGCTATAGCATGGCAGGGCATAGGATTTGGCTGCGAATATGATTGCTCTACAACAGCATGTAGTTATTTAGGTTTGGCTACTTCAGTGGTTCACTAACTGTAAGCTCCCTTTGCATAAACCAACCAGGGGAGTGGCAGGATCCCTTGAGAAAAACCCACTGCCGTATACAATGAATGTATAGAATTGTAACCCTAAAGGGCAGCTGCAACCAGTAGCTCAAGAGAAGGCCATAATACACAAAGCATTTTAATCCATTATCCCCTATACCTCCCTTCATACAAAATGGATTGCTTGAGATTATGTGGTATGAGCCTACTACCAATATTCATGTGTGTACATCAAAAGAGTGGAGATTATCCCCCCCCCCCATGCCTCCTTACCCTGCTTAAAAATTCATCTGGTATTATCAGCATTCACACATGACATTGACATTTACCAAATTGCAGGCATCCACACAAACATATTTGCCGTTGTTATTGCAGGTAGTTTGATGCCACTGTTAGAGTGAGGCACAAGATAAATTTAGCCCATGCCCATTCAGGATCTCTGCTTAAATCCTGTATTTGTTTGATTCAGCATAACATGCTTGGATATAAGGTAATTCAATTCTTTCTTATTTTTTAATGTTATTTGAGCCCTTTAATATAATTTGGTAGACTATTACAGTTGTTACAGCTGCTAGTTTTGCCCTCAATACTGATTTCACTGATGACCTCAGTCAGAACAAGATTTAAAGTTTGAGATTATGTAAGTGAATAAGGTTTATTAGATTTATTCATGGAGCAATTTAAATAAGAATCTGCCTGGCTTAGAATAAGGCCCAAATGAAAAATGCATGTGATTTATGGACCTGTCCATTTTAAAGATTTATATGTAGTGTAGGATGATTAAGTAAGAGACAGACCTGATTATATGAAAGATGTAATTTTTGTAATGCAATATTGGAAGCAAGCTGCTAAACAGCACTGGCATAACAATGATTGGACAAACATTTTTATTACAATATTGCTGCACAGCTGGAATGCAGAGTCATCTGCTGTTTGAACATGTAGCCTCTGATCATTTGGAAACTCTCTTTGAAAAATCGACTGTGGGGTAGTCTGTTCAAAGGAGGAATCTCTGCTTCACACAATGAAGTCTGTATTCATTTTGTCCATCTGCTCAATCTCTCTCTGTCTCGGAGCCACAATAATTTATATCTGATGTTTGTTTCATTACACACCGATACAATTCATACGGGGCCACATGCTTTAGATCAGAGCTTACAAAGTTTGGCAAAATGAATCTCCTATACAAAGAAATCTAAAGATCAATCCATACAAATCTTTCTTATTTTCTTCTTTCATCACAATGGGCTGGCATTTAATTTTTTGAGGTTTCCTTTATCAGGATCTTTTTAAAAATAGGCATGTGTTATCATGATCTGCCATGGCTTTGATATTTTAGACATTGGGTTGGGGCGGGGGGAGCCACCAATACCATGTGTCACATTTTTGTATTTCTATGTGACTTTCCATTGAACTCTATGCAGGCAATCTGATGCTTGCACGGAGTGATACACAATTAACTGACGCATTGATTGGAATGAAAATGGTGCAGTTATGTTGCTTGGGTTGCCAAAAACTGCATTCAAAAATCTCCTTGCATGAGTCAAGTCCCTCTGAGCAGGTACACAAACCATTTTTGCTCAGAATAAAATGGCTTCAATGACACTGAAAGGGAAATGTGCATACTCTAATTCTGGATACAAGACTACAATGTAAAATTCTGGTCCTATCTAGACTTTCTTTGCAATGATGATGTACATGTGGCTATGGTCCCAATAACAAATGGCATGTGCATTGGTGCTCTAAGTTGAAAGAGCAACCAGATGCAGTAGAGCTGCCCAGTGTATATAGTCAGTAGGTGCAGGTTTATATGTATACTTTTATGGAAGTATGGCAACCCTAAACTCAAGTGGTTAAGACACTGTGCCTGTTAAGCAGAAGGCCAGGGTTCGAGACCCGGGTCGGCCCCACAAGACAGGGTGAGCTCCTGTCCTTAGCCCAGCTCTGTGACGCCAGCTGGATCCAATCGTATTGGCTCTGCCTTTCCATTGGACTAATTCAGTGGCGTGGAGAGGGGGGATTTGCTGCTTGGGTAATAGCCTATCTTCCATAACAATCCAACCCAGGCTTTCGTGCTTCGCATGCAGCATATGCAGCGCCAAGCATTATACCATAGTCTTTCAAGACTGACGGAGGCCTGAAATGGCAACCCTACTTTGGAGAATCCCACCAGCTCATGGTGACAGGAGGAGTTTCCATGTAAGTCTCTTGGCCATAAACAAATCTTCCTCTTCTAATGGCCCTTTGAAACATCTTCTAAGCTTCTAGTCAAAGTTTCTGGAGGGCCACTGTCTTCACTTAATGGGGAAGCAGTTCTCAGCAATTGGCTAGATGGGCCATTGAACCAACTGGCTATCCCAAAAGTGGCCCTGTATGGTCACAAGAGCTTTGGTTAGTGTATGTATAAAGCATATATACTCCATAGACTTCACAAGCTTGAAGTAGCGATACATTATAAATTCCAGAAGCTGCCTATTATTCACCTATTATGTTCAACATGCATATAAACAGTGTGTACAATGTAAAGAGAACATGTGCAAACAGGTATTCACACATTATGTTCAAATGGCACACAGCAGATCATGCAATCTTTGCCCTTCTCTGGTGAGACTGGTTGAGGCACCCAACACCAGCCTGTACTTGAAAAGGAAAACTGGAATACAGCAGAACTGTGTAAGACAGAAGAATGATAGGCTAAAGTGAGCCTATATAGGTCACTACTCTTCCATCCGCCACTCTTCTATCCTCTGCAGTTAATGGCCAAGTCAAAAAAGTTTCAGAACTTCTAATATACACTTTTACCTAGGAGCTAATTCAATGGAATATACTCCCAGGTAAGTGTGTGTGTATATAGGATTGCCTTGTAAGAAAATTTGTTTCATGGTTAGATAGGTTTAAATACATTAACCATATGTATACTTATCTATATATATAAAAAAGAAAAGTCACTCACTGACTGATTCACTGACTGACTTACTGACTCACTGACTGACTCACTGACTCATTACCAAAACCGCCAAAACCGCTGGGCCTAGAAGCATGAAATTTGGGGAGGGTGTTCCTTCTGTGACCAAGGGGTGCACTAAGAACCGGTTTTCGGAAATTCCAACCGGAAGGGGGTGAAAAGGGGCGCAACGCGTTTTCCTCCCTATACTTTGCATTGGAGAATGGATGACACATCAACATTCCACCCCAACTGCTGGGCCTGAAGCATGGAATTCTGGGAGTTCCTTCTGTCACCTGAACACCCACCAAGAACCATCTGGAGAAATTTAACCCTTCGGGGGCTCAAAAGGGGTCAACATGTTTTTGTTCTATACTTCACATGGGAGACTGAATAACATCCAGCCAATTTGGTGCTTGGTGCCTGGTGCACGGGGGAGGGGGGACATTGTTCGGAGGAAGAGGTTGCACTGGGGAGGATGCTGCACATGGGAAGATGCGCATCGGGGATGTTGTGCATGGTGGGTTGATGGGGGATGTTGCACATGGGGGATGTTGCGCATGGGAGGATGTTGCGCATGGGAGGATGATGTGCATGGGGGACTGATGCACATGTGGAGATGATGTGCATGGGGATGTTTCACGTGGGGATGTTGTGCATCCCCATGATGGGCATGGGAGGAGTTGCACATGGGGGACTGATGAGCATGGGGGTTGATGCGCATGAGGTATGTTGAGCATGGGGTATGTTGAGCATGGGAAAAGTTGCGCATTGGGGAAAGTTGCGCATGGGGAAATTGTGTATAGAGGTTGATGTGCATGGGGGAAGTTGTGCATGGGGAAAGTTGCGCATGGGGGTTGATGCGCATGGGGGAAGCTACACATGGGGGAAGTTGCACATGGAGGGAAGTTGCATGTGGGAGTTGATGTGCATGGGGGGGTTGATGCACATGGGGAAAGTTGTGCATGAGGGAAGTTGCGCATGGGGAAGTTGTGCATGGGGTTGATGGGGAAAGTTGCACATGTGGGGAAGTTGCATATGTGGGAAAGTTGTGCATGGGGGTTGATGCATATGGGGGAATGGCATATGGGAGAATTTTACTCCCGCAACATGGGTACGCTTTTCGCTAGTTTAGAAATAAGTTCCATTAAACCAACTTGGACTTTCACCTGAGTAAGTTCCATAGGCTTACCTAAAAGTGTGCTTATAGCTCACCAGACAGGTCTAGCACCATTTTGCATTTTATAATTTAAAAAAGTTGTTAGAAACCCAACCCTACAATAATAAAATATAGAAGCTAATGTCATAGTATGTGAAACACACTTCTGATGAGAAAGCTTCCCAAATGTATTCTGAATCAAGGGGTCTTACCAGTAACACAATTTGCATGAAACAAAGTTGACCCAGAAAATTCAAACCTAACTCCCAAACTGATTTGTGCAGAGTAATTTAATTTCCTCCTAGTAAACTACATGGATTTTATCAATTATACCAATTAAATTGTCAAGCAGATTTATTGGCCAGTCATTTTCAAGACACATTCTTTGATATACTGCTCCTATACCATCAGTTGGTTCTGCCTGTTTTGCTTCAGATTTTGATATCCATTGGAGTCCTGGCGAGCAAAATAATCAGAATTGTTTTTAAAAAGAGGGTGATAGCGATGCTTTAGTGAGTGTCTTAAGAATCTCAAACTTGGCAGTTCGTTGTGCTGCTGGTTTGGGGCATTTAATTATACATGATAGCAGATCTAATGCCAAAATATCTGGTGTTTGTCATTACAGCTTTGTTCCCTAAACAGTGGTGCCTCACGTAACAAATTTAATTTGTTCCAGAGGCATGTTTGTTATGTGAAATGTTCTTTACGTGAAGCGGATTTTCCCATAGGAAATGGAAACTCATAGGAAATGGAAACTCATTTTCCCATAGAAAATGGAAACTCATAACTAATGGAAACTCAGATGATTGGTTCAACAACCCCAAAAATAGTCACATAAAAATATTAACTGGATGTAAAAATGTTGACATAACACTGGAAATGAATTCAAAATGTGCATTCAGTGTGCATGATCCTATGAAGTCTACTTAGGACACAATCCAGAGCAAATTCAGCCTGCTCTGACCTAACTGCACTCTCCTAACTATTCTGTATCCAGAGCAGAAAGTTATGCTAAATCCAGAGAGTCAGGAAGCCTGGGCTGCCCTAACTGCTCCAGAGCATGCTAAGTAATTGACACAAGGGGAAGACTTGCTCCTGAGGAGACACCCCTCAGATCACACTGAACAAGGAACAGCTGTGGTGCCTACAGTGGTGACATGACTCTGCACATCACCTGGTGTGGAAGTCTGTGCGTCATCCCTGGGATGCGCCCCCCCACCCCCACCTGGACTGCGCAGTCACCAAAGTTGGCGCCTGCGCAGTTGTTTCTGAAGCCTTTTGGCTTCGGGGGAGACTGTGCAGGCGTCAGAGTTGGTGCCTGTGCAGTACTCTTTCTGAAGCCATTCGGCTGCCGCTCCGCCTCCTGAGTGAGGCCGAATGGCTGTGCAGAGGCGCGGACTTTCTCTGCTCTAAGGAAGTCTCCTCTGAAGCTGTTCGGCAAGCTCAGTGTGTTTCTGCACAGTGCACCTCAGATGGCCGTTCAGGCTAGCTCCTCAGACAAGTGGCAGCTTCTGGCTGCTGCTCCGCCTTGGAGCAGGCCTGAATGGGGGTGCTGACGCCCGGGGCCTGCCAAAGGACAGTCAAACTCCTCCGGCACATCACCCTATACGGAGCGCATCACCCAATGCAGCCCACACCAGCCGCACCAGTCTGGTGACGCCACTGGGTGCCTGCCTTATAAGGAGTCCCTGATGAGATGCCAGTACATTCTACAGTGAATACAAGGGGCTTCTTGGAGTGGCCTGCTGTATCCTGAGGTTTGTGGGCAGCCGTAGTTTGTTCCATATCCTGAGGTTGAGAGGAAGGGGTTGCAGCTAGGCTGGCCAAGAACTCAGATTTTTGGTCAACACTGCCATTCTTACTCGGGCCTTATCATGGACCCCTATGGGTCTACTCATTACTATACCTGCTCCTGAGGTGGTATAACTCTGAGGGCTGGAAGAGGGCATTTCTGCCTTGGAAACAGGCTCTGGATACAGAGTAACTGCTCTGCCCTAGGCAATGCTAAACATGCCCTCAACTTGCCTCTCCTGAGCTGCTTAGGCTGCCCCAGTTAGGGCAGAGCAGGTCCACCTCTCTTAGGGCACCCTATCTTGCCTTGCTCTGCCCTAAGCCTCTTCCAGAGTAACTGGGCTGGAGCATCTTGCAGTTGCTCCAACCTAGTGTTAGATAGGGCAACCTAAGGGCTCTTATGTGGACAGATTAGTTGCTCTGGATTGGGCTGTTAGGCTGCAATCCTAAAGAGACTTTCCTGGGAATAAGCCCCATTCAACATAATTGGGCGTATTTCTGGGTAGACATGGTTAGGAGGCTGCAATCCAAGACACTTTCCAAGTGTCTCCCCACTTTCTCCTTCTCTTCATCCTGAGCCTCTCTCTCCCCTGCTCCCTTCTGGTTAGCCCTGAGCTGCTTCCCTCTTCTCCACTGCTCTTCTCTCCCTCTGCCCAGCGGACGCCCAGCCACAGGAGGAACAGCGCGAAAGTGTTGCTTTCACAATGGGCAGGTGCAGTAGGCAGCCCTGATGCTTTTTAAAAGGGCTGCTGGCCAGCGTGTCTGCCCCAAATGCTAACAAGTTTGTTTGTTACATGAAGCACAGTTTGTTACACGAAGCAGAATCCTAGAGAAATTTTTGTTTGTTACGTGAAACATACTTTACATGAGGCATTTGTTACGTGAGGCACCACTGTATTTATTTTTTAATCAGGGATTCAGACTATTAAAATGTGAGTTCAGATAGTTCCAGGTTTGCTTTTAAAACTGTCTTGTTCAGTTTCCGTTCAAAAACTAACTTTAAAAAGTGATTTAGGTTGGAATCCTCATCTCCTGTTAGGGAGTATAAGCCCCGGCACAAGTCCTATGCTGTCTTGGGGATGTCACAAAATACCATAAGGCACTTCTGCCTGATTCCTAGAGGGTTTAGGCCAGTACACCCGAGTACACTGACATCACCATAACACCACAGGAAGATACGACAGGTATGCCAGCCTAAATGTACTAGGATTATGCCCTCAGTAACCAGTTCAGGCACTTTGAATAAGTTTGAAGATACATTTCAGGCAGACTAATATCATGTTTTGTTGCTTGCAGTGTGACTCTAAAAAGAATATCTCCCGCTTTCTGATGGTTCATTTTCTGATTATCCACTCTTTCAACACTTTTCAATTATGCCCATAACTCATTTATTCAACTCATATTCTGCTCTTTCACCCTTTCTCTGCTGTTCCTATTTGAGTTTCAAGGCAATGCAGAGATTTTACAGTCCAGTTTGACTCCTTTGTTTGAAAAGTTCTAATCCAAACCTACACCTATAGAAAGAAGGTGGTTTATAGTATTTCTAACCGCTAAGATCAAATAGTAGGCAAAGCCATGGTGGGTTCCCGGCCGCCCAACAACATCACCATACACCAACAGTGTTTGGTTTAAAACTGAATCCACCTCAAGAAGCATGCTAGCATTCGAGTAACTGTGCAGAACATGGCACCTGGGTTAATGTCTAGCTTAACCATAAATGTGGAAGCCTTTCATATTTTTTCAATGGTTCACTATAAGAAATGAGCCATAGTTATTTGAAACCGCTGCAAGTTGTGACTGGAAATTGATTTGCTTGGATGCCATTGCCCGTTAAGAGAAATTTTACTCTATGATTCCAATTAGCATTGTAGTATTTATCCTCCCCTCCGGAGGACTCCACATCACAGTATCTCTAAAGAGACCATGCCTTTCTGAATTATGGAACTTTTGTATCCGATTATAGGCATATTAGGAGATTTATAATGTGAACAAATGTTGTCTGCATAATTAAAAGCACATTTCTATTGAATTCAGTGGAACTGACTTCTGTGTACACATTTTGAACTGCTCGGCAATTTACCCTGCCGTACAATTTTAAAATAATGTATGTATACATTTGTACATCTGTGTATGTAATAAATATCAGTGTTTCAGACCTATAGGTTGTGAGCTTAGATTGTTCATTATATTGACTTCAAAAGACAGCCTTATTGTTTTGCTGTGTTCAAAGTGGCTGGAAAAATCCCTAAAGGAAACAGGTTATTCTTTTTGGCTTTAAGGTTCTAGTAAGTACCAATTTATTTAGATTCAAGTAAATTTTTGCAACACTCATTTTTGCAGCCAAATTTAGGCTGCAAACCTAAAGACACTTTCCTAGGAGTAAGACCCACTGAACACAGTGGGGCTTACAGTTGAGGAGACATGGTTAGGATTGCACTGTTTGTCTCCAAAATTGAAGTGTGCAATAGATTCAAGGAAATACAGGTATTTTGATTATAGGTATAGATCAGTATTAAGTTTAACAGTTTACTAAATTGTAATTAAAATGTAACATAATCTCATTGTTGTATAAAGTAGTGCAATTAACAGAAACCCATTGCTATTTTATTATTATCATATATAACTCATTATTATATTATATAGTATATTATATTATATATATATTTGAAGAATATAATATAATATTATTTCATTATGATATATATATATATATATATATATATATATATATATATATATATATATATATATATATATATATATATATATATATATATATATATATATATATATATATATATATATATAATGAAAATTCACTCACTCACTGACTCACTGACCACCACATCTAGAAGCATGAAATTTTGGGTGGATGTTCCTTCCTTGACTAAGGGTGCACTAAGAACAGGTTTTCAGAAATAGCAACCAGAAAGGGGTGAAAGGGGTGCCACACATTTTTCCTCCCTATCAGTGACTAAGGGATGCTCTGCCCCAACCCCTGGACCAAACCGACGTGGAGAAATTTAATCTTTAAGGGGCTGAAAAGGGGTGCAACATGTTTTATCCTAAACCTAACATGGAAGACTGACCAACATCCAGCCAACATCCAGCCAATTTGGTGCTCAGTGCCTGGTACACTGTGGGGATGTTGTTCGGAGGGAGGGGTTGCACTGGGGAGGATGCTGTGCATAGGGGGCCGTTGCGCATGGGGTGTGTTGTGCATGGGGAGATGATGCGCATGGGGAGATGATGTGCATGGGGGGTTGATGCACATGGGGGATGATGTGCATGGAGGGATGATGTGCATGAGGGTTGATGTGCATGGAGGGTTGATGTGAATGGAAGGGGGATGTTGCACATGGAGGGTTGATACGCATGTGGGGCTGATGAGCATGGGGTTGATGAGCATGGGGGACTGATGAGCATGGTGATGCTGTGCATGGGGGATTGATGCACATGGAGAGTTGATGTGCATGGGGGGTTGTTGTGCATGGGGATTTATGTGCATGGGGGGTTTATGGCATGGGGGTTGAAGCCCATGGGTGGTTGATGCTTATGGTGGGTTGATGTGCATGGGGCAGATGTGCATAGGGTAGATAAACATGGGTGATGTTGTGCATGGGGGGGTTGATTTGCATGGGGGGTTGATGCACAGTGGGAGGATGGCGTACAGGGAATTTTACTCCTGAAACGAGGGTACACTTTTGCTAGTTATCATATATAACTCATTATTATTATATACAGTAAAATTAAAATTTGTACCTGGTTTGCAATTGTGCATTGTAATTGCTACTAAACTTTTTTAAAAATCTCAAGCCTTTTAAAATAGGGGTGGCATTAGATTTGATGGTGTAATAGATTCAAGTAAATATGGCAATTTAACTGACCTTCCTGTTTCCAAATTCCTGATTGTAACAATGTAACTGATTTCAATGTAACAAAATTCTTGATTGTAACAATGTAACAAATAGTTCTGGTGATGGCAACAAGATCTCAATATGAACTTCAGACAGCAAACTATGCAATTGTAGTTGATGATGGTCATGACGTGGAGACATGGCAAGGAGTTAGGCTTAGGTCAACAGATATTGCATGCAAATTAAAAAAATTAATGTTTCATTGATCTTGCATGCAGTCAGAGGAAGAATCACCATTCATCACTGCAGGATACATTGACAGCAAGACAATAGCATTTTGTTTAACGTATTGAGAAAATGACATTGCTTCCCAGCATTTATATCACATTCAATATAAATGCTTCCTCCTTTATAAATGCTCCATTCTTGAGACATTTCAGCAGCTACAAATTCTAGTCAAAGCCCAATCATTTTCAAAGTAAACATTAGGACTCAATAGCATAGATTTCTTTTCACGGTCAAAAAGGAGTAACCTCTATGCACCAATTAAAGTGATATGCACAACACAGCTTTTGCAAAATACAACAGAATCTACCAAAATGGTTAGAGAAGATCAGATCCTCAGCTTCCTACATGAAATTGCTCCAGCAAAAACAATAATTATTTTTTTAATTTATTTTTTAAATGAGCAACTGTCCTGTATCAGTTGGTAATAGTATGCTCCAAAAAAATAGTCTTTCCCTATTAAGCATATTTCAAATAGATCTGTGATAAGCTGGATCAGCCAACAGAGGTCTCTCTGTTTCTTTTATGACAAGAACTGTGTGTTTTTTTTTTAACGGCTTAAAGGGAAAACAGTCTCGTGCTGCCATGTGCTTTCAGAACAAAGCAGAGATGCCAAATGATACCAATTTTTTATTTGCATGTATTTTTGAATAATTCAGAAGCTTTGCAGAAGGAAGAAGAATTTTGAAACCGACACTGAAGCACAGTTTGGACTAACAAAGCA
The DNA here is from genome assembly GCA_030015325.1 of Cryptoblepharus egeriae. NCBI lineage: Eukaryota > Metazoa > Chordata > Lepidosauria > Squamata > Scincidae > Cryptoblepharus > Cryptoblepharus egeriae. Next base: position 32,338,545 of record JAREYC010000004.1, read on the forward strand.
TGCTATAAAACAAAGTTTAATAATAATAGCAATAACAAACATATTCCGATATGTGCCTGCCCCATTTCTGCATATCTTTATATATATAAAATTGAAGACCCACTAAACTAACAGACTCATCAATGTCCAGACAAAACTGCCAGACCTAGGGCAAAATCCAAAGTAACTATGGAGGAGTCCTTGCTCTGGTCTAAGAACAACTTACTCTGGATTCCAATATGAATTTCCCATAGGTTTTCACTAGGTGGTGCAGTAACTACGGGTGAACGTAAAGTCTCTTATGTGCTCCCCTAGTTACTCTGGATTTGGGGGTAAGAAGCATGAAATGGGAGGGCATTCCTTTTGTGATCTAGGCACCAACAAAGATCTAATTTTTAGAAATTCAAACTGGAAGGGTTTGAATTCAAAACAGTATTTTTTTCTGTTTATCCGTCTTTTTGTCTTTATCCTTAACATTGAAGAATTGCTGACTTATCAACGCCCAGCCCAAACCCACAGACCTAGAAGCATGAAATTTGGAGAGGGTATTCCTTCTGTGATGTAGGCACCAACTAAGAACTGTCACCAGCTGCTGAGGGAAGTATGTGGTCCAGTCGGTCCAGGAGTTGCAAATCCAGTTCACTGGGTGAAGGACATATTTGCTCTGCTCCAGACTGGGGCCTGGTGGCTGCCCACCCCCACCTCAAGATATAGAAACAGAGTTCTTATTATGTTTTTTTCTCTTCATGTTATTATCCTTATCTAGTTTTAAATTGTATATTATTTCTGTTGTTGTATGTTTAAATTACTGGAAGCCACCTTGGGTTCCCTTTAGGGAAGAAAGACGGGGTATAAATCAATAAATCATCAAATCATCACTAAGAACCAATTTTTAGAAATTTTACCCCTAAGGGGCTAAAATGTGTGCAATGTGTTTTCGTCCCTATACCATACTTAACACTGAAGAATTGCTGACTCATCAACATCCAGCCCCAACCTCTGCACCTAGAAGCATAAAATTTGGGGAGCATATTCCTTCTGTGATGTATTCTGCCTGATGCCTGGTGACTGGTTTTGCCCGCTGGTCCCCGGTGCCCCCTGGTGCCAAGAAGGGATTCCAGTGCTCAGTAGGGATGGCTGATGGTGCCTGGTAGTGCCTGCTGCTGCCCAGTGGTTGGGATGCCCTGTGCTCCTGCTATCCACTGGGGCATGGGACCTGAGGTTCCTGGTAGAGCTCACTGGTGCCTGGTGGCGCCTGCTGCCCGCTGTTGTCTGCTGATGCCCATTGCCTACTGGTGCATACTGCCTGGTGATGTCTGGTGGAGATGATAAAAATTATAACATAAACCCATTGCCATATCATCATCATCATCATCATCATCAATTTCATTGTTTTATGCAGTAAAATTTTGCACCTGCAGCTGTTCATTACAAATGCAAGTAAGCTTTTATTTAAAAAATCTCAAACCTTTTAAAATTGGGGTGCGCGTTAGATTTGATGATGCATTAGATTCAAGTAAATACACTTTATCTGGTCTCGTTTTTTTTAGGAGAGCCCTGTATTTGTGGTTTTTCTGCCATATTAGGAAGGCGACTGCCTTCTGTGAGAATTTCTCTAGTCTTGAGAGGTGGCAGCGACAACCAGCCTATCTTAACCCCAGTCTGACTGGTGAGATGAAGCAGAGGAGCCATTGGCTGGCTGTCTGACTGCCTTTGCCTTAGGCTTGCTGAGCTCCCTCCCTGTGCAGTTATTGCAACAACTCCAAATTCTGATCCTCGGAGCAAGAAACAAAAAGATTTGAATTCTAAGCATGGGTGCGGTGGCTGCAGCAAGGCTCCGCCAAGTCAGCCTGGAAAATCTACCCTCACTTGCATTCACCTCCTACAGCCACCACTCATCTTTACTTCCTCCCGGAAGTCACCCGGAGTGTAAAGCATCAAGTTCTGCAAGCTTGATGACATAAGGACATAAGGTGACCACATGTCCAGTTTTTTTTCCCAGGACATGTCCTCTTTTGTGAGCCTCATATCCTTGAAAAAAATCTTCATTGTCTTCTTTTTCCTTGTGAGCAGGCAGCATGTAGCATTCTTGTAATTCATAAATTATATGTACATGTTTTAAATTTAATAAAAATTAATATTGTGTGGATGGTAGACAATGATGAGCACCACCCTCTACAGTAGGTCACGACTAGCAATCCAACCTGTGGCGGACCCCTTTACCTAATATATTTTTAACTACTGTATAGTGTTTACCTTTTTAATATAGTGTTTAACATAATGTTTAAAGCACATGAAAACAAGTGGTTAAGGCGCTGTGCCTGTTAACCAGCAGGCCAGGGTTTGAGACCCGGGTCGGCCCCACAAGACAGGGTGAGCTCCTGTCCTTAGCCCAGCTCTGCGACGCCAGCTGGATCAAATCGTATTGGCTCTGCCTTTCCATTGGACTAATTCAGTGGCATGGAGAGGGGGGATTTGCTGCTTGGGTAACAGCCTATCCTCCATAACAATCCAACCCAGGCTTTCGTGCTTCGCTTGCAGCGTATGCAGCACAGAGCACGATCCATAGTCTTTCAAGACTGACGGAGGCCTGCTTTATATGAGTGTTTTCGATATTGATTTGTTCATGTCCTACTGTACAGTGTTTACCTTTTTAATATAGTGTTTAATATAATGTTTAAAGCACATGAAAGCAACATATATGAGTGTTTTAGGTATTGATTTGCTCATGTCCTATTTTCTTGGGTGTTCTACATTTTGGGAGGCCTTGTCCTCTTTTTGTGGTTATGACATCTGGTCACCCTGTCCAGGCAGCCCTCCTCTTTTTGCTTCCTCTTTCCAAAAGTGAAGGGGCTGCTTGCTGGCTGTTCTGGGGCTCTCTGCAAAACTAAGTGCTTTGCCCCCCTCTAGGTATGCCACTGTCTGGTTCCTGCTTGCAATCAGGGCAGGGCTGCCAGGACCAATCCCAGCTGGAGACTATGCCTGCACACCAGCTGCCCTGACCCAATTCTTGCAGCCTCCCTCTCCATCAGAGAAGGAGGAGGCAGAAGGAGCAGCAGCCAGCAGGGAGGGTGCTCCACAGTGCCAGGATGCAACTGTTAGAAGCACCTTTGTCTATCAGAGTCCATCTGTTCTCTTTTTCCAGGACCTGTCCTCCTTTTTATCCTTGTATCCTAGAAAAATATCTTCTTTGTCGTCCTTTTTTCTTGTGGACAGACACAGGGTGACCATTTTTAGCCTTGTGTCCTAGGAAAAAAAATCTTCATTGTCCTCTTTTTCCAGGACATGCCCTCATTTTTAGTCTTGTATCCTTTTTAGCCATTGTCCCCCTTTTCCTTGTGAGCAGGCAGCAGGTAGCCTTCTTGTAACTAATAAATTATTATATGTAATAAATTGTATCAAAGAGCAGAATTTACTCAAAAGTAAACTCCAATGTGTTCAACAGGTCTTCACTTCCAAAAAAGTGTCTTTAGGATTGCAGGCTAACAGTTTTAAATTTAATAGTAATATAGTGTTTAAATTAACCATATGATTATATATTTTTAGCTTTTATTTTGTCACATCCTACATTTTTCTTGGGTGCCCTACATTTTGCAGGGCCTTGTCCTCTTTTTTTGGTTATGATATCTGGTCACCCTATGCCTGGTGCAAGAACGCACACTTTGTACTTAAAGCCCAGTCTTAGGTAGGTCTAATCAGAAGGAAGTCCCAGTTTAGCCAATGGGGGTTCCTTGAAGGAAATGATAGGATTTTGGCCCCCCAACTGTATCATCTCACCACTAATTTCAATGAATAATGTTGCTTGCTGTTCCCCTTCTGCACAAAGACTAAAGTAAACTGAAACCAAATGCAGATTTTTCAGTTGTCATACTGTGTTTTCTTGATGAGAGACTATTTTTTTAAAAAAATTATGTTGTAGATCTATTCTGCTTTCCTATTGTAAAGTATACAGTGATAAAGTAAAGGTGTCCCCCACAGGTTGCCTTGCAAGTAGGACCCACTCTAAGGGGAGTGCTTATTCCCATTACAAGACCAAGGATCCAGCTTTGTCTGAAGATGATTCTGTGGTTAAAGGGCCTGGAATTTGATTCTGTTAAAGGGTTAAAGGGCCTGTGGTTAAAGGGCCTGGAACACCAAAGTCACATGGAATGCTGTTACCTTCCCATCAAAGAGGTATCTATTTATCTATATTAACAAGCTTCTGAATTGCTAGGTTGTCAGGAGCTGGGCAAGTATAGGTGCTTACTCTGTATTGCCAAACCTCGTACTTCATGTTGATAAGCATAGCATCTAACCACTGAGCCATCACTGCCCTAGCTCAAAATAATACAGGTGTACCAAAAAAACACCCCAAAACTTTTTAAAGTTGCCAACGATGTTTCTGGATGCCTGTTGAGGCCCACTGCAACCTCCAATTGCATCCAGAAGGCTCTAATTTGGAGCTAGGCAAATGGTAGGACCCAATCCAGAACCCTCAAGACATAATATTGTGACCCACAGTTGGAGAAACCCTGATCTAGGAAGTATCTCTGAACAGGATATTTCCACTGGGAAGTCTTACTTGAGAGAAACCACAAAGGCTGAAGGTGACTCAGTCCTTGCAAAAAGAACAAAAGGGGTGTGTGTTGACAGCTTTGGGAGATTTTGATCTGTGGCAGAAGCAAGGCAGACTAGTTTAGAGAAGCTGGGGAAAGCAGGCCAAGAACCAGGGCATCCTGGGCTCCAGAACTGTCGCTCTGATCAGGATGTTGCTTACTGCTATTTGCAGAATCTAACTAAATGCTTGCAGGATCTAATTAAATCCACTTAAATACTCAACTTGTATATGTGTAAACTCTTTACAAACTCTGTAACCCTTAGATGCCCATCCGGATCCAGAGTCCGGAAATGCAAGTTTATGCAAATTGGGCTATTTTTAGATGGGCATCTAAGTTAACCAAACGCCTCTACTTTAAATGACTCTGCCCTTCCCTACATCCCACGTTAAACAAACTCCCCTAACCACAAACTCAAAAATTTCAAGCACAGAAATGGCAAGCCTTTGAGGTTCGGCATGTCAAAAATTCAGAAAATGCCTAACTTGACTTGGTTGGCATGTCACCCCCCACCCCTCACCCCTCACCCCCCACCCCTCCAAAAAAAAGAGAAACAAATATTTACATATTCATTTACATAAAAAACACAGTCCAATCACATGTAGCACTACATCAAACATGAAGCACAGGCAAACAAACATGAAACACAGGTAAAACAACTCTGTTGTTATTGGGTGTTGGTGAACACTAGCATGTCACCCAAAAAATTGTGGTGTGTCACCCACACTGATCTAGCAAATATCTTTGTATGCTCCCCATTCTCTCTTGGTTCTCTCCTACCAACCCTTAGAACCAAAAACGAATGCTTAGTTATTGTGTGGTAATTTCCTTGCTTGGGATTTGTTAAGTGCTTGTTTTCCACTTGAAAATGAAATCAAATTTTCAGAGACTGGAGTTTGTTCACCTGTAAGAAATCACATACTTTTCACCTGTAAGAAATCACATACAACTCCTACCCCTGTCTGTATCAATCATCTTGTGAAAGTCTTCCGCTCTACTGTAGATCACACATATAAACGTGCAATTCAGATTAAACCAGGTGGGAAAGACTGAAATCAGGATTAAAAAAGAAAATATCCATATGAAACAGCAATCAAACAAGAACAAAAACCATGTGAAAACATCAAAAGTATGTGATAAATGTTATATTTTTTTTGCCTTGCCCTTATTAAGACTAAGAGAATGGGAGAAAACATATAACTGGATGACTTTGCCTCCCTCTGTAATACACCTCCTGCTATGAGTGACAACCAGCTCTGCATGCACACATGCATGTGTGCATATTTGTGTGTGTACATACTGTATTCACTCGAATCTAATGCTCACCTTTTAAAATGAATTCATTCTCCAAAATCAGGGTGTGCATTAGATTCAGTGGTTAATTTGAGTGAATATGGTCATTTAATTATATGTGTATGGTGTGTATAGTGCGCATTAGGCTGTGGGTGGCGTAAGCGGTTAACACGCTGTGCCTGTTAACCAGCAGGCCAGGGTTCGAGACCCGGGTCGGCCCCACAAGAGACAGGGTGAGCTCCTGTCCTTAGCCCAGCTCTGCAACGCCAGCTGGATCCAATCGTATTGGCTCTGCCTTTCCATTGGACTAATTCAGTGGCGTGGAGAGGGGGGATTTGCTGCTTGGGTAACAGCCTATCCTTCATAACAATCCAAAACAGGCTTTCGTACTTCGCATGCAGCGTATGCAGCACTGAGCTAGATTCCATAGTCTTTCAAGACTGACGGAGGCCTGCTTTATGGTGTGCATTAGATTCAAGTAAATACAGCTTTATGTATTGTCCCAGTAGACACCAATTACTCTATTGTGGTAGCTATTTCATAATTTGCACACTGCACTGAGATTCCCTGCAAATTTTCATGATTTACACCCCTTCTAACTACACCACTGACTGGCCTATGCTTGCAATCAGGGTAGGGCTGCTTGGACCAACCCTTCTGAGTCCCAACCCGAGACTGCGTCTGCGCACCACTTGGAGTGACCCAGTTATGGCAAGGCAGCTGCCCCGCTGAAATGTCAATTATTTATGATTATTTTTCAGTTACTACCTACTTGAAGAGTCAGTAAACAAATTGTGCTCAGGCTGATGTGCACAGCAGAATCCACTTGAACATCTATGCGGTAAGTGCCAGTGCTCCCCTCTTCACCAGAAAAGGATTGCTCAGACACAAGAGTTCACCTTTCGTTGAGATCTGATACAATCAATCCGGCTTGCCCTTGAATTTCTCACATGCATACTTGCATAGTTGTATATACATAGTTGCCTATTTTAAATCAGTACTTGCACAGATATTTGGCTACAGACATGATCAATAGCATAATTTTTTTTAAAAATTAAAAAATAGTGTGTTGTTTAGGATTCACAAAAACATTTAGGGTGAAGTCAGGTGAATTGGCAAATAAAAAAGCCATCCCTCAATCTCAATGGGATGATTGATTAACCCTACAATCCAGAGTAACTGCGGGTGCACGTAAGAGACATTACGTGTACCCGTAGTTAATGCACCACCTAGTGAAAACCTATGGGAAATTCATATTGCAATCCAGAGCAAATTGTTCTTACACCGGAGCAAGGACTCCCCGTAGTTACTCTGGATTGTGCCCTAAGAGTGAAATCCAGAGTAACTACAGGGAGTTCTTGCTCCGGAGTAAGAACAAGTTACTCTGGATTGCAATATGAATTTCCCATAGGTTTTCACTAGGTGGTGCAGTAATTACGGGTGCACGTAAAGTCTCTTACGTGCTCCTGTAGTTACTCTGGATTGTGCCCTTATGCAGTTTACTACCCTGAAGTATGTTAATATCCATTAGTGTATTTATTTGAAAAAGCTTTATCTGTCCCTTCCATTAAAAATTGCCCAAAGAGTCTTAGAAAAATGGAATCAGTTAAAGCAGTGGTTCTCAGTCTTTACTGTGACCCCTGTATAAGTTCCTCATGTTGTGGGGACCCCAAACCATAAAATTATTTTCGTTGCTACTTTATAACTGTAATTTTGCTACTGTTAGGAATTGTAATGTAAATGTCCAAGTTGCAGGATGTATTTTCATTGTTACAAATTGAACACAAGCATAGTGATTAATCACAAAACCAATATTTAATAATATATATTGAGAAATATTTATTTATAATTACAAATAAATAAAATTTTGTCTTGAAGCATGGTGTACCATGGGTAACAGTCTTAATATAACAACAGTAAAAAAAAGTATAACATCAGTGCATAGGACTGGGATCTCAGGCAGCAGAGCCAGCCACAGTTTCCTGGGAACAGCACCATTCACTACCATGGGACTGATTGCTGAGGAGACATGCGTAGGATTGGGATCTCAGGCAGCAGAGCCAGCCACTGTTTCCTGGGAGTAGCCCCATTCACTATCATGGGACTGACTTCCGAGTAGACATGTATAGAACTGGGCTCTAAAGCTGCAATCCTAGCACTTTCCTGGGAGTAAGTCCCATTCACTTATCATGAACAACAATAACATTGAGGGGGCTTACTTTTGAGGAGAGCACAAGGAGCAGGGCACAACGGTTGGTGCACAAGTGGGGCACCCACCAGACAGCCCACCCGCCAGAGCTCTGGCACCACACTCACACCACGCTCACATCTCAGCACGCTTAACACTCTCAGCTGGCAGGCACACTGAGGATCTATGGGGGGGGGCTCCATCTGTGGAGGAGGCTGCCATCTGTGGTAAGCGTGTCGGGCATCTCCCCGCCCCCAAGGCACCACATCAGTCTCACAACAGCTCAGAGGCTCCTTCTGATCCGCTTCTCAGCCGCTTCTTTCAGCCACAGCAGCTCCAGCATTTCTGCCAGGTCTTCCCATCTGGCCCCCTGCACAAGGGGTCTTTAGGCGACCCCCAGGAAAGCTCCAGGTGACCCCCAAAGGGGTCCCTACCCCCCACTTTGAGAAACGCTGAGTTAAAGCAATCAAGCTGGGATAGTTTAAGGTGGTGTTATCAAACATAAGGCCTGCAGGCTTATGCTAAGGCTTAGGCCTTAAGGCCATAAGGCCTGCTAAGCTGAGTTGTTACTGAAGTCAGTCCCATTGTAGTCAATGGGACTTACTTCCAGGCAAATGTGAATAAAATGCAGCACCCAAACCTATGCATGACTACAAAATAACTCCCACTACAGTCAATGGGACTTACTCTCAGGAGTGTGAATAGGATTGCAGCAACAGAGCCCATTCCTATGTATGCCTTCTCAGAAGTCAGTCCCACTATAATCCATGGGGCTTACACCCAGGAAAGTGTGAATAGGATTGCAGCATTCAGAGCCCAATCCTATGCATACCTACTCAGAAGTCAGTCATAGTTGTATATACATAATTGCCTATTTTAAATCAGTAGATTTAAAATAGAGTCAATGGGGCTTACTCCCAGGAAAGCGTGGCAAGGATTGCAGCCTTGGTGTGTAGTTGAGAGACCTGCTTCTCTAAGGAGGTGGGTAGGAGTGCCATCCTCCTCCTGGGCATAGGGTGGCTGGGCTGGTGGATCTGCAAGAGGGAACAAGTTAGGGAACTCCCAGGCTGAACCCTCCTCCTTCCCTGCTACTGCTGGTGCTGCACCCAGACAGGGCATCAGAGCCAGGGCAGGCACCTGCAGGGAGGCAGGGATGACCCCCCGGGAGGGCTTGCTGAGTGTGACCCTGTTGCTCAGCCTGGCTGGCCTCCGCCTGGACTGGCACAAGCAGGACTGGTGGCTGCAGGAGGTGCGAGCCCTGGGCACCCCCCGCTTCCCAGCCACCCGCCTGGACGTCTGGTTGGTGCTGGAGGGGGCACAGGAGCCTCCGCCTCCCTCAGCAGGAGCTGCCAGGGCGGGAAGCAGCAGCCAGGGACAGGCACCCCAGCACCCCTCCGCTGCCAGGACAGGGCATGTCAGCAGCCACAGGGCAGCCACTGGCGCTCCTGCAGGAAGAGAAGAAGAAGAAGAGGTAAGGATGCTCAGGCACAGGCTTCTCTCTCCCCCATCTGCACTCTTTCTCCTGTCCTCTTTTGGGGCTTGTGTCTTGGAATAAATCCTTATGGTCCTCTTTCTCCTGGACATGTCCTCTTTTTTGGCTTCTGTCTTGGAATAAATCTTCATTGTTCTCTTTCTCCTGGACATGTCCTCTTTTGGGGCTTGTGTCTTGGAATAAATCCTTATGGTCCTCTTTCTCTTGGACATGTCCTCTTTTGGGGCTTGTGTCTTGGAATAAATCCTTATGGTCCTCTTTCTCCTGGACATGTCCTCTTTTTTGGCTTCTGTCTTGGAATAAATCTTCATTGTTCTCTTTCTCCTGGACATGTCCTCTTTTGGGGCTTGTGTCTTGGAATAAATCCTTATGGTCCTCTTTCTCTTGGACATGTCCTCTTTTGGGGCTTGTGTCTTGGAATAAATCCTTATGGTCCTCTTTCTCCTGGACATGTCCTCTTTTTTGGCTTCTGTCTTGGAATAAATCTTCATTGTTCTCTTTCTCCTGGACATGTCCTCTTTTGGGGCTTGTGTCTTGGAATAAATCCTTATGGTCCTCTTTCTCTTGGACATGACCGCTTTTGGGGCTTGTGTCTTTGAATAAATCTTCATTGTTCTCTTTCTCCTGGACATGTCCTCTTTTGGGGCTTGTGTCTTGGAATAAATCCTTATGGTCCTCTTTCTCTTGGACATGTCCTCTTTTGGGGCTTGTGTCTTGGAATAAATCCTTATGGTCCTCTTTCTCCTGGACATGTCCTCTTTTTTGGCTTGTGTCTTGGAATAAATCTTCATTGTTCTCTTTCTCCTGGACATGTCCTCTTTTGGAGCTTGTGTCTTGGAATAAATCTTCATAGTCCTCTTCCTCCTGGACATGTCCTCTTTTTTTGGCTTGTGTCTTGGAATAAATCTTCATTGTTCTCTTTCTCCTGGACATGTCCTCTTTTTAGGCTTGTGTTCTAGATGATCCCCTTTCTTCAGGACATGTCCTCTTTTAAAGCCTTGTGTCCCTGATCTTCATTGACCTCTTTTTTCCAGGACATATCCTCTTTTTCAACCTTGTGTCCAGGAAGAAATCTTCCTTATCCTCTTTTCCCTCATGACAGGAAGCATAAGTCTGCCTTGTGTTTTTATGTAATAAATTATATGCAATTGTTTAAAATTTAATAAGTAATATAGAGTTTAAATTAACCAAATGAAAGCAATATATGTGAGTGTTTTTAGCTTTTATTTGGTCAAGCCCTGTGTTTTTCTTGGGTGTCCAACATGGAGGGGGCTTGTCCTCTTTTTGGTTATGACATCAGGTCACACTGGCAGTGGTAGACTTCAGCAATAAGGAGTGCAATCCTAGCCTGTCTATCATTATAGTCAATGGGGCTTACTTCTGAGTAAGTGAGGTTAGGATTGCAGCTGAGGTGGCCATCCTCACAGGGTGGTTGGATCAGCAAAGCAAAGCCAGGGCTCCAGAATTTGGTTCTTCCTGGCCTTTCCGGTGTTTCCTATACACTCCTAGACTGTAATCATATGCACATTTTCCTGGAAGTACCAGTGGTGGGCTTCAGGGCTTCTATAGAACCCTTTGCTAATGAGCGCCTGATGCTGAGAACTGGTTACTAATGGCACATAGAACCTGTTGTTCTACAGATATAGAACCTGTTGTTAATTTAGGTTATTAGGGACATAGAACCTGTTGTTAATTTATTTGAATCCCACCACTGGAATAAGCCCAACTGTATATAATGGGACTTACTTTGAATAGGCATGCATAGGATTGTGCTATAAAGTCTAAACCTATCCATATTGCAAGAGTAGGGCATGATCTTTTCTGTACAATAGGCAATTTCAAGTTTAATCCAGACATCTGTAGCAGTGGTTCTCAATCTTTCTAACACCATGACCCCTTTATAAGTTCCTCATGTTGTGGGGACCCCAACCATAAAATTATTTTTGTTGCTACTTTATAACTGTAATTTTGCTACTGTTATGAATCGTAATGTAAATATCCGATATGCAGGACGCATTTTCATTGTTACAAATGAAATGTGTGTTCTATGCACACACTGAACACAATGGGATTTATTTCAGAGGATTGGGCATAGGATTGGGCCCGGAGGCTGCAATCCTATCCACATTTACATGGGAGTAAAGGCCCCCTGACTATAATGGGATTTATTTCAGAGTAGGCATGCATAGGATTGGGCCCTGAGGCTGTCAGTCAGCCCCAGTGCGCGCGCAGCTACAGCCGGAGATCTGGCATGCCTGACCTGGCCCCTTGCACCAGGGGTCTTTAGGCGACCCCCAGGAAACCTCAAGGCGACCCCCCAAAGGGGTCCCAACCCCCACTTTGAGAAACGCTGATCTATAGGATCTTTGGAAAATCTCAAACCTGGCACCATTGAAGATTATTGCTGGGACAAGATGGACCAAATGTCTGAAGACAGTTTCGGATCTGCTTGGAGAAGATGGGTGGAGAAAGAGGAGACAGCTATGCCGATGTACTGCTATGCCGTGCAGTGTCCTGCCCTGACACTACATATTGTGCACTCCATGTGAATGAAGGCAGATGGGCCATTTAGCTAGTCTACACAGGCTTCGATGAACTCTCTCCACTTGTAGTTTCATATGATTTAGGACCGTGCCCTGCCACAAACAGATCCGCCTTGATGATCTGTCTTGAGTCAGATTCTCTTTGCTATTCATCTTTGTGTCTGTGCCGCCCCGTTTCTTTTTTGACTTACAATGAAATGTATCAGGGTGTTGCTAAAACTGTTGGAGTGGCCTCAGGCATGGCACAGGATTGCTTCCATGCCCCAAAGTATGGAGACGGGACTTGATGCATTACATGTTATGAAATGTCTCTGGCAGGGGTGCAGTTGAGAAGGAATGAGTGCAGTTCTGGAACTTCTGGGATTTCTGCAGAATTAAGATTGTCAACAGGTAGAACTGGATAAAACTATTTGTAAAGGAACTGAGCTGAGAAAAAGTATCAGGCTCAAAAGGAGGCAAGTTAAGAAATTTTCCCTAAGGACCTGCATTATTTCCCCAACTTAGAATTCTCAATTAACACTGTGGACTTTTCCTTAACTTCGGGTTGCATGCAGGCCCTACAGCATTTGGGGTGCCATGAAAGAATTACAGCCACTTTTGTGACAAAGGAAGTTCTTGCAACTGTTGGCCTCCTCGGTCAGGGGTCTCCATACTCTCCATACTCAGTGAGCCTTTAACTGGCCCACAGCCAGACTTTCCCAACTCAGTTAACCAAACACAACTGAATGGTGGGGTGGAGGAATGGGGGTCTATTTAAGTATGTGCTTTATTTCTGTACTGTGTGTTAGTGCTAGCTCATGTTTCATCCTGTGCGCACTTCCTGGAAGCAAGCGTTATTGAACAGAGAAGGATTTGCTTCTGAGTAAATATGCACAAGAAAGTGCTCTAATATATGTTTTAATCTGGAATTTTAGTTCAACTTTTATGCATATGCTATTCTACTGTCATCTAGTAAAGTAGGTTTGGAGTAAAATGAGCTAGATACAGTAAAATCTATTTTTGGGGGTACAGTGAGCTGTATTTATGTCCTGATAGAGCTCCTGAATGTCAAAATTTACCATTTCACCACTGATCTCTCATGTTTTGTACAAGCCATTCTTTCCAATGTCTTTCTTGGCTTACTTAAAAAGGTTCCATTCTGAATACAGAATATAGTATTTAATTATTACTATTTTATTATCTATTATCAGCACAAGCTCTTCCTTTATATCAGTGATTTTCAGGGCGCAATCCAGAGTAACTATGGGGAGTCCTTGCACTGGTGTAAGAACAATTTACTCTGGATTGCAATATGAATTCCCCATAAGTTTTCACTAGGTGGTGCCATAACTACAGGTTCACGTAATGTCTCTTACATGCTCCCATAGTTACTGTGGATTGTAGGGTTAGTGCTTTTCTTCTCAAGGCACACTGACGTGGCACACTGGTTGAAAATCACTGCTTTGTATTCTGCAAGTTGCAGTTGTTTTTCAACAGACAAATTTGTTCCAACTCTCACTGAAACCCAAGGGAGTTGCCCTCTTGACTTCAGTGTGAACTGAGTTGAGCCTTTAATAACCTTCCTAATTAAAGAGAATATAATATATTTAATAGCAGTCAGATCAGTGCTATGGTATAATTAAATTAAGCTTCTCGAAAGTGGTGTTAGGTATACACAAGGCCTAATATTGCAAAGGACTGAGCATAAGGTTTATTTAAAAATCTGTATGCCTTTCCTTTATAGCTTAATAGAAATGAGGCTTTTCATTTGCTTTTAATTGATTGTATTTAAATATTTTTCCCACTTTTAAATTTTAATTCACATATTATAACTGCCTTACAATATAGAGTTTTTAAGAAATAATAATTATATATAAAAACAATCATTTTTATATATAAACCATATATAAAACCATCTAGTACTGTACCATATCTAATTACAAATTTAATCATGCCTAAACTAACTGTATTTCTTCCACCAAAAATTAAAGCTGCAATGTCCAGATTTAATCTCAGTAAGTTCCAACAGTGTGTTTCAGATACTATGAGCCAGTGGTTCACAAAGTGGGGGCTAAGACACCCCTGTGGGTTGCAATTTCATTTTAGGGGGTTCAGGAAAAGCTGGACAATGCCAGCTTGGAATCTGGCAGTAGGTGCCATCATGTTGGCATGGGGCACTAAGGCTGCAATCCATACTTTCCTAGAGTAACAGCACAATCCTAACCATGTCTACTCAAAAGTAAGCCCCATTGTGTTCAATGTGTCTTACTCCCAGGAAACTCTCTTTAGGATCACAGCCAAAGTCTCATTGAACACAATGGGGCTTACTTCCAAGTAGACATAGAGAAGCTCTGACATCACAATGATGTCACTTCAGGTCATCATGACATCACTTCCAGATTGATGACATCACTTTCAGGGGGTCCTGGACAGATTGTCATTCTCAGAAGTGGAACCCAATCTGAAATGCTTAAGATCTTCTGCTAGGCTAAATCCCCTAAATCTGACTGTAATGCAAATAGAAAGCTGTATAGTGTTGGCAAAAATGTATGTTTATTCCTCTTTAGTGTCCCATTGCGAATATATTCTTAAGGCTTAAGAGTGCCATTTTTTACATGCCTTGCTCTTGGATAAAATTCTTCAGATCAGTCTCTAAAAAATCATACTTTGTACCATAACTGTTCCCACCCCTCTGCAATTCTTCTTCTGTACAGTATATAATTATTCCAATCAGTGACATACCCTACAACCCAGAGTAACTACGGGAGCATGTAAGAGACATTACATGGACCTGTAGTTACTGCACCACTTAGTGAAAACCTATGGAAAATTCATATTGCAGTCCAGAGTAAATTGTTCTTACACTGAAGGAAGGACTCCCCATAGTTACTCTGGATTGTGCCCATAGCTATTGATCATGTAACCCAGTGCAGAGCTCAAAATGTTGTCCTGGAAGTGATATCAGAACCAGAAGTGATCCAATCCCTGGGTATTTTTGAAAAGAAAATTGGGGGAAACCATCCTCCTCCTCCTCTTCAGCAGTTTACCACCATTTGCTGTGCTAGTGGCATAGCTAAAGCACCTATTTGCTATCTGGAGTCAAATAAGATTTTGTTGCAACCCCACACCCTGCAACAAGAAAATATAATTTAATTAAGAAAAAAATGGAAATTGTGTCCCATTGGTTCTCAGAGCAATCAGTATCATGGGAAAGTCTTGAGTTCAGAAAATCCACTTTTTCTTCCATGGGCTTTTGTTTTCATTTTCTGGTTAATTGGCCATAATTTTTGATGGAATATAGATATTCCAATGCAGTTTGTCTCATTGCATTCTGCATTAAATTACCTTTCCAACAATATATAATATGATGGTGTTATTCATACATACTCAGTTTTTTGGTTTTAGTCACTAGTGTCTAGCTCAGCTTGTTGCCCCCTAAACCTTGTAGCTACACAACTGATAGAAGTTTAACAGCAATATTGTACAATGTAGGGTGCAATACTATGCTATCTGTGAGCTTCTATGAGCTTCTTGCAAGTCAGTATAGGACCTTCTATGAGCTTCTTGCAAGTCAGTATAGGACCTTCTATGAGCTTCTTGCAAGTCAGTATAGGACCTTGAAGAAAAGTAGAAATCACAATGTCTTTGCAAAGTGGATTTTAAGATACAGGACAAGGAAAAACATAGCTCTAACCTGCTGCTTATTGATATGTGAATTCATTGTCTAGTCTTTCTATTTTAATGTATGTCTTCCCAATATGGTATACAGAACAAGTATTTATTTGGCTCAGATTCCAAATCTGTAGGTAATTGCAAAACAAGTTTTTCCACCCTGACCTAAAGTGATCTGTGCATAAGAGCAAAGGATGACTAATTTTTCCTTCTATGTAGTGCTAAGCTTCGCTTAAGAATTTAAATAAGATTTAGCAGCTGAATATACTATGTATGCCTACTCAGATGTAAGTTTCATTATAGTCACTGGGAAGCATTCCCAGGGAAATATGCAGCCTCAGGCTATCCTGGGCGTGGAACACAGTGGAACTAACTTCTGAGTAGATATGCAGAAAATTGTGTTAAAAGACAGTGTCAAAATACAGAATTGCACAATATCAATGAAGCAGTAATAAAAACCAGTTTTTTCTTTGCTACATTGTTGGAATGTGCAACTTGCAGCCCAAAACCAAATCCTGGCAGCTCCCAGCAGCACTGAAATGGTTGCCTCTGGATCCTATGGAAAAGGTTTTCACAGGGTGACATCCAAAGTAACATTAGTTAATAGAAGTACACTCTGAAGACTTGCAATTGTGCAGAAAGCCACTTGTATAATACCTCTTGTTGGGAACTCCTATTCCTAGCTTAATATCACTCCTGATGCATATTGCCATAAATCACAATTAGTATAAGGATTCTTCCATTTACTGAATGCTCCTATATATTACTTTAAAGCCAACCGAGGAGTATGTACCACTGGATTTAATGGGGTTGATCCCAGGGGAACACTCATAAGATTGCAGCTTGTATGTGCCTTTACTTCAGAGAATGTTCAAGGGAGCTAAGTGGAACGGACTTCTTGAGTAAATGTGCATAGGTCAGGGCCGTTATGCTGACATATGTATTTGAGTTTTTTTTTAAAAAGAAACTTTTAGAAAAAATTATGTCCACAATGAGTGCACATTTGTGGGCTCTGCCCTTAGAAATGAGTGCACAAAGAACAGACCAGTAGGATTTCACTTGTTTTTGTGAATGTAAACCTACCGTGCCTGATGTCAAGTATTTAAACTGGAAATATCTGTTTGGAAATACCTAAACTGGAAAAATCAGATCTGCCAAGTCTGCACCTTAAATATTTTATTTTATTATTATAATTGTTGCGATGTTATATGAGTTTTGTTTCCCCCATCATTGTTGCGATGTTGTATGAGTTTTGTGGAATGATAATACTGTACATGTTTCTGTTGCACAAACCATTGCTTGGCTTGTTAGTTCACCAGTTACATAATCTTAGGAGATGAGGTCTTGCAGCCCAGTTTTTCAACACCCCCACCATTGAAGCTTCTGGATGTGAGAGTTGCATTTTAAAAATTTGAATTTTTCTGAAGTATTTTCTTTCTAATACAAATATTCTAAAACTTAGAAGTAACTAATCCTACCTTAGCAGAAGGCCTCTTGTTGCAAACCTCTTATGGTCATTCCTGATGCAAATTCCTTTGTCCACGGTTAACTTTACAAGAACTAGTTTATTTTGGTGTTTCCAAGTGCTGCATCTGCTGATTGCTTGGTAGTCTGAAGGAAGGGGGTTTCTGCCCCAACCTCACAAATCAAAGTGGAATTTACCTTATTTCTGGAGGCATACTTGTTGCAGTGTGTATGTTATGTATTCTGGCAGAACCACCGAAGCACCATTGAGTCTACCCTTTCCTTGGAAGGTTATTTTCCTTTACCACCCTTGCTGACTGAAAACATACTAGAGGTAAGTGTAAATATTTGCACAAAAGTTGATAAAACACAATATTGAATAATGCTACTAGCAAGTCTAGTCAGTGTATCTACTCAAGAGGTCCATTCCATTTATTGAGCTTACAAGTAAATGTGTTCAGGATTGCATTTCATTCAGACAAGTGCCACAGTTAAGAGTTGGTGGGTAACTAAAGTTTCAGGAAACAGTTCTGTCCTAACTAGAAAAATGAAAGATCATCCCCCTGCCAGTACTACGTAGTTTGCCTAGCAGCAACTTCTGGATTTTTTGCTAATGGAACAAATACAAGAAGTGGCACTTATCTGCTTTTGACTGGACATGCCTATTTTCTTTGATAAAAGATCTTAAACATTTTGCATTATTAAAAGGATGTAAGGAATTTTGGACTTGAAGCTAAATGTAAGCCTATTTGAATGCAACCATGAGTGCTATTGTTGATAAAGTAGTGAAACAGTTGCATGATTCCGATATCCTTTCCTCGTTTTTCCCCTTTCAGGAGCATTTAGAACATACTGCGCCGATTAACAGTGAAGGTGTTAACTTTTCAAACTTTGACAGCACTGTGGATTGGGCCCATGCTATCAGCCAAGATGTGAGCCTTCAAGATGCTATGATGGGAGCAGACCACACTGCTCCAGTAAATGCAGAAAGAAACCATTTGGAGATACAAGACACTATGTTGCTGAATTCTAGCCTAACTGCTTCAGACACATCACTAATTAATGCCACCAACTTGCTGGGGATATTTGCATCTGATAATGGATGCAGGAACCTGACAAACCAGGATTTTTTAATGTGCATGAATGCAAGTGGATTTGATGAAATAAATATCACATCATTAGCAGGAGAGGAAAATTTTGATCCGATGGAAGAAGCCTCATCTCTTTTTGAAGAACCTGACTCTAGAATGTCTTTAAATTTAGATCACAGCAATTCATTTGCTTTGACTTGTGACAGTGATGCTGAATCTGCTTCCTGTGACATTTTAGGAGCTGTAGGAGGCCGTTGCCTGGAATACAAGTACTGCCATATGGATTATCAACATAATTATGACCTTGGTGCAGAATCACTTGTAGATGTGCTTCATAACCACACCTATAATCAAACCCCACATCACCTGGCACCATCTGTGTCTGAGTGTTGTCACACATGGCCAAAGAAATCCAACCAAGTCAGGAGGAATCTTGACACAAATAGAAACCAAAACTACGATGAAGGCCGTGCAAAAGCCTTGAGAATTCCATTCTCTGTGAACGATATTGTAACATTGCCAGTTGATTCCTTTAATATGATGTTATCAAGATACTACCTGACAGATAATCAACTATCACTTATTCGGGACATACGTCGGCGGGGAAAGAACAAAGTTGCTGCTCAGAACTGCCGCAAACGTAAACTAGATGCAATTATGAACCTGGAAGATGAAGTTTGTCACCTTCAAGCAAAAAAAGAAAGCTTGAAGAAGGAAAAAGCCCAGTGTAATAGATCAATTATGCTCATTAAACAAAAACTAGATGATCTTTATTGTGACATTTTTAGTAGACTAAGAGATGACCAAAGTGTTCTGGTTGTACCTGGAACAGTAGTCAAGTTGGAACCCAAAAAAGAAACTCCTCCAAAGAAAAAATGAATGTGTTTGAGAAAGACAGTGGGAATGGAGGTTTTTTTGATATTTGAAATTTTAGTTTATACAACAGAAAGTTGAGCTATTTAAATACTAAACTGCGTACTGAGAGTTTAAGCCACTTAAGGATTCATTCTCATCCATCTTTCTGTCACTGATACAACCATGCCAACAAGACAGACTACATACTGCAAATTTTTGGGGGTGGTGAGTGGGTGGAGTCCACTGAGATAGTTTGTGCCTCAGGATTGCATTACAGCTGGAAAATTGAATAGGATGGGAAATAAGTAACTAGCTGGAACTTTAAAGATGGAATTGGAGTTCAGTTGCAAACCATTTTGTAAATAGGGAGACTTGGGTTCATAGAATCATAGAATTGGAAGGGACCTAGTAGGTCATCTAGTCCAACCCCCTGCCTGCAGCAGGAAATCTCCCTAGAGCATCCCTGACAGGTGCTCGTCGAGCCTCTGCTTGAAGATCCCCAGTGAGGGAGAATCCACCATCTCCCTTGGCAATCTGTTCCACTGCCGAACCACCCTGTCAGGAATTTTTTCCGGATATCCAACCGGAATCTCCTCTTGCAGTTTGTACCCATTGGTTCTAGTCCTGCTTTCAGAAGCAGCTATGAACAAATGAGCCCCTTCCTCCCTATGACAGCCCTTCAGGTATCTGAAGAGGGCAATCATGTCTCCTCTCAGCCTCCTCTTCTCCAGGCTGAACATCCCAAGTTCCCCCAACCTTTCCTCGTAGGGTTTCCCTTCCATCCCAATGATCATTCTTGTCGCTCTCCTCTGGACTTGCTCCAGCTTGGCTGCATCTTTCTTAAAGTGAGGTGCCCAGAACTGAACACAGTACTCAAGGTGAGGTCTGACCAATGCAGAATAAAGAAGAACTAGAACTTCTCGCAACTTGGAAGCTAAAGTCCTCTTAATGCAGCCTAAAATGGCATTTGCCTTCTTTGCAGACACATCACACTGCTGACTCATGTTCAGCTTGTGATCCACGGCGACTCCAAGATCCCACTCACATGTTATGCTGCCAAGCCAAGTATCCCCCATTTTATACCTGTATTTTTGGTTTTTATTGCCCAAGTGTAGAACTTTGCACTTCTCCTTGTTGAAATTTATTCTATTTGTTACAGCCCAGTATTCTAGTTCAATCCTTGGTATCCAACCAGTGATTTTCAACCAGTGTGTCGCATAGTCCTCAAGTGTGCCGTGGGAATTTGGGGTTTAGTAGGAAAATTGGGGGATTTGAACAGCCTGGTGTGCCTTGTCAATGGTAAAAATAATGGTGTGCCTTGAGGATTTCAGTGCCTTGTTAAGTGTGCCATGAGATGAAAAAGGTTGAAAATCACTGATTTATACCTTTATGGATTTACTGCCTTTAGTTCAGTGTCTCAGATAATGTAAGCACAAACTATGTAACTGGTAAAGGTGTCTCTGCAGGTTGCCCTTCTAGTTATTACTAACTCTACACAGTAATGCTCATCCCCACTACAAGGCCAAAGAGCCATTGTTTGAAGATGGCTCCATGGTCATGTGGCCAGCATGACTACACCAAAATAGAGGCAACGCAGTTTCAGCAACAAAATCAACCAGAAAAATCCAGCTCTCCCCACCCTGTTCAGCACTCAACACAGGAGAGAAAAAATCTGGCAACTATTTATGAGAATCAACTTGCAAAAAACCTTATTTCATTGTCCACTCCCTTTCAAAGCTAGATACAAACAGTAGTTTAAGTGGCAGAATATAAGCACATTTGCCATTGGCGCATATGCACCCTTTTCTGGTCCCACCATTGTCTAATAAGAATTTCAAAACCTAATTAAAATAGGATGCCTGTCCAGTACAGATCTTTTAACTATAGCCCCAAACTACATTTGCAGCAATTTTTTTCTTTTAACAGTTCAATTGATTCAGATACTGAATTTTATATTCAGTACTGTGTTTTAAGAACACATTCGGTTCTATCCTGATGCATAAAAGCTGCTGCAAATATTCAGTGTACCTGTTTTACCACAATTAAGTAATCAAATTGAAGAACTTGCCTGCATGCAGAATTACCACTGGAAAAACAAGTTACTAGCATTTTGAGAATATTACTAATCTGTTAGCTTTGGAGCATTCCAAATTTACTGTTGAGATATTTCTTTTTTTTCTTTCTACAATAAAAAAATGTTTTGTAGTTGGCATTGTTGCTCACTTTTCTCATAAGTCTATTTTTCTCACAAGACTATAAGATATAAAAGAGGCTGGAGCAGGAGAAAATCCCCATGAGCTTTGCAATTTGACCTGCTGCATATTATTGTAATCTTGAATCATTGCTTTTGTCCATTAAATCTGGATCCAGATTTGTCCAGGTGTTTTACAGGAAGGTTTATCAAACCAGGAATCTACCTTTAGCATGCTTTAAGGTTGAGTAACAAATACAACCAAGGAACTGTTTTGTAGCTCTTCATATGAATTGCTTATTATTGTAAGTAACGGGAATTTGCACAATAAGTAGTAACTACTATTGGGTTGGAAGGCCAGATGCAATAATACAAACAGGTTTTTAAGTCAGGTGGGTCAACTTTTTTCAAGCGTGTGAAAATCATATATTGGAGCTCTGCCGGCTGGAATCCCCTACTGCTGTCTATAGCACTGCACTCTCATTGTGAGGTAGTAGGTGACCTCACATACTACTGGACAACATCTCAAGTATTACCAGTTGGAAAAATCCTTCCCAAACTACTCTACAGCACTATCAAAATAGCAGTTAGACACATCCAGTTTAGCTAGCATAAAAATGAATGTCAAGAAAAGAGCATTAGACCAACCATTCTTGGTAGTGGTTGGATATCAGGAGTGTACTCTTACCAACTGTTCCACATACAGAGCTATTCAGCCTTGATGGGGTGGGTAGGACTGGTAAATCCCAGTCCTATAATGTGCTTAGTTTGGGTAATGGTTTAACGGTACATGAAACATCAAGATGTTATCAGACTAGAAATATTTTTTGTAGAAAATTTTATTATCATTTATAAAAATATGTCACAATATTTGTCTTAACACAGATCTTGATTTCCTATCCAAACAATCTGAAGACAAACATTACCATGATTTTATATATTTTTAAAGCATTACAAAGAGGCTGCACTAATATTCTATATTTAACCTAAAAGGTTTTAATAAAATCAGCAAAATTATTTTGTGATGAAAACAAATTTATTTCTTGAAGTTTCTGTGGTTGACCACTTCTTCATAAGTTACCTGCAGCCTGTCACCTTCCTGCCAAAGAAAAAAACAGTATCTGAAGAGGTTTATCATTTGGGTCTCTTCATATAACCTACAGGAAAATTTCAGCCAAGTGGTCATAAGCTGCAGATAAGGTAAATCCAGGCTTTTTAGTGTGAAGATTGCTTGGTACAATGAAATGTTCCAAACAAATATTGCAGCCAAAAAAGCTGCAGGTGATTCTATTGCACCTTTCTTTATACCAAACAGTACGTTGTTCAGAATCAATAGTAACTGCAGAGTTAAATGACAAAGAAAGACTGTATATCTTTAACAAATGCAGAAGTCAAAAACTGCTTTTCAGACTCTTAACATACAAATTCTTGCACAGTACTAACATGACTGAGTGCTGAAAACTAATAAGGAAAATATTTGATGGGTATACAATAAATATTTTAGACAATTTTTTAAAAACCATAGTAAATGTCCATAGCAGTAAGACTTCAATCACTAACTTACTGATTACACATCTATTTTGACACCTCTATTGAAATATTCAGGCTTTCAAAAAACTTGGAAGGGGAAAAACGCAAAATTACCATGTAAATAAGCTGCCACATACCATTTTAACTAACCAGAGCAGGGATGCAACCCTTGCAAAGCATTAATGGACACTGGACTGGGTCATTTGTTCAGCAGGTCTATTGCTTGTCCATGATGCATAAAGCTAGATTCCAGTAAGGGGAAAAGATAGGTTAAGTAGTTGAAATTAAAATAAACGAAATCAATATAATAGCAAAAAGAGAAAAACAAAAAACACGAACAGCAACATTCCAAGAAACAAATAAAAAACAATTACTTTTTTATAAACAATTGTTAACTTGGTTCATTGCTATGTTAAACTAAATAACATAACCACTATACTGAAACAGTACACTGTCATATAGTATTAGTTGCTTGATTTTGGAATATTAAGAAAGGAAAAGTAAATAAGATCTTACCTAAAGAAGTTTAACTGAAGCTTAGAACTATTTTGCTCTACACCCTCAGCTCTCGATGGCATCCTTATAAAACTACTGTAGTTAAAGCTTTGCAGAAGTACAGCACAGCTTTTTAAGACTGGCTGAACTTAGTGCCGTTCTCAAGAGTTTTCTTGCACTAGACCTGTGTCCCTGGAAGAGTACCTCGCTGGGGATATTTCCTTTCCTTGGCATTGCCATTGAAGAAGCAGCATCTAAAAGATCTAAAAAGGTGTTTCTCCTCGCAGAGATATCCCTTAAGTTATCTAGGTATTTTAAACCTGGTGATTTACAGACAACATTATCTGACCAGCATTTTACATGTACAACAACAACTTTGTAGTAATTGTGGGACCTTCTACTACCCACTCCTTGCCTTAATTTACAACGTAATTTAAATAAATCTATAATTACACAACATTTCCTTTAGAATTATTTTATTAAATCATAAACGTACAACAGCTTCTTAACTCTACACACGCACTTAAATTTTTAAAAGGAAAACGTTATGTCTTATTACACCATGATCCTGGCTAATAGCTTGTCAAAACTTTGAGAAATTTTTTTAAAAAAGGTTTCACATGTCACCTGAAACTTACAAATTTAACATTATCAAAGGAATGCTTCTACACTCTTACAAAGACCACTAAAAAGAAACAACAATTAAAAAGCTAAGAAACTGTCTCAAAGGCATTTTTACAATCCTTCCTCCACAGTAAGGTATGTTATTAAATAATCCAATCCATTCACAAAATGGCTCTCTGCATCTGCTCTGGTGTCTTCTGCCATATCACTGCATATTTATGCATGACTGAGATAAGTGTTTCCTTAACAATGTTATTTCGAAAACCTGAAGCTGTTCTGTTACCTCTGGGCTCATCCTCTCCTATTTATACAGTGAAGCCTGTTTCAACAGAAGTAAAGAGTAAAAAAATAGGTTATGAAGTTATCCATCTAACCAGTTTCTTTTTAAAGGAAAGATAATATGATCCTAAAAAGCTTTTACCCCTGCAGCTAAAGCCAAGAAACACTGCAATTTCAGCAGTTAAAAAAGACACACTCACCCATTAAAATCTTACAGAAGTTCAATAACGACTTCTCCCTCCATATCCCCCACTTCCTCCACTTCCTCCAGGACCATAGTTTCCTGCATTTGTGGAAATTGAATAATTAGATTAGCACACATATACTAAGGGCATAAAAATATATTTAACCAAACTCCAATCTCTTCCTAAAGTACTGATGAGAACACAATTGCTGACTTGCACATCATCAGAGCAAAAACCAATTTAGGCTAGCACAATTCACCTATTGTTCTATTCCCATGGTAGTGTGGGTAGGCTGACACATGTCTGTGCACCTGACTAACCCACATGACTAACCCACCCAAACAGGAGTGCAGACAGCACTTTTGTAACATTCTCAGGCCAGTGCAAGGGACTTGTGCCAGCCTAACTGGAGCTTAGGATTGCAGTTATTAGCCTCCCACATGAGATCAAATATAAAACCTGGAGCTAACAGTAGATCTAAAAAAACTGATTAACTGTTTAGTTTTAAAGGAATATATTACTCCTAAATAGACTCTACTTATATAATACTATATTATATAGTACTGTATTACTTCAAAGTAGTGAATGTGGAACAGACGGAAGAAATACTCAACATGTCACAATCATGATTGTGCCATGATGGTAGCTGCTGCTGGTAGATTGCCAGAACAAGTGGATGTATCCTGACTCGTTTCACTTCAAGATATAAAGCAATGGGAGTGAGCACAATTTGGAAAAATATTAAGTTTTTTTACTTTACCCATGCCTGTCAAATATGATTGGCCATCAACTAGCCAATAAAGCACAGTGGTATGCATACCACATTTTATTACATCAAACCCACAGATTACAAGCCTACATTTTTACTGGATTTCAACATGTTACCTCCACCATATGGTCCTCCCATGTTCCTGCTTCCTCCAAAATTTCCACTCTTCATTGGACCATAGTTTGATGGCTGTTGGTTGTAGTTTCCAAAATCATTGTAATTTCCACCTCCATAATTGCCTGAATCAATAAAAAAAATGCATGGTTGCCCAGTGTGGCACAATGATATGGAAGTAATATTGGGTATAGGAAGTTATAGGCTAAATTCCCTGCACATCTATGTAGACGTTTGTACTTTCACTGCAATCAACCCATGTCAGAGTAGCTAAAGGGAATGAGTGCTTCACACATTTGCCTGTAACACTTTGTTTCTTCTTGTACCTGTATGTACCACAAGTGTAAAACACTAATGATGCCCAACCTTATTCATCTCACAGCACACTGACAAGGCATGAAAGTTGCCAGGGCACACCATCAGTTTTTTTTTTACAATTGACAAAGCACACCACACTGCCAGTAGAGGTTTACATCCCCATAACAGCCCCACTGGATCAGGCCTAAGGCCCATCTACTCCCGTTTCTTGTATTTCAGTGGCCCTCTAGATACCTCAGGGAGCACACAGGACAACAAGAAACCCACATCCCATGCTACTCCCTTGCATCATTCTGAGCATCATACTTCTAAATCCCCAATGACCTTTTAATAAAATAACCTCCCTTTAATAAAATAACATCCTAAGCATGGGATGTGGGTTTCTCCCACAACATATCTGTAGACCATTCATGGCAAACCAATATGCTGTATCATAATGTTTGAAAACAGCTATTATATACTGTTACAGCTTTCAGATCAGTCCAGATAAATACTTTTTAACAAAATAAACACACGATAAACACAGTTGTGAAAATCAAATACTTAAATGAAAATGATACATTGAGTGCTCCTCATTCAAATGCTAAAGACTTTTTAAAGTTATTTTTTCCTTCAAATTATTACCTCCTCCATAATTGTCATAGCCACCTCCATAGCCCCCACCCTGGTTGCCATATCCAGGTCCTCCACCTCCATATCCTCCTCTTCCTCCTCCATAACCAGGACTGCCTCCAAAGTTGCCACCTATTATAAAATAACAGAGAAAAACATGTTGCTTACAGCACAGGAAAAAGATTACTATGGCCACTATTCAAGGAGTTACATCAAAGAAAATTTAAGTCAGTTGTCTATCCAGTTGACTTCTAACTGAAAACAGCAAAACCCTGTGCTATATCAAATACTGCTTCTGCTGCATTTCAGAAACAATTTATCATATTGTATTGGAGTATGATAATAGAAAACAAAGGTCCAGTTCTGCAGAACGTCTAGAGTGGATAGTGGGTTTCATATTATGGATCTTGTTTACTCTATAGAGTAATGAACCTAATTTTATGGAACAAATTCTGAAAGCAACATGTTCTGTGAAGAACCCATTCATAATTTTAATTGGTACTAAGGCAATGCTTTTATAAAAAAAATAAAGCGGACACCATGTGGAGACTATGCAACTTCAAGGAAAGTTATGATCTACATGAATTCCAGAAACCATATACGTTAGCAGTTAAATCCATTCTACATGTTTAAGAAAAACATATAAGTATTGAAGTAACATAGACAGAAAGAGCACACTGGCTATACAGAATTTACTTTTCTATTAAGAAAATTTATACCAGTAGGTAATTGACTTCTGAAGGAAGTCTTAACAGCTGTAACAAAAACATGCTGCATCTTCTCAGACTAACCTCCTGGTCCTCCGCCATATCCATTGTATCCATCGCCAAATCCACGACCACCACCATAGCCATCTGTTGGAGAGAGCAATAGTCATCTATAAAGCTTTAAACAATTGAAATTGTGCTTATGTGAGGAAATGTAGCCACATCTTTGCAAGTTCCTCTGGATGAAGCCATACTTTTGCATGCCCATGTTTAATCCCTGGTATCTATACTCCCTTTGGACAGGCCCATGTCTATAGTACTAGAGCAGTGTTTCCTAAACTTATGGCTGCTGAAATGCTCTCAGAACCGAAAAGTGTGAGAAAGTGATGCAAAACATGTCATATGATATTACCAGCCATGCACTTCCAGGTTTTACACTACAAACAGTGGCAAGAGACTCAGGGTGGGCTTCCCTCATTGTGCAAATTTGCACACCATAGCTTGTTGTTTAGAGGTTTCTGCCATAGTTTCTGCTGGGGTAAGTAGACAGATGCAACACTTCAGCAAATTGTTTGCAATGTCCAGGACATGACAATGCAAAGCTGCTGTCTTAGAAAACTGCTTTATGGCAACTGAGCTAGATGGGAAATGGAATTAGTGTCATATGTACATCCAGAGATTGAGCCAAGAATATTATTCAGCTCTAATCTGGGAAAGTGTAACGGATGTCTAATCAGATATTATGTTTAGAATTATGAAAAGACTACAGTAATTATCTGGCTTACCAGATCCACCTCTGAAGTTACTTCCTGGTCCTGGACCAAAGTTTCCACCACCTCCACGAGAATCTCCAAAGCCAAAGTTACCTAAATATAAATGATACCCATTTTTTGTGTACGATACATAAAATATTTTAAATAATCAGGAAAAAGCAATTAACAACATACCTCCTCTCCCACTCCTTGAGCTCTGAACTTCTTGCATTTCTTGCCTAGATAAAGCTTTTCTTACTTCTGCATTATGCCCATTAATAGTATGATACTTCTGCACTATAACAATAAAGAGAAAAACATAAAAATATGGTTAAAACCATGAGCTGCAACCTCACTTTGTAAGCAATCAGGAAAAAAAAAACTATAACAGAAACTAATCCTGGAACACAATTCACTACAAAGAATATACTAGTTTCCATTAAACTTTAAGCAGGCCTCTGTCAGTCTTGAGAGACTATGGTATTGTGCTCAGTGCTGCATATGCTGCATGCGAAGCACGAAAGCCTGGGTTAGATTGTTATGGAGGATAGGCTGTTACCCAAGCAGCAAATCCCCCCTCTCCACACCACTGAATTAGTCCAATGGAAAGGCAGAGCCAATACAATTGGATCCAGCTGGCGTTGCAGAGCTGGGCTAAGGCCAGCTCACCCTGTCTTGTGGGGCCGACCCGGGAATTGAACTCTGGCCTTCTGGTTAACAGGCACAGCGTCTTTACTGCTATACAAATGCATATTGTAAAATTAGTCCATAAATGTAAAGAAAGTAGAGTGGATGGAGCAAGGATGGAGCATTTCAATGGCTCAGTCTGGTCTTACAAACATGTCATCAATACTCCATTCAACAGTAGCATCCTAAAACTTGTTTGAAAATAAAGCATACAGCATAAAAACTTCAAGCGTATAGAATACTTAATGGTAACAAAGTTAATGTGACTTACACACAATTTTATCCACAGGATCATGATCATCAAAGGTCACAAATCCAAAGCCTCTCTTTTTACCAGATTGCCTATCTGTAATTATCTCAATTGTGTCAATTTTTCCATATTCTGAGAAGTAGTCTCTAAGATGATGTTCTTCAGTATCTTCTTTAATTCCACCAACGAATAGTTTTTTCACGGTAACATGGGCCCCAGGCTTTCCAGATTCCTTGAAAAAAGTAATGGACTACCATGTTAACTATCACTTAGGCCAACAGACAACTAAATCTCCATTTACTGCTGTTTTAACAGCAAAAGCAGTCGTTTCTGCTATTGCTTTACATCCAAATGTTCTTGATAATACAATGTGAGACTGCCACCACACAAATTGCAAGGCAGGTTATTTTTATTAGTAGTAACTGACAAATTCTCTAATAAAAGTTTTTTTTTTTTGCTTTTACTATATAACTAATTTTGAAAATTATATGTTAATGCTACAATGTTTAAAACATCTCAAACATTATTGTACTGTAATTATGTTACAACCCGCATTAGCCAGGTGAGCTTTATTAGTTCCCTCTTTCAGGCTACAGTCAAGGCTGTGGATGGATTCCCTAAGGGTTACATAATGAGTTTATAGGGTAGAGGCACTTTTAACAAGAGATTTGATTTGTATGTAGCTAAGTCTCCTAGGCACTATACTTCATCAGCTTTCCATTAGGAACAATCATAATTCAATAAATCTATCTGATTTGTAAAACAGTGCATATGCACCCTTAACATCTTTCAACTGCTTCAGTTTCAGAAGAGTGACACAAGTCACCCGTGGGTCCTCCAAATTACAGCATCGTACCAGCAATAAATTTCCTGATACCATTATAAACCTGTCATGTCAGCTGCTCTAAAAAGCACAAAGAAATATCCAAAGATAAAAGTTTTCCAATCTCAACCCAAATCTTACCTCTCTAGCCACAGCTCTTTTAGGCTCCACTACTCTTCCATCAATTGAATGAGGCCTGGCAGCCATCGCAGCATCAACTTCAGCCATAGAAGAGAATGTTACAAAACCAAACCCTCGTGAGCGTTTGCTTGCAGGGTCTCTCATTACCTAAAAAAGAAATATGGGAAAGTGAGCATTTCAGCCATAGTTTTTGAACTGCCATGTATTAATAACTCAACAACAATACAAGCAAATTTAAAGGAGTGACTGTTGAGGACAATGTGAATCCCTTTAGAATCAAATTCTTTAGACCCTTCAGAATCAAATTCATAAAATGCCAGCAAACTGATAAATTTCTATACTTGTAGCTAGCTGGGACTACTTTTTAAGCCAGACACAGTTATAGTTCACTTGCAGACAAGAATCCTGCATCTCATGGTTCTGCTACCATTTTATGGCTAGGATCCACAAAACAGTGCTATCTTATTAACCCAGGGGGCTTAGGATATATAGTATTTTTTATAACAGGAAGTTCTGTGTCACATGGCTTTTGTAAATAATCACTTCAAATGTTTTTGGACAAAAAGCATACAAGTTAAATAAATACACTTCTTACCACACAATCTGTTAGTTTCCCCCATTGCTCGTAGTAGTTTCTCAAACTTTCTTCAGTTGTTTCAAAGCTTAAGCCACCGATGAATAATTTACGGAACTGCTCCTTTTCTCTCTAATTAAACAAAAAAGAGAACAATATAAATACACTGTTCTTCATGATAGTCAATTACAGTTGGATTTCACATAGAAACGTATATTGTAAATAATACAAGATGTTTTGTCAAGAAATGTGTCAAAGAACTAACTCAGAACTGGATGTTTATAGGTTCAGGTATTAGTCTAAACTGTAGAATAATGTAGCTAATTTATTTCACACCAAAGGAAAGAAAAAATATACCCAAAGCTCTCCCAAGGAAAATATTTTTCTAGTTGACTGTTTAAGATGTACTGCAGTCTCACATTTTTATGTTGTTAAAATATTTTAAAAATTGGAAAATAACTGTTATATATACAACATTTAGCTATTTTAAGATACAATTACCAAGCCTCCATAACAATATTCTACACAATGCAGAATTCTACTCAGCAATTCTTTTAAGTTGCCTGTGCTTTCTGTGCAATAATGGAACTAGCTTTAGTCACATGTAGCAAAGACCTTTCTCAATCTTTAGATTTCAATTCTAAGCACACTTACATGTAAGTAACACCTATAAGAATTCATTAAGACTCACTTATAGGTAAATATGCTTAGGACAGTGTCTCCCCTCCCAAATGTACCTTGAATCACAATGCCCACCAAGCTGCAGATACAGCATTTGGCATTGGAAGCAACTGGTGATGACACATAACTGTCACTGACAGTTCCTTCTGGGTTGGAGACCATAGAACATTACAGAAAAACAGTGGTAAAAAGATCAGGGCAGGCAAGTGGGCCTTTCCAACAGTAAAAACCTAGAGCTTTTGCTCTGTCGTCTTCAGTGTAACACTGTGGTTTCACTGCTCAGCAGCCTGTAATGCCCACATGTCCTTGTCATGATGCCCAAGGTGTTGTGAAGCACGTTTTGGGAACCCCTAGTTTAGGCATACACATTAGTCATTGGTTCTTTCTTTCCCTGTTATTGACCTCATGCTGAATTCACCTAGGTAGGCAGTTAACTACCGGTATGTCTCCTTTTCCCTGTGCTCCACTGCAAGGAAAAAAACAAAACTGGGAGCTTGAAAAACTCATTACTATATCTCTTAACAGTACTGTGCCTACAGAAGATGCAAGCAAATGCAAAACAATGCATTTAAGTAAAAACAATGATGCTATTGAGATTTGCAATAGCTGGGCATATCTCAAACAAATCTAAAGACATCAGAAATAGATGTCTCCATGAACAGCGTCTTCTAAAAAACAAGCCATTTCAAAATGAGAATGGATTCCAGACATGTGTGGTGTCCAAAACAGCTTTTGCTGTTGCAGATGTAACATGATTCCTGTAACATCTAAAAAATTAACACCTGGGTTGGGCATAACCTTTTGTGAATCAGACCCCTTTAAAATGAACTATCCTTAGTTAGCTGATGTTGATACACGAGGATAGAGAATTTTGCCTACATGTGTTGCCTATATGCCTACATACAGACAACTGAGGATGCATTTTATTAAATGGACGGTGATACTCAAATGTTTTTACTCCATCAAGCATGTGAGTTTTTAAAGTAGTAAAAACTTTTTGTTTCACACACTTGTGGTTAGGTGGACTGCTGGTAATATATGTTTCTGTATTTTCTAATGCTATGTTCCCATGCACGGTGAAGGAGAATTTGCTATATGGGTATTTTAATCATAGAAATTATAGCCTAAAACAGTGAACTGAAAAGGTTCAGTGGATAGTCTCTACAATCAGAGAAGAAACACCACTATGTGGAAATTAAGAAGTTCAGCCAATGTTGCACTGCAAGTTTCCTTCACATCTCAAACAGCAAGCTTCATATTCCTAAAGCACAGAGGTAATCTCAAAGGGGCTTGCCTTACGCTTAACCTGCAAAGAAAGAAAGAGAGAGAGAAAAACAATTGGGCCCCTGCAGTTTTTGTAATCTTTTAAGCATTTTTATGAAGATAAAAAGCACTTTTATGAAGATTCTTAAAAAAAACTCTTTAAGAATTTCTCAAAAACTACTTTCACTACAGAATAAGAATCAAGTATCTTATGATTCATAATAACCAACCCACAGTATTTCAGAGAGGAAAATTTCAAAAAAATTTAAGAAACCTTTCAGACCTTCTTATGTATCACAGGCAAAAAAACAAGCCCAACTGTAAATTCTGAAATACACACATTATATGCTACTGTCTGAAAGCATTAATGCCAACTTCAGAGGATTTGAGAACTGCACACGCTTTCAAACAGTTAGTGCTCACAAAAATTCTTAAGCTATTTCACTATATTAATAGAACACAAATTTTTCTAACATTCCTATGCAATTCTATTCAGATGTAAGCCCTATTGGGTCCAGCAGGACTTATTCCTAAGTAAGTACAAATAGGACTGTAGCTAGTGAAGGATGTTTGGCTCTCTGAGGTCACTTATCCCATGTGGTCAAAAAGTTCAGATAGACACATGATCTATATGACATGATTTAAGACCTCCCAGAAATAGCACAACCTTCTTAAGTTCTAGAAGTAGGATAAAAAAAATAAGCAGCTGAAAAACTGCAAAGGAAAATAAGGGACTGTCCCACCACAGTGACATTTCAACAATTTGGTGAACTGCATACAAGAAATGGTGAAAGGTAATAGAGTGGTTAACCTTCCACCTACTTCAAAGAATGGAGACTATTCAAAGTCCCCACATGTATTAATACCTCCCCCAACTATTTCTAAAAGAATGATTTCTTTTATGGCACTTGTGATTTTGCAATAGACATAAAAGCATTTAATATAAATGTTCTAAACCCCACCCATAAGCTAACATCAGACTCAGAGCTGAGAGATTGTGCTAAAAAGGTGAAGATCAGTATACGTTTTGTGTATTACTGATATAGTCTAAAATTTTGAGAATCAGAATAGCAGGGGTAAAATTGAGAAAGTCATTTCCTGATTATTGTCAATTACCTGGAAATTACTCTCTCTACCCCTGTACAAAATGTATACTGTATACAGTAATGCACAAAATGTATACTGATTGCCTCTTTAACACAAGCAATGTGTTTAGCCCGGGTGTTCCTATGGAATAAAGGACGGAGTGTTCTGCCTTTAAACATTGCATAGAAGAGGAAATTTAGGCAGGTGGTGCTTTTTAAACCCTTCTTTATTGAATTAATTTCCCTTTTCTAAGCAATAAAGGTAGAAGCATCCTGTCCTCCATTCTATATGGTCTCCCTGCTTTAGGCTTTTCAAAAATCAGAGGCCAATGAGATAATTTATTACTAATTTATTGCTCTCAGCCTGGGAAATGTGGCCCCATTTATACAGAATATGGGGAGGGAGAGTGCCATGTTTTAGGGCCTGTGCTGGAGTGCAGGGAGGGCTCCTCCCTGAGAGGCAATGGCAAGAAGCAACCAGTCTCAGAGCAAAGAAAGAGCCTGGCATGCTTTGCCCCCCCCTCCCCGAAGATGCTCCGCCATGTGAGGCTCTAAGAATACGCAGTGCTCAGCAGGCTGGGAGAGAAAATGGCGCCGAGCAGCGCTGGGAGGGAGGGTTCCCAGAAGGCCAGAAAGGAGAGCCGTTCTCCTGCGCATGCGCACGGGATTTGTGCGCCCCCTTCCTACGTGCTGGTGGATGGGGGAGGAGGGAGCGAGCGAGCGGCCTTCCCCAACTGCATCCGCCGCCATCGCCTCGGGGGCCGCCCCTCTCCCTCTCCGACCGCGCCCCCCTGACTGCCCCCGACCCCACCGCCTCGCCAGCCCTCGTTTGACTCGCGGCGGAGGGGCTACTGACCTCCATTTTCCCCCCTGGGCCTGCGGAAGGTCCGACCCCCTCCGCAGTACAGTAACACGGCGCCTCCTCCGCTCCCCCCTCCCAACCGCCGCGGCCCTTCCAGAACATTCTCTCCTCTAACGTCTCCTCCAGCCCCCACCCCCGCCGCCAGCCAACTGCGCCAAGCGTCGCGAACCCAAGGGCGCTGCGTCACCGCAAACAGCTACGCTGACGGCGTATTCGTGCTGCAGTTAGGATTCCCCCACGAAAATACCGCGACGCCAGTAGCGCCACGCGCCTTGCGTAACACCGTTTCGAGAATACAAACGTTCTGTGCGAGTAATGGCGGCTCTCGCTTGTTACGTACACGAAAATTCCTTCTCGCCCAGCCTTAGGACGGCTTCGGGGACCCCCACAGAATCGATATCATAATCGATATTGGGAGGGAGTAAGGAAGGAGGGGCACAACACATTCACAGTTCCCTCCAGAGAGCCATTCAGAGCCCTAGCCTAGGCATGACTACTCAGAAGTAAGCCCCATTATAGTCAAAAGGTCTTACTCTTGGGTAAGGACACAGGATTCCAGCTTTAAGAGCCTATCCTTGGCAGCTCTACTCAGAAGCAAGCCCCTTGAAGTCAATGGGTCTTACTCCCAGGTAAGGGCAGAGTGGGTTGCAGCCACAATGCACTACTCAGAGTAGTGCATTATATATAGTGCAATATATAGTGCGATTATATATAGTGCAATGCACTACTCAGAGTAGTACATTATATATGACATTATAGTCAATGGGTCTTACTCTATGGTAAGCTGGGACAGGAATTCAGCCATAGAACCCAATGGTAGACAGGTCTACTCAGAAGCAAGCCACATCAAAGTCTATGGGTCTTTCTTCCAGGTAAGCGTGGAAGCCAGAACAGAACTGCCACAAGAATCCTATGCAGATTTCAGAAGCCCCACTGCAGTCTATGGGTCTTACTCCTGGGTAAGTGTGGGTGGGATTGCAACCAGAGCACATCCTAGGAAGGTCTACTGAGAAGTAAGCCCCACTGCATTATATGGGTCTTTCTCCCAGGTAAAGATGGATAGGATTGCAGTATACTCAGAAGTCCCTTTATCGTCTATGGGTCTTACTCTAGAAAGCTAGGACAGGCATGCAGCTATAGAACCCAATGGTAGGCAGATCTACTCAGGAGTAAACCCCATTAGTCTATGGGTCTTACTCCAAGGCACGCATGGATGAGAATGCAGCCAAACCAGAATCCTATCCAGGTCTACTCATAGGTAAACCCTATTACGGTCTATGGGTCTTACTCCCAGGCAAGGGTGGATGGGATTGCAGCCAGACCAGAATCTTACCCAGGTCTACTCATAAGTAATCCCCATTACAGTCTACGGGTCTTACTCCCAAGCAAGGGTGGCCATTGTACAGGTGACGGAGAAAGAGGGGGGTCAATTATAGCAAGGCGATCCCATTAGGGGGTGATGCTCATTGGCTCGTCATCAAACGAGGCCGTGACGGAAACAGCCGAATACCAAACTGCTGTTCTTTCCCCCCTCCTCTCTATTTCGGCCATTTCCGGAAAAAGCCGAAGAGGCAACAAAAGCCTTCCGGAAATAGCCGAAGCGGTGCGAAGGAGAAGAATCGCGCCAAAACCTTGGAGAGGAGGGGGGGGGGTGTAAGGACTGAGGCTAGCGAGCCCCAGCAGCCTCCCACGGTGGAGAGTGCGTTCAAAGAGCGCGCGCTCTGTGGAGGTGGCGGTGGGGGGAGCTGTGAGGGAGTCCATTTTCCTCAGCCTTGCCTTCCCCGCAGCCTCCATCTTGAGAGGGAGAAGCCCTCAGTGAGGGAAGGGCCCAGGATGGGGGAGGGGGCTCAGGGAGAAGATTGGGGTGAGGCTGCTGAGGGGGGAGACGGAGGAGGTGGGGGCTGCTGTGGGACAGAGGCGCCGCCATTACAGCCACCTCATGCTCCCCTCAGCCTAACCGTCCCTCAGGAGCTCCAACCGCCTCGCGCGCGCCCCCCGTCACCGCCATCTTCCTGCCTCTGAGGGTGGTGTTGAGGAGTGGCAGCTGGAGGGGTCTGGTGGGGGTCCGCGTGGCTGCCCCTTCCGAGGGGGGTTCCCCCTGCAGGCCCCTCCAGCTCCTTGGCAGTGGGGGAGGAGAGGGAGAAGAAGAAGGGCGGCCATTTCGGACCGCGTCGTCCGTTACCTCACTCACCCAGTCGCTCTCCCGGTCTCCGCGAGGCATCTTTCCTTCTGGGGCGGCGAGTGGGTGCTGGGCGGCGGTGGCGGCGGTGGCGGCGACGGGCTCCCTCCGAAGCGCGGCGGCAGAGCGTGTGGAACGGCCAACGACTGTCGCGGCGGCGCAGTGAAGGGCGGGAGCGAGAGAGGGCGGCGTTTGAAGCTGCGCTCTGAGGCGCCCGCCCAGGCGGCTGCGGTGCTGCGCTTCCCCTGCCCCCGCCCGCTCTCTCCCTCTCTCTCGCCCGCTCTCCCCGCCCCCTCAGAGGTCGCCGCTGCTCTGCCTCAGCCGCTTCGCTGGAGCCCGCAGACCACGGCGAGGGAGCGGAGTAGAGGACCCCAGGCCGCCGCACCGCCCAAGTCCGTATCTTTCTCTTTCTCCCTCCCCTCCTCGAAGGCAGCCTCGTGTGGGGGAGGACGGGAGGGGGGAGGACGGGCTGCCCCCTGGAAAGTGGGGCTTGCATCTCGCCCGAGGCTGGGAGGAAGACCCATTGACTACAATAGGGCTTCCTTCTGAGTAGGCAGGCATAGGATTGGGCTCTCA
This sequence comes from Cryptoblepharus egeriae, assembly GCA_030015325.1. Lineage (NCBI taxonomy): Eukaryota > Metazoa > Chordata > Lepidosauria > Squamata > Scincidae > Cryptoblepharus > Cryptoblepharus egeriae. The sequence continues at coordinate 32,375,393 of JAREYC010000004.1, forward strand.
GCCTTAAAATCCCATTCCTGCTTACCTGGGAGTAAGCCTCGTTGGCTATAATGGCCTTGCTTCTGAGTAGGCAGGCATAGGATTGGGCTCTCAGCCTTAAAATCCCATCCCTACTTACCTGGGAGTAAGCCTCGTTGGCTGTAATGGCCTTGCTTCTGAGTAGGCAGGCATAGGATTGGGCTCTCAGCCTTAAAATCCCATTCCTGCTTACCTGGGAGTAAGCCTCGTTGGCTATAATGGCCTTGCTTCTGAGTAGGCAGGCATAGGATTGGGCTCTCAGCCTTAAAATCTCATCCCTACTTACCAGGGAGTAAGCCTCGTTGGCTATAATGGTTTTGCTTCTGAGTAGGCAGGCATAGGATTGGGATCTGAGGGTAAAATTCTATCCACACTGGAGTAAGAACCATTGTCTATAATAGAACTTCTGAGTAGGCATGCAAAGGATTAGGCTTTAAGGGTAAAAACCTATCCAAGCTTACCAGGGAGTAAGAACCATTGACTACAATGGTTTGCTTTTGAGAAGGCACGTATAGGATTGGGATCCGAGGTATAAATCCTATCCATATCTTCCTGGGAGTAAGCCCCCTTGATTATAAGGGGTTTACTCCTGAGTAGACTTGCGTGGGATTGGGGGCTAAGGCCAAAAAATCCTATCCATTTCTTCCTGGGAGTAAGCCCCTTCGATTACAGATGGGATTGAACGCCTAAGAAATGTACAGGCCTAGCCTGGCCGCCTCCTTCCTCCCTTCCTTTCCCTCTCCCCAGCGTGTGTGTGTGTTCATTTTCCCTCCTCCCCTCGCAGTGCAGCTCCCGATTGCTTTCATGGACTGCAAAAGAGGCCACTGGTTTGACTGTTGGTATTTTCCAACTGGGCTCCTTCCCCCTCCTTCTCTTCTGCAGGGATTGCAAAAAGCCATATGTATATATATAATGCAACCATGTGCATGCATGCGGGGTCATATTGGCACCCTAGCCTTTGTAGAGGTTTGCTGGGAAGTTATAACAGCTCGATCTATGCGTGACTATTCAGAATTAATTTGAGTCATTGGAGCTTACTCCCAGGAAAGTATGGATGGGATTAGACTCTGAATTTCACCCCAGAGACGAGATGTTAGGCGGGGTTGCAAAAGGGGCTGATTCTTTGTGTCTTTCAACTAGGCCCCTTTTTTCCTTTCTTTCCTTCCCCCTTAGCACTCTTAGCACTTTTGCAGGAATTGCAAAAATCCATGTGCATAAATAATACAACCATATGCATGCATACGGGGGCATTATTAGCACTTCGAGCCTCTGGATGTTTACTGGAAAGTAAATGTCTCCCTGTGGTGTTGGGCTTGCCTGCAAATTTAGGTGGGGATGCAAAAGAGGCCACGGGTCTGACTCATCGTGTCTTCCAATTCCCTTTTAGCATCTTTGCCGCCTGCAGGAATCGCAGAAAGCCATATGCGTACATAATGCAACCAGGTGCATATGTTCGGAGGGTGCACAGTGGCACCTGGAGAACATTTCTCCCCTTGATTTTGGGCCTGCATGCAAAGGGCACAAGGGCCTTCCCCTGCTAAACAGCAGCGAGCTGGAAGAGGGGGAGGCCCCCACGCCCACCCCAGGCCGCAGACAAAGCAGAGCTTGGGGGCGGGGATTAATTTTGAAATAATCCGTTGGAGGAGGGCTGGGGTTGCGCTGGCAAAATGGAGGGGCAGGACATGGAGGGAAGGACATGGCCGAGCCTCTGGATGGATGAGCGATGATGCTCCTTGGACCTGCTGGTCCAGGTGGTGGCGTTTCCTACCTTAGCTGACCATAAACTACCATACACTGTCTTTCTCTTCCTTCCTCTTAGCTGTAGGAGGCCCACCCTTCCTTCCTGAATCCCTCCCCAGCCTTTTCTCATATGCCAAAAAAATGCGTGTTAGGCCTTCAGTCCTTCACAGCAGGCCTTTGTCATTCTATTTCCATTTCCTGCAAATGGAAGCACATTCTGCACATCCTAAAATTGAACATGGTAATGCATCTCCTGCAGGGAGATGGAGAACCAGGAAGGTTGCTGAATCGACAAGGATGCTACATCATTTCCATCTTGCTTTGCAGAATCTCATAGCCAGAACTCCTAGTTATAAATGAGCAATACAGGAGTTTATAGGAAAGTTCTCCAATATATTTTAATATTTACTTTTGATATTAATAGTTATAAAATGGTAGTGGTGATGGTAGTTTTTTTAAAGGTGCAAAGGTGATCATACGGTATGTAGGTAATTTGGCTGTGATCTTGAATCCTCTTGAAAAGTAACGAAAGCTTCCTAAATGATTCGGTATTTAAAAACCTTGTTGGATGATGAATTATTTTGTAATAACCTGTTGTCAGCTTTTGGGGAAAAAATTTTATATCTGAATGCTAGATTAAAATGTGATACATAATCAATGAAAAAGCATGGCATGTTCTGCATGCACTTGGAACTCCAAATAATACCTACTATAACAAGAATATAACTTTTAAACTTTGTTAATGTATTTGAAATACTGATTTTTCGTTCATCACCTGAAATAATGCGTTGAGCTTTTGGGGATAGTTGCCTTTCTCTGAGTAATGCCACATTCCTTTTGTCATGCATTTTTCTAGTAAAAGCACAGCAAGTCTGCAATAAAAATGGCCACCAATAAGTCTACTTTGGTAAGTTCATGAACACCTAAAACACGTAAGGATTTTACCACCCTATTTCTTCAGATTTAAGTTGGCATCTCTATGTAAAATGAAACATCCACATCTTCCCTCCCCCAGCTGAATTCTACCAAAATATTAGATCCAGAAAGTATGCAAAGACTGACTTAAGTAATATGCCACTTTTAGGCTAATGTTTGTGGCAATGTGTATTTTTGCTGCCAGCCCTGTGCAGTTCCTCACCTATTTGGGGGAATAACCCAGTTGTATAGTATCCATTTTCACTGGGGGAAAGCTTCTGATGAACTATAATCAATTTAAGGTGTGCTAGTAAGTGAGTAGTTGCTATGGAGAGACCATGCTAGTTACAGCTATAATGGGATTTTTAAATTATATATCTTAATGCTAATGGACATCAAAGCATGATTTGTCTACCGATCATCTAATCATAAAACTAATTAAATCCTGAACAGTGTCAAAGTAGAAGGTTGAATTTTGCTAGGACAGTATTTGTCCATCTTCTGGTGCTTAGATTTCAGGGTTTCAGGGATTTCAGGGTGCTTAGATTTCAGGATTTCATGTTGGCTGAACTATGAAGATTCAACTTCACACTTAGACTCACTTGCTCTACTTGCTGTCAGAACATACTGTTGGGATCCCTGTGAGTTCATCATCTGAGCCGTGGTGGTATCGGGAATAAAAATTTTCCTTTTCTTAGAATGATATTTTTGCTGATACAGTATATGGATTGAGGCAAGGTGAAGAGAAACCATTGCTGCTGCATGGGTTGTTTCACCAGGCAATGAATAGTGACCTTATCTTAATATTGTGGCTTGTTGGATGCATGGTAGCATTGAGGCATACTTTACCCCTTTGTGGAAAAGTGAGGTTTCGGAACTGGAGATCAATTAACCCAGGCACATCTTTCAAGCACTGAAGGAAGAATTCCCTAAAATTCAGTTGGTAGAAAATATTTTTGATAAAGCATCCAAATTAGCTGTTCCCATAAGATACGGTGTTCTACAACATGTACTTTATAGTTATAATCACAACAGTTGAGCTGAAGGTGCAAAAATTTCTCTTTAGAAATAGCATCGGTGCTATTAGGAAAAGGAGGATGAATTCTACATCCCATGCAGTCAGCCAAGAACTGCAAATACTGTCTTAGAGATCCTTGTGTATGTACTCCCTACACATTTGGGACGTGACATAAATGAGCAGCTTTACCTATCTGTTTTGAATAAAACTAAATTTTAGAAAGGTGGGTGGGAAATACTTCTGGGAACATTTATAGCCCAATTCTTAACTTTTTCAACTTGGAAATAATATTGAGTTTATTGTGGTTTACTCCTTATGAATCTGTTTAGGACTTCAGCCTTAATCTGTAATGTGCTGTCTTTAGAGGATTATATTAGTATATATTATAGCACAGTTGCGCCTCGCGTAAAGTATGTTTCACGTAACAAACAAAAATTTCTCTAGGATTCTGCTTCACATAACAAAATGTGCTTCACATATTGAACACATTTGTTGGCAGTTGGGCAGACGCACTGGCCTGCAGCCTGTTTAAAAAGCGTCAGGGCTGCCTAGCGCACCTGCCCATAATGAAAGCAACACTTCTGCACTATTCTTCCTGTGGCCAGGCGTCCGCTGGGCAGAGGGAGAGAACAGCAGTGGAGAAGAGGGAAGCAGCTCAGGGCTAGCCAGGAGGGAGCAGGGGAGAGAGAGGCTCAGGATGGAGAGAAGGAGAAAGCGGGGAGACACTTTGAAGATGTCTTGGATTGCAGCCTCCTAACCATGCCTACCCAGAAGTAAGCCCCATTGTGTTAAATGGGTCTTACTCCCAGGAAAGTGTCTTTAGGACGGCAGCCTAAGTAGACTTCATAAGATCATGTACATTGAATGTATGTTTTGAATTCAATCCCAGTGTTCTGTCATCATTTTTACATCCAGTTAATATTTTTATATGAATATTTTTGGGGTTGTGGAACCAGTCGTCTGAGTTTCCATTATTTCCTATGGGAAAATCCGCTTCACATAAAGAACATTTAATGTAACAAACATGCCTCCAGAACGAATTAAATTTCTTACGTGAGGCATCACTGTATATGTGAAAGCGGTCAAGGTTATGTTGCTTGGGTACATGTTTTGTTAACCTCTTCATAATACCATGAAGTAGACTGCAATGTTTCTCAAGATTTGGCCTCCACTGTTCCACTTGCATAGTCCATGTACATTTTAGGAATAACTGGCAACAAGTTCATCAGCAGTTATTTCTGGATTGGGATGCCAGAAATATTGCAACAAACACCAGTAAGAGACTCGGGGCAAACAATAAAGTTTTTTCAGACGCACAAAAAGCTCATTCCAGAGCTGTGCCTGCTAAGCCAAGCCTCCCACCACTGTTTGTTTTGTTGCACTGCAGGTCTAGCTACTAGTTAGTGGGGATCAGGGGATCCCATAACTAACACCAGACAATTAACACCTTAAGTATTACCAGTTGTATGAGTATCATGAGAAATGCTAATATAGTGATCTGCTATTTTAAAAAAACAAGTGCAGGACTCTGTGGGGCTCATGGAACTAATTTCATAGTTCTCTGGATCCTGGTCATTATTTACTTCAACCTAGTTTTCCCAAAGGGTTGGACACTGGGGATTACAATATGTTTTCCTCATATTTGCTATTTTGAAAGTCCCTTCCCAGGAATGCATCTGAAATTGTGTCCACAACCTTTGCATTTGATTCTATTCTAACTGCAGCACTTCTAATGTAATACTAACATACTGTTTGTTGCAAGCCAATGCCAACAATTGTGGAAAAAATAACTTGTCCTGTTACACTGAATTGTGCTTCAATGACATTTGAATGACTTGAGGATGATGTGGATGTAATACCTTGTTTGGCTGTTAAGTGCTGTTATATGCAGTATAATTTAAAAGTCATTTTGAGTCTTGTGTTAAACTTGTTGAGCTTAATTGTACAGCTCCGCCACTCCATAACTTCACTTAAGTAATAGGTTATTGTGCCAGTGGAGAATTTCCAACCTAACTTGACTAGGAGAATAACTCTGAATCTTTTGTGCACATATGTCCTGGTTTTCCTTATGAAAGTGGGAAAGTATAAACTTTTGAATTTCAAACTTGGCATCTGAAAAATATCCTGTCTTCTATTAATTGATCAATGCCATTAATAAGTTGGTTTGTATCTTGTGTATCTTTTCCCCTCAAACCAGCTGGCATTTTGAAAACTGTAGGGGAGCCCTTCTATCATTTGTGGCTCCTTCTACAACTCACCACAATAAAGCATGCTTCTTGCTTTTAATATATAAGGCCTTTTTGTATCGGTGGATATTAATAGAATGGCTAGCATCAGTCTGAAACAAAATGTGGTAGCATGGAGAAGAGATTGTATTGACTGTATAAACCCTAATAAATTTTTCTTAATACTGGTGCTGTTCTTGATCAGAAAGAGTATTCTTGTGGAAATGCAGATCTACAAACTAGAGATGGATCGCAGTGTGACTGTTAAGAGGTTTCTTTTTAATAATTTTGTTTTGTAGCAGAAAATGGGAAAGAAACAGAATGGGAAAGGCAAAAAAGTTGAAGAAGCAGAACCTGAAGAATTTGTTGTGGAAAAAGTCCTGGATCGGCGTGTTGTTAATGGCAAAGTTGAATACTTCTTGAAGTGGAAAGGATTTACAGAGTAAGGAACTTGAGAAATACTTCCCCATCTCACCTGTTATGGTACTGCAGTTCTTCACAGACTGTAGGAAAGTGTAGGAAAGAAGTGTAGGAAAGCGTTCAAAGGAAAGCTTTGAAAGATAGACAAGCCACTTTTGCTCTTTTTCCCAGATAATTCCATGCATTAGGAACATGAACGATGGTGGCCATTGATAGTAACTACTTCCTGTATTTTAGAAAATATTTGTTGTATGGATAACCGAGGCTACAATCTTAACCCCCAGTTAGGCAAACACAAGCCCATGCTGGCCTGGTGGTGTCACAAAAGAGCTGCAAGGCACTTCTGCACAACTCCTGGGGGATTAGGCCAGTGCGCAGACATGTGTCAGCCTCCCCACACAACAGTGGGAACGGAGAGAAAGTTATGTTGTGCCAACCTAAATTGTTTAGGTTGACTGTATTTTCTCAGGGTAGGTTCTTATGTGATAAGAGGGCAGGCAGAAGGTGATTACATTTTAGTTCCCGATGGGACATTAAAGATGAGTTTAAGGGTTCCTTCAGCCTCACTTGGCTCTTTTACCTAAATTTTGTATATGGGCACTTTATATCTGCACATTGTAGAAATTATAGTAGTACAGACAAAAAGCAAGCATAGCATTAACCATAGTGACAAAATCCTCGCTTCCAGACAGTAAGGAAGCAGTCCTAACCAGTTTAGGTTGGCATAACTCACCTGGCATATCTACCATAAGATGAATAACTTTTTAAAAGATCTGAAGATGAAAGATGAACTTTAAAGGAAGATGAACTTTTTAAAAGATCTAAACAGATACTTTGATATCATAAACTGAGACTGTTAAATTAAACCTTATAAACATTCATTTTTATTTCTGCAGCTAATTTTATTTGATCCATATTGCTGCTTATATGATTCTATTTATATATTGTGAAATAATGGTCTCCCCCATTTAAATAAACCTTATTAACTCTGATTGTAGCTTATCTAGGCAACCTAAGAAGTATCTGAGATTTCAGGACCATGATTTTATTTGTTAATAAGAGCATACTGTTGGCTTTAATGTGTCCTTGATAAAGTAGGAGCAAATTATTATAGAAATTGACTGCATATCGTGCAGGCCTCCGTCAGTCTTGAAAGTCTATGGTATAGTGCTCAGTGCTGCATACACTGCATGCAAAACACAAAAACCTGGGTTAGATTGTTATGGAGGATAGGCTATTCCTAAGCAGCAAATCCCCCCTCTCCATGCCACTGAATTAGTCCAATGGAAAGGCAGAGCCAATACAATTGGATCCAGCTGGTGTTGCAGAGCTGGGCTAAGGACAGGAGCTCACCCTGTCTTGTGGGGCCGACCCAGGTCTCGAACCCTGGCCTGCTGGTTAACAAGCACAGTGTCTTAACCACTTGCGCCATCACATCCCATTAGCCAGTCCCTTATTTAGTAAGAAATAATAGCATAATTTAGAATATTACTGTAAAATGACTGCATAATGAATATGACTGCATAATGGATTGGGATAAGGAAAAAATGCTTTTATCATGTTTGAGGAACTGCAAGCTGGTGTAGATTCCTAATTTCATAAATGTTGTGTTTTTCAGTGCTGATAATACATGGGAGCCAGAAGAAAATTTGGATTGTCCAGAATTAATAGAAGCTTTTCTGAATTCTCAGAAAGCTGGCAAAGAAAAAATAGATGGTGGCAAAAGAAAATCTCTTTCAGATAGTGAGTCTGATGACAACAAATCAAAGAAAAAACGGGAGTCTGTAAGTTAGATAAAACTTTTTGTTTGGTGTATGATTTTTATTTGCAAAACGTCAAGATTTTAGTTTGGGGTAGCATCTAGAGTCGCTTCCTATGGTAGAGCTCTTTCTCAAAGGGAGAGAAACTGAGTGCTGCCCATAACTGTATAATTTATAACATCACTTTGCAGAACAGTCTTTCTTATTCCAAATTTCACTTAGTTCATTGAGCACAATTTTGCAGGCTTTGGACACATTGAACATGACATCTGGCAGTCCTAGCTACCTTCTTAACACTTGCAGTCTGAAAACAATTTTCTTAAATAAGCGTCCAAAAACGTTTTTAAAATGCAAAAACTATGCAAAAAATGCATTTTAAAAATGCAAAAACTATTCCTAACTTCTGTGAAATTATCAATGTATTCCAGAAAAAAATGCAAGCAAACATGAATGAAGGACTTTGGATGAACACATGCTCTTGAAAAAAGCTCTTGAAACACATGCTCTTGAAAAAAGAAACAATCACTCTATGTACATGTTGTGAAATGAAAACTTGATTTTTAATTTTGCTAAAATTCTGGAAGTTCTTCTGGGGAATTGCACACAGCATGATTACAATAACTTGTGTTATTGTATGATTACAATAACTTGAAGGTATTTTAACTAAACATGATTTTCTTTAAACATTTACTCAAACAGGTTGATAAGCCAAGGGGATTTGCAAGAGGTCTTGATCCTGAGCGAATAATTGGAGCTACAGACAGTAGTGGGGAACTTATGTTTCTTATGAAATGGTAAGTGGTGAAATGGACATTGGCAGTAGCAATTCGACTCTTTGAAAAAGAATATCATTTGTTGCCAGTATTAAATGGACCAAAAGAATGTTAATAATAATGGTGACACTAGTTTTCCTTGAACATGAACTTGGACAAACTTCAGAAGTTAGTGAAGAATAGGGTGGCCTGATGTGCTGCAGTCCAGGGGCTTACAAAGGGTTAGACACAACTTAAAAAAGTTTTCCTTTCCAGGCATTGTTCAGAATTGGGGTTTGAAAAGTCTAAGGCAATCTTTGGCTAAGGAAACATCTAAAGAAATGAATGTGATTCTTATCAAGACTATTTTATAACAGAATTACTAACCATGGCAGCTCACAATGCTGTTGCATTAAATATGTCTTGACCATGTTGTCCCATCCTGTCGTTTCATAACTGTCAAAAGGTTGGAAGCTGCCATTCTGGTTAGTTTACCTGAACATTAAGCTCTATCTGCCGGTGAGGCATCTGCAGAATTTGGTATCCATTTGGGGAGGGGTGCTCTGAAACAGATACTTGTGTGTGCATTGTATATGATGATGTTTATATTTTTCCATTTAAGGTATAATCCAATGAGATTAGCTACCTGTAACTCATGCACATGCATGTAGATACTTCAGTGGGACTTAACTCCCATTAGGACCACAACATTGGTGGCTTTATTCAGAAATTATTTAAACTCTGGTTCTTGTGCTGACTTTGAAGGTGCAACTCTGTGCATACTTACCTGAGAATTAGCTCCAGTTGAATAAGTACAATAGGATTTAGTTCTGAATAAACTAACACAAAATCAGCCTAAGAAGTCACTGTTTCTAAGATGAGCTGGTGATCCTTCAGACCTCCAGTTCATAGAATCCTCTTTATATATTCTGATGAATAGTTTTCAGTATTTTAAACTGAATTTCTCTCTTACAACAGGAAGGACTCTGATGAAGCAGACCTGGTGCTGGCCAAAGAAGCAAATGTAAAATGCCCTCAGATTGTAATTGCTTTCTATGAAGAACGATTAACTTGGCATTCCTGCCCAGAAGATGAAGCACAATAATTATTTGGCTTTCTTTTTTATATTATATTATATATATATGATTTTGGCTTATCGAAAATGTGGAAAAATTCTGCATTCTATTGAGATGTTTGGTTATTTTTGAAGTAATGTGTTTTGCATAAACAGGAGGAAAAGGGGGTTTGTTCTATTTGCATTGTTTATTACAGGAGAGCATTTGATACCGCTTCCTGCATATTACATTAAAGTGTTTTATAAAATTAAATGGTTAGTAAATCTTAATGGCGGTCTGTTCAAACTCACAAGTGTTTTTGTAGCCCTCTATTACAACTGACATGCATGAATCCTATTTCCACCCTAAACCTTTAATCTGTAAGACTGTTCTTTTTAGTATTTGTGGCTCCTTGGTTCTAAGGGACCAGGTTAAATTTTGTAGTAAGTTGGAGGTGCAGACTGTATATTGTTTATTGTAAATACTGGTGAACAGTTATCAATAAAATAGTTTTATATTCTTGTTGTTTTTTTCTTCAAACAATGAGAAGCAATGACTTCAGAGGGATACTTTCAATGATAATAGTACTTTGTAATAGGGATATTTTTTTCTCCAAACTGTAGGGGGAGTTACTTTTTGGATGCTACTGTTACCTCTGAAGCCAAAGCAAATTAAATGCCACTTAAGCCTGTACAGCTATCCTTCAGTGCAGAACTACCTTAGATGAAGAGGCAGATGATTACTGGAAACTTTAAGTGAAAGTCTTAACTTGGGGTCAACAGTGAAAAATATTAATATATTGTGGAAAAGATGAAAAATGAAGTTTTTGTTTAGTGCCATACTATTCACTAAAATTTTATTTCTAAGTTCTTCACTCTCTTGTGTGTTATAGCTCAGTTAATGTATCTTCATTTGAAAAATGACAGTAACCTGCAAATCAAACAGCAAAAATCTGTCAGCTCGATAATAGCTCTTGAAATAGTAAGCAACTGCATGTACTATAAGTTCTCAGCTTTAAATACTTTTTGAAATGTGGAAGTTCAACAGTCCCTTGTGGGGGAAAAAGTGTGGGGGAAAAAGTATGGGGAAAGCAACAGGAAAGAATTGTAGGATGAGAGCAGAATTTATGAGCTTTTGCCCTAGTTAGGGAATAGCATTGGATGTACCTAGTTAGGGATAGTAGAATGAGTTAATTGGCTAGTTAATGTCTTACTAACTGGATAAGAGACTCTTCCAAGTGGGTGTTCCTCTTTTATTTAGCGGCAGGGGGAGTAACGCCCTACACACCTCCAGCAATGTCTGTTCTAGTAGTTTCTACTAGTTATTAACTATTATTTTTTATCATTTTCTTTGCAAACAGCTTAGTGAACATTTTAGTTGAAAAGCAATACAGTGGCGCCTCACATAAAGTTAAGTTTCATGTAACAAATAAAAATTTCTCTAGGACTTTGCTTCACGTAAAGAAAGCTTCATGTAAAGAACACATTCATTGGCAGTTGGGGCAGATGCGCTGGTCGGCAACCTGTTTAAAAAGCATCAGGGCTGCCTAGCGCACCTGCCCATAGTGAAAACAACACTTCCATGCTGTTCCTCCTGTGATCTGCCTTCTGCAGGGCAAAGGGAGAGAAAAGCAGTGGAGAAGAGGGAAGCAGCTCAGGGCCAGGCAGAAGGGAGCAGGGGAGAGGAAGGCTCAGGATGGAGAGAAGGAGAAAGCAGGGAGACACTTTGAAGGTGTCTTGGATTGCAGCCTCCTAACCATGCCTACCCAGAAGTAAGCCCCATTGTGTTAAATGGGGCTTACTCCCAGGAAAGTGTCTTTAGGACTGCAGCCTAAGTAGACTTCATAAGATCATGCACATTGAATGCATGTTTTGAATTCAGTCCCAGTGTTCTGTCATCATTTTACATCCAGTTAATATTTTTATATGAATATTTTTGGGGTTGTGGAACCAATCGTCTGCGTTTCCATTATTTCCTTTGGGAAAATCCGCTTCAGGTAAAGAAAGTTTCATGTAAAGAAACTGCCTCCGGAACAAATTAATCCTGTTACGTGAGGCGCCACTGTTTATACTATAGATAAATAGATGTTAGCAAGAATTTTGGGAGGGGGTAAACAGCTATAATACCAGCCTTTAGTTACTAGGACTGATCCTAACCCCCAATTAGACTGCAAAAGTCCCAGCACAAGTTTGTTGCTGGACTGAGGGTGTAGCAAGAGTGTTGAAAGGCACTTCTACCACTCCTGGAAGGGAAGGTTGGCCAGTTTATAGACATGCAATGGCCTCTCCACACCACCATGGAAATGGGAAGTGGGTGAGTTGTGCTGGCTTAAATTGTTTGGGCTGCACACTAGAATTTGAAGTGGTGTCTGGAGGTATGTTTGAAAGACCCCCCCTCCCCCAGTTTCTGGCAGCAAAACCAGCAATGCAGTATGACAAGTGACATAGCAGTAGGCCGCAGAGCTCCATTCTGTGCTAGAGCTGTTTCACATGCTCCAAATTGCCCTCCCGCCCTCCCAGAGATTCTTGCTGGTGTTTGTTGCATTGCATGTGGCCTCCCATTTCAGAAGTAACCCTTTAGTATTTTAAATACTAGTAACCCCTTAGTATTTTAAATACTAAGTTAAATGGAGGACAAAAAATTGAGAAATGCTGGTATTTAGTGGAACTGGAAAAAGTGCAGAAGAGAAACGAAGATGATTAATGGGTTGGGGTATTTTATGAGGAAACGTTGTGGTAAGGGGTTCAGTAGTCTTAAAGAAGGTGCCCAAGGAAGGAAATTGAAACAAAATTATGTTTAGGATGGATAGAAAAGTTCTCACACAAAGGGGAACCAAGGTTAAACAACAACAATGTTAAAAACAATAAAATACATAGGTTGCAATCCTAAAGACACTTTCCTGGGAGTAAGATGCATTGAACACAATGGGGTTACTTTTGAGTATACCTGGTTAGGATTGTGCTCATAATCACAGTAAAAACATTTTAAAAGCAAACATTTAAAAACTTCTATACCATAAAACCACACAATCATGATAATGGCCTGGCATCAATTGAAGGCTCTTCTAAATAACATTTTAAGGCCCTGCAAAAATCTGTGTAGAGGGAGCAGTTCTGAGTTAGGGGTGAGTACCCACTGTAGCTGCTAAAGCAGTGTTCCAAACCAACAAGCCCCTCAGGAACCACATGAGCCACCACATTCTGCACTAATTGGAGTTTCTGGACTGTCTTCAAGGACAGCCTCACACATTTCATGTGCATTACAATAATCTAGATGTCTCCAGGGGATGGGTCACTGGCCAGATCTGAGTGACTATCAGTTGCTGGGGAAAAACAAGGAAATGATTCATTACTGAGTGCATAATTATTCTGCCATTCTTTGCTACAAGATGCTGTGATGGCTCCAGGACAGGTTTATTGATGAAAGATCCAGGACAAGTTACATGTTTGGATTGGACTTGTTTGAATCCATCTCTGAGTGCCAGGAGTAAGGAAGGGGCAATGGGATACAGACATTTCAGTGTTCCCTTAGGCATCGGGTGGGCCGCTGTGATTCCAGGAAACGATTAGGTGGCCATCAGCCTGATCCAGCAGGACTCTTCATTACAGACTTTTGGAATCCAGGCAATTTTATTTGTCCAGTACATGTTACTCCTTGCTTAACAGTTGCTTATTTCATGCACACATTGGGAACTAGGCTTTATAGATTAGAATTGTTTATCAAATGAAACACGCTACAAGTTTCTAATAAAGGCATCAAATGAATAAATTACGAAATGAGAAATAGTAATATTGCAAATTATAGTTAAAAACATTTTTAAAAACCCTCTATTCTGACAGTTGCTGCTGGGAAGTCATGTAAACTAAACCAAAAGCAACCTGCATCCTTGTTATTTACGGTTCACTTCTGGGCAATTTGCTTTAATATAAAATAAAAGCTAGATACTAACCATATTTTCTTTATACTGCTTTAGCCTTATTTTGAGATGGTGTAAGATTCTGCTATCACAAACTTGTTCCTGAGCAGGCTTTGCAGTTTGCCAGGGGTCTATTTCCACTTGTCACTAGTCTCTCAATTTAAATCAAGATCTGATCTGGCTAGTTTACACTATCCAGAGATGTGAGAGGTTTTCCACCTCCCATATGCACATATTTTAAAAGCTACTTAATAACTAACTTATTTTACTTGTGAAAGATCTGATTCATTGTAGGTGAATTTGTTATTTGTGTCTTAAAATAGTGTGAGTTGCCATAGGATCATATGGGGAAAGATTATAAATGAAATTTATATAAATCCAATTTGCACCATTTCCTATTTATATGTAGATACCCCCGTTTTATCTCCCTGAGAGACAATCAAAGCAACTTTTTACTAATTTTTATTATAGTGACCATTTTATTGTATATAAAGGTTAAAGAGGGAGGTCCAGGATATTACATCTAATCATAACTTCTGGCAGTCTGTTTGGCCTCAGGATTTAAAGAGTTAATGTATCCCAAAGCAAAAAAAAAAAACCATCTCTGACTTCTTCCTTTCCCAATTCCATGGTAACTGATAGAAAAGGCATTTTCACATCCTCAGAATGTGCATAAAAAGATTATTTGGTTAGGATGAGGCCACTGATGTGAAATGTCCCACATGGTAACTTTCTGGAAAAGACAGAACAAAGCCTGATGCGCTTAGGAAATTAGGGGCCCAATCCTATCCTATTTTACTGTTCCAATGCATTTGTGCCTATGGAACATGGGTTGTGTCCTATAGTGGGGAGGCAGAGGGCAGGGAATGTTTATTTAAATAGGATTGGGCCCTAACTTTGTTTTCATGAAGTTAAAATGTTAATGTTTTAATGTTGTAGGTTACAATCCTAAAGACACCCTCCTGGGACCCTCCTCCATTGGAGAGGACCCTCCACCAATGGAGAACCCTCCTCCACTGAACACACCCTCCATTGAACACAATGGAACTTAATGTTGAGACATGGTTAGATTGTGCTCTAAGTTGTGCTCTGAGTTAATTTTTGTAGTAAAGATTAACTGTGCCCTTCTCTCCCTATCTTTTTCTAGAGGTGCCATCATTGCTGGTGCAACTAAGAGCCAAGCGCCCTTTGTCATGCCCTGTACAAGTTTTCTGGGTGGACGTTTCTGCTCATGGATTCCCAGAGTCTAGCAGAAGCTGTGCACATCCATCTGTAGCCTGCATCCAGTGGCACATCTGGGAAGGGAGTATGTGAGATCACTTGGGCAACATGTCTGGGGGACAGCACCCTCCCTCCACCATGCTACCATCCACTACTCCCATTCACTGTCTCCCTTCCAGAGTCCTTTGGAGGTCCAGAGAGGCTGTCCCCAACTTCTTGGAAGGCTGAAAAAGACCATTGCCAATTATATGGTGAAACCAGAAGTGATCTTATTATGTCCTTAGATGGGTAGATGAGACCAGTGGGGGTGTGCCAGTTCACAATCATGGCCCCAGGCGGCACTGAGGCCAGGATTATCTCTGTGCCCACATATTCCTGCACCACCACCCTCAATAAAATGAATCAGAATGCTAAAAGAAAAGAAAGGAAGGAAGGTGACTCTGTAATTCTATATGGGAGTAAGTCACATTGAACGCAATAGGACTTCGAAGTAAACATGCATTGGACTCTGTTGTGAGTGTACTTTGAATTTACAGTGGCGCCTTCACATAACAAATGCCTCACGTAAAATGTTTCACGTAACAAAAAAAATTATCTAGGATTCTGCTTCACGTAACAAACTGTGCTTCATGTAACAAATACACTTGTTGGCCATTGGGACAGACACGCCGGCAGCCCTTTTCAAACGCTTCAGGGCTGCCTAGTGCACCTGCCTAGTGCACCTTAGCACCGAGGGCTGCCTAGTGCACCTGTTATAGCGAAAACAACACTTCGGCGCTGTTCCTCCTGTGATCTGCCTTCCGCTGGGCAGAGGGAGAGAACAGCAGTGGAGAAGAGGAAGCAGCTCAGGGCTAGCCAGAAGGGAGCAGGGGAGAGAGAGGCTCAGGATGAAGAGAAGGAGAAAGTGGGGAGACACTTGGAAAGTGTCTTGGATTGCAGCCTCCTAACCATGTCTACCCAGAAGTAAGCCCCATTTGTTCAATGGGGCTTACTCCCAGGAAAGTATCTTTAGGATTGCAGCCTAAGAAGGCTTCATAGGATCATGCACATTGAATGCATGTTTTGAATTAAATTCCAATGTTTTGTCATCATTTTTACATCCAGTTAATATTTTGGGGGTTGTGGAACCAATCATCTGAGTTTCCATTATTTCCTATGGGAAAATCCGCTTCACATAAAGAACATTTAATGTAACAAACATGCCTCCAGAACGAATTAAATTTCTTACATAAGGCGCCACCGTACTTGGTTTTCAAAGAACTTCTGTCTACTGCAGGCAGTCATGAATGTAATTCAGTAGGTGGCAGACTTTATTAGTGTCAGGATTGGAACATGCCCTTGCCAATTGCTTCAGCTCTTCAGTGGGACATTTGTTCACTATTCATTCTGCTAAAACAACAAGTATTCACAGTATAATCCTATGCATGACTGTTCTGAAATCTCATTTTAGTTTAATGGGACAGGATTCTCTGAAGCAGACCTGTTCTAAAATTCCTATTCCCAGATTGATTTTTGAAATGATTGATCTTATTGTTTTAAAAAGAGAACAGGTAACGTCCTATTAAAAGATCTGAAAACATATTGCAGTGTCATGGTGGATAGTTCAATGGATTACTCTGGTTTGTAGCCATATGCTCTTTTTCTGCAGGGAGACACTTTGGTTTGTGATTTTAGCTTGAGTTCAGTAACTATGGGGAGTCCTTACTCCAGAGTAAGAACGAGTTACTCTGGATTACAATATGAATTTCCCATAGGCTTTCACTTGGTGGTGCAGTAATTACGGGTGCACTTGCCCTACAATCCAGAGTAACTACGAGAGTACATAAGAGACTTTATGTGCACCCGTAGTTACTGCACAACCTAGTGAAAACCAATGGGAAATTCATATTGCAATCCAGAGCAAATTGTTCTTACACTGGAGCAAGGACTCTCCGTAGTTACTCAGGATTGTGCCCTATGTCTCTTACATGCTCCCGTAGTTACTCTTGATTGTAGCCATAGGCTCTTTTTCTCTGCAGGGAGACTTTGGTTTGTGATTTTAGCTTGAGTTCAGTATAAACCATTTCAGCTCTTGTGAGAATTCCTTCTTTGTAGTAAGCCTTATCTCAGTCCTCTGCATATCATCCAGGGTCCTAATCCAAAATCAAACAGGTCACTAAGGGCTGATGAAGTACCGGTATCTGTCTTTGTCGTCATTGTGACACCAGGCAAAATACCATTTACCCTTTCGAGTTAAAAAAAATTCCAGACAGCAAGATTATTGATTTGGTAAAGATGAGAAAAATCATGTGATTACCTTGCAAATATTTTCATTTTCCACAGACAACACAGAAATAAAACAGAGATAACTATCAAAGTGGAACTCTTGTGCTATAAAGAGCTATAGAAAAAACTGTTTTGGTTACAAACATCAAAAGAAGCAAATTTTTCCCTTGAACTTCTGAACCCCATTAGAAGTATACCGTATATTCATATGAAGCGCTCTCATCTGTACAAGATCAGAGTGCTGTTGCTTCAAAGCACATCCCAGCACATGGATCTCACATTTGAAGTGTTGCTTTACAACTATGAATGAGTTTGGTTGATTCTTAACACATGGGTGAGACTGATGCAACAGTTAAAACCGCAAAAACATACAGCACAATCCTATTCATGTTTTCTCAGAGGAAGGTCGTATTTTGTTCAGTGGCTTTTACTCCCAGGAAAAAAATCAGATTTATGTGTTCATCAAGTCCAGTTTTCTGTAGTGGCAGACAAATGCATCTGGGACACAAACTTACTGTGGGTGGAGTGACTAGTGTGGACTACTCACCTTAGGAGCTTCAAAGATTTTTCTGTGCTCCCCCACTGAAGGTGGTGGTGGTGGTGGTGAGTGCTGGGCTGGCTTTCAGTGCACAAGTGCTTCGACTGGCTGCGGGCTTAACTGCTCTATCTTGGCTTTTGGCTCCAAATCAGAGCCATTCTGGAAGCAGGGAGTGATGCTCAGGTATAAGGTAATAGACACAATGATTTGGGGATGTATAATGTGGGCATCATTGTGACATCATTTCTGGGGTGACATTTTCAGTTTTGCACTGTGATCGTTAGCTATGTCACTGAGCCTCAAACGTATTTCATCATAGCAAAGGTGTGCTAACCTGATTATTTTAGTTGCCCTCTTCTGCCCTCTTCCCAGCATCACAATTCTTACCCTGTGACTGCAATGTAATGTTTAGCTCTAGAAGCTAAAGAAAGGCTTGCTAGAATGAATGGAAATTGTTCATGATTATTGCAGTTTTGCAGCTCCCTTTCATTAACGCAGAAATTATTCCTAGTGGATTCCTACCCATGCAATTATCTTAACTGCACAACCAAAGGGTAGTTAAATTTAGACTTTGTTGAGGAACATTCTTCTGCTCTCTCCCTACAATTTCAAAGTAAAATAGGGGTCGACATAGTGTTCGTGGATCAGTGATTTTCAACCAGTGTGCCGTGGCACATTGGTGTGCCACGGATAGTCTTCCGGTGTGCCACAGGAATTTGGAGATTGACATTCATTAATAGGAAAATTAATATCTGGTGTGCCTTGAACAGTCTGGTGTGCCTTGTCAATGGTAATAACTGATGGTGTGCCTTGACAACTGCAGTGCCTTGTTAAGTATGCCATGAGATGAAAAAGGTTAAAAATCACTGTCTTGGACTGACAGTCAATATATCTTAATGAAGGTGATTAATATTTTAATATTTCATTTTTTTCAAGTGTCTGACTTATGAATGGGTAACCTTCCTCTTCCAAAATTGTGACACTTCTAAGCCAGTGCAAAGGACTTGTGCAGGCCTAACTGGGAATTAGGATTGTGCTATCAGAGCACAATCCAATCTGTCTTTATTCAGAAGCACCATTATAATCAATGGGACTTTAATTGCTAAAGTCTTATATGTTCTCCAATAAAGTCTTATATGTAAATTTATTTAAATTTGAAATGTAATTTTCCAGCCCCTGACATCATCAGAGCGATGATGTGGCCCTCTTACCAAATACAGTGGCACCTCATGTAAAGAATGCCTCACGTAAAGTATGTTTCACGTAACAAACAAAAATTTCTCTAGGATTCTGCTTCACTTAAAGAACATGCTTCACATAAAGAACACATTCATTGGCAGTTGGGGCAGGCGCTCTGGCCGGCAGCCTGTTTAAAAAACTTATACATGCAGAGGCTCAATGCAGAAGTTCAGCTGAACATGTGTAAATCCTGTCCCATCCCCCACCCCCACACACATTTACTGTGGAAAGGTCTTGAAAGTCTGAAAATTTCTGCTTTCCGGCTGAAGACGGATTGGTACATAGGAATACGTACGTTGAAGTTCCATCTCTGTGGATATAAACACAGAAAAGTACTTCAGAGTCTTGGACAATTGAGTTGTGTGAGATAAAACCACAAAGTTACAATAATTTACTAATAGACAGTGCTAGAAGAGACAAAAGGAAAGTAGATGAGCAGATCTTTTCCAACAAAAGATTCACTTGTAGATGAGCAGATCTTTTCCAACAAAAGCTATACTGTTTGTGAATTAAATGCAATTCAAATAGTGTTATGTACCAGTGTCTGACAGATGCCATCAAATAGTGTTATGTACCAGTGTCTGACAGATGTCATTGAGTACACATGTATTCCGTGTATTCTGTACATTGAATATTGTACATTGTATTCAGTCAATCAACAGTATTTATATACTGCTTTTCAACAAAAAGTTCAAAATGCGGTTTACAGAGAAAATTAAATTACTAATGGCTCTCTGTCCCAAAGGAGCATACTCCCAAGAAAGCGTGTACAAGACTGCAGCCTAATTTTTTTAAAAAAAATATTGTTTGTTGAAGATTGGAGATTCATACTGAATTGAAAATTTGAAATTCAAACACTTTCATTTGGAATAAGGCAGACCCACTTGCTCAGAAAAGAATTTACTTTTGGTAAAAATGCTCTGGATTGAGGGCTTGGTGTGCATCGTAAATGGCAGTGGGCTATAGTTTCAGCAGAAGGTACAGTAGGCAAGAAAGAGGGACAAAACTGAGTGCCTTACGGTGCAATCCTAACTGATTTGGGCTGATACAACTCACCTATGGTGGTGGTGTTCCCATGGTGGTATGGGGAGGCTGGTGCCCTCTTAGGAGTGGCAAAAAAAGTGATATACGGGACTTTTACCCCCAGGCCAGCACAGTACATGTGCTGGGACATATGCAGGTCTAAATGGAGCTTAGGATTGTAGCCTCATTGTGCAACAGTCTCTGGGGAATTGCTTGCACTAACTCATCAGATCTGCAGTATTTGCTTTAGACCAGCACATAGGTGGGTCAGTGGATGGTAAATTATGTGAACGACAGTTATTTGTATGCTGATTAGGCCAGCACAAGTCTCATGCTGGCCTTGGGGTGTCACAAAATTGCTTTAAGGCATTTCTGCACCACTCCTGGGGGGTGGCGGAGAGTTAGGCCAATGCACAGACATGCATCAGTCTTCCCAAACCACCAGAGGAACGGGTTGATGGGGGAGTTGTGCTGGCCTAAATTGGTAGGATTGCACCCTGACTATCTATGAATTATACTCTTGGAACAATTGCATCCTGGCTGTTAGGAATATCTTGCTTGAGAACCCAAGGTAGTTGATCTGAAGAAGTGAGAAAGACAAAGAGCTATGCAGGTGAGAACTTCTGGGGCTTAAAGATGTGTTTTGCTCCCATCCTGCCAGCTTTACTGCTGTTAAGGTACATGAAAATCTGAAAGATACCCTGTGAAAGAGGGAAACTTTAGGATCCAATGCATGAGATGAATCCATATCCTGATGCTGAAGATATTCTTCTGGGCATGGAGGTTATTCCATAGTTGCCAATTTACTGAGTAGGGTTGCATGTTGCATAGAAACATGCACAGATTATAGACAGTCTGCATGCAGCTGAGAGATCTAACCCATTTTAGTTCTGTGACAAACCTACTTCTATTATATATGTGTTTGCCAACATGCATTTGTTACATTCTCTAATTTTATATTTTTAAGGTGTAGATGCATAATTGTGGCAGGCAAAGATTGCCAACAGTGTCCAAGTGCTGCTTGTAACTATTGCATGAAGACTTTTCCCCCCATGGAAGTTGCACAAGCAATGGAGGGGGGGGGGGCGGGGAAAGAATTGAGTTCCTGCAGGTATACAATGCAAAGCATTCAGTGGTTGCAGAAAGTTTTGTTCCATCAAGAGTATAATACTTGAGATATGTCTTTGCGACTGGTGAAAGTGAGGCATTGAATGAGACAAGAGCAGGGATGAGGGAGTACTGGTAAGGGTAAATCAGTGGTAGAGTGTCTGCTATCACTCCTTACCTATGCAGTCCGTTCAAGTGACCGAGCAATCATCACCTCTTAAGTTAGCTGTCAAGTTCATTTTAAGAAGGTTGCCTTCAAGGACAGGTTCAAAACTTTCACCTGTGGGGCAACTATTCAGAAATTAGCATATTTTTAATTGCATCTGTTGCTTTTATTTAACACAACTTTCCACAATGACACTAAGGGTGCAATCCAGAGTAACTACAGGAAGTCCTTGCTCCGGTGTAAGAACAATTTGCTCTGGATTGCAATAGGAATTTCCCATAGGTTTTCACTAGGTGGTGCAGTAACTATGGGTACACGTAATGTCTCTTACGTGCTCCTGTAGCTACTCTGGATTGCAGGGATTGCATATAGTACACAATGACTATATGGATTGCATATAGTACACAATGACTAGCAACTTGAATCATGAAATGAAAGAGGCTGAAAAAGACAACTAGGATGTCTGCTGGGTTCATACAAAATCATGTTATGTCTTTAGGGCCTCCAAGAGAAATTTTTTAAGGCAGTACAAAACCCATTTGAGGCCCCTAAGACTTGCAAAATTATTTTGAAATAAAAAATTGAAGCTAATTAATGTGCATCAAACTTCAACAAGTGCTCATTTATTGATCATATAAAACATTATGTTAAAACATACCAGTATTCAAGTAATGTGACAATATAAATACTACAATCTTATCAAGGAAAAAAATTTTAAAAATTTATTTAATAAGTGCTTCTCTGTCTTTCTTATGTGCAAAATTTCTAATAACGCTATCAAAATCAACTTGTCTGGCAATGCTAGACTCAATGCTTAGTCTTGCTAAGAGCAAAATCCTAGCCATGTCTACCCAAAAGTAAGCCCCATTGTGTTCAATGGGTCTTACTCCCAGGAAAGTGTCTTTAGGATTACAGCCTAAGTCAACAAGTCAAGTTTGTGACATAGTAGACCGCAAATAATTTTTTATAAGTTTAAGCTTACTGAAAGATCTTTCAGCAGATGCTACTGTAGCTAGAATTGTCAACAATATTCTCAAGCTAAACATTTGGAAATAATTCACACAATTTGTACTCTGTTAACAAATTT
The DNA here is from genome assembly GCA_030015325.1 of Cryptoblepharus egeriae. NCBI lineage: Eukaryota > Metazoa > Chordata > Lepidosauria > Squamata > Scincidae > Cryptoblepharus > Cryptoblepharus egeriae. The sequence continues at coordinate 32,397,858 of JAREYC010000004.1, forward strand.
AGCAATTCCAAAGGTTTCAGCTCTGGTTTTCCAAAATTGGCCTTGTGTACAGCTGGTAAATGTTGCATTTCTTCTGCAAGATCTTCATCATCAAGGTCTGAAGGATATTGACGAGCTAACCTTTTTGCTTTTTTTCTAGCTCACTTTCACACATTGTGGGATATTTCCACAAAAAAATCAAAATTTTCAGCCAACCTCTTAACAGCATTAAAACGTACAGATAATCTGGCATTGATAACAATGTTATCAATCAAAACATAAAACACAGTTTTTCTAAAATAAGCCTCTTCTGGGGAATCATCTGTCATTCATTTCTGCCATATTGGCTTCAGGTGTACTTGTGTCATCATGCATCCTTGTTCTCTTCCGAGCTACATGTCCATGGCAGAATTTGATTTCCATTTTAAGATTAAATGCAACCTCTTTGGCTTCATTCCAGCTTCCTTTCCAGTTACTTTGTAACTTCACCAAATCTTCAAGAAAAGTTTCAATGTTAGACACCTCCACATCCAGAGTGGCATCTCTAGTTTGAATTAACTTGTTGCAAATATCTACTGCAGCCAAAATTTCATACCAAACTGCAGACATTAACACACAAAAGTTCTTAGGTATGCCAATACTCCATTTATTTCATTTCTTCTCTTTGCTGTTAAGTTAAGCTCTAATAGATCTTGCGGTGCTACTTGGATACACTTAAGATGAGATGCAAAAGGTCTGATACATTGAAACCACCTGGTTTCTGACATGCCATACAGAGAACAACCTATGCATGTCTTCAGTAATTCCCATGGTTTCAGGCTGGAGCTGAACAGGTCATATACTGTCTGAACTGTTACAAAATATGTGATTGCTTCTGGTAAGCGCTCAGCAGCATTGTTTCCACATAAATTGAGAGTATGGCAGCCACAAGGAGAAAAGATTGCAACTGAATTCTGCTTTTGTATTTCTGCTTGGGCGCCTTTATACTTTCCTGCCATGTTAGCAGCATTATCATCAGCAGCATTATCATCCTTGTGCCCTCCAGTCACTCAGAGAAATGGCGTGCTCTTCTAAGGTATCCATGATTAATTGAGCAATCTCTTCCCTCTTCTTACTGCTGCTATCAGCAAACATAAGAAGTCGTTCTTGCACCTCATATCTATCATCCTTTAAATTTAAATACCTCAACAGAAATGTTGTTTGCTTAACACGAGAAGAGTCTGGAGTTGCATCCACAATAACTGCAAAATATTTTGAAGCTCTTCTTTCCAACAAAATCTGTTGTTTCACAAGGTTAGAACATGCTGAAGTGAATTCATTTTGGGACTCTGGAGATAGATAATGAATTTGAAGGTGTTTTCCTGGTATTCCTTAATCTTTTGTACATGTTCTTGGAGAATAGGATCCCACCTTGATAGCAGCTCAATCAGACCTAGGAAGTTACCATTGTTTGGATCCCCAATCCGATGTGATGATATACTAAATGCCAAACCACGTTCCCCCAGAAAAAGAACAACATCAATTATACGTTTCAATACATTGCACCATTTCACTGCTTCAGTTTGGTAACTTGCTTCTAATAGAGTCAACCTCTATTCTTTCCTTATGGTTCTTGCTGTTCTCGAACTCCAACACTTAGTTTTTGCAACTTTGTATTAGCTGTCCAACCAGGAGATGCTAGTGCAGACCTTGAAGATGAAACACCAGTGGTGTGCCAAAACGGTCAACATGGCAAACAATATAATGCTCGTTTCACTTGACTCCAAACAAGAAACTCTCTCTTGCGCATTTCTCCATTAGTACCATGGAATTTCAAAGTAATTTCTGGAAAAGCTTGTTTGTCCAGGTCATTTGGAAATTGTTTAGGTAGTGGGATATGACCGATGGTAATATATTTTTCTGTTTCTGCTTGAGTAGGAACTTCATCTGTAATGCACCCAATATCAAGGCCAATAACTGACTTAGCATTCGTACTTTCAGAACAATAATCACTTAGCTCTTCTCCAGTCTTACTACCATCAGAAAGAGGAATCTTGCTTACCTAAGACATAAAGGAAAATTCAGTTCAACAGACAGACTGGGACAGTAATCATGAATATGTCTTAAATTTGACAAAGTAGGCAAATGTTCAAGTTCAACAAAAATAATTACTGTTAATAATTACCAATGCATCATATCTGGAAAATTCACTGCCAGCAATTCACATTAGCATACATCACACTAGCTTACCAAATCATTGAGCCCTCAGCAGGTAGCATTCAAGGCTTTAGTACACACTTTAACGCTTATTCAAACAGAATACAAAATGAAACTATGACTGCAGCTAAACTTCACAAATCCTAAAAAGTACCTGTCAGATCTGACAAAGACCCTAATCAACTTGTTTGTGTTCGAGATGAGTGTTGTTAGTAACAAACACTCAAATGGTCACCTCTTGGGCCCCTGAAAAATGTACCTACTGGACCCCCACATAGGCCCTGTATGTCTTCCTGAAAGTGAGTCAGGTTCCTGTAACAGGAAGGCTTTTTTTTTTAATAAAATGCAGTATTTACTTATTTTTCTAGTTATTTCTTAGATATATAATGCTGTTGTTCCACCTTCTAAGAGTCCCTTAAGGTGTCTCAGATTTGGTTTAACAGTTCCTCCTACCCTTGCCCACAAAAACATATGCTTCTTGTCCCATTTCATTAGAATTTTTATTTATTTATTTACAGAGGGTCATCAATGTGCATGGCACTGTACAGTAGAAGAAAAATCTCTGTCCTATGAGGCTTCCAAGCTATAACAGACACAAGGGAGAAGAGAGAGGAAAGGGAGGGGAACAATACTAGGGAAGACTGGCAAGAATATAAATGTATAGGTTTAACTGTAGTAAAAAGTTAGAGTAGTGCTAACCGCTCCTGAGGGTTGGGGGGCTGCTGGGGGGTTGAAGGAGGGGGCTGCTGAGGGTTGGGGGCCTGCTGGGGGGTTGAAGGAGGGGGCTGCTGAGAGTTGGGGGGCTACTGGGGGATTGAAGGAGGGGGCTGCTGAAGGTTGGGGGGCTGCTGGGGGGTTGAAGGAGGCGGCTGCTGAGGGTTGGGAGGCTGCTGGGGGGTTGAAGGAGGGGGCTGCTGAGGGATTGAAGGAGGGGGCTGCTGAGGGTTGGGGGGCTGCTGGGGGGGTTGAAGGAGGGGGCTGCTGGGGGATTGAAGGAGGGGGCTGCTGGGGGTTGGGGGGCTGCTGGGGGATTGAAGGAGGGGGCTGCTGAGGGTTGGGAGGCTGCTGGGGGGTTGAAGGAGGGGGCTGCTGAGGGTTGGGGGGCTGCTGGGGGGTTGAAGGAGGGGGCTGCTGAGGGTTGGGAGGCTGCTGGGGGGTTGAAGGAGGGGGCTGCTGAGGGTTGGGGGGCTGCTGGGGGATTGAGGGAGGGGGCTGATGAGGGTTGGGGGGCTGCTGGGGGGTTGAAGGAGGGGGCTGCTGAGGGTTGGGGGGCTGCTGGGGGATTGAGGGAGGGGGCTGATGAGGGTTGGGGGGCTGCTGGGGGGTTGAAGGAGGGGGCTGCTGAGGGTTGGGGGGCTCCGAGGGTTGGGGGTTCCCCCTGCAGCTCCTTGGCAGTGGGGAGGAGAGGGAGAAGAAGAAGGGCGGCCATTTCGGACCGCGTCGTCCGTTACCTCACTCACCCAGTCGCTCTCCCGGTCTCCGCGAGGCATCTTTCCTTCTGGGGCGGCGAGTGGGTGCTGGGCGGCGGTGGCGGCGGTGGCGGCGACGGGCTCCCTCCGAAGCGCGGCGGCAGAGCGTGTGGAACGGCCAACGACTGTCGCGGCGGCGCAGTGAAGGGCGGGAGCGAGAGAGGGCGGCGTTTGAAGCTGCGCTCTGAGGCGCCCGCCCAGGCGGCTGCGGTGCTGCGCTTCCCCTGCCCCCGCCCGCTCTCTCCCTCTCTCTCGCCCGCTCTCCCCGCCCCCTCAGAGGTCGCCGCTGCTCTGCCTCAGCCGCTTCGCTGGAGCCCGCAGACCACGGCGAGGGAGCGGAGTAGAGGACCCCAGGCCGCCGCACCGCCCAAGTCCGTATCTTTCTCTTTCTCCCTCCCCTCCTCGAAGGCAGCCTCGTGTGGGGGAGGACGGGAGGGGGGAGGACGGGCTGCCCCCTGGAAAGTGGGGCTTGCATCTCGCCCGAGGCTGGGAGGAAGACCCATTGACTACAATAGGGCTTCCTTCTGAGTAGGCAGGCATAGGATTGGGCTCTCAGCCTTAAAATCCCATCCCTACTTACCTGGGAGTAAGCCACATTGGCTATAATGGCCTTGCTTCTGAGTAGGCATGCATAGATTTGGGCTTTAAGGGTAAAATCCTATCTACTCTTACCAGAGAGTAAGAACCATTGAGTGTAAAGAGACTTTCTTTTGAGAAGGCATGTATAGGATTGGGATCTGAGGGTAAAATCCTATCCACACCTTGGAGTAAGAACTATTGTCCAATCCATGGCAAGTCTACTCAAGAGTAATCTCATTCTGGCAAGTGGGGTTTACACACAAGTGGATAGAACTTAGTGCTGTATCTGCCGGAAAGGTTAATTGAACCACTCTGTCCACTCTGGAATTGAACCACCTAAACAGCAACAGGTTTGAAGCCTGCACCCCAGACCACTGAGGATCATCCGGGCAAGAACTATTGTCTATAATAGAACTTCTGAGTAGGCATGCAAAGGATTAGGCCAGCGTTTCTCAAAGTGGGGGTCAGGACCCCTTTGGGGGTCGCCAAAAGACCCCTGGTGCAGGGGGCAAGGTCAGGCTTGCCAGACCTCCGGCTGTAGCTGCGCGCGCATTGGGGCTGACTGACAGCCTCAGGGCCCAATCCTATGCATGCCTATTCTGAAATAAATCCCATTATAGTCAGGGGTGCCTTTTCTCCCATGTAAATGTGGATAGGATTGCAGCCTCAGGGCCCAATCCTATGCATGCCTACTCTGAAATAAATCCCATTGTGTTAAATGTGTGCATAGAACACACATTTCATTTGTAACAATGAAAATATATCCTGCATATCGGATATTTACATTACGATTCATAACAGTAGAAAAATTACAGTTATAAGGTAGCAATGAAAATAATTGTATGGTTGGGGGTCCCCACAACATGAGGAACTTATAAAGGGGTCATGGCATTTGGAAGTTTGAGAACCACTGGATTAGGCTTTAAGGGTAAAAACCTAACCAAGTTTACTAGGGAGTAAAAACCATTGACTACAATGGGGCTTACTTTTGAGAAGGCATGTATAGGATTGGGATCCGATGTATAAATCCTATCCATATCATCCTGGGAGTAAGCCCCTTTGATTATAAGGGGTTTACTTCTGAGTAGACAGATAGGTTTGAACTCTTAAGAAATGTCCAGGCCTAGCCTTCCTCCCTTCCATTCCTTCTCCCATCCTTGCCTCTGTGTGTGTGATTGTGAAAAGCCATAAGTATATACAGGATGATTTAAAATGAATAAGACAAAAAGGCTAGCAACCTTAAATTGCTGTAATGGAATTAATTTGAAAATAAAAATATAGTGTGAAAGTACAACTTTTTATCCGGCAACAACGAAAAGTCTGCTATTATTGAAAACTAGTGGAAAGCATACCACTATGCCGGAGTAAAATTCCCCCCACTGCGCATCAGCCACCCATGTGCAACTATCCCCCATGTGCAACAACCCCCATGCGCATAAGTCCCCTATGCGGAGCAACCCTCATGCGAAGCAACCCCCCCATGCACATCATCTCCCCATGCACATCAGTTTCCCATGTGCAATTTCCCCCATGTTCAACTTCCCCATGCACATCAGTCCCCCGTGCGCAACTTGTCCCCCGTGCACAACTCCCCCCCCCCGTGCACAACATCCTCCCCAGTGCAACCTCTTCCCCCGAACAACGTTCCCCCAGTGCACCAGGCACCGAGCACCAAATTGGCTGGATGTTGGTCAGTCTTCCATGTTAAGTATAGGACAAAAACACATCCCCTTTTCAGCCCCTGAAGGGTTAAATTTCTCCAGTGGGTTCTTGGTGGGTGTTCAGGTGACAGAAGGATCCCTCCCAGAATTCCATGCTTCAGGTCCAGCAGTTGGGGAGGAATGTTGATGAGTCAGCAATTCTCCAATACAAAGTATAGGGAGGAAAACGTGTTGCGCCCCTTTTCATCCCCTTCCGGTTGGAATTTCGGAGGAATTTCGGAAAACCGGTTCTTAGTGCACCCCTCCGTCATGGAAGGAACACCCACCCCAAATTTCACGCTTCTAGGGCTGGGGGTTTTGGCAGGGCGGTGATGAATGAGTGAGTGAGTCAGTGACTTTTTTATATATATAGATAATAATTAATAGGCCTTCTTTGTTTTCCCCTTTTTTCCTCAGGCCTGGCTTTTCCCGCCTTTTTTCACTGCAGGTCTGATTTTTTCTCTCAGGCCTGGTTTTTAGACAGTGCCCTGGGTTGATCCTTCTGGGATACGGTTGGCCCTTGCCGCTTAGCGGGTGAGCGCGAGAGGACAGGGCCCTCAGGATGCCCTCCTCGCCTCCCCAACCATCAACTGCTTTCCTGAGCCTCCTCTTCCACTGCGGCCAGTGTTGCCCTGGATCAGTGTGGGGCGAAGCCTATTAATTTTCCACTAGAGGCGCTGTTATTCAAAATGGCAACATCCCCGCAAGAGAAAGCTTACTGTGTGTTAGAATATGCAAAAACGTCATCGGTTGTCGTTGTTCAGAGACATTTCCGGACCAAATTTTTTAAAGAACCACCTCATCGTCACAACATCATAAGGTGGATGAAGCAGTTTGAGGAGACGGGCTGCTTATGCAAGGGAAAAAGCAGCGGACGACCACCTGTCAAAAATGAAGTGGTGGAAAACATTCGTGAAACGTTTGTACAAAGTCCCACAAAATCAACACGTCGTGCCAGTGCAGAACTGAATGTGTCTCAATCAACAGTGTGGCGTGTGTTAAAAATGGCCACCAATAAATCTACTTTGGTAAGTTCATGAACATCTAAAACACGTAAGGATTTTACCACTCTATTTCTTCAGATTTAAGTTGGCATCCCTATGTAAAATGAAGCATCCACACCTTCCCTCCCCCAGCTGAATTCTACCAAAATATTAGATCCAGAAAGGCTGCCAGAAAGTATGCAAAGACTGACTTAAGTAATATGCCACTTTTAGGCTAATGTTTGTGGCAATGTGTATTTTTTATGCCAGCCCTGTGCAGTTCCCGACCTAGTTGAAGAGGGAATAACCCAGTTGTGTAGTATCCATTTTCACTGGGGGAAAGCTGCGATATAACTATGATATAATCAATTTAAGGTGTGCTAGTGAGTAATTGCTATGAGGAGACTGTGCTACCTATAGCTATAATGGGATTTTTAAATTATACGAGTATATCTTTTTGCTAATGGACAATCAAAGCATGATTTGTCTACCGAACATTTAATCATAAAACTAATTAAATCCTGAACAATGTCAAAGTAGAAGGTTGAATTTTGCTAGGACAGTATTTGTCCATCTTCTGGTGCTTGGATTTCAGGGTTTGTATGTTGGCTGGATTAGCTCTGAAGATTCAACTTCACACTTAGACTCACTTGCTCTACTTGCTGTCAGAACATACTGTTGGGATCCCCGTGAGTTCATCACCTGAGCCATGTTGGTATCAGGAATAAGAATTTTCCTTTTCTTGGAATGGTATTTTTGCTGAGGCAAGGTGAAGAGAAACCATTGCTGCTGCATGGGTCATTTCTGTTCCACCAGGCAATGAATAGCGACCTTATCTTAACATGGTGGCTTGTTGGATGCATTGTAGCATTGAGGCATACTTCACCCCTTTGTGGAAAAGTGAGGTTTCAGAACTGTGGATCAATAAACCCAGGCACATCTTTCAAGCACTGAGTGCAATGTTTCTCAAGATTTGGCCTCTACTGTACCACTTTCACAGTCCATGTACAGACACAGTCATCAGCAGTTACTTCTGGACTGGGATGCCAGAAATATTGCAACAAACACCAGTAAGAGACTCGGGGCGGACAATAAAGTTTTTTTCAAGCACACGAAAAGCTCATTCTGGAGCTGTACCTGCTAAGCCAAGCCTCCCACCACTGTTTGTTTTGTTGCACTGCAGGTCTAGCTACTAGTCAGTGGGGATCAGGGGATCCCATTAACACCAGACAATTTAACACCTCAAGTATTACCAATTGTATGAGTATCAGGGGTTGAGAAATGCTAGTATAGTGATTTGCTATTTAAGAAAAACAAGTGCAGGGCTCTGTTGGGCTCATGGAATTAATTTCATGGTTCTCTGGATCCTGGTCATTATTTACTTCAACCTAGTTTTCCCAAAGGGTTGGACACTGGGGATTACAATATGTTTTCCTCATATTTGCTATTTTGAAAGTCCCTTCCCAGGAATGCATCTGAAATTGTGTCCACAACCTTTGCATTTGGTTCTGTTCTAAGTGCAGCCCTTCTAATGTAATACTAACATACTGTTTGTTGCAAGCCAATGCCTACAATTTGTGTACAACTCCACCAATCCATAACTTTACTTAAGCAGGCCTCTGTCAGTCTTGAAAGACTATTGTATCGTGCTCGGTGCTGCACACACTGCATGTGAAGCACAAAAGCCTGGGTTGGATTGTTATGGAGGATAGGCTGTTACCCAAGCAGCAAATCCCCCCCTCCATGCCACTGAATTAGTCCAATGGAAAGGCAGAGCCAATACAATTTGACCCAGCTGCCGTCGCAGAGCTGGGCTAAAGACAGGAGCTCACCCTGTCTTATGGGGCTGACCCAGGTCTCGAACCCTGGCCTGCTGGTTAACAGGCACAGCGTCTTAACCGCTTGCGCCACCCACAGCCCATACTTCACTTAAGTAATAGATTATTGTGCCAGTGGAGAATTTTCAACCTAACTAGACTGAGAGAATAACTCTGAATCTTTTGTGCACATGTGTTCTGGTTTTCCTTATGAAAGTGGGAAAGTATAAACTTTTGAATTTCAAACTTAGCATCTGAAAAATGCTAATTTTTTATTAATCTTCTATTAATTGATCAATGCCATTAATAAGTTGTTTATACCTTGTGTATCTTTTCCCCTCAAACCAGCTCGCATTTTGAAAACTGTAGGGCAGTGGTTCTCAGTCTTCCTAACGCTGTGACCCCTTTATAAGTTCCTCATGTTGTGGGGACCCCCAACCATAAAATTATTTTTGTTGCTACTTTATAACTGTAATTTTGCTACTGTTATGAATCGTAATGTAAATATCCGATATGCAAGATGTATTTTCCTTGTTACAAATGAAATGTGTGCGTTATGCACACATTGAACACAATGGGATTTATTTCAGAGGATTGGGCATAGGATTGGGCCCTGAGGCTGCAATCCTATCCACATTTACATGGGAGTAAAGGCCCCCCTGACTATAATGGGATTTATTTCAGAGTAGGCATGCATAGGATTGGGCCCTGAGGCTGTCAGTCAGCCCCAGTGCGTGTGCAGCTACAGCCGGAGGTCTGGCAAGCCTGACCTAGCCCCCTGCACCAGCGGTCTTTAGGCGACCCCCAGGAGACCTCAAGGCAAACCCAAAAGGGGTCCCGACATCAACTTTGAGAAACACTGCTGTAGGGGATCCCTTTACTTCTATCATTTGTGGCTCCTTCTACAACTCACCACAATAAAGCATACCTCTTGCTTTTCATATAGGGCCTTTTAGTATGGGTGGATATTAACAGAATGGCTAACATCAATCTGAAACAAAATATGGTAGCATGGAGAAGAGATTGTATTGATTGTAAAGACCCTAATAAATTTTTTCTTAATACTGGTGCTATCCTTGATCAGAATGAGTATTCTTGAGGAAATGCAGATACAAACTAGAGCTGGATAGCAGTGTGACTTTTAAGTGGTTTCTTTTTAATAATTTTAATAATTTTGTTTTGTAGCAGAAAATGGGAAAGAAACAGAATGGGAAAGGCAAAAAAGTTGAAGAAGCAGAACCTGAAGAATTTGTTGTGGAAAAAGTCCTGGATTGGCGTGTTGTTAATGGCAAGGTGGAATACTTCTTGAAGTGGAAAGGATTTACAGAGTAAGGAACTTGAGAAATACTTCCCCATCTCACCTGTTATGGTACTGCAGATCTTCACAGACTGTAGGAAAGTGTAGGAAAGAAGTGTAGGAAAGCGTTCAAAGGATCGCTTTGAAAGGTAGACAAGCCACTTTTGCTTTTCCTCCCGGATAATTCCCTTCATTAAGTACATATATAATGGGGCCATAGATAATAACTACTTCCTGTACTTTAGAAAATATTTGTTGTATGGATTACTGAGGCTGCAATCTTAACTCCCAGTTAGGCAGACACAAGTCCCGTGCTGGCCTGGTGGTGTCACAAAAGAGCTGCAAGGCACTTCTGCACAACTCCTGGGGGATTAGGCATGCGTCATCCTCCCCACACCACCATGGGAAAGGAGACAAGGTATGTTCTGCCGACCTAAATTGTTTGGGATTCTCCACTGACTGTATTTTCTCAGGGTAGGTTCTTATGTGATAAGATGGCAGGCAGAAGGTGACTGCAGTTTAGTTCTCCATGAACAGATGCATGGAATGCTAAAGATGAGTTTATGGGTTCCTTCAGCCTCACTTGGCTCTTTTAACTAAATTTTGTATCTTGACACTTTATATATAGCATTGCAGAAATTATAATAGTACAGACAAAATGCAAGCATAGCATTAACCATAGTGACAAAATTCTCGCTTCCAGACAGTAAGGATGCAATCCTAACCAATTTAGGTTGGCATAACTCACCTGGCATATCTTGCTGTGGTGCTGTGAGGAGGTCAGCATATGCCTGTGCAGTGGGCTAACCCCTCAGTAGTGGGGCAGAAGTGCCTTATGGCACTTTTGTGACATCCCCAGTTCAGCACAGGAGTTTGCAAAGATCTGAAGATGAATAACTTTTTAAAAGATCTGAACAGATACTTTGATATCAAAAATAGAGATTGTTAAATTAAACCTTATAAACATTCATTTTTATTTCTGCAGCTAATTTCATTAGATCCATATTGCTGCTTATGTGATTCTATTTATATATTATGAAATAATTGTCTCCCCCATTTAAATAAACCTTATTAACTCTGATTATAGCTAATCTAGGCAACCCAAGAAGTATCTGAGACTTTTAGGCCATAATTTTATTTGTAAATAATAGTATACTGTTGGCTTTAAAATGTCCTTGATAAAGTAGGAGCAAATTAAAATTGACTGCCTAATGAAATGGGATAAGGAAGAAATGCCTTTATCATGTGTGTGGAACTGCAAGCTGGTTTAGATTCCTAATTTCATAAATGTGTTTTTCAGTGCTGATAATACATGGGAGCTAGAAGAAAATTTGGATTGTCCAGAATTAATAGAAGCTTTTCTGAATTCTCAGAAAGCTGGCAAAGAAAAAATAGATGGTGGCAAAAGAAAATCTCTTTCAGATAATGAGTCCGATGACAACAAATCAAAGAAAAAAGGGAGTCTGTAAGTCTGTATGATTTTTATACGCAACATGTCAGTAAGATTTTAGTTTGGGGTAGCATCTAGAGTCGCTTCCTCTGGTAGAGCTCTTTCTCCAGAGGAAGAGAAACTGAGTGCTGCCCATAACTGTATAATTTATAATATCACTTTGCAAAACAGTCTTTCTTATTCCAAATTTCACTTAGTTCATTGAGCACAATTTTGCAGGCTTTGGACACATTGAACATGACATCCGGCAGTCCTAGCTACCTTCTTAACACTTGCAGTCTGAAAACAATTTTCTTAGATAAGCGTCCAAAAACATTTTTAAAATGCAAAAACTATGCAAAAAATGCATTTTTAAAATGCAAAAACTATTCCTAACTTCTGTGAAATTATCAATATATTCCAGAAAAAAATGCAAGCAAACATGAATGAAGGACTTTGGATGAACACATGCTCTTGAAAAAAGCTGCGTGTAGTCACACAATCACTCTATGTACATGTTGTGAAATGAAAACGATTTTTAATTTTGCTAAAATTCTGGAAGTTCTTCTGGAGAATTGCATGCTGCATGATTACAATAACTTGCAGGTATTTTAACTGAACATGATTTTCTTTAAACATTTACTCAAACAGGTTGATAAGCCAAGGGGATTTGCAAGAGGTCTTGATCATGAGCGAATAATTGGAGCCACAGACAGTAGTGGGGAACTTGTGTTTCTTATGAAATGGTAAATGGTGGAATGGACATTGGCAGTAGCAATTCGACTCTTTGAAAATGGATAGCATTTGTTGCCAGTATAAATGGACCAAAAGAAAGCTGTTAATAATAATGGTGACACTAGTTTTCCTTGAACATGAAAATGTCTTGACCATGTTGTCCCATCCTGTCGTTTCATAACTGTCAAAAGATTGGAAGCTGCCATTCTGGTTAGTTTACCTGAACATTAAGCTCTCTCTGCAGGCTTGGCATCTGCAGAATTTGGTATCCATTTGGGGAGGGGTGCTCTGAAACAGATACTTGTGTGTGCATTGTATATGTTGATATTTATATTTTTCCATTTAAGGTATAATCCAATGAGATTAGCTACCTGTAACTCATGCACATGCATGTAGATACTTCAGTGGGACTTAACTCCCATTAGGACCACAACATTGGTGGCTTTATTCAGAAATTATTTAAACTCTGGTTCTTGTGCTGACTTTGAAGGTGCAACTCTGTGCATACTTACCTGAGAATTAGCTCCAGTTGAATAAGTACAATAGGATTTAGTTCTGAATAAACTAACACAAAATCAGCCTAAGAAGTCACTGTTTCTAAGATGAGCTGGTGATCCTTCAGACCTCCAGTTCATAGAATCCTCATTATGCATTCTGATGAATAGTTTTCAGTATTTTAAACTGAATTTCTCTCTTACAACAGGAAGGACTCTGATGAAGCAGACCTGGTGCTGGCCAAAGAAGCAAATGTAAAATGCCCTCAGATTGTAATTGCTTTCTATGAAGAACGATTAACTTGGCATTCCTGCCCAGAAGATGAAGCACAATAATTATTTGGCTTTCTTTTATATATATATATATATATATATATATATATATATATATACACACACATGATTTTGGCTTATCAAAAATGTGGAAAAAATTCTGCATTCTATTGAGATGTTTGGTTATTTTTGAAGTAATGTGTTTTGCATAAACAGGAGGAAAAGGGGGTTTGTTCTATTTGCATTGTTTATTACAGGAGAGCATTTGATACTGCTTCCTGCATATTACATTAAAGTGTTTTTATAAAATTCAATGGTTAGTGAATCTTAATGGCGGTCTGTTTAAACCCACAAGTGTTTTCGTAGCCCTCTATTACAACTGACATGCATGAATCCTATTTCCACCCTAAAACTTTAATCTGTAAGACTGTTCTTTGTAGTATTTGTGGCTCCTTGGTTCTAAGGGAACAGGTTAAATTTTGTAGTACGTTAGAGGTGCAGACTGTATATTGTTTATTGTAAATACTGGTGAACAGTTATCAATAAAATAGTTTTATATTCTTGTTGTTTCTTTTTCCAAACAATGAGAAGCAATGACTTTAGAGGGTTACTTTCAATGATATTAGTATTTTGTAATAGGGATATTTTTTCTCCAAACTGTAGTGGAAGTTGCTTATTGGATGTCGTTGTTCCTTCTGTAGCCAAAGCAAATTAAGTGCCAGTTAAGCCTGTATGGCTGTCGTCCAGTGCAGAACTATATTAGATGAAGAGGTGAGGGCTTACTGGAAGCAAAAGTCTAGGTTGGGTCAACAGTGAAAAATATTGAATATATTGTGGAAAAGATGATAAATGAAGTTTTTGTTTAGTGCCATACTATTCACTAAAATTTTATTTCTAAGATCTTCACCCTCTTGTGTGTTATAACTCAGTTAATGTATCTTCATTTGAAAAATGACAGTAACCTGCAATTCAAACAGCAAAAATCTGTCAGCTCAATAATAGCTCTTGGAATAGTAAGCAACTGCATATACTATAGGTTCTCAGCTTTAAATACTTTTTGAAATGTGGAAGTTTAAGTCTCTTGTGGAAAAAGTACGGGGAAATCAATATCCCTGAGGAAAGAATTATAGGATGAGAGCAGCATTTATGAGCTTTTGCCCTAGTTAGGGAATAGCATTGGATGTACCCCTAGTGTATAGGGATAGTAGAGTGAGTTAATTGGCTAGCTAACACCCTGCTAACTGGATAAGAGACACTCTTTCAAGTGGGTGTTCCTCTTTTATTTAGCGGCAGGGGGAGAGTAACTGGCCATACACACCTCCAGCAATGTCTGTTCTAGTGGCTTCTGCTAGCTATTAGCTATCAATTTTTTTCATTTTCTTTGTAAACCACTTTATGAACTTTTTAGTTGAAAATTGATATATAAATAGTATAGATAAATAGATGTTAGCAAGAATTTTGCGAGGGGGCAAACGTAGCTATAATACCAGCCTTCCGTTACTAGGACTGCAATCCTAACCCACAGTTAGGCTACAAAAGTCCCTGCACAAGTTCCTTGTGGACTGGGGGTGTAGCAAGAATGTTGAAAGGCACTTCTACACCACAACTGGAAGGGGAGGTTGGCCAGTTTATAGACATGCAATGGCCTCCCCACACCACCATGGAAATGGGGAGTGGGTGAGTTGTGCTGGCTTAAGTGGTTAGGATTGCACACTAGGATTTGAAGTGGTGTCTGTTTGAAAGACACCCCCTCCCCTGTTTCTGGCAGCAAAACCAGCAATGCAGTATGACAAGTGACACAGCAGTAGGCGGCAGAGCTCCATTTGTGCTGGAGCTGTTTCACACACTCAAAATTGCCCTCCCATTCTCCCACAGCTTCTTACTGGTGTTTGTTCCATTGCGGCCTCCCATTTCAGAAGTAACCGGCAATTGCCCTTTAGTATTTTAAATAGGTGGACAAAGTGAAATGGGGGACAAAATATTGAGAAATGCTGGCATTTAGTGGAAATGGAAAAGGTGCAGAAGAGAAATCCTCTACCAAAATCTGTGTAGAGGGAGCAGTTCTGAGTTCCAGTGGAAGGGAAATCCATAGCTGGGGGGCAGCCCCACACACCTTTTAGTGATGGCATGGCATGGTCAGCAGATGGTCCCCAGATGACCTTAGCTGATGGGTTTGATTGTATGGTTGGATTGAATGGATGAAGGCAGTCCCTCTACCCTGGTTCCACACTTTAGAGGGCTTTAAAGGTCAAGACCAGCACTTGCAATTCAGCCTGGAAGCAAATAGGCAGCTAGTGTAGCTGCTAAAGCAGTGGTCAAAACTGACAAGCCCCAGAAACCACATGAGCCACCACATTCTGCACTAATTGAAGTTTCTGGACTGTCTTCAGGGACAGCCTCACACAGTGCATGTGCAATACAATAATCTAGATCAGCGTTTCTCAAAGTGGGGGTCGGGACCCTTTTGGGGTTGCCTAGGGCTTTCATGGGGGTTGCCTAAAGATCCCTGGTGCAGGGGGTCAGGTCAGGCTTGCCAGACCTCCGGCTGTAGCTGCACATGCACTGGTGCTGACTGACAGCCTCAGGGCCCATGCAATTCTATGCATGCCTACTCTGAAATAAATCCCATTATAGTCAGGGGGGTTTTACTCCCATGTAAATGTGGATAGGATTGCAGCCTCAGGGCCCAATCCTATGCATGCCTACACTGAAATAAATCCCATTGTGTTCAATGTGTGCATAGAACACACATTTCATTTGTAACAATGAAAATACATCCTGCATATCATATATTTACATTACGATTCATAACAGTAGCAAAATTACAGTTATAAAGTAACAACAAAAATAATTTTATGGTTGGGGGTTCCCACAACATGAGGAACTTATAAAGGGGTCATGGCGTTAGGAAGATTGAGAACCACTGATCTAACTTGGTGTTACAATGAAGTTAAATTGTTAATGTTTTAATGTTGTAGGCTATAATCCTAAAGACACTTCACTGGGAGTAAGACCCATTGATCACAATGGAGCTTATTTTGAGTAGACATGGTTAGGATTGTGCTCTGAGGCTGCAATCCTAAAGACACTTCCCTAGGAGTAAGACACAATGGAGCTGACTTTTGAGAAGACATGGTTAAGATTGTGCTCTACGTTAATTTTTGTAGTAAAGATTAACTGCCCTTCTCTCCCTATATTTTTTCTAGAGGTTCCATTGTTGCTGGTGCAACTTAGAGCCAAGCTCCCTTTGTCATGCCCTGTGCAAGTCTTCTGGTGGATGTTTCTGCTAATGGATTCCCAGAGTCTAGCAGAGGCTGTGTGCATTCGTCTGTAGCCTGCACCCAGTGGCACACCTAGGGAGGGAGTACGTGAGATCACTAGGGCAACATGTCTGGGGGACAGCACCCTCCCTCCACCATGCTGCCATCCACTAGTACCATTCACTGTCTCCCAGAGGCCTTTGGAGGTCCAGAGAGGCTGTGCATGGCCTCCCCAACTTCTTGGAACGCTGAAAAAGGCCATTGGCAATTATATGGCAAAACCAGAAGTGATGTTATTATGCCCTCAGATGGGCAGATGGGACCAGTGGAGGGTGGCAGTTCGAATTGTGGTGCCAGGCGGCACTGAGGCCAGGATCATCTCTGTGCCCACATATTCTTGCACCACCACCCTCAATAAAATGAATCAGAATGCTAAAAGAAAAGAAAGGAAGGAAAGTGACCTTTTAATTCTATATGGGAGTAAGTCACATTGAACGTGACAGGACTTCTAAGTAAACATGCATTGGACTGTGTTGTGAGTGTACTTTGAATTTACTTGGTAAATTTACTTGGTACTTTGAATTTACTTTGTACTTCAAAGAACATCTGTCTACTGCAGGCAGTCAGTAGGTGGCAGTCTTTATTAGTGTCAGGATTGGAACATGCCCTTGCCAATTGCTTCAGCTCTTTAGTGGGACATATATTCACTATTTATTTATTCTGCTAAAGCAAGTATTCACAGTATAATCCTATGCATGACTATTCTGAAAAAATATCATTGAGTTTAATGGGGCTTATTCCCAGGTAACAGAATTGTAGCCCCATTCACCTTACTGCAGGCAGTGACTCTCCGGCAACACCGACCTAGCATTAAGAAGGCAAATTCCATGCTAGGAAACAAGGAAAGGGATCAAGAATAACTTTATTGTACACATGCTCCTGGTGTAAACCCCATTGAATGCAATGGGAGTTACTTCCACATAGAAATGCATAAGATCATGCTGGTACTAGAATATTTGTGTCCTTGATAATTGTGTCCTGTTCGCTCCCATGGTTTATTTTTTTAATCCTGATTTGGATCCCACTTTAACTGGGCAACAAACACTATGTTATATGCTAAGAGCACAATCCTAACCATGTCTACTCAAAAGTCAGCCCCATCATATTCAATGGGTTTTACTCCCAGGAAAGTGTCTTTAGGACTGCAGCCAACATCTCTTATCCCAGCCCTAATCCTACCTTTGTGTTTTATGAATTAAAAAGTATATCTAAGATAAATATGTATATATTGGGACCCAAATGTCACCAGTTTCTTTCTAATAGCCTGTGTACGCACACACTCATTGGACTAGGAAAAGGTGTTGTCAGGGGTCCAACACTGGCTGAGAGGACCCACACCAATCACAGGACCTGCCTGGTCAGATTAGTCAGATCCTCCATACCGGTGATAGTGGTAGTGCTCACTGAGCATCACAGGAAAGTGCATCAAGGGGAGATATTAGCAACAAGGTACTAGCACTGACTTGGTGGCAGATCAAGTTAGGTAATGGAAGTAGTATTTGGCCTGATGCCTCAGGCATGTAGAGGTTTTGAACAATAGTACAAACAAATACATGACTTATAGCACAATCCTAACCCATAGTTAGGTCAGTATAAATCCCGTACAAGCCTTGGAGTGCCACAAAAGTGGTATAAGGCTAGGTTTGCCATAATTTTCTTCCACAAAGTCATGAGAGGACCCTCTGTCACACTTGGCAATATATGAACAAATTCCCCCAAACAGGGACATATGGCAACCCAACATAAGGCATTTCTGATTGGTGAGTTGGTGCTGGCCTAAACTGATTAGGATTGTGCCCTGAATGTACTGATTACCTTGCTAAGTCCACTCCTAATGCTGTGTTCCCACCCAGCGTAGTAAGGTAAGATAAGGTAAGATGAGACAGTTCCTTTTGTTACAGGTCTGATCTGAGCTTTCCAGAACACATTAATTAGGCACATCTCAGCAATGCCTGACTTCACACAAGGGGGACAGACACAAATGCTTAAAAGCAGGCCTCCGTCAGTCTTGAAAGACTATGGTATTGTGCTCGGCGCTGCATACACTGCATGCGAAGCACGAAAGCCTGGGTTAGATTGTTAGGGAGGATAGGCTGTTACCCAAGCAGCAAATCCCCCCTCTCCACGCCACTGAATTAGTCCAATGGAAAGGCAGAGCCAATACAATTGGATCCAGCTGGCGTCGCAGAGCTGGGCTAAGGACAGGAGCGCACCCTGTCTTGTGGGGCTGACCCGGGTCTCGAACCCTGGCCTGCTGGTTAACAGGCACAGTGTCTTAGCCACTTGCGCCACCCACACCTACAAATGCTTAACCTCCAAGATAAATAAGATATATCTAAATTAGCTGATGATTGAGCCATAGCAGTTCATAACATCTTGGATCCTGATCTTGTCATTTAAGCTATTGTAAGGAAGGTTAGTGATTACTGTACCTGCTGCCATGCAAGACTTTTTTAATCTGGATTTGCCCAGAAGCACTGGAGCAGTGAACTTTGTCAAATTGTCATGCTTTGGGCATAGATCCACAATGCTGACCATTTCCACTAATCTTTGGGACAGTAAAATAGCTGAAAGGGGTCACAGTCACCCAAGCAGTGACCACCAGGATCTTGTCTCCCTTGCTCATGACTCACCCTTCTGAAAGTGACTGGCGCTGTGCTTCAATTGTGCCTGGAAGTGATTGGAGGCCTGGGAAGGTCTTGAGTGGCCTTCCCAGGTCTCAGAAGACCTTCTAAGACCTTCAGGAAGCTTTAGAAGGTCACTCTAGTTTCCCCCTAGTGACATTTTAAGGCCTTAAAAGGTCTTATGTAGTTGTGTGGCTGTGTATGGCCTTTCCGTGCCTCATATTATCCTATGGACATTTGGAGAAGGCAGGGAAATGCCCTAGATTTGCTTGCACTGGGCAAATCTTTCCAGGTATTCTACTGTTTCAGGATTCAGAATATTGGGGTTCTGAAAACCACGCAGAAGACAGCAGCCAAAATGATTAGGGCACCTTCTTTAACAGAACAGATTCAGAGTGTAGGGCTCTTCAGAGAGACAACTTGATTGGGAGATATAAAATTATGCATGGGATTTATAGTCTGGTCTCACACAAGAACAAGAATCAGAACCAAAGAATTTTTCTTTGGCTGCCAAAGAGTTAGAACAGACAAAAGGATATATTTATTTACCCAGGATGTAATTAACTTATGGACATCATTGCCACAGGATATTATGATTCCACCTTGTCTAGATGGAGTCATTAAAGGGGAATTGGACAGATTTACAGAAAAAAGATCCATCACATGTTACAACCCATGACTATATGCAGTTTCCAGGTCTTAAAGATAGCCAGTCTCTTGAACACCAGCTGTAAGAGAATGGCAACAAAATATAGGTATGTTCTCCCAGAGGAATCTTGTGGGTCACTGAGATGCAGCAAGCTGGACTAGATGGACCCTTGGTCTAATTCCTTATGTCCTTAGAAAGTGGAAATAACTTGTGATTCAAATCAGTTTAAATTGTTTTGGGTCAGGAAAATGAAATGTTTAGGTTGCAATCCTATTCACATTTTCTATCTATCTACATGTCTATCTATCTACAGTATATTCCTGGGAGTAAGCTCCATTTAATAAAATGGTACTTCTGAGTAGACATACCTATCGTTGCACTTTTAATCAGTCTTTCAGTTTGGATTCAAAGCAGACCTGATTTTTATTTAAAAACCAAAGCAAACCCTTTTTCCTCCATGACCTGAATAGAATACAAACCATTGTACTATTGCATGCCCCATTTCCCTGAGAACAGGGTGACCTGATACAAATGAGGACTGAGTGCCTATATGTTTAACCACTGTATGGAAGGGAGAATTTGGCAGCCACAGCTCAAAGTGGAAGGATTTAAAAAACTGCACTTGCCAAAATTCCCCTCTTTCATACAATAGTTAAAGGTAAAGTGCTCATTACAACATATTAATAGTTGTCCATGTGTTATACAAAAGACATTTACTCTGAAGAAAACACTTCAGTTTCAAAAGATTATACTTGTATATTGTATGTGAAATGCACAGCACAATCCTAACCATGTCTAGTCAAAAGAAAACCCCATTGTTCAATGGATCTTACACCCAGGAAAGTGTCTTTAGGATTGCAGCCGCAGTTTTCTCCCCTCTAATTCATAAGGATCTTATTTACTTATACTGTAGTTTTAGCTTGCCTTTTCCCCTAAAGAGACCCAAAGCAGGTGATAGTGTTTTTGAGTGTGTTCTGGAATGTGCTTACTCAAGTTATACGGCACTTGATGTCCTGATGTGTACCCTGTTGTTCAGCAACAACAGAGAACTCATACTCTACAATCCAGAGAATGGTAACTACAGGAGCACGTAAAAGACATTTACATCAACATAGTTACAGCACCACCTAGTGAAAACCTATGAGAAATTCATATTGCAATCCAGAGTAAATTGTACTTACATTGGAGCAAGGATTTTGTAGAGGTCATGATACATTGGACAGCACCTGTGTCGTGGCTGACAATGAGCAACACATTTTTTTCCATTCCATACATGGTGACCACATGTCCTCTTTTTCCAGGACATGTCTTCTTTTCTAACCTCATGTCCGGGAAAAGAACATAATTGGCTTCCTTTTCCTTACAAGCAGGTAGCAAGTAGCTTTCTTATAATTAATAATGTGTAATAAATTATATGTAATAGAAATTTTAAATGTAATAATAAGAAATAGTGTTTAAAGTAACCACATGAAAGCAGTATATATGAGTGTTTTTAGCTTTTATTTTATTTGTCATGTTCTACATTTTTCTTGCATGTCCTACGTTTTGGAGGGCCTTGTCCTCTTTTGAGGTTATGATGTATTGTCACTCTGACCCCCTATGTCCTCTGTGTGGTTGTGAAACTAATGTCAGTAGTCCAACAACAAAAAACCCAACAGCCTAGTTTTCAGGCAAATTTGGGAAAAATCCCTTGTTGATCTCCCATTCATAGGCCGTAATCCAGAGTAACTACAGGGAATCCTTGCTCCAGAGTAAGAACAAGTTACTCTGGATAGCAATATGAATTTCCCATAGGCTTTCACTAGGTGGTGCAGTAATTATGGGTGCACATAATGTCTCTTAGATGCTCCTGTAGTTACTCTGGATTGTAGCCATAGGCTCTTTTTCTCTGCAGGGAGACTTTGGTTTGTGATTTTAGCTTGAGTTCAGTATAATCCATTTCAGCTCTTATTAGAATTCCTTCTTTGTAGTAAGCCTTATCTCAGTACTCTGCATATCATTCAGGGTCCTAATCCAAAATCAAACAGGTCCCTAAGGCTGATGAAGTACCGGTATCTGTCTTTGTCGTCATTGTGACACCAGGCAAAATACCATTTACCCTTTTGAGTTAAAAAAAATTCCAGACAGCAAGATTATTGATTTGGTAAAGACGAGAAAAATCATGTGATTACCTTGCAAATATTTTCATTTTCCACAGACAACACAGAAATAAAACAGAGATAACTATCAAAGTGGAACTCTTGTGCTATAAAGAGCTGCAGAAAAAACTGTTTTGGTTACAAACATCAAAAGAAGCAAATTTTTCCCTTGTACTTCCGAACCCCATTAGAAGTATACCGTATATTCATATGAAACGCTCTCATCTGTACAAGATCAGAGTGCTGTTGCTTCAAAGCACATCCCAGCACATGGATCTCACATTTGAAGTGTTGCTTTACAACTATGAATGAGTTTGGTTGATTCTTAACACATGGGTGAGACTGATGGTTGATTCTTAACACATGGGTGAGAATGAAACCGCAAAAACATACAGCACAATCCTATTCATGTTTTCTCAGAGGAAGGTCGTATTTTGTTCAATGGCTTTTACTCCCAGGAAAAAAATCAGATTTATGTGTTCACCAAGTCCAGTCTTCTGTAGTGACAGAAAAATGCATCTGGGACACAAACTTACTGTGGGTGGAGTGACTAGTGTGGACTACTCACCTTAGGTGCTTCAAAGATTTTTCTGTGCTCCACCACTGAAGGAGTGCAGTGAGTGGTGGTGGTGAGAGCAGGCATGGCTTTCAGTGCACAAATACTTGGAGTGGCTGTGGGCTTAACTGCTCTAACTTAACTTGGACTTACCTGCTCTAAGCCCAAGCTTAACTTGGGTTTAACTGCTCTAAGCAACTTGGAGTGGCTGTGGGCTCAATTGCCAGTGGCTTTTGGCTCCAAATCAGAGCCATTCTGGAAGCAGGGAGTGCTGCGCAAGTATGAGGAAATAGACACAATGATTTGGGGATGTATAATATGGGCATCATTGTGACATCACAGTAACATTTTTAGTTTTGCACTGTGATCATTAGCTATGTCATTGAGCCCCAAACATATTTCTTCATAGGGAAGGTGCGCTAACCTGATCATTTTGCCCCTATTGACAGGGCAAGAGACATTCTTTCAAGTGGGTGTTCCTCTTTAATTTAGCAGGGGGAGAGTAACTGGCCCTACACACCCCAGCAATGTCTGTACTAGTGGCTTCTGGTGGTGTTCTTTTTGCACTTTAGATTGTGAGCCCTTTTGGGACAGGGACCCATTAGCTATTAATTAGCTATTAATTTTTTCATTTTCTTGTAAACCGCTTTGTGAACTTTTCAGTTGAAAAGCAGTAAATAAATACTGTAGATAGATAGATAGATAGATAGATAGATAGATAGATAGATAGATAGATAGATAGATAGATTTTAGTTGCCCTCTTCCCAGCATCACAGCTCTTACACTGTGACCGCAATATAATGTTTAATTCTTGAAGCAAAAGAAAGGCTTGCTAGAATGAATGGAAATTGTTCATGATTATTGCAGTTTTGCAGCTCCCTTTCATTAACGCAGAAATTATTCCTAGTGGATTCCTACCCATGCAATTATCTTAACTGCACAACCACAGGGTAGTTAAATTTAGACTTTGCTTGAGGAACATTCTTCTGCTCTCTCCCTACAATTTCAAAGTAGAATAGGGGTCAACACTGTTTTCTTGCACTGACAGTCAATATATCTTAATTCAGGTGATTAATAATTTAATATTCTTTCATTCTTTCAAGTGTCTTTGTGTTTAAAGAGTTATGAATGGGTAACCTTCCTCTTCTAAAATTTCAGTATATGCTTATAAATTGAGGATTTTGGGTACAGCTATTGGATCTGTTATCCAGTATTTAATCTTTAAGCACATGTAGCACATGAGCCAGGACTCCCGCCGCCCCCCCCCCCCCCCAACATGGTAAACTGTCTGAAACAGCAGAACAAGGCCTATAGTGATGTTGTTGCAAGTTCTGCACTCCATGAGAAAGAGGTTGCAGACTGGTTGCAATCCCATGGTTATATAAACAAAATGAAAATCCACTGGTTTTTATTTTTAAAGAATTTTAGGGCGCAATCCAGAGTAACTACGGGGAATCCTTGCTCCGGTGTAAGAGCAATTTGCTCTGGATTGCAATATGAATTTCTCATAGGTTTTCACTAGGTGGTGCAGTAACTACGGGTACACGTAATGTTTCTTACGTGCTCCTGTAGTTACTCTGGATTGTAGGGTTACTCTCCTTTTCTTAACCAAAGCAGAAGGGTCATGTTGGCTTATAAATATTTTAATAAATGATAAATGAAGTTAATAAAAGAAAAAAATCTATGAAAACAAAAAATCCACATGGCCAGAAACTAAAATCATGTGCCCAAACATCTACTTGAGCCCAAACATCTACTCCTAGAGCAGAAAATAGTTAAGATTGCAATCCTGAAGTGCTCCTGTGCCAGCCTATCTGGCACTGCACCAGCGCAATGGCAGATAGGTCAGCCTAGCTGCACCAGAAAAGGACCTGGGCCGGCGTAAGTCCACCAAGGGGATGTTGAACCGGCAATGTGACAGATGGACCTGCACCAGCCTAATAGTGCCAGCCTAGGCAGCACAACAGTGCCATATTGCGGCATAGCCTAGAATGGCACATTTAGGCTGTATCCGGAGCCCATCCCCAGGGTAGACACATCCCTTCACAAATCCTGCAACTTGTGCCACCTCAGCAGCAGGCACAAGTTAGAGTAGACCTATAGAGGCTCATATAAAGCAAAGGTAAAAACGGAAGTGATGGCACAAATTCTAAGTCCTGGGCTGGCCTAAGTGCAAGTGCTGCCTGTCAAACTCAAGATGTGGCACAACTCCAACGGCCCACTCCCCTTGCACCCACCTGACACTACTGGGACTGTAGCATTTCCATGAACCACATGACAATCATGGATATATAGGTGTTCCCAGCTTTTCTTTTGGTCCTTTATTGATCTTGGGTGCCCTCCATTTGGGGGGTAGTGTTGCCCTCTGGAGTTGCATGCTCTGACTGTTTTCCAGGGATTCCTGGGCCACATCATATGGCACCACAGCTGTTCCTTGTTCAGTGTGCTCTGAGGCAGGTCTCCTCAGGAACAAGCCCTTCCTATCTTCCCTTGGTCCCCAGTGAGCATGACTGGAAAAGCAGACTTGTGCAGCTGCCTTTTCAGTTAGGCCAGCCTAGAGGACTCCTTCCCCTCTGGATTTGGCCTAAGTGTAAGTGCTGGATATGGCCTAGCTTAGGCTGCCATAGCTAGGCCATTCTCTCTGGGATATGTTAGGACTGTAAATCAATGATAAGCTTGCTGTTACTTGCCAATTTTAAAGTTGTTTAGTTCAAAGTTGTTTAGTTCTTCATGATCCCATGGATTGCAGCACACCAGGCCCCTCTATCTTCCACTAGCTTCCAAAGTCTGTCCAAATTCATGTCCATTGCCTCCGTGACACTATCTAACCACCTCATTCTCTGCCATCCCCTTCTTCTTGTGCCTTCAGTTTTACCCATCATCGGTCTCTTTTCTATGGAGTCCTCCCTTGTTATGATGTGGCCAAAATATTTGAGCTTCAGCTTCAGTATCTGTCCTTCCGGCGAACAGTCAGGGTTGAATCCTAAGGATGGATTGATCTGATCTCCTTGCAGTCCAAGGGACTCTCAAGGGTCTTCTTCAGCACCATCATTCAAAGTCATCTATGGTCCAGTTCTCACAGCCATGCCACAGGGGAAACCACAGCTTTAACTAGACAGATCTTTGTCACGACTTCCATTTCTTCCCTTTCTATTTGCCACAAATTGATGGGAGCAGAAGCCATGATCTTGGTTTTTTAAATATTAAATTTTAAGCCACATTTTGCACTTTATTCTTTCACCCTCAAGAGGTTCCTTAGTTCCTCCTCACTTTCTCCCACTAGAGCAGTAGCTTCTGCATATCTGAGGTTATTGATATTTCTCCCAACAACCTTAATTTCACCTTGTGATTCATCCAGCCCAGATTTTCACATAATGTACTTTCCATATAAATTAAATAAATAAGGTGACAATATACAGACTTGTCATACTCCTTTCCCAATTTTAAACCTCTCTTTTGTTCCATACTTGGTTCTCACTGTTGCTTCTTGGCCCACATATAAGTTTCTCAGTAGACTAATAAGGTGATCTGGTACTCCCATCTCTTTACTCCCAAAGTAGTTGTTTTTCCAGAATTCCCTTGCTTTCTCTATAATCCAACAAATATTGACAATTTGTTTTCTTGTTCCTCTGCTTCTTTGGAAACCAGCTTGTACATCTGGTAGTTCACAATTTACATGGTGCTGGAGCCAAGCTGGTAGGATTTTGAGCATTACCTTGCTAACATGTGAAATGAGTGTGACTGTGGTGTAATTTGAACATTCTTTGGGCATTGCCTTTCTTTGTGATTAGAACATAGACTGATCTTTTCCAGTCCTGAGGCCACTGTTGAGTTTTCCCAATTTGCTGTGCAGATTGAATACCATCACCTCAACTAGCTTTGTCAGAGAGATTTTCTGGGGCCCACTTGACTTCACACTCCATGATGTCTGGCTCAAGTTCAGTGATCACATCATTGTGGTTATCAGCAACATTAAGATCTTTACTATAGAGTTCCTCTGTGTTCTTGCCACCTTATCTAAATCTCATCTGCGTTTGTTGTGTCCTTACCATTCTTGTCCTTTATCATGCCCATCTTTGCATAGAATGTTCCTTTGATATCTCCAATTTTCTTGAAGAAATCTCTAGTCTTCTGTTGTTTTCTTCAATATCCTTTCATTGCTCATTTAAGAACGCTTTATCTCTCCTTGCTGTTTTCTGAACTGCTGCATTCAGCTAGGTATATCTTTCCTTTTCTCCCTTACCTTTTGCTTCCCTTCTTTCTTCAGTAATTTGTGAAGCTTCTTAAGACAATAATTTTGCTTTCTTGCATTTCTTTTTCTTTGGGATAGTTTTAGTTGCCACATCCTGATTAATGTTATGAGCCTCTCTCCACAGTTCTTCAAGCACTGTCTGTCAAATCTAAACCATTAAATTTGTTTGCCACTTCCACTGTGTATTCGGATGGAATGTGATTTAGGTCATACCTGAATGGCCTCGTGGTTTTCCCTATTTTTTTCAGTTGAGCCTGCATTTTGCAATAAGAAGCTCATGATCTGAGCCACAGTTGGCTCCAGGTCTTGTTTTTACAGATTGTATAGAGGTTCTCCATCTTTGGCTGCAAAGAACATAGTCTGATTTCGGTGTAGACATTTTGGTGATGTCCACATGTAGAGCCGCAGCTTGTGTTGTTAGAAAAGTTTGGAATGACCAGTGTGTTTTGAAAGAACTCTAACCCTACAATCCAGCGTTACTACGGGAGCATGTAAGAGACATTACATGCATCCGTAGTTACTGCAAAACCTAGTGAAAACCTATGGGAAATTCATATTGCAATCCAGAGTAAATTGTTCTTACACTGGAGCAAGGACTCCCCGTAGTTACTCTGGATTGCACCCTATGAGCCTTTGCCCTGCCTCATTTTGCACTCCAAGTCCAAACTTCCCTGTTGTGCCTGCTGCCTTTTGACTTCCTACTTTTGCGTTCCAATCCCCTATAGGAAGAAGGACATCTTCTTTGTGTGTTGATCGCATAAAGTGTTGTAGCTCTTCATGGTGTTGATTCCATAAGGTGTTATAGCAAGTCAATCAGTTCTATGAAGAACAAGTTTTTATACCCTTCTGAAATTCCTTCAGTGAGGACCTGATGTCAGCTGAGAGTATCACACAGTGTGTGCCATGAGGATTTGAACAGAATTTTGTGTTTCCAATTTGTACCTAATTCTCATATATGCTCCATTAAAAAGTGATTTAATTCACCTGAGCATTTATAGGAGTACATGAAGATACAGTATAGACATATTGAATTTCTGAACTCTCTCCATGTTTCATTAACTTAGGGCACAATCCTAACCATGTCTACTCAAAACTAAGCCCCATTGTGCTCAGTGGGTTTTACTCCCAGGAAACTGTCTTGAGAATTGTAGCCGTATTGTTTTTGAATTGCATTTCAATTCATGGAACAGACAAGCTAGAATCTGTGATTGGAAAAAATTCAATTCAGAAATTCAACTTCAGAAATCCAGTAGTGTCTTTAAGTTAACCGGATTGTCTACTAATTAAGTGCCCATCACCTCATATCTGACCAAAAGCATATTAGGTTCAAATTGTATCATGCTTTCCCCCATCCTATCCTTTGTAATAATAATTTTTTCTCCAGCCTCTTTTCCCCCTGGCACTTAATTTTAGATCTTATATTCATCCCATTGTTATTTATGTTCTTTCCATCCATGGAGACATTCTTGGTAAACTATCAAGGAAGTTCTTGCTTTCTTCCCATCATGAACCTTACTATTGTGAATTAGGAGGGAATTAATCATAGTCAAATGTATTAATAGCATGTTCATCATGGTTCTTCTAATCAACAGATCCAACTGCTCTTCCTCATGACACATTGTATCCATGTGCTGGAGTCCATGCAGATGTGGAAAGACTGATTGTAAATGAGTTCCACGTCTGTGGCAAGCAAGATTGGGAAACAGCTTCAAAATATATGAAATACGCCATTGGTTTCCACTCAGGATCCACCTTTTTAAAAGACACTCGTGAAAAACATTTCACTCCTTCAAATGGGTTGCCCTCTATGATTTGAAAGAGCTTGCAGAATGACCCCACTCTTAGAAGAACTGAACAGAATTGTAAAAGTAATTATAAGTAATCGCTAAGCTTCAGTACACGTGGAATAATACATTTATAAACAGAGCAAATGCTGTTTCCTGGTAGTGTAACTCTCATGAATAAAAATATGTTGAAAGGGACTAATGGATAGGCTTTTAATCTGGGTTTATTTGGATTACAGTAATTGAATACAGTCTTAATAGAGCATTCCTTTTCATGTTTGCTCAGAAACGGGGACGAGATGTCCTCTTTTCCCAGGACATATCCCTTTTTAGCCTTGTGTCCTGGAAACAAACTTACCATAGGTGTCCTCCTTTTCCCTGTGAGCGGGCCCCTCCAGGCAGCACATAACATTCCTGTAATTAATAATATGCAGTATAGATTTTAATTTAATAATAAATTAAATAGGACACATTAATTTAATGTGTCCTATTTTGTGGTTATGACATCTGGTCACCCAGCTTAGAAATTGAGAGTCAGGATGGTATAGTGGTGGTTAGGGAGTAGGATGGAGACCTGGAAGTTCTCAAATCCCTCCTTGGCCATGAAGCTTCCTGGGTGACCTTGGGCTAGTCACTCATTCTCAGCCTCACCTATCTCATAGGATAGTTGTGAAGACTAGGGGAGATATTAAAACTTTGTAAAGCCCATATCCTAAAGTCAAATTAAGCCCTTTGCGATGGAGCTGTTAAGATGACTTTCCATAAGATAAGGGTGACGTAACTGTGTGGACCACGTAACTGCTCTGGATTTTGCCCTAAGTCACCTTTGTCATTTGTGTTGGGATGGGAAATGCAAGGTATAAAAATCCCATTCATTCATAAATCCCTCTGTGGTTGATGGAGCTTACCCCTTAGTAAATGTGTCTTGGGATCAGCTTCACAGCCCAATCATAGGATAAGGATGTGCTGTTGGATGAAGCTGCAATCCTATGCACACTGTCCTGGGAGTATGTTTTATTGAACACTGAGTATGCATGAGAAGAGCTCCACATGATTGTATGCATGATTGAGCTCCACATCTAGCAGCTAGGATGCTGTAGTGACCGTGGTACTGGACTTACAAATGCAAGATCCAGGTTCAGCTGTCTTGGTGACCTGGGCCAATCACTATTTCTGGGCCTGGCCTCCTTCAATGAATTGTTGTGAAAACGAATGGAAGGAACCATGTAACCACCTTGAACTCAACTGTATGAGAAAAGTCACTGACTGACTGACTGATCAATGCCCTGCGAAAACCACTGGACCTAGAAAAGTGAAATTTGGGGTGGGTGTTCCTTCCATGACCAAGGGGTGCACTAAGAACCGGTTTTTGGACATTCCAACGGGAAGTTGGTGAAAAGGGGCGCAACGTGTTTTCCTCCCTATGCATTGGAGAATTGATGACTCATCAACATTCCGCCCCAATCTCTGGACCTAGAAAGCATACACCCCATTTGCACAAATTTTGCACAAATGGGGGGTTTGATGCACACATGGAGGTTTGATGCACATGGAGAAATGGTGTGCATGTGGGTTGATGCGCATGGGGGACTGATGCACATGGGGGATGTTGCTCATGGGGTTGATGTGCATGTGAGATGTTGCACAAATGGGGAGTTTGATGCGCATGGGGGTTTAATGCACATGGGGGTTTGATGCACATGGGGAAGTGGTGCACATGGAGAAATGGTGTGTATGTGGGTTGATGTGCATGGGGGACTGATGCGCATGGGGGGATTTTGTGCAAAGGGGGGATTTTGCACATGGGGAATTGATGTGTGGGGGGATTAATGTGTGGGGGCGTGAGGGATTTATGTGCCGTGGGGTGATGGAGTCCAGGGGAATTTTACTCCCACAACGCAGGTATGCTTTTCTCTAGTTAAAAAATAAGGACACTTGTCAGTCCAGGAACATCATGACATGGTATGTCCTATGTTTCAGTGTTTCCTAACAGTGGCTGAACAGGTTATGTGAGCAGAGTAGTGGAATATAGCCAAAAGCTTGTGCGTGTTTTGAACCTGTCCTTAAATCTGGGCACAGTAGATGAAATAGTTTTCAGTAACCCTTGTGAACTTTGGAAGTCTAAAAGAAAACAGTGTTTGAAAAACCTTCCTTCAGTTACTGTATTTAATTTTGCAGCTTTTCTCCCTAGCTCTGGAAAAGTGTAACATGAAGTAATTGATTATGGGCACAATCCAGAATAACTACGGGAGCACGTAAGAGACATTACATGCACCCGTAGTTACTGTACCACTTAGTGAAAACCTATGGGAAATTCATATTGCAATCCAGAATAACTTGTTCTTACTCTGAAGCAAGGACTCCCTGCAGTTACTCTGGATTTTACCCTAAATTAGTCTTTAGCTGACACAAAAGGATTCACAATATTTACTGAGCACAAGATACTAGTATGAAAGTTTAAAACATTTCTTTAAGCAGTGCACTGGCTTCAGGGCTGTGGGTGGCGCAAGCGGTAAAAATGCTGTGCCTGTTAACCAGTAGGCCAGGGTTTGAGACCCGTGTCGGCCCCACAAGACAGGGTGAGCTCCTGTCCTTAGCCCAGCTCTGCGACGCCAGCTGGATCCAATCGAATTGGCCCTGCCTTTCCATTGGACTAATTCAGTAGCGTGGAGAGGGGTAACAGCCTATCCTCCATAACAATCCAACCCAGGTTCAGCTGTCTTGGTATGCAATGCTTCGCATGCAATGTGTGCAGCGCCGAGACTGACGGAGGCCTGCTTGCACTGGCTTCAGCTGCATGAACAGTCAATGAATGTCCAGAGCAGGAGCTGGACTTAAAAGGGGTTATTATAAGTGGTATTAAAATCTCTGTCTTAGAATAAGGCACCAGCTAGCATCATTACCTCTCTACCTACAGAAGAAAACCTAATATTCCCAACACCGTCCCTTCCCAGTACCTTACACACTAGGACTAAATGTACCAGTTTGACCCAGTGGATAAGAAGTTTAATACAGAGCTGAAAAATAACAGAAAACAGAGTGTTCATAATAAAAAACAGAGTGTTCATTGTGTGGCTTCAGGCCAAATCTGAACATCACAGTGCAATCCTAACCCCTAGTTATGTGCACAATCCAGAGAGTAACTACAGGAGCTCTTAAGAGACATTTATGTCAATGTAGTTATGGCACCATCTAGTGGAAACCTATGGGAAATTCATAGAGCAATCTAGAGTAAATTTTTCTTGCATCGATGTTAAGGGCTCTGTAATTACTCTGGATTGTGCAGTGGGCCAACATACGGTAAGTCCCGGCACAAGTCCCATGCTGGCACCACTCCAGGTGGGGGTTAGGGGTAGGCCAGTACACTGACATTGTTGGCCTTCCCACACCACTGCAGGAATGGGGAGATGGGTGAGTTATGCTGCCTAAATTGGTTAGGATTGTGCCCTCAGTTTCCCATCTGTAGAATGGAAATAATACTGACCTATTCATAACTATGACAAATCCAACACTTATGCACAATACAAGTTGGAAAATAGCCATTAAAGTTATTTTCACAGCATAATTCTGAAATGCATCTGAAATGTTTTAGAGTGTCTGTGTAGTTTTAGAGGTAGTTTTAGAGGTAGCCTATCTCTAAATACCAGATGTAAGGGTGTGGCGACAGGATAGGATATCTTGTTGTTTTGAGTGCTTTCAGAGGCATCAGTTGAGTCACTGTGAGATAAAGGAAGAGGAAATTTCTATGACCTGATCCAGCAGGGCTCTTACTATAAATCATGTAATTATTCAGTTATGAAACTTTTCTTACATGTTGCTCAGAAATCCATGTGTCTCCTCAGTCTGTGTTTTCTAATCGATATGAATGCATTTTGTAACTTCTGGTGTTTTATCAATGTTTATACCCAATTCCACTTGGAAAAGAAGGAATCACAAGTTGCTACCAATACTGTAGGAACAAATTATTGTAATTCAAAGAGCACATTCTACTTAAAGAACACAGTTCAGTTCAATCCAATCACAGTAGGATTGTATCACTGATTTCAGTAACAAGAGTTAAGTATAAACTTATCTCCTAATGAACTCAAGGTAGCTTCACAATGGTTGATTGCGGTTGATATGTTACACCCCACCTCCTTCTCTCCTTCAGAAATGTAAGACTGATTGAGTTATTGGAAGACTCCCTAATAAAATGCAAGACTGATTGACAGTGCAGTCCTATGCACGTCTATGTATATGCAGAAATAAGTTGCATTATGTTCAGTGGGGCTTACTCTCAGGAAAGTGTGAATAGAATTGCAGCCTGCATTATTGTGGCATCAGCTTTTGCAGATCAAAGCCCATCTGCTGTAGCAGAAGTGGACTTTAGTGTTTGAAAGTTTATACCAAGTTTATACTGAATCACTTTTTTATACCAAGATATATCTTCTCAAATGTAGAACACAGAGTCTTCAGGTGAATCAATGGGCAAGAGATTCTGAGCAGGCCTAAAATTAAAGAGACAAATACAGTACATTGTCTCTTGATTTCAAATGGCATATCTGCCGATTTGGACCAGACACAGATTCCAATGCTGGATGTTCAAGCAGCAGATGAAGGGCAGATTTTCAACCATGGGATCATCCAGATTCCAGAAAGGTATAATATGTCTATGTCGAGCAAGTGTGGCCTGAGTTAGTGAGGTTTCAGACACATGGACGGACAGACAGAATTTGCCATTTATTTATATAGATTTAAAACAATTTTATATATTTATTGCATATAATTTATTACTAATTACAAGAAGGCTACATACTTCTCACTTACAAGGAAAATGAGGTCATTGAAGATTTTTTTTCCAGGACACAAGACTGAAATGCAGTTCCTGGAAAAAGAGGGCATATGGTCATCCTGGATGTGAGAGGTTGGTTCACTCTGAAGGGGAACAGGACAGATTCATGGAACATAGTCACACTGACTCAATAGTATCTTCAGGTTCAAAAGGTAGTAAAACTCCAGTTCTGGTGCTGTTTTGCCTCTGTAATTCAACTATGAGGTTGTCCAGAGGCACAAAAAAGGCCCCT
The DNA here is from genome assembly GCA_030015325.1 of Cryptoblepharus egeriae. Taxonomy (NCBI): domain Eukaryota; kingdom Metazoa; phylum Chordata; class Lepidosauria; order Squamata; family Scincidae; genus Cryptoblepharus; species Cryptoblepharus egeriae. The sequence goes on from JAREYC010000004.1 coordinate 32,431,195, forward strand.
AAGTACAGTAATCATTATTACCCGGAGTGTCAAAACAGTCTCAGCAACAGAATTGTATGGTGACAAAACTCCACTGCAAGAAAACAAACAAGATCATTAAAGATTAATGTGCGAGTCACTTTTTCCATTACCCTGAACATTTTGTTTGCTACCTTGGGAATATTTGGGTTTACAGAGAAGTCTACATTCTGACAAGTACTAACAAATTTAGGCCAGCGCAACTCACCCTTCACCCTGTTCACATGGTGGCATGGAGAGGCTGCCACACAGAACTTTGCCAGTTTCACCCCTGGAGTGGCACAGACTTTTGTGACTCCTCTAGGCCACTGCAAAGGACTTGTGCAGGCCTAACTGGGAATTTGGATTGCACTATCAGAGCCCAATCCAATCTGTGTTTAGCCCAATCTGAAGCCCAATCTGAAGTAAGCGCCACTATAATCAATGGGATTACTCCCAGGTAAGTGTGGAGAGAATTGTAACCTCAGAGCCCATGCCTACTCAGAGGCATGTCTACTCAGAAGTAAGCCCTGTTATAATCAACAGGACTTACTCCCAGATAAGTGTGGAGAGGATTGCAACCTCAGAGCCCGATCCTATGCTTGTCCACTCAGAAGTAAACCCCATTATAATCAATGGGACTTACTCCCAGGTAAGTTTTGAGAGAATTGCAACCTCAGAGCCCAATCCTATGCATATCTACTGAGGAGTAAACCCCATTATAATCAACAGGACTGTCACAGGTAGGTGTGGAGAGGATTGCAACCTCAGAGCCCGATCCTATGCTTGTCCACTCAGAAGTAAACCCCATTATAATCAATGGGACTTACTCCCAGGTAAGTGTGGAGAGGATTGTCACCTCAGAGCACAATACCATGTCTACTCAGAAGTCCGCCCCATTATAATCAATGGGACTTATTCCCAGGTAAGTGTGGAGAGGATTGTCACCTCAGAGCCCAATCCAATGCTTGTCTACTTAGAAGTAAACCCCATTATAATCAATGGGACTTACTCCCAGGTAAGTGTGGAGAGGAATGTCACCTCAGAGCCCAATCCAATGCTTGTCTACTCAGAAGTAAACCCCATTATAATCAACGGGACTGTCACAGGTAGGTGTGGAGAGGATTGTCACCTCAGAGCCCAATCCAATGGCTTGTCTACTCAGAAGTAAACCCCATTATAATCAATGGGACTTACTCCCAGGTAAGTGTGGAGAGGGTTGTCACTTCAGAGCCCAATCCTATGCTTGTCTACTCAGAAGTAAGCCGCATTATAATCAAAGGGACTTACTTCCAGGGAGTACTTACTCCAATGGGACTACTTTCCTGGGAGTAAGCACCATCGACTATAATGGTGCTTGGTTCTGAGTAGGCAGGCTCTAAGTGTGCCTAATAGTGCTGGGCTGGCTGTGAGGAGGCTGGCGGTGGCGTGGGCGGAGGAGGCAGCCTTGGAGGGAGGCGTACAAAGGAAGGGGCTGCCCCCTCCGCCCCCTCTGGCTACGCCACTGCTCCTTCCAGCCCCTCCTTCCTAGGCTGCTCCGCCTTTGACCGGCTCACGTGGCTGGAATCCGTGCAAGGCTTTGATTGTGTTGGGAAGGAGAAGGAGAGAGAGCAGCAGGACCAGCTGGGTAAGTGGGGAGCCCTTTGGGTGGAGGCAGGCAGGCAGGGAGGGGATCTGTGGTGGGGCAGCTTCTCCCTCCTTGCATCTCCTGGCTCCAACACCATCCACACTTTCCTGGGAGTAAATCCCATTGACTATCATGGGGCTTACTCCTGAGTAGACATGCACAGACTTCTGGTCCCAGTTTCTGCAGCTGATCCAGGGTCACCATGGATCACTTTTTCAGACTTGTGTCCTGGGGGAAAAAATGGTTGTCCTCCATTTCCTTGTGACCATAGAGCCTTCTTGGAATTCATAAATAATATGTAATCATTTAAAATTTAATAATATTAGAGGGTTTTAATGAACCACATGAGCCACATCTCTGTCTTGCAGTGTTTGTCTTTCTGTCTTATAGTGTCCAAAAGCACAATCCTAACATGTGTCTACTCAAGAGTAAGCCCCATATTGTTCAGTGGGTCTTACTCCCAGGAAAGTGTCTTTAAGAGTGAAGCCTACATGTCTGTCTGTCTTACAGTATCTAAATGTCTGTCTCTTACAGTGTTTGAATATCTGTCTGTGTCTTAAACTGCAATCCAAAAGACACTTTCCTGTGAGTAAGACCCTTTGAACACAATGGGGTTTGCTTTTGAGTAGACATGGGTAGGATTGTGCTCTTACAGTGTCTGTCCTACAGTCTCTGAATGCCTGTCTTTTCTAGTGTCTGAATATTTCTGCCTTACACTATTTGCCTGTCTGTGATTTAGCTCTTATTTTGTCCTGTCCTTCATTTTTCTTGGGTGTCCTACATTTCAGGAAGGGGCTTGTCCTTTTTTCCCATCAGAAACATGGTCACCCTGTCTGGATCCAGCTTTGGGACCCTTTCCCATGTGGATCAGCCATGTCTTGCCTGCCAGGCTGGGATGTGAAGGGGCTGGATGGCTTCCACCACTGTGGCTTCTGCCTGTGCGTAGTGATGATGCACTGGTTCCAGCCCTTGCCTTAAGGGATGTTGTTGTGGTTTGATGACCAGTTTCAGGAATGATCCAGGCGGTGAAGACCAGGACAAGGTCAGAGGGAGATTTCTTTTCTCCTCCATCTCCCTTTCTCTCCATTCTCTCCTCCATCTCCACCTTCGATTCATCATGCCTCCGGATTATGGCTTTTTACTCACACACATAAAGTATTTACGCACAGGTGGAAAGTCAAAATTAAGAGCCAAGATTTGGGAGCCAAATCTCAGGCATGCACATACCTTTGGAGATATTCTAAAAGCCCAATCCTACATGTCTACTCAGGAGTAAACCACATTGACCATGTTCCTTACTTCCATGTAAGGGTGGCGTGGAAAGGATCGCAGCCTAAGGCAATCCTAACTCAGGCGGCAATTCTATCCACATTTACTTAGCAGTAAGCCCCATTGGCTTAAGCTGCAATCCTAACTACACTTTCCTGAGAGTAAGGCCCATCAACTCTAGTGAGATTTACTCCTGAGTAGACATATAGGATTAGGCTTTTAGAACATCCCCAAAAGTATGCAGGGGATTGGACTAGATGATCCACTGCATCCCTTCCAACTCTATGATTCTATTTATGGGATTTACTTCTGAGTAGATACACTTAGCATTGCACTGTATAACATAACTTATTTCTTAGACATGCATAGGAGTAGGCTCTTAAGACCCAATCTTAGGCCTGACTATTCAGAATTCCCATTACAGGCAATGCAGTGCAGCTTACTCCCAGGAAACTGAATAGTACTGGATAGTAAAACCTGAATTACTAGAAAGCGAAATGGGGGAGGAGATGTGAAGTCTATTAAAGGTGCTGTAGGATGATGACCCACTTATGCAGGCAGGTTACATCCCAGCGGTGACCACATACAATGGAGGACAGAGTGCCTATACCTCTGTTGTACAGAAGATGGAATTTGGACAGGTCCCGCTTTTCAAAATCCTTCCACTTTGAGCTGCATCTGTCCAAATTCTCTCTGCTATACAGTGATTAATGGAATAGGCACTCTATAAATAACCTTTGTTGTATCTGATCACTCTGTCCCACAGTAACTGATCAACCCCTCCTTCAGCCTAAACCAGATAGGCAGCTATCAGCACTGGTTGAAAGAGATCTAACCTATTGATAGAAAAATACCACCTTCTCCCATTCCTTTCCCACCCCCCCCCCCCGCCAAAAATTCCTTCCCCCTCCCAGTGGAAATATCAGGGCTATCCAGGTAAGTCAAGGTATAACAACATGTTTAGGAAAGAGATGTGGAAAAGGATACTGGTATTGAGCCAGTATTCCACCATTGAGAGAGCCCAGTTCAGGTGTTCAGACTGTGTGTAGTAGATGAATCAGTTGTAGGGAATGAGATTTTGGTTACAGGCCTCACTTGAGCCTGTTGAATGTCTGCCTGAAGCCTGCATGTTTATAACTGCATGTACTGTGTTTAGATAGGTTGCCATATGCCCCAGAAAACCGGGACTGTCTTGGTTTTTGGGGATTGCACTCACATAAAGTTTGATAGGTGGTCCTGTCCCAGTTTTGTGGAACAGAACTATGGCTGCCCTGTGTGTGGAGCAGGGATGTCCAAACCCTAGCCAAGGGTGAGCCCCTGGCGAGCCTTAATGTGGCCCTTGGTAAGACACCTTCATCCAGCCCAAAGACGAGCCTTGTAAAGTCTAATATTTAAATTTATCTAAATTTGAGATGTCGTTTTCCGGCCCCTGAATTAAATGCAATTCAAATAGTATTATGTACAGGAGTCTAAGAAGAAATCATTGAGTACACATGCATACAGTGTATTCAGTACATTGAATATTTTACATTGCATTCAATCAATCAACAGTATTTATATACTGCTTTTCAATAAAAAGTTCAAAATGCGGTTTACAGAGAAAATTAAATTGCTAATGGCTCCCTGTCCAAAAGGAGCATACTCCCAAGAAGGCGTGTACAAGACTGCAGCCTAATTTTTTTTAAAAAATATTGTTTTGTTGAAGATTGACTGCATTTAGTAAATTGAACCATCTTCACTCTTTAAAATTTTGTTTTTTGTTCTCTGTGGGTTTTTTTTCTAAGCCACCAAAAATATTTGTGCAAGTCAACTATGCCTGAGACAAATGGCATCCGTACCGCCTATAATGTTTCAAATATGAAAAACAGAATGATGTGAAAAACAACGCTACGCTAAACAGACAGTATAAACAGTTCTGTACTGTACTCACCAGTTCATTAGGTCAGAGCCTAATAGTATGTAATTGACCACTGCTGCTGTTACTCCTTCTCCCTAGCAGTTGTGGAACATGATAGGAGCAGCTATTCCCAGAAGGATGAGCCATCCAGGTTGTGATTCAAAAAAACACAATGGGATTTCTGAGTAGACAAGGAGGCATGTCCCACTATGTTTGAAAGGGGGTCCTGGACCGATTTTTAGTTTTGAAAGGGGGTCCAAGGCTGAAATGCTTTGATACTACTGAATTATAGGAAGCAGAGTTAAAGGAAGGAATGCAGTATGGGAGGGGAAACTTTTCTGGAGATTCATACTGAGTTGAAAATTTGAAATTCAAACACTTTCATTTGGAATCATAAGGCAGACCCACTTGCTCAGAAAAGAATTTACTTTTGGTAAAAATGCTCTGGATTGAGGGCTTGGGGTGCACCGTAAATGGCAGTGGACTGTACTTTCAGTAGAAGGTACAGTAGGCAAGAAAGAGGGACAAAACTGAGTGCCTTACAGTGCAATCCTAACTGATTTGGGCCACACAACTCACCTGCTCCCTGTTCCCTTGGCGGTGTGGGGAGGCTAGTGCATATCCGTGCACTGGCCTGAGCCCTCCCAGGAGTGGCACAAAAGTGATTTATGGGACTTTTACCCCCAAGCCAGCACAGGACATGTGCCAGGACTTATGTGGGTCTAACTGGAGGTTAGGATTGTAGCCTCATTGTGCAACAGTCCCTGGGGAATTGCTTGCACTAACTCACTAGATCTGTAGTATTTGCTTTAGACCAGCACATGGGTGGGTAAGTGAAACCAATGACAGCATTCTGAAACAAAAGCCAACTGTGGTTTTGCTACTATTCAAAAGAACAGTGTCAAGACTTGTTCTTCTTGTTTCTCCCATTCTTTTTCATTTACAGGGATGAAATTTAAAGTTTTGCTTCTAGATGTGGTAAAATGTAGATTCACATTGTGCGTGGCTGTGGTTTGATTCTGGTTGTGGGCAGACTATCACCTTCATCAGAGATCCAATAACTGGGTACGCTGTGCCTTGTTAGATGAGGATAGATACATTGGCTTTTTACATGAAAATCCCTTTTGCATTTAGTGTTTTTCTTTCTAGATCTAGTTATGGACTCTTAATATGCCAGCATGTAAACCAAACTGTTTTCCCAGAATTCCCTTGCACAAGATGAACTCTGATGTGCAGGTAGGTTTCTTCCCTGATTAGACCTTGGACTCTTTGGTTGTTGGTTTACATACCCCACAGACACACAACCTCTGACCTGACGGTGTTGAAATGTATGTATCTGATAGATTTATCTGATTGACCTATCTCACCTACATCCTGTATTTTCCCCACACAGACATCCTGTATTTCCCCATATAGTCTAGCAGTTCCCTTTTACTTGCAACTCCCTGATTGGCTTTTTAACTTTTGAAGATAAGAGTTTTCCTACACCCTGATTCCCATTCAAACACTGATCACTCAGTAGTAACCAGCACTCAGCCATACAAATAGTTGCTTAACACTTAAGTGCAAGCTGCCAACCCTTATAAAAAGGTTTTTCCAAACCTCATCCCTTTTTCTCCTCCCAACCCATACCAGCTCCAGGATAGGTAACTATATTGAGCTGGATACCTTTTACTATCTCTCCTTTCCACCTTTCCTCTCTCTTTCTCTGTCTTTTAGCTGGGAAGAAGGACAGATACCCCTACATTTCTTCTCTACAATCTCCTTCCTTTTTCTGACTTCTCAGCGAGCCGGTGCACACTCCATATGCAACAAACGCTTTATATTCCAATTGTTAGAAGAACCAAGAAACATTTCTCCATTATTTCTCCATGTGTGTTATTTTACCTTTTGTCTTTTGTAATAAAATCATAACCTTTTATTGGAATTATCTTTCAGTCTCATCTTTCCATCAAAGGTTATTTCTCTGCATTAAACTTTTATCCAACCTAAGATGTTCCATGAACCCTACAATCCAGAGTAACTACGGGAAGATGTAATAGGCACTTACTCTGGATTGCTCTATGCATTTCCCATAGATGGCACCATAACTACGTCGGTGTAAAAGCTCCCGTAGTTTGGATTGTAGCCTAGGAGTAGTGTCATAATTCCCCTAAATGAAAACTGCTCTTTTGGAGGCTAGCTGTGGCCCTGACATTGATATACTCCAAAGCCATATCCCTGAACTCTGGGTACGTCATTTGTCTGAGGAGGGCATGATGATCTGGGTAGTGGCTATGGAGTGAATTCCTTAACTTATTGTTTTAATTGTGTCCCAGTTCTATGATATACCAAAATTCTATTCTTAACTGCTTTTTCATTCCTACCAGCCTGCACTAAATTTCTGTTTTCTCTTTATTATTTCTTCTGCAGCAAGCCATTGCTTTGCAAACCTTCTTATCATGTGCCACACAGTCTCATGGCTTTTGTCACAGATCCATCACTTCTGTTAGGTGGATGCCAACCTGAATCATTGGTTGGCGTGGCTCACAAGCATGAATCAGAAGTTGTCGGAAGCACAGTGGAACAATTGGGCACAGACAGTATATAAGTTGGCATGTCAAATGACACACGAATTAATTTCTAGCTATTGCAATAACTAAGTAGAAATGGCACCCTTTTTCTCTTAAGGCTCATTCAAAGGAAATATTTTGCAAATGGCTTTGCTCCAGTGGGTATTGCACTTGTGTTTCATATTTTGCAAGAATGAGCTGTGTTTCTAAGAGGAAGTAGTGTGACCAGGAAGATCTGGGTCACGTGTTCAAGACTTGTTATACAGTCATGCCTGCAGTTACTATGCTTACATGCTTAAATGTTTAAGTCAGTTCAAGTAACTTAGCTGTACAGAGGTGTGCATCACACCATGCAGTGTGACTTTTTCTTTACTCAGGAGGTTTTTACCCCATCGAAGTGTCTTCATGCTAAGTGCAAAGGGTCAGGGATCGGAGAATGATTCTGAGTTGAAATCCAAGCTGAGATGTGGGAATTGTAGAGAACTTATCAATCATAATATTGAAATCTGAAATCATATGGTTGCATTCCTGTGGGTCCCAGTTAAGAGCCATGTTGCTATTCACAATTTTTCGTTTTCAGTCCTATGCACACTTGGGAAGAAGCTCATTGATTAAGAACTTTAAGAAGATATCTAGGGTTTTAAGCGTGTTTATTGGATGGTATATTACGTGAATGAAAGTTATTTGTATGGTGGTTAGGCCAGCACAAGTCTCATTTTGGCCGTGGGGTGTCACAAAAGTACTGTGAAAGAGGGAAAGAGGGAAACTTTAGGATCCAATGCATGAGATGAATCCATATCCTGATGCTGAAGATGTACTTCTGGGCATGACGTTTATTCCATAGTTGTCAATTTATTGAGTAGGGTTGCATGTTGCATGGATACATGCACAGGTTATAGACATTCTGCATGCAGCTGAGAGATCATCTAACCCATTTTAGTTCTGTGACAAACCTACTTCTATTATATATGTGTTTGCCAACATGCATTTGTTACATTCTCTAATTTTATATTTTTAAGGTGTAGATGCATAATTGTGGCAGGCAAAGATTGCTAACAGTGTCCAAGTGCTGCTTGTAACTATTGCATGAAGCCTTTTCCCCCCATGGAAGTTGCACAAGCAATGGAGGGGGGGCGGGGAAAGAATTGAGTTCCTGCAGGTATACAATGCAAAGCATTCAGTGGTTGCAGAAAGTTTTGTTCCATCAGGAGAATAATACTTGAGATATGTCTTTGGGACTGGTGAAAGTGAGGCATTGAATGAGACAGGAGCAGGGATGAAGAGGTACAGGTAAGGGTAATTCAGTGGTAGCGTGTCTGCTATCACTCCTTACCTATGCAGTCCGTTCAAGTGACCGATCAATCACCACCTCTTAAGTTAGCTGTTAAGTTCATTTTAAGAAGGTTGCCTTCAAGGACAGGTTCACAACTTTCACCTGTGGGGCAACTATTCAGAAATTAGCATGTTTTTAATTGCATCTGTTGCTTTATTTAACACAACTTTCCACATTTTGACTGAGAGTCAGAGTCAGTAGCCTGTTATTATACCAACCATGTAAGGAAGTAAAACCAAAGAACTGTACGCGCAGCAGTATGTGGTTTACTTTTTGCTCACTTGAACACTGAAAATTAGAGAAATTGCCCTACCTTGGTTTTTATTTTGATAGAAAAACAATTCTTTCTCCCTTCTATTTTCACTGTGTTGACATCTCAAAACCCAGATCTTCTGTGAAGCCATTAGTACTACCCTAATTTTTTACTATAACCTATACGTTTATATTCTTGCCCTTCTTCCCTGGTACTATTCCCCTCCCTTTCCTCTCTCCTCTCCCTTGAGTCTGTTATAGCTTGGAAGCCCCATACGACAGAGATCTGTCTTCTGTACAGTGCCATGCACATTGATGACCCTCTATAAATAAATAAATAAAAATTCTAATGAAATGGAATGAGAAGCATATGTTTTTGTGGGCAAGGGAAGAAGGAACTGTTAAATCTGAGACACCTTAAAGAGACTCTTAGGAGGTGGAACAACAGCATTATATATCTATGAAATACCTGGAAAAGTAAGTAAATACTGCATTTTATAAAAAGCTTTCCTGTTACAGGAAGACTGACTCACTTTCAGTAAGACACAACATGATTTGTATGAACACAGCAGGCATCCTAGTTTTCTTTTCAGCCTCTTTCATTTCATGATTCAAATTGTTAGTCAATCATTGTGTACTGTATGTATTAAGCAGGCCTCCGTCAGTCTTGAAAGACTGGTATCATGCTTTATGGTATCACATTGCATGTGAAGCATGAAAGCCTGGGTTAGATTGTTATGGAGGATAGGCTGTTACCCAAGCAGCAACTCCCCCCTCTGCACGCCACTGACTTAGTCCAGTGGAAAGCCAGAGCCAATATGATTGGATCCAGCTGCGTCGCAGAGCTGGGCTAAGGACAGGAGCTCACCCTGTCTTGTGGGGCCGACACGGGTCTCAAACCCTGGCCTGCTGGTTAACAGGCACAGCGTCTTAACCGCTTGCGCCACCCACAGCCCTTACTGTATGTATACAATAACAATAATTTACTTCCTTCTAGGTAACTTCTCAAAGAATGTGTAATTGCTGATTGCTTGTGTCATGTAAATTCATGCTGTCCCCACACGAATCATGGATTAGCCATACTTTGGGATGAGATTGATGCAATCTATTGAGCAATGTAACATAAGAGCCTCCAGTGAATCATGCCAAAGGCTGATCTAGTCCAGCTTCCTTTATCACACATTAGCCCACCAGATGCCTCAGGGAGCACATATGACACCTGTATCCAGGTGCCCCCCCTGCATCTGGCATTTTGAGGTTGTCCAAATCTACGCACATCCCTTCATGGCTTGTAACCCATGATGGTCCTTTCCTCTAGGAATTTGTCCAATCCCTTCTTAAAGGCATTAAGGTTAGATGCCATCACCACATCATGTGACAGGGAGTTCAACAGACCAACTACATGCTGGGCAAAGCAATATTTTTTCTTATCTTTCCTAACCCTCCCAGCATTCAATTTTAGTGGAAGTCCCCTAGTTGTGGTGTTACGTGAAAGGGAAAAGAACATCTCTCTATCCATCCCTTGCATAATCTTGTATGTCTCAATCATGTCCCCACTCAAGCGTCTCTTTTCTAGTGCTTGAGGGGGGACATGATTGAGACTGAAGAGCCCCAAATGCTGTAGGCTTTCCTCATATGGAAGGTGTAGCAGACCATCAATCATTTTAGTCACTCTTTTCCGAACCTTCTTCATTTCTTCTATATTCTTTTTGAGATGTGGCAACCAGAATGGAACATAGTACTCCAAATGTGGCCTCACCATATATTTGTACAATGGCATCATAATTTTTGCCTTTTGATTCTCAATCCCTTTTCTAATGACCCCAAGAATGGAATTTGCCTTCTTCACTGCTGCTGCACAGTGGATCAACACCTTCATCCAACTATCCACTAACAGTCCTAGATCTCTCTCCTGCTCTGTCACAGATACCTCAGAGCCCATTAACCTATAAGTAAAGGTTTCTTTGCCTCAATGCGCATACCTCAATGTGTACCATTTTAGTGCACAACTTTACATTTACTTATGTTAAAACACAAGCTTTGGGAACCCTGCAAGTGCTTTGATGGGCTTCCTAGGGCTCCCCACAGACCTCCCCTGGCATACCTCCGTTAGGTTTAAAAATACGCTCCTTCCCCTGCAGCAGTGTGATCCTGGGGATCACATTGTTGCTTTCCCCCTTACTCTTCCTCTTAGAGGGAACAGGGTACCTTTACATGAATGGGGGGTCATAACCCACCCTAGTTTGAGTAGCACTGGCCTACAGACATCATGACTTAAAATGATTTTGGGGGACAATTTGTTTTGGGAGAGTGTGTCTTCTCTCCAGTGTGTATTTCTCCCTTGAGTCTTGCTGAGCAAGTACAAATACTGCCACAGAGAACATTAGCAGCCTTCTGATGTACCAACCTGAACCATTAGGTGGTCTAACACTGATCTTTTATTTAGAAAAGTATGCTTGCCTGAACTTGCTGCCTCATTGACCCTTGCACCCAACTGCAAATGGGTGCAGACTGTTTAATCCCTATAGTTGCTAAGTAAAATGAATTAAGCTAATGCTTGCAACTCAGGTTGCTTTGGTGGAATTGCCACATAAGATGAGCATCATGTTTAAAAACTGTGTTTAAAACCAAACATTTCCCATTGGACACATTTGAAAAGGAATCCCCACATGTTTATGCCATTAGCTGGTATTGCAGCATCTTGGAAAGTTTCTGCCCTTTAAGATGCACTTGGTTGGGTAACCTGGAAACTTCCTGATTTGAAAATTTGGGCACAAAAGAGGCAATACACTTTTTTCCATGTTTTCTTATGCAAGTTACTTTTAGAAGTACCAATCCATGTGTGTGTATGTTACTTTTCATAATATCATAATATATAGAGACAATGAATGAATGAATGTATTCATCTCTGCTTTGTCTCAAAAGGCCTATGAAATGGGGGAGTTTTTTAAAAATTCTGGCAGTCTAGTATAGATGTGTTCAGTGTTTTTACAAACTGTAGGTTGGGACCAACTAGGTGGGTTATGAGCCAATTTCAGATCAATGTGGATTATATTTTTCAAATTGAAATCTTTGGGGTGTTTGGAGAGTTTTTTTTTAAACAGATCAGCCACTGATTGGGAAGGTTAAGAGAATTCTTCCTCATTTTAAATAATTTTAAAATGTAAACTTATTGTAAACTTTAAATGGTTGGCTGAGAATTCACGATTTTAGTGAATTTGTGGCGGATTTGGTGCAGGAATGACCCAAACACTTTTCATATTAAACACAGAATGTGAATTTCCAATGTTGGAAAAAAATCCACAAAAACATGCAGAATATGTGCAAATTCCTCACAGTCAGTGGACTCAACCAAAATAATTTTTTTCTACATCAACTTGATTTATTTATTTATTTTTGAAAAGCTATAAGTAAGTACATGGCTTTAGTTTTTTTTTGTTTTTTTTAAATATGGCACAAGAAAGCTTATGCTGTAATACATTTCATAGTCTTTGAGATGTTTACAAGTTTTTGTTGTTTTTGCTGCTACAGTCTTAACCTCAGCTAACCCTTTGGATTTGTTTTCATTCTATAAAAAAGAGTGGCTTTCATTCTGTGTTCACGAATCAAAGGGTCATGTATTGCTTCAATTCCATTTACTTGGTTTTGCCTTTATTTTTTTAGGTTGATCTCACTTGGAATTTGGAAGATGACACCAAAGCATGAAAAGCAGGCAAGTGTGCTTTTGTTAAGAAGGAAAAAATACAAACTGAAAAATCAGGCTCATTTTTATAAATGGAGATGCTAGTCTTAAATAAGAGGATTTGCCCACACATTTCCGCAGAAATGTCATTTGGGGAAAGCAAGGCTGTACTATTCAGCTACTTGTCAGAGGAGACTTTCTACAATGTCTAACCAATGCTGACTTGTGTAATGAATTTCCTTTGTGCAGTTATTTTTGGGCTATGAAGATGCTTGTGTAATTGTGGCAATGCAGACAGGGAAAAATGGTTCCTCTGATTTGCTTGTTGTAATGCTCGGGGAGGAGGGAAGGGTTATCAGAGTCACTCAGCTTTTACAAAAAGGTCCACGATGACAATTCTGCTGACCAGTATGATTTCTTGAGAGCAAATATTTGTGTTAGACCTTCAGCCTAGTTGCATATGACATAGTTGCATATTTTCTTTCCTGGAAATGTTGAGCATGGCGCACATGCTTCAGAAAGGGAATGAGGAAGCAGTTTTATCTGGACCAGAGCTGCACCTCGTAGATCTGCAGTACACACTTTTTAGTAGATAGGAAATTTCAATATATTTGGATGATTGGTGCTTTCAATATGGATTTCATCCTTCACATTGGGGGCACATTGCAATGCCCCTGCTAGGGAACCTCTATATCCTTAAGAGGGGGAATGACAGAGGTGACACCATCACAAAAGTGCAGAGGTGACAGAAAGAGGTGCAGAGGTGAATGACAGAGGTGATATCATCACAAAAGTGCTATTGCTGAGGACAAAAGGATGTTTTTTAAAAATGTACCTAGGGGTGTCTGGCTCTCCAGAGGGTCTGGGGAGCCTTTAACACCCTCTCCACACCTCCCTGCTCTACCTTTTTGCTACAAAAAGGCCCTTCTCAAAAGTCACAAAACCAGAATTGGCTTTTTTTCCTTTTTACAACAGTTTGGAGACATGGAAAGGTTCATGGGTTCCTTATATCCTTCAGAGAGCCATGCTGAACCCCAGATAAGTATTTTAATGAAATTCATTCCCAGTGATGGTGAGATTGTGATGAGTGTATCAGTCCCTCTCCCTGCAAACACTTACCAAACACTCCCAAAGCATTTGGGAACCTTTGCCTTAGGATGATGGACTGCGTTCAGGACTGAGTTCAGTGCCTTCATTCCTCCAAAGAGCTGATTAGTGTACCAGTTTGTGCTGCAAACTCATTCGGGAAGGCCACCTATATGCAAAACTCTGCTTTCACATGCAGCCTGTACATAAGAATCTAGGTTGGCCCTCTGTATCTATAGGGGATCCTTTCATGGACTCATCACAGATACCAAAACCCACAGATATTGCAATCCATGGGTTGTCAGACACTGTGAGTGCAACTGAAAGGCATTCAAGATGTAAAGTGAGGCCTTCCAGCATGGGTCCAGCATGTCTATTGAGAAAAATCCATGCATGCTAATACCACTGATATAGATAAGCCCACCTGTACTACAGAATCAAGATGCATCTAGTTCGGCATTCTATTTCTCATAGTTGTTAACCAGATCATGCTATCAGAAGCCGGTAAGCAAGAGGTGAAGCACATTCCCATTGCCTCCAGATGATTACAGATCCCCCACAACCTGTGGGTTTAATTGCCCATGGGTTTCCTTCTCCATAGGAGGTCGTGGAATGGAACCTTCACAGATAAAGAGGAATGCTCTGTATTGAAAAATTGCCTAGTTTAGCAATAGCAGAAAAGCATAGTTTCCAAATGTGGGAATGAACCTCAGCTTCCTCTTCCATTTCAACATCCTTCCCACTCATGACTGAAAGTTTTCACTTTTGGTTTGTGATAAACCATAGTTCTGCATCATGTATGGATATGGAGCAATGGTTTCCAAAATGAGGTTTTTGGCAGGTTTGAATTACACAATCCGCAGTACACATAACCTTGTAATGCTGATCCAGGATTGTGGTCCATCTCAACCAATAATGTTCAGCATCTTGTGAAGATCTTCCCAGAATCAACATCCTCTTCACTAGAGATGCTAGGGATAGAATGCTTGCTCTACTATTGAACTGTGACTTTCCTCTTTGATACCCGTTGTTCTTCTGTGACCTTTAAATGTGGAGGAAATCTAGAGAATAGTTCCTCTTGTTACAATAGATATATTATGTAAATTAGCCCATATGGAGGAAATGCAAGTTTCCCTTGTTAAATGTTCACTATTTGGGCATGCATCTGCTTACAGCCATTAAAATGAACCACTACAGAGATGTTAGAGCTGATGGATCTCCCCATTAAAAAGGCATTGGAATGAAGCCATAGTGATATTAAAAAGAACATGTCGTTCATTCATGCAGACAGCAAATTTACAAATAAAACATATATGACTGTGTCTTTTAATGAGCCCAAGCCAAACCAACACTTATGTTCGATGAGACAGAACCAAAATCACATGCTAGAAATGGCAAATAATGTGATTATAATTGTATGCAGAGAGGTACTTCTAGGCACCTTATTGAGCATGCATAGGGATTCATTTTAGTTTGATAGTTGATTCAAAAACACACTGGCATGAAAACAGCTGCCTGTCAGTCAAACCTTTTCATGTGTATTTTATGGTGGGTCAAGACAAGAGCACTGACTTTTTTCTTGAAATTCTTTTTATTTACAATAAGGATGTGGGAAATGATTGGCGTTGAATCAATGAAGGGAGTGACATTTGTGTCACAAGGCTAAGAAATACAACTTCTATACTGCCACTTTTGCTATCCCATCTCACTGACCTGCCTCTTTCCTGAAATCAGATCACCCACCATTTTTCATGCCTCGGAGACCTCAATTACATTGATATTCTATAGATTTTAGTTTATAGACTTTGAATACGCCTTTGTGCCATTTTGTGATGGGCAAATTTCCCTCGCCCATCATCTTGAGAGCCAGGAGGATGTAGTGGTTTGGGAGCTGGACTTAGACCTGGAAGATCCAGGTTCAAATTCTTGCTCAGCCATGAAGCTTCATGGTGACTTTAGGCCAGTCAATCTCAGCCACACCTACCTCACAGGGTTGTTGTGAGGACAAAAGGAGGGAAGGAACCATGTATACCACTTTCTTTGGAAGAAAGGCAGTATAAATAATCTAGAATTTGATTCATTGGGTAAAAGGAACACTTGTGACTTGTTTTTTAATGTTCTTGCTCATTTCTGAGTTGCTCGTGAAACTGCAAAACATGACTCTTATTTATCTGTTGTTCCTATTTCCTTATAGCTTATACAGTGCTTAATCACTGTAAGAATAATTTTCTTCCTTATTTTTCCAGGTGGAGAGTGGGGGAGGAAATCTGCATAGTGTACTTCTTTTAATATTCTACCTTATTATTAACTGTTTGCTCTTCCTGTTGCCATAGTCAATTAAAGATCCCTTCAGTGAAAGCAAAGCTAAGCAGTGAACACATTCTCCATTTACTTTGAGTTATTAAAATACTGCTTTTTTTGAAGCTTAGGCAAAAACTTCTGTATTTAGCTCTTGATGACTTGATGTAACCAACTCACTCCGTCCCTTGCATTTCCCAGAATTGCCAGAATTATTCTAGCCATAATGAGAATTTGCAAAGCCCTAATCATTTACTCCCTGGAAAATCATTTAATGAGGAAGTAGCAAACAAAAATAAATTCCCTGGAGTAATTGACAAGCTGGAATTATAACTATACCAGGGCCAGGCTTTTGGGATCTACTCGTGTGACTTCTGCAAATCAGAACAAGATGCAAAATGGTGGCTCAGGGGTCGTGCCCATGATTTACTGAGCTTTGTGAGCCATACAGTGAAATAACCTGCTTATAATGGTGTCCCCCGCAGGTTTTCCTGCTAATTCTGACTGACTTTTAGGGCAGTGCTCATTCCCATCACAAGGCCAAAGAGCCCATGTTGTCCGAAGACATCTCTCGGTACTCATTGGCTGGCATGAGTACACCAAAGGCACATAGACCACCACTATGAAGTGGCACTTATACTTCCATTTTAATGTATTTTATTCCACCCTTGCTCCAAGAAGCTCAGGGTACATGGTTCCTTCTTCCGTATTTTATCCCCATAGCATTCCGCTGAGGTAGCTTAAGTAGAGAACCGTTGACTGGTTAGTTGCATGAATTGCATTTGCTCCCCAAAGAAAATACTCAGGACAGGGATATTTTTTTTTATTGGGAACAGAGAGATAGAATTTGGGAATAGAATTTTTTTCTATCAGGAACAGAGAGATAGAAATGGAGGAACAAGGACATTTTTTGCCAGGTGTAAAGAAGTTTTAGTCAGGAAGGCATACCAAAGCAATGCGTGTAGCAGAAAATGAAACACCTGAAAATAGGGTGTGATGTCTACACTGAGATAAAACATTGCCAGCCTAACTCCAGAAGGGGAAATTTCTCTCAGGGTTCCTTTAGATATGGAGTGGAAATTCCAGAGGGAAAAATCCTTCACAGAATATTGTTTATCACAAATCCATACAGTAGAGCCAGACTGGGAGATATGTTGAAAGGTTTTATGGGGTCATTATGCAAATGCAGTCAATTCACATATTAATAACTTTGAATTGCTGGCCTCCATTATGCTTCCTCTTTAGATAAACATACAATGCAAAGGATGTTTGGGCTGGAATACATTGATTACCATATGTGAAAGTCAGGAATACAATGATTAAGTGAAGGTCGGAGCCTCCAGGCAAAGTCTTCTTCACTCCCGGATTAGCTTTTGTTTTCTGCCACTGACCAGTTTGAGAACTGCTTCCAAATAATGAGTTGAGAGTGGGTATCTCATATGCTAAAAGGGGCTAGTTTATAGTTCAGTGGTTTTTATACTGTAAGGTAGATCTTCTTACATCTCACCTGTAGGGTAAGTCCCCCTTGGGGAGATGCTGCCTGGAGGTTTGCAGGGAGAAGGTAGTAATGTATTGGGACTGAATGAATGCCACCTGATTGTAGACTTCCATTGATTCAGTTGGATCATGTGGGGAGTATGCCATAATTTCTTGGATTTGGGAAGAAGGAAGTTCAGAAAGAGGTTTCCTTGAGCCTTACCATGTTTTCTGGCACAGGGACAGGAGAGAGGAAGTCAAATCCTGTTCTTATCCTATTTTAATGTTTGTAGATGCTAACCTAGGTCAGCCTAACTCGTGGGACTTCCCAGTCTTTTGGTGATGTAGGCAGGCAAGTGCATGTCTGTGCACTGGCCTAACCCTCACCTGGAGTAGTGCACAAGTGTCTTACAGCACTTTTGTGACATCCACAGGCACGCCCACGACTTATATTGGGGTTTAGGCTGGTAACTGGAATTTAGGATTGCAGGCTTTGTCACATTATTCTCCCAGTTGCATAGCCTTGAGTGCAGCTGTAGGTCACTTGCCTGCACATTTCCCTGGAAGCTCACTGGTGTTATATAAAACTGAACCTTCATTTTGGGGTGGGGAAAAGTACATTTTGTAGGAAATCCCCAGTACAAAAGATTGGGAGAAATACTGTAATAAAGAGATGTACACAGTCCTTATCTAAAGAGAGCAATTAATTCATTTTGTTGGACAAATCCCAGATGGATGCCTTTGCAAAAGAGAGTAAGCCATAAATACTGTGTTGACTCATTGATTGAAAGACAATGATATTTAATTCTGGAAAGATTTGACAGTATTTCATGTGGAAGATGAACTTCCTCTTAGCTTATCTGCTTCAAATTAATATTTCAGTTTTGAATACAGTAACATTTGATTTATTCGGAGGTGATGTTAACTTAGGGGTGTTTCTGGAACTGTTTTTTGTGAATAATAGTGAACTGTGTCAATCTTATTATCAGATGTAGATTGTGGTAGCTAATTAAACTATTCCCTAAAAGAGTTATTCCTGTGGATTGTGCTGGGCACCATTGAGACACATGTGTGAGCCTTTGGCTTACACAATCTCTGTGCAGCCACATGATAACGCGTCTTATTTTATTTTAGTGCCACTTTTCAACCAAATGTTCACAAAATGTTTCCTGAACCACAGTGGCTCCTGCTCACTCTCACAGGGTTGTTGTGAAGACAAAAGCTTTGTAAGCTGCATGGTCATTTGCTTTGGCATGGGAAGGCAGGGTATAAATCCCGCTAATAAATAAATATATGACAGCTCCAGGAAAAGATGCAGTATTGGACTGAACATGCTCCAACTGCTGAAAATAAGAGAACTACCACTTTGGAAATGCCCTGCGCATGAAATCTGTCTGCTGTCAGGTGTACAGACATTGGCTCATGTTAAATGTTATACATACAATCTGGAGAATCTCCTTCCTCCACTAATATATTGGAAGCATGTCGAAAGGATTCACATCTTGTACACATGATGTACATCTTGTCAAATGGTTTTGAGCATTTCTTGAGTGCTAGATAAAATGGCTAGTTTGCAATACCTGCAAGGCACTTTTTTCCTGTGAGTTTCATTCTGAAGTTATATGGGCAGCTACAGTTTGGGGAAACTATTCACATTTGCCTAAATATCCTAAAAGCAAATATGAAGTTAGCTGAAAATTACTAAGGTTCTTGCATTAAAAAAGCATACAAGTGATGGCTGAAAATGTTAAGAATTATCTAATTTGGGAGTTCCCCTTTGGCCAGTTGACAAGGATTTTCCCCTGGGCATATTCAGGCTGAGTCATGGCTTTAGTTTTCTGTATAAGGCTTGCTGGTTGAATAACAATACCAGTTTGATTTTCACAATTGACAGGAGTAATCCAGGAAGAGAAAAGCTCATTAACTGCTTTCTTTTCAGGAGAATCCTTATTTCCATATCAATTGCTTGATTATGCGCTTACAGGAATTTGTAACTGTCTTGGTTCGAGACCCCAGGATACAAAGAGAAGACTCTTGGCATTCCTATATAGACTATGAGATCTTCATTCACGTATGTATAAAAGCTAAATTGAAAATGATTTTTGTAGTATTTCTGTTTGAGGCTCTGGGTGCTTTCTAAATAAGAGCCTTACAACCAGCTTGGGAAACTGGCATTTTGTCAGTTAGGCAGGCAGGTGTTGTAGTTATGTACATGTCATTACATGAGCTCCAGGCAGTTGTCCTTTGGCAGAACTTTGCACCTCCAATAATGGTGAATGTATACTTTTATGAGGAACCCAATGTGTATTGCAACTCCACCGCATATGGGTTGTAGCAATGCAATTGCCACCATTTTCTCTTGCATGGCTTGATTTGTAATCAGGGTAGGAATCTAAATCGTGCTGGAAACCTAAGTGTTGGAGGGGTAACTTTTGCTAAATTCAATGTCCAGTGCACCATCTCAGTTTCTCTCCTACTAATCCATCCTCTCTGCCTTTCAGAATTGAGTGCATTCAATTGTCATGCTACTCTCTTCTACTCTGATTCAAATCCTTTGGAAAGAAAGAAGGAAGTGCCATGCCCTGTTTCTTTTACAGAACGCTTATATCAGTGGATCTCACAGTACACTGTTCTGTGTCCTGGTCTGGCTGTCCTGCTGTGACAGTCCTGCCCTACCATTGTCATGCATCTCGGGGATCCCAGCACATATGGCTGGGAACTCTGTGTTCATGTCAGCAGCACACCCACCCCACAGTGGAGCAGGTAATGTGGCAGCAGGGGTTGCTTGGGGGAGGATTGGGGCAGGGTATGGAACAAGCAGGGTGCAGATTGGGGTGGGATCTTGACAGCAGCTGCACACACCAAGATCCTATGCCTCTTTCCCAACCCAACTTGCTATTCAGACATGTGCAAGTTTGGAGCTGATGGCATAGGTCCAAGGAGGCCCATTGGTAGATAGACTGATTACAAGCCATGAGGTTACAAGGTTACGCGGTTACATGGGTAGCTGTGAGGGGTATATGTAGAGATGGACAACCTTAAAATGCCAGATGTGGGAGGGGGGAACCTGGATGCAGCTGTTATATGTGCTCCCTGAAGCATCTGGTGGGCCACTGTGTGATACAGGAAGCTGGACTAGATGGGTGTTTGGCCTGATCAGTGGAAGCTCTTCTTATGTTTTTATCTTACTGTATGTTCTTACAGTGGAGTAGCATACTGTCAGTTATGGAGAATAGCATTGAGTTGTTACTGGCTTGAGGGTGTAAGGA
Organism: Cryptoblepharus egeriae; assembly: GCA_030015325.1. Classification (NCBI taxonomy): domain Eukaryota; kingdom Metazoa; phylum Chordata; class Lepidosauria; order Squamata; family Scincidae; genus Cryptoblepharus; species Cryptoblepharus egeriae. The sequence goes on from JAREYC010000004.1 coordinate 32,451,933, forward strand.
AGGAGATCTGCTCTTCTACCTGTGGGTGCTTATCCAAGCGTTGTTTTCCCACTTTGTAAAAGAACTCTTTTATTTTAGGTGATTTATGGCTTTTCCACCTAATGAAACATTCTGAATACATGTCACGTCTGTTAAAACTATGGCTATTATGTTGAATATTTGTGTTTACTAATGTGGTTCAATTATTGTATAGACACTGAGTATCTACAGTATCGTACGATACTGTAACTTGGCTTAGTTATAGCCAGGCCATAGTTTTAGTTTTCCTTGGGCTTGCATAGGTCTTTATACCCTTGACCCCGATTCCCTCTATCTCTTCCTGATTTACTCTTTTTAGATAACACTATAAATATGGTTTGCCCAAACTAGAAAGGGGGTGGACAGATTGGAGCATGCAAAATAGTAGGGAATATACAAGTCTGGGCTTCAGTGCCATTTTGCTATGCCATGGTTTGAAAGATCATCTAGCACAGCGTTTCTCAAAGTTGGGGTTGGGACCCCTTTCGGGGTTGCCTAGAGGTTTCCTGGGGGTCGCCTAAAGACCCCAGGTGCAGGGGGCTAGGTCAGGCTTGCCAGACCTCCAGCTGTAGCTGCACACGCACTGGGGCTGACTGACAGCCTCAGGGCCCAACCCTATGCATGCCTACTCTGAAATAAATCCCATTATAGTCAGGGGGCCTTTACTCCCATGTAAATGTGGATAGGATTGCAGCCTCAGGGCCCAATCCTATGCCCAATCCTCTGAAATAAATCCCATTGTGTTCAGTGTGTGCATAGAACACACATTTCATTTGTAACAAGGAAAATACATCCTGCATATCGGATATTTACATTACAATTCATAACAGTAGCAAAATTACAGTTATAAAGTAGCAAGGAAAATAATTTTATGGTTGGGGGTCCCCACAACATGAGGAACTTATAAAGGGGTCACAGCGTTAGGAAGATTGAGAACCACTGATCTAGCAGATCTCCACCATCTCTTGGTTCAGGAAGTCTTGATTTTTGAAAGGATTATCTTCTTGACTCTGTCTGATAAGTTAGTGGGATTTTGAGAGTAGTAATCATATGACTGATAGCCTTGGGCATAATCCTTTTAGGTGCAACAATCAGTCTTGAAAACAAGTCAAGTGGCTGTTGTCAGAAAAGTTCTATCCAATGCTTGTTGTTCCAGTGTTAATTGTATGAAATTCAAAGGAACAAGATAAAGAACATCAACAGTATCTTGATTAGAAGTATCACCTGAAAATCAAGAAAGAAATTCTATACATTTTTGGGATGCTAATTTCCTAGCCATGTAATAATCTTGTCAAGATCATGTTAGGAAATCTGCTTCTAATAAAGTTTTATTACTGCTTTTTTACTTTTAATTTGTTCTCATCTTGAACTGAATTTAATTTCTGAACAAAGCTTGACAATTGCAGTTTAGGAAACAGAATTCAGTTTGTTGTACAACACACAGCACCCTCCATCTACACAACACTTTGAATAAATGAAAGAATAGATTCTTGCCCCAGGGATTACAGTCCGCAAGGGTGACAACAGAAGAAGGGGAGGGAAAGGGCAGCAGAACTGAACAGCAAAGAATATGCAGTTATTTCAGTTATGTGCAATTAGATAGGCAATACAATCCTGACTTTAGGCCCCAAAAATGGCCCAGCTAAGCTAGGTCTAAGTAGGCCATATTCTGAGCTGATGGTTAGGAGCTAGGAGGCCTCTGGCTAGCCTAACTGCTGCTGAAGAGGCAGCAGCACGAGAACAGCATGCTCACTGGGCTGGTGTAGTCGCCATATCCTGAGGGGGGCTGGTGTGGTTGGGCTGTATCCTGAGGTTGAGAGGCAGGGGTTGGCTTTGGACTCAGAATTTTTTGCCATAACTTCCAATTTTACTCTGGCTTATCATGGAACCCTGTGGGTCTACTCAGATTTATTCCTGCTCCTTAGGTGGCCTAAAGCGGAGGAGCTGTGAGAGAACATAACTGCTCTGGAAACAGGCACTGCATACAGCCTATACTGAACATGCCCTCAACATGCCTCTCCTGAACTGCCTAGGCTGGCACAGCTAGGCTGGCCCAGGTCCACCCATCCTGGGCCAGCCCTTGACTTATGCCTTTCTGGTGTAACTTGGCTGGCCTATCTTAGAATTGGGCCAGCCCCATGTAGGGTAGGGTAGCCCAAAAGATAGGGTAGCCCAAAAGCATTTCAGGAATCACTGCAGTGATTAGTTATAGTTTTAGAGACAAAGGTAGTGATTCCTGAACAGTGAGCAATGACTTCCTGGGAAGCCATGAAAACCCTTCAGGAGAGCCACATCACCTAAAAACTCATCATCCTATACAATGTATAGGATTGAAGCCCTAATGGAAATCCATGAGTAATGAACAGTCCAATAGATAGTCCAATAGTTTGGGAACTACTGGACTAGGAAATTGTGCCAAAGAAAAGATTTGAAGGGAATTTGATGGTTTGGGATGTGAAGATGGGCCTTCTGGGCACAAGTAGGCTCATCTGTATGGCATCTATATCTACAGTATTTATATACCACTTTTCAACTGAAAAGTTCACAAAGCGGTTTACAAGAAAATGAAAAAAATTAATAGCTAATTAATAGCTAATGGGTCCCTGTCCCAAAAGGGCTCACAATCTAAAGTCTAAAGAAATCTCTGATTTCTTATTCTTGCTCTAGCTCCTCCTGTACTACTAAGGTTCTACCCTCTCTTTATAGGAACAGCTTGAAGGACAGGTCTATGGTTGGAAAAGGGAATTTCCAAGCCCAGCTGGCTATTATCAGTTAGTACTCAATAAACCGGATACTGGATTCTCAAATGCTTGACATCCGTTAAGCACCATGTTCTCTTTTGCAGACAAACAGCATGTGTTTTACAAGGAAAACTTCTTGCGTCCGGCGGCGCTTTAGAGAATTTGTATGGCTGCGTCAGAGACTTCAGAGCAATGCTGTATTAATGTGAGTAGCTATGTGAGTATTTAATGTGAGTAGCTGTATTAATTTCTGAAGTGAAATTTAGTTATTTAGTTTGATGTACCTTGCTTTTTCCTTGTTCTCTCACAAATATGTGGGACAGGTAAAATTCCTTCTTTATTTAACAAGGGCTTTTCCCTGAGGGGCAGCTGTGTTAATCAGTTGCGGTGAAAAATAGTACGTTTTGTGGCACTTTTTCAGCACTGATAAGTATACTGTAGTGAGAGCTTTTGTGGAGTATATGTCACTTCATCACTAACAACACTTCCTATATGTATTCTGGTTTTTGCACATACATTTTACACATAGTCATCTTTACGCAGTTCTTATAACAATGAAGAAAGGGAAACGCTGTTTTCCCCAGATTGCAGCTGAGGCTGAAAGTGGTTTGCAGTAGGCCATTTAGCGCCCAGTCCAGTGGAGGCTCCTCTTATGTTCTTATGATTTTTGAATAATTGATATTGGGGATATTTTGATCTACGGATATTGGGGATACCTGAACTTAGCTAGATGTGTTAAAGGATAGCTTCCTGTGGTGTGTGACTATCAGTTTGGACATGTACAAATAGTTACCCATAGCAATTCCAATATTTCAATATTTTCTTTTTATTCCATTGTTCAACATGTTTTTAAAAGGTACTTTTAATCACAGTAAGAGACATTAACTCTTTCTTTTTTTCTTTTTAAGACAATTGCCAGAACTCCCATCCAAAACTCCCTTTTTTAGCATAAACAACCCTCAACATGTGGACCATCGTCGTCAAGGTTTGCAAGCCTTTCTCCAAAAGTAAGTACAGAGCTCTTCAAAGACACAAACCAACATGAATAGTTGGCTTGTTTTAATGAGATAATTAATTTCTCATCCCTCCAGCAAGCCTCATCTCTTGTACAGGACAGCCACCTTGTGGCCACAATTATGCGCAACTGTGTTTTCCCACCACTCTCACATGACGCATGCTCTCTTGCTATACTCTCTTGCTATACTCTCACATTTGCTTTATATTAAGTAGCATACTTATTTTTATTGAAACATCATAGTGTGGTAAAACTAATTCGTTGTTCTCTGGTGTGAAAACTAAACAGACTCTTAAAAGGCAGTTGACAGGAATTGTTTGAATAATGTTAAGACAAAGTTTAACTACTGGGGGTTAGGAAACTTTAATACTAGATAGTACAGCTGGTCCCCAAGATACGTACCCATTCTGTTCTGTTCTCTGGAAGTTGGCACATTCATAGATTGAAACAACTTGCTCTTGCCAGGCCCAGCTTTTCAAGCCTGTGCAAAAGCACTATATCGGACAGACCTCACCTGCAAAAATGTGCCAATGCAGCTATTTGTAACTTGGATCTCATACTAGGGAACACAGGGCACAAACCTTATGAACTTTTCAGCATTGGCATTGCTGTGCCAGTGCTGCTTGTATGCATCCTGGAGTTGGTGGGCAGTCACAGAACCTCCTCAAGATAAAGCAATGTTTTTTTCCCTTACCAAGGAATTGCATTGCCATCACCCTGGAGCTGGAAAATTGGTTAAGATTGCACCCATATTGTATTTGCATATACATCAGATCTCATAATGATGTTGGTCAACACTGTTTGCAGCAACTGTGGTTGCTGGATTGGCTCTTACGGAGCATGTTATGGGTACAGATGCCACTCCTTTGTGAACCAGTACTATTCCTGGCAAACACTGTATGTTACTCCTTTTGGTAGATCTTTGTACCAGCATATGTTAGTGAAGTCTATCATTTGTATCAGAATTTTCCAAGTATACAAAATGATTCAAATACTTACAGTACTATATCTTGATATAGGGCTAAATCCAGAGCTGTTACGGGTCCAAACAGTTACGTCACCCTCTAGTGTTATCTTATGGAAAGTCATCTTAACTGCTCCAGAGCAGGGGCTTAATTTCACTTTAGGATATAGGCCATAGTCTTTACCAACAACCTGGTAAGGTAAGGTGAGTTTTATTTTCCCCATTTTGCAGCTATGAACTTGAGGCTGGAAGGTAACAGCTTGTCTATGGCCACCTAGGAAGTTCATAGCAGATGCATAGTTCCAGCTTGGAATGGGGGGCAGTAGTGATTCACATCTCAATCTTTTAACCACTGTATTGTACTGGACAGTAGACACTATTAAAGCCTATCTTTAAGAATAATTCAGCTTTCCAAATAAACCTTGTTCAAGTCTATGGTTTCCCAACCATTCTTCATAGGAAATCAGTACAGTACTGTTGTAAAATTATATTGTTTGCTTAAATGAAGTCATGTATTACTACCCATTACTTTTATGATGTAGTAGTGATTATTTTGCTCTATGAACCCTTGGTTTGAGCATAATCCTCTTTTACAAGTCCCAAAATCCCATGCTAGTTCATATATTAAAAAAATTTCATTTTCACATTTTTTTAAAAAGCTCAACCTTTAAGTCTAACCTACCCATCACAAATCTCTGCATTGTAGTCAGATTACCTTTAAGATCCAATGAAAGAAGCACCACTGTACTCACATTGCCTGCAGCTGCTAGTGTTTATAGGCACATAGGACTCATATCCTTGAATGGGATTTATAACATCTGGGGGGAATCTCTCAGATTTATAGCTCCTGTAACTGTGTTTTTGTAGTTGTGCACTTTCCTACCATGGTCACAAAAATGCCAGCAAGGTGATCTTTGTAGAAAGATGGGAGTTTCCCTTCTGTCTTGGGATGAATTGAAAAGAAACAGGAATCCCCATTTGTGCATGTTTGGTAATGCATGGGTCTGAAAGGTCACTCCTTTCTATTTGCTGATGAGAGGAACAGTGTGATGAGGGAGGGAGGTGCTTGGTTTTACTGAACATAGCATAGAATTAATGATTCCTTGCCTTTCTATGATGCAAGAGCCCAGAAAGGGAAGAAATGGTTTGTGAGTGTAATCCCTAACTGGGCTATCTTTTAGTAAGTGCTGGTTCTCCTGGCAGTGAGAAAGAGACTTTTATTCATAGAAGCATAACATCCCTTCCATGTCAAAAGAAGCATAACATCCCTTCCATGTCATAACATCCCTTCCATCCCTTCCATTCTAGTTCTTTCTGTCTGTCTGTCTGTCTGTCTGTCTTTCTTATTTACTTATTTACTGACTTATTTACTTACTTAGTTATAGTGAGACCCTTTGGTTCTGAGATCCATTAAATCTCCTTCATGAACCTTTTTTTTGGAAGGGCATTGTATAAATAATTTCAGTAATAATATAGAATTTAACTAGGGGACCTCCAGTCAACTAGAAATTGCATTGATATCAACCAGTTTAGCTGAGGGGGCAGGAATCTGGTGCTGGGTGATAACGTTGATGCTCCCCACATTGCATTGCCCCCTATGCTGAACCTCCTCCCACACACCCCAGAACTGGCTCTATTTGGAATTGTACAGAAGTCAAGGTGGGTAAAAGGGACCATTTTGTGGCACTTCCACATGCTGATATGTAGGTACTATCACCCCCCTAAAGCAGAGAGTGAAAAACAACCAATCTGCTGCGAAGGGGACAGTGGATTCCCCTGGCTCTAACTATGCTATTGCTGGTATTATTACATTACATTACATTTAAGTACTCATAATTATTGTAAAAAATTTAAATTAGCACTCTTTACAATTAAGTACAACTATGTCATAGCCTCTATCTTTCTGATAATTATCATGTGGCCTTGGCAAGCAAGTGATTCTGTCAGACACAGCGAAAAAATGGTGGACCAAGTTTTCCTTTCAGCACACAGGCTGCTTTCCTTCCCAAAACCCTCTTTTTGAGTCTTTTTGACCCTGTGCTTAGCTGGAGACGAGTCAGCACCCCTTAAGGAAGAACCCTTTTAGATCTGACCTCTACAGTGTTTACTGAAGTGCCTGAAATGTTTAGGCATGTATAGAATTTTTAATGTGGCTTAGGCCTTGCCTGCAGGCTTATAGTCTAAGAAAAAGACTAGTCATATTTGGGGATAAGAATGGATAAAGGTCATAAACAAAGGTGAACAGATGTGCATTAAGATTTGAATGCCTTTTTTGACATGTGAATGGAATGTGGACATGTGAGTACTGTATTCAGTTCTGGGCACTTTAGTTTAAGAAAGATGCAGCCAAACTGGAGCAAGTCCAGAAGAGAGCGACAAGAATGATGAGTGGGATGGAAGGGAAGCCCTATGAGGAAAGGTTGAGGGAACTTGGGATGTTCAGCCTGGAGAAGAGGAGGTTGAGAGGAGACCTGATTGCCTTCTTCAGATACCTGAAGGGCTATCATATGGAGGAAGGGGCTCATTTGTTCTTAGCTGCCTCTGAAAGCAGAACTTGAACCAATGGGTACAAACTGCAAGAAAGATGATTCCGGTTGGATATCAGGGAAAAAATTCCTGACGGTGAGGGCAGTTTGGCAGTGGAACAGATTGCCAAGGGAGATGGTGGACTCTCCCTCACTGGAGATCTTCAAGCAGAGATGCTCTAGGATAATTTCTAGGGGTTGGACTAGATGACCTACTGGATTCATTCCAATTCTATAATTTGAATTGACATGAGGTGGAATGGCATTTCAGTGATAGGTACCAGATTCTGGATGACTTGGGTAGTCAAATGTAAGGGCCATGTAAGGATCTGGTAGCCAAATGGACCTTGTGAATCTGTGACACTGACGTGTGTATACCCCAGTAGAGACTGTAGTTCACTGGTAGCAATCTTGTTTTGCTTGCATAAGGTTCTAGCTTCAATTGATGGCATCACCAGGTAGGGCTGAGAATGACTGGCAGCAACTGTCTAGTCTAGGGTCTGTGTCAGCAGTACTGAGCTAAATGGACCAATGGTCTGATTCATTATAAAGCAGAACTTTATAATGGATGTGCATTTAAATTATTACTTGGGATTGGGTCATGTTAGTTGACGTCCCTCTCTTAGGACAATGCATAGTTCCTTTGAGAGAAAAGCAGAATGAAAAAATTGTCAATAAATAAATAGCCAGGAGTGTACCACTTCTATGAATGGGTTTGGATACACGTTAGCACCACAGTTGCAGTCTTTGTGGACAGATTCACATAAAAATCTGTTTTTGTAAGATTTGTATTGAGGCTAAATTCAGTAGTAGCCCTCTGCACTTCCAAGTACTTGCATGGGGCCTAAAAAAAAGAGGGCACCTGCCTCCATACGCTCCAGGATAAGCAAACTGCAAACACTTTCAGATGTGAGATATGTTTTTTGTTTGGCTTTTGGCCCAAGGCATTAAATATCTTCCAGCACCTGTAATTTTCTTCCCCATGAAACAACCAGTTATCTCAGCATCCTAGAAAAGGAACAGAACATCCCCAGAACACTGAACAAACTAAAACGGTTCCTTTTGAACTTTAATTGGCTTGAATTGGATGTAGTGACTGGAGGGTTGCTTGCTTTATTAAAGTGAATTAGTGGTAAGAGGAGTTGATGTTTGCATTTAATTATTTTAACAACAATCTTTGTGTCTTCAGAGTTAAACTAGCACCAATATGAATATCTAGGCTTGGCATCAGAATTGACTTGCTGCCAGAAGATTTTGTTGTCTGCTTCTTTTGGTTTCCAGGATTTATGGAAACAACATGAAGGCACAAGAAGACAACATGAGGTTTGATTCCTCCTTGTTGTTCGCCTTTTCCTCCTTTTCCATTTGCGTGGAGGAATGGAAAATGCCTTGTTAGACTGCCTACTGTAGCAATGGTATATGTAGCAGATAGCGGATGGAGTGGTGGTCTGCACGACTGGTGTATGAAGATGTCCTTAAAGATGTCATAATCCAGCAGTTCCCAAACTTACTGGTGTCATGGCTCTCTTCTTTCATAGACGCTTCTTCCCAGCAGCTACTATCTTGAATTGTGTGAGATCTCTTTCTATCTGCACAAGAGCTCACAAAAATTGCTTGAGCAGGAACAGTAGTGGCAGTGGAGGTAGCTTGCAGGAGAAACAGCCTCATGCCCTCAAACTTTCAGGGGGCTTTTCTTACTAAGGCTGCAATCCTGAAGTAAGGATTACTTACTCTCCTTGAAGTAAGACCCATTGTAAAGTAAGTACTGGTAAGTAAGAACACAATAGTGCTTTCTTTTATATAGACATGGTTAGGATTGCAGTCTAAGCCTATGTGAGGAGGGACTAGCACAGATTGACGATAGTTAACTCATTGTCCTTGAATTAATCATGCGAAAGGGAAGGACAAAGGAATGAGCCTTCTACAATTCCATATCCTTGTGCAATTTCTAGCAAATTGTAATTGTTAATTGGGTTTTTTGTTTTTGCTAGCAGTCAGCTCATGTGCCATTTTAGGCATGAGACATGGGCTTTAAATACAGATCATATGACACGAAATTGTTTTAAGTATATTTTTGTTTCTCGCATTCTCAACAGCTGTGCTAGCATTCCTAGCATTTATTACATATTACTTTTGGCTACATTTTACATTTTTGGCTGTATTTCCTATGGTGAGGAAGTGGAATTTATTCTTTAATTTTTTGCATGTGTGGCAAGAGGAGGAAATGGACTGTGCCACTTGCATCTCCTAAGAATTCCTGTTGAATGTGTGTGTACTCGATAGAGGGCACCAGAACACAGGCTGTGTTTGCTCATTTCTGATGGTTTTATTTCCCTCCTTTTCTGTCATAATATGATGTAAATGTACTGAGTAAATTTGTTGAAAACAAAATCAGAGTGTTAACCTTCTGCACCCAGGCAAACATGCATCTGTCAGTTATTGGATTACAAAAGATACAGGAAATCTTTAGTTAGGATTAAGTTGCGCGGCTGAGCCATATGTTCTCCTCGACAGAACAGTGTGTAATATACCTAATAGAATCATGTTGAAAAGAACCAGATTTTGGCCTCTGTCCAAATAAGACAAACCACTTGTTTTGCCTTTATTAAAAATACTTTCAGTAGTCCGGATAGGAGAGAAGTGCTCTGAATCTCACATCCTGAGCCTGTCCGAATGATCCAAAAGTAGCCATTGTATCACTGAATAATTAGATCCATTATCCAATATTAAAATCATTGATCATAATATGAACAGATTGTTATTATGGTCAATTAAAACATGCTTGTATGAATTGGCATTCCAGCAGGATCTCGAAAAGAATCTTACATTGAACATATGAAGCTGCCAGTCTGACCATTCTCCCATCTAGTTCAATATTGTTTTAGCTGACTGGTAGCAGTTTTCCACTGTTTCCTATTAGTGGCCTAACCCATCCCTACCTGAAGATCATGGATTGAACCTGGAGTAGTCTGCATGCAAAACAAATGCTTTACTACTGACCTACACTTACTCTACATGCATGAACTCCAGATTTCATGTGCTCAGGGAACTTGGTTAGTATGAATGAGGTGTCTTTGATCATGTGCAGTCTGGTCTTCCTCTTCTCTGCTGGGCCAGACTTCTAATGCAAACTGGAGAGTATAGTAATAACGTTAGTCAGAGTGCACACACTCTCCGTTTTTAGAAACAAATGCTCTGCAAATACTTGAGTAGATTATTATCTGTGCTCACTAAGGGAAACTGCTTGTTGGACATGATGAGTACCAGCATAAATCAACCTCTTAGGATTAGATCTTAATTTACAAATTAGAGTGCAGTGCTTAAAAGTTGCTTGCTGTGGATCACTTACCCTTAATGCCTTTTAACTATTATGTTGTTCTCTGTAGGAGGTATTCTTCGCATGCACTCCATTTATTTTTGTTACTCCCTTGGTTTTTCCCTTCTCTGCTTTTCAGAACTCTTGTGCTTTTGGCTCTAATCTTACATGTGCTTGATCTGACAGTGCCTTGTTGATTTTTTTAAAGAGGAGTCCTCTGGTTTTGTGTAAAGGACAAATTCACCTGCCTTTATTTCTAAATACCATGTGGGAGGTAGCAACTGGTGGGAGGGTTGCACTTTCCCCCAACTTCAGAAGTGGTTGAGAAATACAAATTTCCACACACCCCTCCCTGCATACTTATTTATTAAGCCCATATCACAGCAAACTCACTTGGGAAAATGCTGCCTGAACAACTGAGAATGAGCTATGAGACTATTCATGAATAGCAGACATTGCAGGTGCTCTTGAGGTTTGACTTTCAGGCATAGATGGTTCAGATAAGACTTTTCAAGTGGTCAGTCAGATCTGACACTGGTTGAAGGCCAATACCCATCTGTGGATCCACCAGGCGAGGTCAACTCTTGAACCCTCTGTTTCAATGATGTTGCACGAAGTACCACCAATGGTCAAGTGGGGGACTATAGGTGAATCCTAGTGCAGGAATCCCAGCAGTGTGGTGCCAAATGTTGGTAATTTTGCAAGCTTGTGGCATATTTACAATAACTTTGGGGCAGTGAGGCAAGGTTTGGTCTGATTTCTGCTTGTCTGCCTCCTAGTGCCAACAGCTGTGACACCCTGTAATTCTGCTTTTGGTTCAGAGGTATAGTGAAACAAAGCTTAGTGTTGCAGCCTCTCTCATCACTTACTTGAGTCCCAGAGGTAGAGTGCCTGGAACAATCCTGAGCAGACTGTTTTTTCCTCCATGGTGTACAGTTGGTGAGATCAAGTCCATATATTCCATACTATGAAATGCAACACCTCCTGCCCAGTTAGAAATGTTCTAAGTTCAGATGCTGAGTTGTGGCAGAAGAAAGAAACCTTATTGCTTCTGTGTTTCTGCAAGTATAACAGCAACCCTATATGGTCACCAAGCTGTGTAAAGAACAGGCATCCAGAGCCTGGTTGCAATTATCAATTATAACCAGTGGTGGGCTTCAGGGTTCTATAGAACCCTTTGCTAATGAGCACCTGGTTCTGAGAACCCATTACTAATGGGACATAGAACCTGTTGTTAATTTAGGTTATTAGGACATAGAACCTGTTGTTAATTTATTTGAATCCCACCACTGATTATAACAAGCACCTTTACAACTTGATCTGAAGCAGAAATAGGTACATGTAAGCCGGTTGAATCAGCAGGTCCCACTGCATAGTTTCTGGCTGCAGATTCCGCTCTGAAAGCCACAAGAAACTTTTGCAGACTGTAACGTCCCCTATAGTGGCTCACTACCACCAGATAAAAATCTTTTGACAAGTGGACTCATAACCTATGTTCTCTTCAAATGTGAAACAGAGGACAAAATACAATAAAAAGGATCTATTCCATCATCTGCATTCATGGACCAGTTCATATAACAGAAAAAGATGGTTTCAAGGCACATGTAAGTGAAATGTACATTGTGCCTTGGCATACATAGAGGGGATACCCTGTGGATACTAAAATCCATGGATAATCAAATCCTTGGATCTTGGCATGTAAACACTCCAGATGTGGCCAGCGAAGACCACAGTGTGTTCTGAGGATTGGGCTCCCTAATCAGAGAGGTCTGCCCTGAGTCAGATCAGTGGATAAATAACCCACAGATAAGGATGTCTGTGTTTTAGTTCACAGGTTGGCTCAAGTTGACATATTTACCTTAGGTTACATTGCCTCTTTTTTTAAATGAAGAGCATCTGTCTAATTTGTTATTTCTTTTCTAACCTCCAGATGGCACTATTAAGCAGAAAAGAGAATAAGTGCAAAATAATGAGCCCAACGTAAAATAAAATTGGAAATTGAATTATAGCTGCAGGGGGAGTGAGAGGAGGTGGGTAGAAAGGACAGGAGCCTTGAGGTACTGATCAACCTGTAGGCTTATCACTTTTGTTTGCTGTTCCCATGTGTTAGGTTTACCAGCGAGTTAATAACAGTGCTGCAGCCGTTCAAGGCTTAGCAAAATTGCACTGGACATGAAATAAAGCTAAAATGAATTTCTGTCCAATATCATTGACATTAGTGCTCATTACTTTTGTGGTGTAATGCCTCAAACCATCAAAAATCAATTGTAAAGATTACCCATTATTTTATAAAGAAAATACATTTCAAACTGCAACAAAGCAGTAACTGTAGTGTAATCTCATGAACAGTTACTTAGGTTATAGTTGGGTGGCAAAATCTAACTACTGAAGGGCAGCATATGAAAAAACTAGCAAGAACTGAATTGTATGCATGCTGGTTTCCATAGTCAGGCTTCTCTTATAAGATTAAATTAAACATAGCTGTAAGTCCTGTAAAAAATAAGCGGTTTTTCTGAGATCACAACAAAATTAGAAGGTAATGTTGGTGAAATATTTATATTTTAGAAAAAAGGGGTGGGTATATCTGTTTTTAATTTACCATTTTTTCTGTAGAATTTTTTTTGCTATACCATTGGTCTTATTCATTGTCCGGGATTTTCTGTGCACCAAGAATCAGAGTTGTTTTATTATTCCAAGGAGTTTAGGGGGTTCCTCCATCTCCTCCTCCTTCACAATGCTTACGTTGATTAGCCAGAGAGGCAATTAATGATCTCAAACCCTCATGAATAAAGCCATGTAAGCTTCATGGCTGTGTAGAAATTTGAACTCAAGTCTTCCTAGTTCAACATCCTAACTACTATAACCATGCATCAACTTTTACTGTGGCTGCAATTCTATCCTAGTTAGGCCGGCCTAAGCCTTGGCATAAGTACTGTGCTGACCTGGGGATGTTCCAAAGTGCTGTAAGGCTCTTCTGCACCACTTCTGGGAGTGGGGGGGGGGGGGTTAGGCCATTGTACAGACGTGCACTTGCCTCCCTTCATCACCAGGATGAACCAGCCTTTTCATCATCAAAAGACTGAGATCCTAGGGTTAGGATTGCACTCTATGGCTTCTCCAACTGAGTGTTGTGAGTAGCTGACTTGAGTGTCCCTTTTTAGGAAGAAAAGTGGGATATAAATTTAAATAAATAAACTGAGGCCATGGGAGCTATTATTCTTGGTGAGACTCTCAGTGCGATGGTGTCACAAAAGTTTCAGAAGGCACTTCTGTGCCACTCCTGGGGGGGGGGGGGTGTTAGGCCTGTGCACAAACATGCACTGGCCTCCCCATGCCACTTTGGGAACAGGAATAGGTGAGTTGTACTGGTCTAAATTGGTTAAGATTGTGCGCTGAGTAGGTTTCAGAATCTCATCACAACTCCTACTGACTTTGATGGGTACTATGCAGCACAATCTAAAGCATGTTTACTTGGAAGTAAATTCTAATATGTTCCATGGTGCTTGCTAACTTCAGAAAGTGTGCACAGGATATATTCAGTAGAAAGTTAAAAATACATACATTTTACATACATACATGTTTACATACATTTTTAGATTCTCCTTGATAACACCATTTTGCCCACAATTGGACATGTTAGAACTGTGTTTTTTATTTTACAAAGGAAAAAAGTTTATTATAATAATAGCTTAGAAATATGTAGACATGTAGGCTTAACAGGGCTTTTAGATGGCTGAGCTTAAGAGCTTTGCACAGTTCCTGACCCATGGACTTCTTACTTTTCCATGTGTCTACCTATCAGAAACAAGATACATATAATGTATGTATGGATTCCTAACCCTCCTAAGTTACTCATTGTAAACAGACATTATTGTTTAGTTCCCATAAAGCCCGGACGATTCCTCCCTACATATATTGCATGATGCCTTAACAGGCTTTTTAATAAGATTGTAGTCCAAATAATAGTTATTGAGAGAGCTTGATTGTGGGCTGTATGTTGAGAAAGCGAGTCCTGACTGCGAAGCATTGAAACCAATGTAGATAGATTTGTCATGACTAACAAGTATCATTATTTTAATGATGCATAGTCATGACCTAGAATGTAATCCTTTTTTATATTATCCACTGATATGGGGATAATATAAATGGGGGGCACTTTAGTTGTCAAATTAATAAAATGTCTAAGAAATTATAAATAACTCTGTGCCAAAAATAAAAGCCAGTGCTGAAGTTGTTTACTTTTTGGTGTCAGATTTTAAAAAGTTTCATTGAAGAAATACTATTAATTAACCCAGGAAACGAGTATGAATTTAACAAAGATCTGTGAAACTAAGCTATTTTAGTTTTTAATATATGTGAAGTATTATTTTGTGGACTTAGTTTAGCAGTTGCTGGACTCTGTGGGGTAATATACCTGTGTAAATGTATATAATGGATTCTGGTTCAAAAAGATTACATTGGATTAATAGAGTGTATGACAATAGAATGAATGGCTTTATGCAAAAAGGATAGTTCTGCTTTTTAAGGCTGCAGAAGAACATCCTATAATCCTTGAATATAATTTATGCTAACTACATAGTGGCATTAAAATCATTATGCAAATTGAATGTTTGTTTTTCAAGGTTGATATGGCACTTTGAAAAATTCTTGTTGGAAAAAGAAAACTGAAATGCAAGTGATTTGGGGAATTCAAAATCATTTTTGAAATGATTTGAAAATTCACTTTTTGAAAATTATTTCCAAACCTATGTAAAGAATAAAGTACATAATTGTACACGACATGCATTTTTTACACATGTGTAAAAAAGACAAATATTTCCATTCATTCATATAAATACTGATTTAATATAGGCATTTGAATTTACCCTGCAAATTATACTACCTTTAACTTTGATGTATACATTTTAAAAGGTTATTTATCGTGAATCATATCGTGAAACTGTTATTTTTCATAACAGTATGTTCTTTCTCTCCCCCAACCTTCACCCCAGCCAAAAAAAGTAATTGATCCACATGGTAGTAACAGATGGTTAAATGGGAGAAAAAAGCGCCCTTGGAATTATTCTTATAACAGATGTTCTTAACTATTAGCTTCATGTTTTTACTCACCTAAAATTCCAAATAATTTAATGACCATATCACATGGTATTTATACTGCATTCAGAAACAGCATTTCGGTATACATTCAAAAAATAAAAGCAAAACAATATTGAGAGAATTGGAAGGCATTAAAAAATTTTTTTTTTGTATTTTGTAAAGCATCCTCCAGAATCCACTACTGCTGTCAGATAGTAGACTTCATCTCTTTGTACAAACCCAGCTGAGTCCAGAAGAAATTGAGGCATGCGTATCCGGACACACTAAATATTCTGTTGCTGATGCAATCCACGAGTTTGCCAGTTTGAAACGAAGGTTTCCTGTAGAACATGAAGAAAGGAAAAAAGAAGAAAATTACGCGGATTCAGACTCTGAGAGGTTACTTCCTTACTTTCTGCTAAACAGGGACACATGATAATAAACACACTTCACTTTTTTGTTGTTGTTGATGCAATACTAAGATAATGAAAAAATTAATTGACTGAGATTTTATTGAGCTGTGACAGCTCATCATAGCGGTCTTCACATACACCTCCACACTGAATTAATGAATGCAGTAGAAATTCAATTATCTGCATTCTGATTATGTGAATTTCATTTAGTCAGACTTGAATTATTCGCGTTTAAATTATCTCGCTAAAAAAATATCCAACTGCACTCCAAATGGCTAATTAAAAGTCCAAATTTCCTGTCTCTCTTTTGTGACTGGGGATAATTAAAGTTCTCCTCTGTTACTCAGGCTTTGAGTGTGTTGTGAAAACCAATTTCCTCTCTCTTTCTCTCTCTCTCTCCCCCCCTCCCCTCCTCTGCAGTTCATCCTTGGGGCTTGGACACAGCAGTGATGATAACATTTCACACAGATGTAAAGGAAGAAGCACAGTTTCCGAGGAACCCTGAAATATCAGTTGTGGACTGCCACCATTGAAATGACACAAGATAACTTCTATCATGGTTGGAAATTATATGTTACATAGACGTACTGTCTGCCTAGTTGCCAAGACACATCTTTTCTTCATTTTCAAAACACTTTGTTAGTCATTCATTTTACTATTTATGCACTGATAGCCTTTTCTGACTAAAACAAATACTGTCTGGCCTGCAGCCAAGACACCAACATAAATGAAAATTCTTGACCAGATTCTGTGAAGCTCACTATAAAGAGGGGAAAAAAGTGTAACAGGATACTTCAAAAACATCTTGAAAAATATCTAACTTGTGGAAATCCACAAAACTGGTGTTGACCACAAAATTCAAATGTATTCTGGAAACCAAACATTTCTTGAGTAACACTAATTCAAGAAAATGAGTGACCAAATGACTTTTATATTTTACTAAACACATTGAAATTTTTAATTTTTGTTCCAAAACCTTGGCTACAGTGCTCAAATTACCATTACAGTCACAACTGACTACAGAGTGATATACGAGTTCCCTTGAATAAAGCAGGATGACGCATGCCTTACAGTGGCTATAGGCTATGGTATATCTTGTTATTTTGCATAAGCAAGAATGTCTAGGCCAGGTGGCTTTTCCTCAGGACAGTGTTTTGTAACTATACTTTTAAAACTGATTTTAAAATGTAGGTTTTTACAGAGATGTAGCAATTGAAATAAGGAAGAAACTATTTTAGCCAGCCATCAGAACCAATCTACAGATGTGCGTTTACTGTGTATTTTAAGATGTAAGTTTTGGTTAGCTGACAGCCCAGTCCTAAGTGTTATCTACTCAGAAGTAAGTCCCATTATGGTCAATGGGTCTTCCTCCAAGGTAAGGGTGGTTAGGATTGCAACCTCTGTCAATTACATTTGTATCCCTATGACTTTTCTGACTCCTGGTCCAAAATTCATTTCCTTGTAAATAAGTTCTATTCAAATCAAATGGGGGCATTTTAAAGGCTGAGTTGGGAAGGACAGGTGACTATTTGAGTTACTGATTTTGCAGCCGATGATGTCAGCACTCAGCACTCGCACAAGATAAAACACCAAAATGCATCTGACATCTGACATTTTGATTGCACTGCACAGCTATACCCACAGCTGAAGGAGAGCTAGCAGCAAGATACATTTAGGTTGCCATATAAAATGTAATTAAAGATTCACACAAAATGGCTGCAGTTGTTATCTTAATGAGAACAAAAGATATCATGTAGAGGGACCACCTTAAAAATGATGAAGGAAAATAAATTTGAGTAAGATATTATTGTCTTAAAATTATCTATCTGTACTCATTATTGTTCATTTGAAGAAACTGTGTGCTTTCCACATTGGAGTCTACCAAAGCCCTGATGCAGCAGCACAGTGCTACCTACCTGATGTATATTTATACATCAGGGTTATACATGATGACATTATTTCAACTTAAAGACCATGTTGTACAGCAAATGTAAGATTGGGACAAACTTTTTAAGTGAGAAGGTTTTTAAAGCCTTCTAATTCAATAATGAAGTCTTGAATGTGTTAGATATAGTGTTAACTGTAATCACAATTTTGCACAAATTACATTTTCGTACTGTTTACACTGTATTATTTTGCTTATGTTCTGCCTTAAAATTGCCTTCCACACTTTTAAGTGTTGTTTTGTATACTAAATATTAGTGAACTACCTAACTGCTGAATTGTTCTGTGTTTTACTGTTTAATCCTGTCTTTAATGTATTTGTATTTGGTCACATTTCAAAATAAAACATTCTGTACCTAATTTATTGTATTCTTTTAATTCCAGATGTTCTTGGTCTGTTTTTATATTTTTGGGTATTTTGAAAATGAATTTTTAGCCAACCTCTCTGCTTTTAAAAATACAAACACATGCAGAGAAAATGGTGACTAATTTCCAAGTTTTCATTATTGTATTAGGTTACAAGCATTCCAAGATGGTTTTTGTTCAATGAGTACAATCCTAACCATGTCTACTCAAAAGTAAGCCCCATTGTGTACAGTGGGTCTTACTCCCAGGAAAGTGTCTTTAGGATTGCAGCCAAATATCTTATAGAAGTCTGAAAAACATAAAAATTGGAACATTTACAGTATGCCAACACAGACTTATTTGCAACAACCTGTTACCGGAAACACTCAAAAATCTTTATTGTTCATTTCAAAATTGTCACTTTTTCAGCTGCAAACACACAAATAAGCTGCATCACGTTTTACCAGTAAAGCATACATAATTTTCATTTAATAAAAGTCTTTTGCTTCCTAACAGCTAAAATAAAACTGTCCCCTCCCATAAGTGGTTTTACCTCTAAAATACACTTACAGCCAATCCTATGCATGTCTACTCAGAAGTAAGTCCCATTACAGTCAATAAGGCTTACTCCCAGGAAAATGGATGGGATTATAGCTTGTATTTTTTTTACTTGTGATGACCTGAATTTATTTAATAGTCAAATATAAAGCATTACAACATTTTTAAGCAAAAATATGGATTTAGAAGAATTGTTTATAGCAGAAGCAACAACCCTGAACTGGCTCATTAGAAAAGTTCTACTTCAACTTCTTAAAAGCTGAACATCCTTAATACTCCTGCCACATCTGTATCCAACACATTCCTTCCACCTCCTCTTTTATTTGTCACAATCTTTTATAAAATTAGCAACAAAATAACTTTCCCAAGGAGATTTGTAGCCTGCAATCAGTGCCACACACGCTTCCCATTAAATCTGGCCGAATAATGAGCATCAAACAGCAAAGATCAAAAGCCACCCAAACTGTTAAGTGCAGTAGTATTAAAAGGGAAAGGGAGAGGATGCATAAGGAAAAACTGGCTTTGGAGGTTTTGCATGCCTGTAACTCATCCACACGTACACGCATCTCAAAAGTAAACCCCCCCCCCTTTGTGCAGCTCTGATTGGGAAATGCAACCCACCAGGTGCCTCCCCAGCCTCCATCAGGTCTCCAACTTTCTTCCTCATTGGTTGGCTCCTCCAGATGGATGGGGGGTGGACTGACTTAGCAACCACACCAATCCTTGCCAGGTCTGGCTCTCCCCAGCTCTTCCAAGGTCTCCAGTCTGCATCCCCCACCCTGGCTGCTCACAAGCCCCCTCCCCACCATCTGGCTTCACCCCAGGAGCAAAGCCAGGGTTTGCAAGGAATGCCTAGTCATCAGCCAGCCAGCCAGCCAGCCTCCCTCCTCCTCCTCCTCCCTGATCCAGCCCTTTCCTCTTGCCTGCACCTGGTGTGGTTGCAGTTGCTGCTTCCTTACCTCTGGGCCTGCATCACTCTGCACCCCCACCTCCCCCTCCCATACTGGTTTTCTTCTCCCAGCTGCAGAGTGAGCACTGATCTGCAGGCGTGCTCAGCAACCTCCCTCCTCCTCTGTGTATTCCAGGCGTCCTCCATGTGTCCAAAGGGGTGTTTGTCAGGTAGAGATGCTGGCCAGCCTGCATCCTGCTATCCATTGCAACACCCCAAATAATAAGGGGGGGGGAGAAGAGAGGAGCAAGGCTGGGAGGAAAGAAGCCAGCAGAGTTCAAATGTGACAGTGGCCCCGTATAATTGTGCGCATTTCCAACATCACAAAAGCAATGGGAATGAAGTCAATCAGGAGCATTTGCTCCTCCAGCAAGAGCAAACTGGTTGTGGGTTTTGGGGGAAGAATTTGCAAAATTTTGCAAAATGCATGCCAATTTTTGCAAAAGTGCAATTGCAAAATTACAAAGGGATGCATTTGCAAAATTGGAGCATTGCCTTTGCAAAAGTGCAGGGAGTACATTTGAAAAAATTGGAAAGGGGTGCAACTGCAAAGTTATAGGACAGTGATATTCAACCTTTTTCATCCCATGGCACACTTAACAAGGCACTGAAATTGTCAAGGCACACCATCAATTGTTTTTACCATTGACACGGCACACTAGACTGTTCAAATATGCCAATTTTCCTATTAATGAATGTCAATCCCCAAGTTTCTGTCACACACCTGAGGACTATTCGTGGCACACTACAGTGTCATGGCACACTGGTTGAAAATCACTGTTATAGGAGGTGAATTTGCAAAAGTGCAGAAAGGAATGGATTTGCAAAATTATAGGGAGGTGAATTTGCAAAACTACAGCAAGGGTTTTGCTTTGCAAGATGTTTGCTGTTCTCTTTGCAAAAGGATTTCCACTTCCCACCTCCACCCCTCCTGCCCCCATTGCAGATGCAGGCATGAAATAGAGACTGTCCCAGAAGGGGGCTGCAATAGCAAATGCTAGGCATGTTGTAGGCTGCTGCAAGGTGGATTTGGGGAGGCGTTCCCAGGCGCCCTTTTGTCATGCAAAGGCCCTGCTGTCTGTGCAAAGTGAGCTTGTCTGGTGCCTCCTGCAGGGTCAGAGGAGCTGGAGGGCTCTTGGTCTGCTGAAACGCAAGAGTGGCAGCTCTTTGATGGCTCTGCCTGGGGAGGAACAGCCTCTCTCCTGGAGGCCTGGCCAGCATTCTGACAAAGGAGACTTCAGGGGGAGCCCTGGCTGGAGGGGGCCTGCCTTGGCCTGAACACATGTATACACTCACAAGGGACATGCAGTGGTAGGGAGGCAGGTGAGGCAGAGCCTCCGCACCGGTCCATCAGAAAAGCACCCTTGCTGTGTATGAGGCACTCAAACACTCACAACTTATGTGTGTGTGTGTGTGTGTGTGTGTCTGTAAATCAGATGTGCAGTGGGTAAGCTCTGCCGCCCCACCGGAATCCTTCAGAACACTCCAATGTGAGGTGGTCAAGCACTCACAACCTCCCTCTTTCTTGCTTTCCATGTGTGTGTGTGTAAAACAATATGTGCAGGGGGTGGGGAGGCAGGTGAGGCAGAGCTTTCCCACCAGAGTCCTTCAACAAGCACTGCTGCAATGGGTGCTCAAGCAGTCACAACCCATGTGTAAAACACACATGCAGTAGGTGGGGAGGCATTTGAAGGAGAGTTCCCCACTAGAGTCCTCTGAAAAAGCCATCGCAGTGTGAGATATTCAAGCTCCCACAATGTGTGTATGTGTGTGTAAAATAGAGATGTGCAGTGGGTGAGGAGACAGATGAGGCAGAGCCTCTCCACCGAAGTCCTTCAGAAAGTGTCAGGTGCCCAAGCACTCGCAAACCATGTGACCCACATATTCACTACCTATTATGTTTGTGTGTAAAACAGATGTGTAGAGAGTGGGAAGGCAGATAAGGCACAGCTTCCCCACTGGGTCTTTTGAAAAGCACTACTGTAGTGTGAAGTGCTCAAGCACTCAAAATCTCTCTCTCTCTCTCTCTCTCTCTGTGTGTGTGTGTGTGTGTGTGTGTGTGTGTGTGTAAAATAGAGACATGCAGTGGGTGCGGAGGCAGGTGAGACAGAGCCTCAAAAAACATCACTGCCTTGTGAGGTGTTCGATCACTCAACCCGTGTGACCCAATACAACCTGTGTGTGTCTCTGTATGTAAAACAAGACTTGTAAAACAAGGTTTGGTGGCTTACAACTAGCCAAAATGGAAGCCATAAGCTCTACTTCCTGTAATTCTAGATACAATACGTAAGGGCAACCTGCAAATAGTACAGTACTTTGTAATGGGGGGCACTCTGTGCATGCTCAAATATGCGCATGTCCTTCCCCATGTTCAGTTCTGCACATACTGTATGCCATGAAATCACATTTGGGGACTGTGCTGCTGAACATGACTTTAAATTAAGCCTTGGAAGGAAGCAGAGAATGGCAGATGGTGCTAGTTTTACTGCAGAGTTATTACTGTGTGATTGTGCGAAGCATCTCTCAGTCATATGAGATTGTTCGCTGGGCAGTGGCAATTGCAACACATAGCATGTGTACGATGGCAACGAAAAGGACAAATTTATACCTCGCAGCTTCAAAGCACAATCTTGGCAAAGCTGCCAAAAGGCATCCAAATTTATGAAGGATGTTGCATCCTGTCTGTGGTGTCCCCAGATATATTGGCTTCACTTTGAGTCATGTGCTAGGTCAGCTGTGAGATCACAGGCACATATGCCACTTGAGATTTATTGTGTATAGGTGCTTTAGATTGTATGAAGCAACCATAGGCAGATCCCCAAAACTGACAGTCTGATCCAATCCTTTCTGCGGATTGGAATTATTCTTGAGTAAAACAGCTCCTCTGTTACCCAAATATTGCTTTCCCCATTCACTTTTGTCTCTCCCAGCAATATCAGCTGACTGCTGTTCTGTCTTGATTATGGGCCTGTCCTATGATTTTCCTGTGATTTTAAATTCGATAGACTTTTAGGATCTTGACAATAATATGTTCAGGCCATGATCCGGAGTAGCTTGCATGCACCTGAGATTTCCTGTCAATTTAACTTTCAGAAGTTTTCTTACACCTTCCTCAGCTTAACTAGTAGTTCAGGAGTTTGACATGACAGCTGATTAAAATAAACAGACAAGACAGGAAAGCTCTAGTGTGTGCTGATTTTTCCTAGTACCATGTGCAGATCACCTTGTTGGATTGCAGCCCAAACCACTGCCATGAGTGGCACTCTTCCTCTGCTTCATATGCATATGCCCAATTTTTATGTTAATTTTTGATGTGGCAAAACATTTACAAGGTGACATTGGCTGATTATTTTAGCTGTGCGAAAATTCTGGATGCTGGTGAGGGATGCTCCTGAGCCAGGTTTCAAAAACATCCATGTTTTCAGTTGTGCTAAATTTGGATCGTGCCACAAGGGGGCACGTTCAGATGAAAGTTTCATTTTGCAAAAAGGGATTAGGGGAGAAAGAGAAATAGACACCCACACACTTCTCAAAGACAGATGTGACAATCGGGACTTTTCCACATTGACTGAACATCCTAGAGACACATCTGGCTATTTACAGCCTCTCCAAATTGAATGGCACAACAGATCTTTCTTTATCAAAGGAAAATTTTACAAAAGTGAGTTTCCCAAACTGGCCATTGCCCTGGCCACTAAAAGCCATCAATTGCTAAAGAAACCTATATGAACAACTTGTTGTGGTGTTTTCCCCAAATGCCATGAGAAAATGTGGCTGCCTTTCAGATTAGCAAGGGGAGGAGGAGATTTTTCAAGGATCCCCTGTGATGAACTTCTGCCTCCCTTGATGCGCTGCAGTGCTAGATCCTTTAATTTAATTTTTTTTTCTTTTAACAAAAGCAATTATAGAAAAGTGCAAATCCAATGCATGACATTTAACACTTGGCTGTGGCAGCCGGGCTGAGCTTAAATGGGGGCTTTTCTGCGGAACAACAAGAGCCAAAAGGCCTTGTGTCATGGAGTAATGTAAGACACAATCTCGCCTGAAAATGCACAATGAATCGGGAAGGATTTATGTAATTAATTGACCAGTCTTAACCTGTTATCGTGATGTAAGGAATTTGGAACTCATTAATTTGGGCTCTGACAGATTTCATATTAGAGCTGGCAAATACAGATTGAGCTTCTTATTCATGTAGCAGCTGGAATTTCCATGACAGTGAGGATTAGTGAAGAAGACCTATTGCTGGAGTCAAACGGCCTCTTTTGTAATCAGCAGTCCTGCTCTGCATTAAAGGGATAATGGGAAAATAGAGCAGTGGGGGGAAGGGATATTACACTGCTGGAGGTGCAGTTTTGCTGCTCTGCTAATATTTATACTGAGCACCGGCTTTTGCAGTTGAATGAAAACATTAATTGCAATCATCAAGTAAGAGGAAACTGTTGGGAGACAAAAGAAAAGGAGAAAAGGCGACCTTGGGGTCTGGTATTGTGGCCTGACCGTATTGTTCTCTTCCTCTTCTTTTCAACAAGGAGTATTGAGGGTCATCACATTCAAACACACTTCAAAATAACTGTGTTGGGGTAAGGAAAAGGCTTGAGTCTTGGCAAGAACAAAGAGGTCTATCAAATATGGCTGTGGAATAATATATGATTACTGTACACCGTAATCAGAATCACAGAATTATAATCATAGAATTATGGAGATTATAGCGTTGACACAATCATTGAATTATAGAGTTGGAAGGGACCTCCTAGGTCAGGGGTGTCCAACACGCGGCCCGGAGGCCGCATGTGGCCAAGGATGAGAGTGGATGCAGCCCTCCTGCAAAGCTGGCCACCACCATTGGAAAAATCGGTTTTGTGGCAGCAGCCATTTTCAAATTTCGCGTGCTTCTCTGCGCACTGCTGTGGGCCGCCACCACAAAGCTGGTCTGGGCTGCCTGGCTCCTCCCCCTACCTGCCTCCTGGCACTCAGAGTGCTTCAGGCCCCTGCAGACCTTGCAGTGCTCGCCCACCTGCATCCCCCAAAAGCAGCCTCAGCCTCTGTCCCAGCTGCTGCCTGCTGCCCTTGAGACCTTCTCAGAAGTAAGCCCCATTAAAGTCAATGAGGCTTACTTTCAAGTTGCAGTCTGAGAGCCCAATGATGCATAGGATGGGCTGTGATCCTCTCCAAGCTAAGCTTTGGAGATATGCTGCAACCCTAACCATGTCTACTTGGAAGTGTGTTCACTTCTAACCATGTCTACTCATAAGTCTACTCCCAGGAAAGTGTGTTCAGGATTGCAGCAAATCTCCAAGGTTAAACTTGGAGAGGATTGCTGCCCATCATGTGCATCATGCCTACTCAGAAGTAAGCCCCATTAAAATCAATGAGACTTACTCCAAGGTTTAGCTTGGAGAGGATTGCTGCCCATCCTATGCATCATGCCTACTCAGAAGTAAGCCCCATTAAAATCAATGAGACTTACTCCAAGGTTTAGCTTGGAGAGGATTGCTGCCCATCCTATGCATCATGCCTACTCAGAAGTAAGCCCCATTAATTAAAATAAATGAGACTTACTCCAAGGTTTAAAAAATGTAGGACAAAATATAGGACATCATACATTTTGTCCTACATTTTAAAAAAAGTTGTCAGTGTTTATGTGTGGCCCAAACCAACTCTTCTTCCAATGTGGCCCAGGGAAGCTAAAAGATTGGACACCCCTGTCATAGGTCATCTAGTCCAACCGCTGCCCATAGTAGGAAGTCCTCCTAGAGCAAATCCGACAGGTGCTTGTCAAGCCTCTGCTTGAAGATCGCCGGCGGAGAGTCCTCCACCTCCCTTGGCAATCCTTTGCACTGATAAACTGTCCTCACTGTCAATATTCTAACCAATTTTCCAGCTTTAAGGGCAATGCAAGTCTGAGGTAAGGGAACAGCGATTACCTGATCTGAAGGTGGCCTCCACCAAATGCAGGATAAAGCACATGTGCCACTGGCCTGTGCTGGAACATAGGTTAAGATTGTGCCCAACTGTAGGTCTGGCTTTGGGGGGCACACATTCATGCTAAGGTCTAGAACAGGGGCCTCTAAATCTCCTCACACAATGGGTCAAGTAGCATTCATGATATCTACTGAGATTCAGAAGTGATATCATTAAACAAGAAGAGATGTCATTAAGCATGTCATGACCAGAAATAAGCTTTTTTGTCACTTAGGAAGTGATAATATTTTCAAGATATGGGAGATCTCAATTATCATGTGTCTTGCCCTTTCTGCAGCGATTCCTCTGCACATCTCAACAACTGAGAACAGCTGATAGTGGTGCTGGGAGAGCTTGAGGTCTGGATAAAGAACTGCCATGGGCCTCACCCTTATATTTTGTCTGATGCCCTTATTAAAAGATACCTGTGTCGATTGCACCATACCACGTCTTTCAATAATTGGGCCACAGTCATGATCAGGACTTTTCAACACCTACTTTGTTCTCTTCCTACCCTCGTTATATCTCCAGTGTTTTGTGCTTTCTCATCACTTGTTGACTTCCATGACTGGTCACCATATTTCCAGAGCTGGCCTGGTGGACTACCTCCACCACTTCAGCTGGAGGACTACCTCCACCACTACCTCCACCACTTCAGCTGCAGCTGTCCAGTGGTGGGATTCAAATAAATTAACAACAAGTTCTATGTCTTAGGGCACAATCCAGAGTAACTACGGGGAGTCCTTGCTCCAGTGTAAGAATTTACTCTGGATTGCAGTATGCATTTCCCATAGGTTTTCACTAGGTGGTGCAGTAACTACGGGTGCACGTAATGTCTCTTACGTGCTCCCATTGTTACTCTGGATTGTAGGGTTAATAATCTAAATTAACAACAGGTTCTGTGTCCCATTAGTAACCGGTTCTCAGAACCAGGTGCTCATTAGCAAAGGGTTCTATCGAACCTATGAGAACCTTCTGAAGCCCACCACTGCAGCTGTATCTGTCTACTTTTTTTAAAAAAATAGATTCCAAGAATTTCAATCATGTAACTTCTGTGCCTTGTTTAGTTGGTCCCTAAGAAACATTTTCTATGTTAAACCATGTGGGAGTTTTGATATTAGAAAGTTTGCAATGTGGCTTTCTGCCAGTGAAAATTTATTTTGCATCAGAATAGTAAAAAGTCTAGAGATGTTAACAAAATCCTTTCATGTTGCCAATGTAGACATAGAATAGTTAATGTTATGTAGACATCTCTCAGAATTTAACCTAGTTTAACTCATGTAGGGCGAAATCCACGGTGAGTCCTTGCTCTGGTATAAGAACAATATACTCTGGATTTCAATATGAATTTCCCATAGGTTTTCATTAGGTCGTGCAGTAACTACAAGTGCACGTAATGTCTCTTACCTGCTCACGTAGTTACTCTAGATTGTAGGGCCTATCTAACTAATGTTAAGTTTTAAAGGTGTCATGGATCACAATCTACCGTACTTAGTTGTTGCTGTGATATTGCTGTAATTGTAATTGTTATATGTTACAGAAAGTTCACAAACCAGATTACAGACAAAAAATCAATTAATTAAACGAACACAGGAAAGTCTGGGCCTTTGATCCAAAAAGTAAAGTAGACAACGTCTAATTTTGGACTTTTTAAAGTGTAAAATTAATCTGTGCCTAGAGCTTCTGGAATAGTATTTGGTCTATATGAGGGTGGATGAATGGATAGATGAATGTGGACAACTGGAGGAAATCAGCTGTTGTCTAGAGTAGCATTTCTTAATGTGTGGCCCAAGCGGGGGTGACCAGATACCAAACCCAAAATCCCCCCAAGTTCTCCAAAATCCTGTCCTCTAAGCCAAAATTCCTACCCAGTTAAAAAATGTAGGACAGCCCCCAAAATGTAGGACAAATGTAGAACATGTTAAAATAAAGCTAAAAGCACTCGTATTGCATTCCTGTACTTAATTTTTGCACAAATCTCATTGCAATAGACCAGACACCAACCAAAAAGGCACATGTTTATCCAAACAGCCAGGCTTTCCCAGGCAGGCATGCAGAGTCTTGGCCTTTCAGCCTCTTTTCCTTTGCCCCCTTACACAATATCAGCTCCATTGACTATAATGTTTTTGAGTGGACACAACTAGGCTTGGAGGCTTAGAACTTAAGAAGCCAGGAGTTATCCCACCAGCCCTACCCTGAGAAGATTGCCAACTTTACACCCAGCATTGCTCCTCTGCATTGACAACAGTTGGATGAAGGGCCCCAAACTTGAATAGCTCAAGCCCTTGTTGTGAATTACATGCTTTTTTGTGTAGGGTGTATATTGATGGATCCATTTACAAAGGCATAGGAGCAGGGGAGTCTGGGTTTTTTCTGATCAGTTGGCAACCCTGCTTTTAAAAAATTAATTCTTTTCCCATCTTTCACTCCTGCCTAAACTCACTGCAAAGTTTCAGAACAGCTCAGCTTGCAAGGCTCCCTCCTTCCCCTGGTCTGCTCTCCTCTCCAGCAGCCTCAGCTGAGCTCCCTCCTATTTGAAAGCTCCAGAAGCTCAGCATAAGTTGCCACCATCTGTCCCATTCTTGTTTTGCATTATTACTCTGGTTTGAGCTCTACACATGCGCCAGCGGGACTCCCCAAAACCCTAAAAAAACATTGAAAGCAGCTGAGAAAAGTGTTTCAATTTGGCCTGCCTGCTTTTGGTTTACAGTTCACTGTAATGCTGAATTCTGATAGCAGCTTGCCCTCACTTAATTCCAATCTTTTTCTGCCAACTTCTATACCTTTAAAAATAGACCAGAGCATCTATAAGGTCTTGTAGGAAATTGCAGTCTTTCCCCCATGATTTCTTTCAGATAATTGTGCAGAAAATATTAATGTGAGGAGACCCTTCAAACAACTTGAGAATAAATCTATAATAAATAAATACCTGCCTATCGTACCTATGATAAATAACTGCCTATGATACCTAACTATCATATCTTTCATATGTCCTTGATATATTTGAAAAGTTTGCAGGAGAGGTAAGGGACAAACACAACTTTATGACACCCTTGTCAAACTGATGTTTGTTCAGATCAGTGCAAGTTTTATGCATCCTCATTCTTGGATCTTTCCGGATCTGAAGAGTTTATGGGTGCAATCCAAAGCATATCTACTAAGAAATAAATCTTATTGTGTTCTATGGGACATACTCCCAAGAAAGTGAATGTATGTGTCATTCCCCCCCTCACCACTGATATCCCATTGAAATCAATGGGCCTCACATTGCCAAGTGTGGGATTTCAGCCATTGTCTGTAAATCTAGTTCACAGCTGTATACTATAGGTAATACATCCTTGTTCTGCAGGACTGCTGGCCAGTCCTGGGATTATGAGCTGATTCTCCCTCCTGATTAATTTCTTCTTCCAAGATGCCAACTGTGCAGTTTTACCAGGAGATGTCAGCTGGAGCATTGCTTTGCCTCCGTTGCTTCCATTTCTACCCGGTAAAGAATTAACTGTTGGGGTGCTGTCATCTGCCTTGTACAACATATATTACAGCATGAAGGAAGAATTTTAATAAGACCTCCAAGGGGTTTCCTGCCACACTGTGCAGAAAGGTTTCCTACAAAAGGAAGCACAGAGAGGTTCCCAGGAGAAGTCAGGCGCAAAACTCTCCCATAGAGAAGGGCCGGTGCCATCCCATTTTATTGTCTATATGTCGCCACACAACTCACATGAGCCTGACAGGCTGTTCTTTTCAACTGTAGCTAGTATGGCAAAGTGTCATTTTCTTGTCCAAACATCTTTATTTCAGACTGGTTACAAGGCCTCAACTAGTTTGTAGAGTTCCATGTGCTGGGGTAATGTTGGATTTGATGCAGGTGTTTCACTTTTTTATGTGAAGCCAAACCATACGTTTCTTAGCTGGATTGGTCCATCTGGATTGGTCTGGTTTGTAAAGGATTTTTAAAATCCTGTTTCTGTGCCCAAAGGGACAGCTCTGCCATAGTCTGTCACGGAAGGATAACGCTACTAAAATCAAACCAGGAGAACATTTAAAATTGCATACATGCCATTTGATTGCCCAGTAAGATACATTGCTGCAAACATTTGCATACCAGTTTAATTAAAGGAAAATATAATATCTTTGTATTGTAATTAAAAGATGTGTATTGTATGTTTAAATGTATGTATTAAATGTTTTACTAGCTGCCTTTACACCAGTGTTTATAAAACTGTGGGTTGAACCCACTAGGTGGGTCAAGAATCAATTTCAGATGGGTCCCCATAAATTTCATAATTGTATTTTTAATATATTTGATGATATTTTTATGGCATGTGACCTCATTTCGGGAAATGTTACAGAACTGTACTTTTAACAGGCTTCTAAGTACAGTATACACTTTTAGTTATAATACTTACTGGATAAGCTATAATACTCCTGGGTATGCGTGGGTAGGATTTCAGCCTAGGATTGTTAAAAATTTTTTTTGCTTGATGATGTAACTTTTTAATTTTATTTATTTATTAGATTTATATCCCGCCTTTCTTTCCTAAACAAAGGGAGCACAAGGCAGCTAACAACAATTAAAAGAACAATAAAACACAATTAAAATTCGATAATAAATACAGATTGAAACACAATTAAAATACAGTTAAAATTCTATTAGATTATATAAAAACACTTAAAACATTTAAAACTTCTGGTTATGACATCTAAAAAGTGGGTCCTGGTGCTAAAAGTTTAGACTTAGCCTGAATTAAGATGGGTAGACAGTGCAATCCTAACTTGTGCTAGACTAGAGCAGGCAATAGTAGTAGTGAAACTTCCCTGGGAAAGTTTCCTGTGGAAAACTTCATTGTGGGAAACTTCCACAGCACAGAAGACTCTCCTTATCAGCTTCATGTGAATTGAGGGGACTCTAGAGAAGAGCCTTAGGAAAAGATCTTAATTGTTGGTTATGCAGGGGTGGGTCCGGCCTGGCCCAAGATCCGGACAGGGCAGGGTCAGGAGGTGGGGCCAGGGCCAGGGGGCGAGGCTGGTGAGGGTCAGGGGCGGGGTGAGGGGCAGGGAAAGATTGGCACCTGCACAGTGCCTGTACTGAAGCACTGGCAGGCCAGCTTCAGGGCAGTCACTGCGCTTGCACCAACGTTGGCACTTGCGCAGTGCGCATTAAAAAAAGATGGTGGCCGGCGCGAACCAGTCCGCCCTCTTTTTGACTTTCCCTGCTGCTGGCGGTTCGTCAGCAGAAAAAATTCGTCCCCAGATTTTTTCAAATCTTTCCATTCAAATCTTTCCATTTTCGCCAACTAGACATCTGGCCAGGGGATGAAGAAGGTAAGAACTCACCAACTGTAAACATCCCAGCCTCATGTCCCTTTGTTGCATTAGTGTTGCATGGGTTGCATTGCAATATCAGATTTTATGACTTTTTTGGGGGGTGGTGGTGATGGATAAATTAATCACTCCATCATAAATTCATGCAACAAAGCCCCAATGCAATGGGAGGGTCTGGTTGTGAACATTCATGGAGCACTCATGTCCTTCATTCTATGGCCAGGGGGCTTATTGTCAAAGTATTGGCTAAAAGCAGGTCAGTATATGATTGCTGTGATGAAGTTCCAATAATATTGCTGCTGATTTCACTGCTCATTTGAATCACTGAGGTGTCCAAACCCTTTACAAGGACTGATCTATGTATAGCACACTGCAGTAGTCCAACTTGGATGCTAATAAAGCATGAATAACCATGGCCACATCAAGGATATCATATCTGAGGAATGCCACCTACACAGAAATCCTAAACACACTTTCCTGGAGCAAGATCCATTTAACACAATGGAGCATACTTCTGAGTAGACATAGAGCACAATCCTAACCATATCTACTCAGCAGTAAGGCCCATTGTGTTCAATGGAACCTACTCTCAGGAAAGCGTGTTTAGGATTGCAACCATAGTTTGGATTGTGCTATTAGTGTTGCTGACTCCTCAACAGATCAATATGCGTTGTGTTTGTGGTTTGGGGCATTCATTGCTCAGAGAGAATGATCTAATGGACAGCTTCCTTTTATTCCCTCCTGTTTGTAGTCTTGTTATTCAACTTCTGCTACTACTGCACCATAGCCTAATATCTTTCCCTCCTTGGACTGGCCATAGCACTTCAGTTTGTTGAAAGCCCTTCATAACTGTGACCTCAGTAACATTCATTCATTCATTCATTCATTCATTCATTCATTCATTCATTCATTCATTGTGTGCCTTTTTCAGCCAAAGCCAGGGTGACCAGATGACCGGAAAAACCCGGATTTGTCCAGATTTTTAGCCTTCTGTCCGGGTTTTGGCATCATTTTCCTATATTTTGGCTTCATGTTGAAACTTTGTGATAGTGCACAGTACCCCATCATGTCGTATGTCATTGGATTCATATTGAAGAGCAGAATTCAGTGCAATAAACTATTTTGAGATATCTCCTTCCTATCAAAAGTTATGGTCAAAAAAGCGAAAAACAAAAACAAAAAATATATATATATTGGCAATTTTTTTCAGTGGGTAGGAATTTTGGCCTGGAATTAGGAATTTTGGCCTTGGGGCTCAGGAATTTGGGGTTTGGCATTTGGTCACCCTGGCCAAAGCGGACTCAAAGTGGCTGACAACATGAATAAAAAACATAAGCAGTAATACATATTTAAAAAACATGTTTTAAATATTCTTTTATATTCTTTTATGTTTTAAAATATTTTCTTTTATGTTTTTTTAAAAAAGTAAAAAATATTTAAAGCTATCCACCACCCTAAAATTATGATAAAAATAACTAATACACAACAACTTCCCAACCTCTCTGTTAACTGAAAGCTTTGGCTCATAAAAATGTATTCTGGCCCCATTGAAAACTCTTCATGGGTTCAGTGGTACATGTTAACAATTGCAGCCTAACCACCCAATCCTATTGATTTCATCATGTGGCTGGTGTAAACACTGTAAATGCTGGCACAAATGGCTGGAGGCCCCACATGTGCACCAGTGCAAGAACAGTGGCAGCACTTGAGGATCAGTGTGCCCATGTTACAGAGGTTGTTAATATTCTCCACACTGCAGAGCAATGAAAGGAACGTTGTCCTCAATTATATTGTGCTGTGTTGGATTTAGCAATAATTTTCTTCCATCCAAACTATAGCAAGAAATCACACTGAATGATAGGATTGGTCAGACTGATATAATCCTGCTGGAAAATATAGATAACATCATTTGATCTTAGATACAATGAAGACATCACAATGCATAACATACCACCATTTTCAGGATGGTGTACATTCCACACCATGTCATGGAGGCCTATCTGATTCTTATTTACACATGTAATTATGATAGGGTCTGGCTAATCCTTTACTGAGTACAGTGCAGCAATAAATTGGGAGACCATGAGTTATGAAATTTCAGATAATTGGATTGAAATGTCAGACACACGTCGCCACAATGAATAAATAAATGTATGTCCATGTCTATGGCTATCCTATGAAGTAAAGCAATATGTATATGGAGAAGAATATTGAAATATTTCTAGGTGGTTACATTAGCTGCCTTTGAAAATTACACCAGTGTGAACATGTTTTCCATATCCTACTCAGACAAGGGAAATTGTTTTGTAGCATGCATATCTGTGCCTGGAAAATTAAGTGCAATTTTGCATTTGGGGGATTACATTCTGTAGACTAGAAAACATTATTGCAGAGACTTGAAGACTGTGAGAGAGTTGTTTGTCTGGGCAAGGGGGACTGATATCCATTTTGTCTGTCTCACAATGGTACATGGTCAAACATTTTGCCAGTTTTTATAGATCAAAAACTGCTTTACAATTGCTGTTTCCCTTACAGGATGTAAGGAAATTAATAATCTCACTATTATTCATGAGCTCCTCCAAGTGGAGAGTAAGTACCCATATTAGTAGAATCTAATGTGCCATCGAATCTAATGCACCATCAAATCTAATGCACACTCCTATTTTAAAAATCTTGCAATTAAAAAAATGCTTACATGCAATTGTAATGCACAGCTGCAAAGTAGGTGCAAAATTTAATTTTACTGCATACAATGAGTTACATGACAATAATGTCATGTAATATGACATGTAAATGTCATGTAATATGACAATAGGTTTATGTTGTGATTTTTACCTAATTGCCCTGCTTTATACAACAGTGGGCTTACGTTACAGTTTTCATTACGGTATAGTTAACTTTTAAACTAAATACTGACTTATAATCAAAATACCATATTTACTCAAATCTAATGCACCATCAAATCTAATGCACATCCAGATTTTTGAGACTAATTTCAGCTGGAAAAGGTAAGCATTAGATTTGAGTAAATATGGTTTTTGTTTGCTACATAAGATTGGATAGGTGCTGCATGCAATGCAAGTATATACATATCTTCTTTCACTGAGAGCTTGTTTCATAATGCATCTCATATATTTACTGTATCTGGTTATTCAGGACCTTCTTATTAGAGAAATTCATGCGAGTGTGCTAGTCACAGAGTTTGGTTCATATCTTGCAGTGCTGGATAGTGTTGTGGTTCCCTCCATGAAATCCATATACCATTTCAAAAGAGGGCATTGTCACCACCTCCCTCTGTGGAGTGACCCAGATATAGTTATGGATGATATGGGGCCAGTTCTCCAGGGGATCTGAAGTTCCAGCCAGTGATGAACAGATGATGGGTTACAGTGCAAAAGGAAATCCGATCTTAAAACCACACATTAGGTCAGCCCAAGCCATGTAAGGAGATTCCTCATCAGTTATCCAAGATCCCAGGATCTCTCTACAGAGAAGAATAGAGAGATGTATTCATTACCAGGAATGAAAGAGGAGAACTTCTGTCTATTCCAATTTATGAAGTCTGTTCTCTTTAGGAGGTTGTCAGAACAAATTACCTTCCTGCAGTCCTTATGTCTGGCTGACTCTCGGCCTTGGCTCTTGGATCCCTACCAGTTTCTGCCTACAACAGTTGGGTCACTGCAGTGGCCAAGAAAGTGGCCAAGAAAGCAATTTTCCAGAGATCAGCCACCTGAACTTGGTTGAGTTCTTATGTTGTTGGACAGTTCTTATACCTATTCTTAGTTATCATCAGAACCACTCTTTTTCTATGCCACTAAAAATTTTAAGAAGCTGTGAATCATGCAAGACTAACTCACACTGGTTGGTCCTGGTGTGGTGAGGATCTGTAGCATGGTCTCCTCCCATATAACCTACAGCAGCTATGCTCAAACTGTGGGTCCAGAACCCACCAGTGGGTTGTGACACATTTTTGGTTGTTCATGAAACTGACTGGGCAGATTAGACTATGGCTGCAATCCTTACCCCCTGTTAGGCTGGTATGTTCACATGACCCCAGCATTGCACACAAGAAGGACCTTTGCAACAGCTCCCACATCAATGGTGTCTGGCAGTACCACAGTGAGTCTGTGCTGAGCTCAGTCCAGATTCAAATCCAACTGTCCAACACTGATCCGTCTGTCATAATTTCTGTTTGTGGTTGTTTGCCCCCAGTCCCCACTTCTACACATTTATAAAATTCTGCAAATGTTAAACAGCAAATGTTATTCTCCTTACATCCATGCTGCAGTAAAATTCATATTTCAGCAAACAGGATGCTGAACAAAGTTAGTGCCAAAAGCTGATCAAATCAAATGTCTTTCCCTGACATGACTTTTAATAGGCTACAGTGTGACTGTGTGCGCCTTCAAATAACATATCTCTAACTGCTGTATATAGAATATTGTTTCATTTTGTGTTTTTCAAATCGAAATGGAGATGCTGATGTACATGAGTTAGCTTGTTCTGAGGCTTTGTCATCTTAGACAGCCGCAGCTTATTGCAAGCTCATTCCATGGAGATCTGTTTTGAATCAGCTCATACATTATTAATAGTACATTTGTAGGTCAGAGCGACACTAACCCCAACAGTCACACCCTAATATTCCCTCTTTAGCATCAGGAATAAGAAAAGAGATGGGAATAATCAATATTCAACATCCTAGACACATCTTATACAGATATGGTATACGCACCAGGGAGGAGGGATTGCAGGAGGAGGGGTAGTTGGGGTGAAGCCCAGTTCTTTACAAAATCTGTCAGACTGGCATTAATCTTGTATGATGAATAATGTGGCAGCTTATGCATTTTTTAGCATCTTTCAAAGGATGAGACTGTGGGATGTTATAGGCAAAAGAAAATTTGATCAAATAAGAGAATACCTCTGATCAAATGGACATGGTGCCACACAGCTGACGTTTAAATATCTCTTTTGACAGTATTGCCAGCATGAATATGCATTGCCTTTTGTCTCCGGAAAGAGAATCTGGTCACCTGCTTAACAAATCTGCAAACCCAATTATAAAGAAATTGCAAGCAGTAGCTTTTGAAGATGAGCAAGAGCAAATAAACAAATAAAATTGGCCTTGGTAAACTGTACAGAGATGATTAGGTGGGTTATCAGACTTGTACCTCAAATCCTGAAAGGTACTTCTTGCATTCTGTACATTGCTGAGTCTTCTTAATTCATTCTTAGATACCAAGAGAAGAATCAAACTACACAGGCTGCTAAAGTCATCATTTGTGTTTGGGTTTTTTTTTCTTTTCAAAACTACAATATCAGCTGCAAGGGCCTGATCAGACTAAAGGCTACAGTCCCCAAAGAGGGGTGTTTCACCCTTTGTGCTACAGTCTTGACAAAAATTGACCTTCCCCACACTGCTATTAACCTGAGAGATAATTTGCCACTGTAATATTTGGGCAGGGTTGTCCTGTGTGCAAAAACTGATCCAACTTATCCTGGGTTTTTTTTCTTAGCTGAGCAAAGGTTAATCTCAGGCTATTGTAGGGCCTCTCCTAGGCTCTAGTCTTCTAATACTGGGCTTTTCTGTTCCTCCATTCTGATGGTCCAATCCCTTTATCGAGGGTTCTGCCCTGGACTCTGTAGCTGGTATTGTATATTATTGGCTAACCCTACAATCCAGAGTAACTACGGGAGCATGTAAGAGACATTTACGTCGACGTTATTACAGCACCACCTGGTGAATACCTATGGGAAATTCATATTGCAATCCAGAGTAAATTGTTCTTACATTGGAACAAGGACTCCCTGTAGTTACTCTGGATTGCACCCTAAGCCTGATCTGTGAATTAGGACTTTTCTTGTTCTAAATTTGGCTCTCCTATACTAGGAGACATTCAACAAATCTGTTCCCTCTCAGCCTCAGCCACAACAGCATATACAGTACTAGTAAGTACATTCCTTAACCTTCTGCCTAATGATGGACCACATATACACAGTGATTGAAGTGTATATATCTTGAAAGCACCCCAGGATACCAGATGTAATGATGACCATGCTGTAAAGGATTCCACCTGGAAGGATTTCTATGAGTTGCCTATAGAACAATATAGACTAGCCTGCACCCCAGGCATACAAAGTCTACATATACCGGCTGCTGGACCTCACAAAGAATTTCCCCACAATTGTAACTGCCACACAATAAATAAGTGAATGAATGAATGAATGAATGAATCAATCAATCAATCAATCAAGTGATCAAAGCACAACAAAGAGGCTCTTAATGAGGCTGTTGAGTCTCAGTAGCCTGCTCAGCAAATGTCTGTTCTGTTTACACAACCAAGAAGCTTTTAATGCAAAGAAGAGGTTCTTACTTGTAGCATGATCCTAACCATATCTACTCAAAAGTAAGCCCCATTGTGTTCAATTGATCTTATTTCCAGGAAAATGTCGTTTAGCAATGCAGCCTTGGTCTCCAGTCTGTTTACACAACAAAGGCACTAGATCGGGCTGAATGCTTGCATATCAACCCTGTACTCACATAATAACAGGGATAGGAGAACATACCCGCCAAATCCAGAGTAACTACAGGAGCATGTAAGAGACATTATGTGCACGCGTAGTTACTGCACCACCCAGTGAAAACCTATGGGAAATTCATATTGGTATCCAGAGTAAATTGTTCTTACACCGGAGCAAGGACTCCCCGGAGTGGATTTTGCCCATATTCTTGTTAATTAGCGCACACCTGCACATCTTTACGTTTCTAGATTGTTGCAACTAGAGCATCAAGATGATGCATGTGATGTGAAGATGATGATGTGAAGATGAAGATGATGATGAGAGCATCAAGGTGATGCATGTGTTTTTTGCATGGCAAAATTAACTGTAGAAAGGATATTATTAAAAATAACGTCCAAATTAATGCTTGCTTATCAGAGTTCCTCTGACCCATTTTTCAAGGGTAGGCAGTCTTTTGTCATAACCACAGTTTACAACATTACTAGCTCACAATTCCAGTAAAGTTTGTATTTTTGATGCTTCTAATTTAGCATAGCTAACTTTAGGGAATAGTGAGCTAGATTCTGAGACTTCCCTCTCTCCCATATATTCCACCAAAAAATCCTTTAATGTTCTGTCTATCAAGAGTGCTTGCTAAGTATTGTATGAGCAAGAGTAACAAAACTC
The DNA here is from genome assembly GCA_030015325.1 of Cryptoblepharus egeriae. Lineage (NCBI taxonomy): Eukaryota > Metazoa > Chordata > Lepidosauria > Squamata > Scincidae > Cryptoblepharus > Cryptoblepharus egeriae. Next base: position 32,490,268 of record JAREYC010000004.1, read on the forward strand.
AGACCTTAATTCATTTAGGACTGATTTTTGAACATAAGATATTTTTTCCGTCTGTACTTGCCGTCAGATAGAAAGACCCTGCTCAGGATGTGACTTGATAAAGTCTAAGCCCATTTTTCATACAACTCTAGAAATATAAATCAGCAATGAAGTGTAAGAAGAAATCTATTGGGGCCAAACCAAGTTTAAGAAAAAAAACTCATATCCACAGTCAGCTTTGTCCTGAAGAATACTGTCACATGTACACTATGTTTGCATACCTGGAACAGGTGTTGCTGTACAGATGTTTTCGACTATTGACGCTGTTAACATTCCTCAGGAGCGTTTATATAACTAGGCACATTGGCAATGTACTAGCAGCAGGAATAGCTGTTGTAGTGGGCAAGAGAATCATTTTTATAAACCAAAACTGCTCTCACCATTCTGGAGATGAAAGAATAGCATTGCTACGCCATAAGGGTTTGGTTCTCAATCAGTGGCATAGCTAATGATCACGTAGCCTGGTTCAAAGCTCAAAATGTTGCCTTGGAAGTGATGTCACAATAACATGTGATGTCATCCCCAGGTATTTTTTAAAACAGAAAATTGAGAACAACCTACCTCCTCCTCCTTAGTAGTTCACCACCCATTTGCTCTGCTAGTGGCATAGCTTAAGCACCGCTTTGCTATCTGAAGATAAAGAAGATTTTGTCGTCGCCCCCCCCCCCCACCACAACAAAATCAAATTTAATTAACTAAAAGGTGAAAATTGTGTCGGAGCTCCTGTCCTTAGCCCAGCTCTGCGACGCCAGCTGGATCCAATCGTATCGGCTCTGCCTTTCCATTGGACTAATTCAGTGGTGTGGAGAGGGGGGATTTGCTGCTTGGGTAACAGCCTATCCTCCATAACAATCCAACCCAGGCTTTCGTGCTTCACATGCAGCGTATGCAGATACCATAATCTTTCAAGACTGATGGAGGCCTGCTTTATACAATATGTATATTTACAATACAATATATATAAATGAGAGCTGATTTGTATTAACACCTTATTAGTTTCATACAGTATCAGAATTGCATCTCTCAGAGCAATCAGTATCTGGGAAAGTTTTGAGTTAAGAAAATCCACTTTTTGTTCCATAGGCTTTTGTGTTTTCATTTTTTGATTAATTGGCTGTAACCTTTGATGGAATATAGATAGTCCAGTGCCAAGAGGGTCCCAACCCCTCTGTAAGAACCACTGCCTTTGTCCTATCACCTCATGTACAGTAACTGGCAGGTCAATCTTAAGGCAAGTTTTTGTCTTTTGTGCTGGCCTAGAATGTCGCAAACATATTGTAAAGCATGTTTGCAACAACTGTAGGGTAAGCAGTACTGGCAGGAGGGCTTGTGCCATACTGCTGGTCCTGTAACTGGAAGGGGGTATTTTGGAACAGGGGATGGAGGTGAAGCATCCTTCTATCCTTCTAGGATGCTTCACCTCCATCCTTCTCAGTTATCTGAGAGAAGGATCAATCTCTATCCTTCTCAGTTATTTAGCTGGTGCAGATCCAAGAAGCCCTTTAGATAGGTTACGCAGTGTAATGGTAAACCTCCCCATACTTTGCAGAAGATTTTCCAACTTCCTCCTATGACCACTGATACTGTTGAGGCCATCCAGCACTATTTAGGATTGGGCTGTGAGTTGCATATGTCTGCCTGAAACAACTGTGTATACTTGGAGAGCTGGCATGGTATAGTGGTTAGGAAGTTGGACTGAGAAGATCTCAAATGCCTCCTTGGCCATGAGGCTTCCTGGGTGACCTTGGGCCAGTCACTCACTCTCAGCCTCACCTACCTCACAGGGTTGTTGTGAGGACAGCAGGAAGTGTAAGCCATCTTGGGCATTTGCATCAGTATGGGAAAGGTGGGGTATAACTCCCTTAAATGAATAAATATTCTTCCCCTGTTTCCCATGCCTTTCTGGTTGTGTGTTAATATATTTGTATGCCCTTTTTGGCAAGAGCCTGTCTTTACAGTGCCATGATTTGTGATGGCACTTGTTTTATTGTTGTTTTTGTTAACTCATATTAACAAATCAATAACAACAAATTGTATTATTGTGATTAGATGTATGATACTCTCTTCTTAGACTACTGGTTATGCATATGGATCTCCAAAAGCATGTATTTCATCATCTGAGGAAGTTAATGGAAGTCTTTCAACTGACTACAGTTTTTGTTTGAGGTCACTATAAGTTTGTCACTGACTTAGTGAGACCTAGAGCAGCCCTTGTATTGGAAATTGCCACGAAACACCAGAACAAATTGTTTCATTTATAAAATGTCAGGAAGAAATTACTAACCTCTTACACTTATTAAAAATACTGATATATTTTCCAGTAAAAGGGGGTGGAGGACAATTAATTGCAGTTATCATTTTCAGTACAAATAAAATAAACACTGAAAATCACAAATTCTACTAACTCAACAACCGTTAGGAGAAATGTGTCATTTTTTCCAGTCCTTGTAGAAAAGACTGAAATGTGTTTGTTTCCATAGTTTTTAAGAGAATTAACATGGATCTAATTGTTAATATTTGATCCTTCTTTAATTATGTATGATCTCAAGGAATGAATCTGTCAAGTAAATAATGAAATGCGTACATGCAGCATATGTAATTAGGTTAGGTGCATAAATCCAAAGTGTTCACTTAATAGTTGTCAGTGCTAAATTTATTAATAATGAGAAATGCTAAGTGAAGAAATTCCCTAACCATCTTCTCATTAGTAAAGGCTATGGTAGTTGCAGAACAAGAAATGTCCTGCTCATTCTCTGTTTCTGCGTTTGAGTTGATGGGGATATGATTGTACAATTTCATTTCTCTTTTACAGACCCTGGACTGTATGCCTGTGGAAGTTTCTAGCTTAGAGAAACATGTCAGCCAGGGTCCCCCTTCTGAGAATGACAGTCTGTCCAGGACCCTCTTGAAGAGATGTCATGGCCAGAAGTGACATTAAACAGGTAAAGCCATCACTCTGATGCCAGAGCTCCTCCATGTCTACTCCGAAATAAATCCTATTGTATTAAATGAGACTTCTTCCTTTACAGCAGCCTGAGTGCCACATTCCAAGTTGGCAGCACCCAGCTTTTTGTGACCCCCCTGAAATGAAGTCATGATCACTCAAGGGGATCCAAATCCCCACTTTGAGAACCACTGGACTGGCGCAATGACAGCTGACAGTGGAACTGAATTGGCACAGATGAGAACTTTCTGCAGCTGTTCTGCAATTTAAGACTATAGAGTAGGCCAATGTGTCACCATGTTTGTGACTTATGTTCCAGTTCTATTTTATTTGCAGAAATGTGAAGCACAGGATGAAGTTGTGACTGATAAAGCCTGCCTATTTTCTCTTAATCAGGGGTCCTCAATACCCAGTCTGTGACCCACTGCCGATCCACCAATTCTTGGTGGCTGCGCTGCACCTGGACCAGAGGACAGAGCCCTGCTGTCCCCAGTTCATGCCCAAAACAGGGCATGTGTGGCCCAACGGACTGTGCATGCGGCGTTTGGACCAGACTGGCTAGTAGTGCATATGCATAGCTCGGCTGGTCCCTGGGAAAAAAATTTTCCTCAAAATGGTCCTCAAAATATTGAAGATCTCTGCTTTAAATAACTGTGTTTACATGTGTTTTTTTCTCTCAGGCATATGGGTATTCATTGTGAATACAGGTCATTCCTGGGCTGCTGCTTGGTCTCACCCCTTTCCTGTTGGACCCACTCTGGGTTCCACCTTATTGCTTTTGCAATCATCGGCAGTTTTTCTGGTTCTATAAAGCTACAATTCTGACCTAGCTCTTCAGGCTGAACAAGGTATTGCTCAGATAAAGACTGGTGTGCTTATCCGCACAAACCTGCCTAACTCCCCTGCTTCCCATTTCCACCTGGGTTTGCTTCCAGATAAGCCTGATAGATTTTTGCAAGATCCACATGGTATCCTGGAAACTAGAAGTGCAGGAAATTACTTGTTATTAAGTCCAGTTATTGTGATGAAAGGCCCACAAGCATTTCCAAAAATTAATACAGTTGTGTTAATACAGCAACCATTAATACAGCAGCCACACAGTGGGATTTCCATGTTTGCCCAAAAATAACTAAGCACATCAAATGGGAAACATGACACCTGAAAAGCACCCTTCAATGGAATCATGCTGTACATTAAAATCAGTGATCCGCCGCATGCCCATCCCATCCCATTGCAAGGTCATGATCGAATCTTTCTGCACGACATGAATACCAAATGGCCAATCCTTTCATTTATTTCCATTTTATCACACAGACAAAAACCTATGTGTCTGGTATCTTTTAAATATCCTTGCCTCCAATTAACTGAGAAGTCATAGCATGAAATTTCTACCTTCCAGTAAGAATATATGAATGCTTTTGACAAACTTAATCAGCATTGGCAAAGGGAGGGGGGGGGGAAAGGATTTTGAGATGCCCATTCCTTTGCCATCAGGTCTGCAGCAGTTCAAAGTGATAAATCCTATCAACAGAATGATATTCTGTTGACATTTCCTTAATATTAATCAGATCACCTTGTCAGGGCTGGAGGAAATTTGCTTAACATTCATTAGATTTTTTTAAAAAAAAATTAGATAGGCAACTCCTCCTGCTTCTTTCAGCTTTGATTGACAGGGAGGTGAGGCTGAAGTCACTCACCCTTGCCTCTCCTCCCATGCTTGTGTGTGTACATGCATGTACACACACACACTTTGAGCATCTGGAGAGTTGGGGCACTGGAATCCATTAAGCAAGGCAAGTGGGAGGAGTGGATTATACCTCAAAGAGAGATCTTATTAAATTGGACAAAAGCTCATCTGCCTCTGGGCTGTATCTCAGGGCCTCTTCTACTGCATGCAGACAGTAGGAGAGTGCGACGCAAAAGCCATTTGCATTACCCTGCAGTCATTTTTATATGTGGAGGTAATGAAGTTGTCAGCAGCGCCCTGAGTGTGGCGGTGCCTGATATTCAAATAGACCTGGCACTTCTTCCTCCCTCCCTTCTCATCTCCTTCTTCTCATCCCCACAGCTGATCAGAAATTTAAAAAAGCCTTGGTACTTGCATCACTGCTTCCTAAGCTTGTTCCGTCTCTTGCTTTCTATACTGGGGGGAAATACTAGTAACAGGCATGTATGTATTTGTGAATCTAGGGGTGGCCATGCTGGATGTCACTGTCTGACTGCTAATGACAGCAGAGAAATCAGTGGCTCCCACTGTGGAGGGTTCAGGAATTATGCGCTTGGAAAAGGTGGGGTTTTGCTTCCTGGTAGCCTATTCCCCTTGATTTGCATTAAGCTTTGTCTGCATTGTTACTTCGGTATCCCTCTGAGGAATAATTAAATTGATGGCATTTTTTGAAAAAAGAATAACGCAGGAGGAGATGCTCCAAGCTCTTAGGCTTTTTGGAATATGGTACTTACGTTCTGTATTTGGCAGCCACTATCTTGGGTGTCCCTGGCAGTTGAAATGAACCAACAAATAAGCAAAAAGCCTTACAGTTGCAACAAAAAACTCCGTCTTTGTAGTGAAGCTGCCGCTGATTTGCAAATCCTCCATGCTTGAAACAACCTAATGAATTGGGAACCCATCAGCCAACACAAATTCAAGAATAAGAATGAATGGTGCAAGAGAATAAATTATTTGAAAACTGCATTAATTCATCAGAGTTGGTGAATAGATGCATAGGAATTCAATGCACACTATTGTTTACCATGTATATAATGTCTACTGTATGTCGCTTTTAATTTGCAATATGCTTTATTTAGGTTAGTGATTTTCCACCATTGCCGTGGCACACTGGTGTGCCGTGGATGATCTGTAGGAGTACTGTGAGACTTCAGAGAGGGTCATGCATTTTAGCAGGGTGACCATGTGACTGGATTTTTCTGGATTTGTCCTCTTTTTTAGCCTTCTGTCCAGGTGTCCTCCAAAAGGGCTTCATTGTCCTCCATTTTGGTTTCATTTTGGAACTTTGCAATGGTGTGCAGTACCCCATCATGTCATATGTCACTGGATTTGTACTGAAGAGCAGAATCCAATGCAAAAATCAGTTTTGAAATATATCCTTCCTATCAAACGTGATGGCCAAAAAACTAAAAATCAAAAATATGCATTGAGCTCTATGGGAAAGTGAAAGTGCGCAGTCTCACGGCTTTACTCATGAGTAGACAAACATGCCATTGTCCACCGGAAAGGCCAGGCTGAGAGGAATCCAAGACTTGTCCACCTTTTTAAGTTCAGGCACTTGGTCACCCTGATTTTAGGACAATTGGGGGATCAGCAGTATGGTGTGCTTTGTCATGGTCAGGCAACTGATGGTGTGTCTTGCCAATTTTAGCAGTTTTCTTTGTGCCATGAAAAGGTTGAAATGACATAAAAAGGTTGAAAAAGGTTCAGATGAAAAAGGTTGAAAATCACTGCTTTAGGTTCAACAGGTCAGATGCATCCCAAATGCTGATATTTTTGGGATGAGGTTGGGTGATGTCACATGTCTGCCAACTCCTAAGGTACGGGTCTGGTGGGGTGTGGGGGGGGGGGAAGGGTGGGGAGAGCAACAGAGGCAGAGCTCACCCATAAATAAAGCGATGGAGTCCAGCAGTGTCTCTCAAATGGTCAGAGATTATCCTTTGCTCCAGGGTCATTTTGAGCTCTCAGGTATGGCCCAAGTCCTTAGTCAAGTCCCAAGTCTCAACCTCCTTAACTCAAGTTGCAAACAAGTAATAATGGGTGGCCTTCATAACTCATTCTGAGCCCTTTTTAAGAATCACTTTGACACAAAAAGCACAGACACAAGGGAGTCAAGGTAGGAGTCAGGCACAGCACTGCAGAAAAGGTTTTTGTGCATGTGTGTGTGTGTGTCAAATTTTTCATTTACACTGCCCTGATGTTCCCATCCTTTCTGTCATCAATGATGTGCTGGAGTCCTTCACTTCAACCAACATCAGGGCGACCATATAGTATGGAGGACAGAGTGCCTCTACCTTTAAGCATTGCATAAAGGAGGGAATTCAGGCAGGTGCTGCTTTTTAAACCCATCTATGTTAAGCTAGACCTGCCTAAATACCCTCCTCTATGCAATGCTTAAAGGTACAGATGCTCTGTTCTTCATTTTATATGGTCACTCTGACCACCATTCCCTCTGTGTCCTGCTGTCCACAACTTCCTCTGCTTCATCCCCCCAACCTTGTGCTTTCTGCCTCCTTCCCCTCCTTTTCCCACCTCCCCACCCTCCTCTCATGAAGTCTGTTGCATGTGCTACTTTGAATTTGACTTTCAGATCATCATATCATCTTTGGGGTGCCACAGAAATGGCGGAAAAAATTAGCAAGCACTGAGTCACACAGTGGATTGGTGTGGATGGCTGATGTGATTTGTGTTCAGAAACTCAAGTCTATGAGCCAAAACTAGTTTCTAAGAAAAACATCACTAGTCAATTCCAGTTCAAAGAGATGAGTAACTTGAGTCTGCACATGTCACCAAAAACATGTTTTCATAACCCAAATCTATGTCCAAACCTCAACCCATCTCTGGCAATTGAATAGATCTCCTGGGATTAGTTTATTGACTTACCCTGGGGAAAGCCTCCACCATGCCATAGGACTCCTCAGATCTATTTCTGCTGTTTACTTCTGATCATTAATATCGCCTTTTCTTTGGTTAGGGTTTATTGAAGGTATATCAAGATTGTGGCATTTCCTATTTTCCAGCTAATCAACTGAGCTGCATGTTTTGAGAAGCATCTGCATGTTGTTCTTTGTGTATACAATATGTAAGGCACAGAACATTTGAGACTATTAAAACAATTGATTTTGGTGGTATTTATCTGCCCCAATATTCTCATTCTCAATTCTAGCTCATTGATTTGTTCATTATTTGCGGTAAAGCATACTTTTGATGCACTTATGAAAATGATCAATGACTCTTAGCCCAGAAATCTCAGGAGAATAAAACTTGTAGAAGGCAGTATTTTAGAAGCAGTAGTTCAAGCATTTAAAATACATACAAAGGATTGAAAGAATTGATTTGGTTGATTGCTGAAGGTACTATGGCCCTACTAATACTCTGCTATTAAAGAGGTGGAGGGCAAAAATTTAAAGATAGACAGCTCCCCCATACAAAATAATAGCTACTGCCTAATCATAAACTTCCAGTGACATTTTAACCAAATTTTGGGCAGCATAATGCAAACTTGTGTTGGAAAAGGCAGGCCAGTGTTCCAGGAGGAGGTTTTCAGGTCTGGGAGTGGGAGGGTGGTGGTCTGGCAGAGGACGGGACTGCGGGCAGGCTGGACGAGAACAGGAGCATCCAAGCCTCATATACAGAGGCTGCTCCCCTTCACCAGAGTAGGCTCCCCTTCTCCATGGTAATGCAGCAGCAGCCGTAATACTTGCACTGGATACAGCACAGGCAAGCCAGCCTGCCTAGTCTAACTGCATGTTAGGATTGCATTACCCATGCACACGCGCACACACACTCACCCACACACATGCACGCATGCACAGACCAAAGCACCTTGCAGTGTCCCAGGATATGATTTTCTCTGATGGTCCCTCAGAACCTGCAGATAAAGCTGTTGAATACAAGCAGCAGGAGAGATGTTTAAGGAGACTAAAAAGAGGAAAGGTGGGAGTATAAACATTTAAATAAGCATTTATTGCTTCTCGTTGCTTTTATTTGCGTTCATTTTGAGAATTTTATTGTAATGTTTTAACTGTAATACAATCTTATATTGTTTTATGATGTTTTTAATTGCTGAATTTTATATGAAGGTTGATGTAAGCAGGCCTCTGTCAGTCTTGAGAGACTATGGTATTGTGCTCGGCGCTGCATATGCTGCATGCGAAGCACAAAAGCCTGGGTTAGATTGATATGGAGGATAGGCTGTTCCCCAAGCAGCAAATCCCCCCTCTCCACGCCACTGAATTAGTCCAATGGAAAGGCAGAGCCAATACGATTGGATTCAGCTGTGTCACAGAGCTGGGCAAAGGACAGGAGCTCACTCTGTCTTGTGGGGACCCGGGTCTCGAACAGGCACAGTGTCTTCACCGCTTGCGCCACCCACAGCCCAAACACCCACAGAAGTATTGCAGGCCTCCGTCAGTCTTGAAAGACTATGGTATCGTGCTCGGCGCTGCATGCAAAGCACGAAAGCCTGGGTTGGATTGTTATGGAGGAGAGGCTGTTACCCAAGCAGCAAATCCCCCCTCTCCACACCACTGAATTAGTCCAATGGAAAGGCAGAGCCAATACAATTGGATCCAGCTGGCGTCGCAGAGCTGGGCTAAGGACAGGAGCTCACCCTGTCTTGTGGGGCAGACCCGGGTCTTGAACCCTGGCCTGCTGGTTAACAGGCACAGCATCTTAACCGCTTGCGCCACCCACAGCCCATTCACAGAAGTAATGGTGTTTTAAATATTGATTTTTATGTTTGTTTACCATGCTGTGAGCGACCTTAGGTCTGTAAGAGGAATGTGGGATAGAAAGAAAGAAAGAAAGAAAGAAAGAAAGAAAGAAAGAAAGAAAGAAAGAAAGAAAGAAAGAAAGGCAATTCATTTTTATGGTGGCCCAAATAGTTGCCCCATCCCACTGTTTCTTGATCTTTCCTGTACACACTCTCACCATACATCTCATTTGAAAACCTGCCTATACTCCACATTTGTTGGCAATATAATAAGATCTACTCTGAACACTGATTCCTTTAATAAGGAAACATTTCACTACTTAATTGCTTTTCTGGGTGAGATTGTATGAAAGCAAAGGGCAGCTGCAAATAAAGTGATGTGAAGGAAATGCCAGTGTGTTTTAGCAAGGAGTGTCTTCAGTGGAACTAAAAAGATGAAAAGTGATTTCTAGGTTATATGAATTGACTCAAACTGATTTCTACCTGCATTTCCAAGCTTTCTATATACAAAAACATGAAGCTGTTGCCAAAAATGACACATCCAAGTTCTCTTTCTCCTTCTCCATGTAGTAAAATTTAATCCATTACCTTTAGAGTTGCCATAATTCTCTTCCACAAAACCGGGACTGTCAAACTTGCCTGTATGTGAATGACATCCCCGAAAACCAGGACAGTCTCAGTTTTCCAGGACATATGGCAATGCTGATTACCAGACATAATAAATCTCTTCTACATCTTCCACTTCTTCTGATGAGACACAAACATGCACAATGTTACATGATCAGGAGATGGGGTAAATGTTGTGTATTGCAGATCAGAACTCAGTACAGGATACCACTATTAGCAGCATCCCTCTGTCTTTTGTAATGCCTAGAACCATGCCCTTTCTACAGTTACCAGCAGTGCCCAAGTGTGTGCATGTCACATGTGTTTTTCACCATGCATGTGAGTTACCAGATGTGGGATGTACATGTTAAAGCTGCATGCATATGAGAAGCCCTGGCCATTGCAGGACTTCTGGGCTTGCCAAAGGTGACAAAGGTAACCACGTTGGCATCACTGCACCCAGCAGTGGTGCCATATTTAGCAGCCTCTTCCTGAAATACCCTTTGATCTAATCAGTGGTATCAGCTCTATCATTTTCATAACTCATGGCATTTGGACCCATAATTTTTTTTGTGCAAGCTGCTGCTTAATCTCAGAAGCTATTGCCTGAAAAGTCTTGCCTCCTGTCAATTCTCTCTCCTGTCACTCTCCTGAGTGTTTCTGAGTTGGTGCTGAAAATTGTTTTAGCATATTTACACTCAAACTACCTGACCCTTTCAAGCCATCTGCTTGGGGGAAATCACTCTGCAGGTAACAGCTGTGTGTGATGGGTTCATCTCAGCTTTATTGAGGTCAGAAGGAACAGGCTGCACCTCAGTCAGTGCTTGGGCATCTGCTTTGCATGAGTCAATTCCTGGCTCAGAGGCTGGCATCTCCAGACAGGGCAGAGAAAAAGATCCTATCTGAAACTCTGAAGATACTATTGCCAGTCTGTGTTGATAATCCGTAGAGTAGCTAAAAGGGGGAGGAAAACGGCAAACACGACAGGTGCCACAACATACTGTGGGAGCAACCACCTCACTCACCATCAGAGCTATTCAGGGCAGCAGCATTAACATGGAGGAGGCAGTGTTAGGTTTGGTGGGCACCTGCATATTGCTGTCACTGTCTTGAATAGTGAGTGAGAGGATCTGCTTATACAGTGCATTGTGGCACCTGCAGTACTTGCCCTTCCTCTAGCTATGCTACCATTGATGATACTGAACTGGATGAACCAGTTCATCCAATATAAGGCAGCCTCTAGTGATCATTGTGTATTTCAAATCATATATAGTTGTGAATTTTTTATATAATCATATTTTTATTATGGGTTTTAATAGTTTTTAATGGTTTGTTTTATTGTTAATTGTTCTTTTTTAAATGAATATTGTTTTTTAAATTGTTATGGATGCATTTTAATTATTGTTGTTGTTATGGTTTTGATTCTGTAGGCCGCCTTGAGTTCTTCAGGAAAGAGGCGGGATATAAATAAAGTTTATTATTACTGTGTACTATTTCACAGTCGCCAGGTGTTTGACTTGAATTGGCTCTATTGTGATTTGGTTCCTATCCAAGGAACTAGGAATCACATTATTATTATTATTATTATTATTATTATTATTATTATTATTATTATTATTATTATTATTACCCATAAATACACAGCGAACAATTTCGTGCTGGTTTCATTCACATCACCAGTCGGACCCTTCCCAAGAGTCTAGGACTGTGTGATGTAGCAGTGTATAATTTGTGCTGATCCCAGAAGAGTGGCTTTCTGCAGTTGGCAGAGTGATATTTTGTCAGTGCCAATAGTTTTCAGGTGCCTGCCAAGGTCTTTGGGCACTGCACCCAGTGTGCCAATTACCACTGGAACCACCTGCACTGGCTTACACCAGATACGCTGTAATTTGATTCTTAGGTCTTGGTAGCTGGAGATCTTTTCCAGTTGTTTCTCCTCAATTCTGCTGTCACCTGGTATGGCGATGTCAACAAGCCACACCTGACTGCTTTCTATGATGGTGATATCTGGAGTATTGTGTTCCAAGCCCCTGCCCGTATAATAATAATAATAATAATAATAATAATAATAATAATAATAATAATAATAATAATAATAATTTGTTGTTGTTGTTGTTGTTATTGTTGTTGTTGTTGTTATTATTATTATTATTATTATTATTATTATTATTATTATATACCTCTCTTTGAACCCTGATCTTGAGGGCCATAATCATTGCTGGCTCAAGCATGAAACCACCTGACGTAGTTTGCATCAGCAGCAGATGGCACCAGGGAATGAGGAGGCCATGGATTTTTGGTGCCCTTCACCTTGAATTTGCAAATGTGCTTACATTGCATTGTTGTCCCAAACCTGGACACATTGAAACTCCAGTTGTGTTAAAAGGGAGGTTGTGAATGAAGGAGTACAGCCCCTGTAAACCTAATGGGAATTCCTGTACGTTTGTGTCACACAGAAAGAACAATAAGAAGGTGGAAGATCTGCTTCTTGCCCAGGAAATGCATCGATGCAGGTTCTAGCCAGAGGGAGGAGGCAGCAAATTCAGGCTGAAGGGCACCCCAAATCCCTGACACCCTCATGTGCCATCTGCTGCTGATGCTAACCACATTAGGTGGTTTCATGGTTGAGCCAGCAATGATTATGGCCCTCAAGATTAGGGTCCACGCTTTGAAATACCCAACTGAAATCAATACGACCAGTAACATTTCTCCACCTGTCTCCTAATTTTTTTTTGTCGTTGCCAGGGGCAGGGTATGTTCACCTATCACTTGCTTCTCTTGGGGCTTCATTTGGAGGCAAGAATGGCTCTTCAGAGAGAATGGAAAGTATATTGGCAGTATAATTTTTGATTATTTGACCGTTCCAGCTAATTATCTTCCCACACAGTCTTTTGCATTTCTTCCCAAGCAATCAGACCTTTGTGGCCATGTATTACAGGCCAAATAAATTTTCCCCGAAAGCACATATTATTCCATTAATGGATTTCTTTATATTTCCTATGTATTTTGCAATGAAATAAGCATATAGCATTTTTAAAGATATGCCTGAGGATTTATGCACTCTTAATGGATAGAGATTATTCCTGCAGATAATATAAATAGCCTAAAGATTTAATGAAGCCATAAAGACATTAATTAGACTACTGTAATTAGAATTATAGGCTTAGACACTTTCAGAGTGATAAAGATCCAGATAATATTTTACTGTTTCGGTTTTTTGTGTCTTATTTTTGTAAACACCGTTATGTATAATTGATACATGAAAGGGGTAGGGGTTTTTCATTTTGTTATCTAATTCACTATAGTAATCAAGCTATGGTTATCATTGTGCTTCTGCTTTAATCCACATACAAGTGAAATCAAACATAGGGCAAAATCCAGAGTAACTATGGGGAGTCCTTGCTCTGGTGTAAGAACAACTTACTCTGGATTCCAATATGAATTTCCCATAGGTTTTCACTAGGTAGTGCAGTAACTACGGGTGCATGTGAAGTCTCTTACATGCTCCCGTAGTTACTCTGGATTTGGGGTATAGAAGAATGTCCACTACCATCCCAAAACTATAAGGCCAGTGGTTCCCAAACTGTGGGTCTTGAATCAACCACCAGGTTCCAACCCAATTTTTGGTGGGTTGTGAAACTGCCAAGGCAAATTATGCTATATGCATCAAGGGTGTGTGGTGGTGGGGGACACAGTTTTCCAATTACCATTGCAGCCACACCTCCTGGCATTCATAAATGAGGCAGAAGCCTAAGGATTTATGCACTCTTAATGGATAGAGATTATGCCTGCAGATAATATAAATAGCCAAAAGGTTTAATGAATGCAGAAGCATTTAGTGTGAGGGGAATACAACACCACCAGAAATGGTCCCACTCCATTGACTGTGGGCACAGTGAAGACTTGAGAAGGAAGTTACCCTCTCCCCCAAGCTGATAAGGGTTATGATATGGAAAAGCTGATAAGGAAAATATACTGAACTCCATAAAAACTTTGTATTATTTGTTCCAGAAACATGCTTGTAATCCAAAGCACTTTTATTCCAAAGTGAATTTCCCCATAAGGAATAATGGAAACTCAGATGATTCGTTTCACAAATATTCTATTTCTCCAAGTGGGGGGGTCAAAACCCCCTGGGGCGTGGGAGGTCATGCATAAGAAGAAGTTTGTGAAAATCTGGGTGCCACTATCTTGGAATCTAACACTGGAATCTAACATCTCAGGCTGCAATCCCTACTTTCCTGGAAGTAAGTCTCATTGAGCAACATGGAGAAGGTCGGGATGACAGTGATGTCACTTTCTGTATGATTTCACTTCTGGGGGGTCCTGGACAGATTGTCATTCTCAGAAGTGGGTCTCAGGCTGAAATGTTCCACTGCTCTAGAAGGCAGTCTCCCTCTCCACTATAATAAAAAAGATAAAAACAGTTGAGAAGCTGGTAAGATGAAATACTTTTTGGGTGCAATCCTAAAGACACTTTACTGAGAGTAAGAAACATTGAACACAATGGGGCTTACTTTTAAGTAGGCATGGGTAGGATTGTCCTCTTTGTCTTATAAAGCCCTGGTGGGACTTGGTGCTAAAATCTTTTAGTACTACTGCCCTACATACTTTTTCATTTCCCAACTTTTCATTGCTTTCTCTGAACTAAATTTGAATACTCAGCATAAATAATTAGGATGCTGTTCCCAAGGTGTGGTGGGGCAGGCAAGGTGAAGGGTGCGTTGCAATCACTCATGAAAAGCACCAACTTTCCCGGGGCTCCCTGCCCTTGCTCCAGTTTCCTTTGGTTTACATTTTGCTCATATGCAAACATTTAGTCAGTTTCCGACGCAAGAGCAACAGTGACAGAAAATTCAATGTGGATGGCTTGGAATCCAATCAGAAACCCCGCATAAAGATAAAAGGGCTTGCCAATGAGAAGTGAACTTGCTAAACTACTCCATTCAATGAATTTGGACAAAACTGAAAAATGTTGTTGATATCAGATCCTTAGGCTGATTACTGAAGTGTTCGATTTTTCAGCATGTCAATTCATCACTGTCTACCTGGTTATATTTAACACTTTCTCCTGTTTCCAGTGCGTCTGCTGAGATAGGCAATCTCTGTCACATGATATCTGCATCTCAGGAAGGTCAATAGACCACTGTGGGGTCCAGGCTTTTTGTTCCCAAGCTTCCTTTGATTCTGTCCATAATAGTGCTGACGGAATCCCTGTGTATTATGGCATCTAAAATATTAATATGATTGGTGTGCTTAATCGTTAAACGATTTTGCTCTCTCTTTTTTGGTGCGCTGGTGTTATTCAATCAGCCAATGTCAAAAAAAGGATTTAAAAATAAAATTTGTTATATGTGCCCAGGGTGACCATATATCCCCTTTTCTAGGGACATGTCCTGGATTTTAACCTTGTGTCCTGGAAAAAACTTTGATGTACTTTTTCTTGAAATGTGGCAGCACGTATCCTTCTTGTAATTAATAAGTTACATGTGATAAATTACATGTGATAATTTTAAATTTAATAATAAGTAATATACACTGCAATCCAGCAGTGGTGGGCTTCAGGGAGTTCTCAAGGGTTCTAGAGAACCCTTTGCTAATGAGTGCCTGGATTACTAATGGAACATAGAACCTGTTGTTAATTTAGGTTATTAGGACATAGAATCTGTTGTTAATTTAGGTTATTAGGACATAGAATCTGTTGTTAATTTAGGTTATTAGGACATAGAACTTGTTGTTAATTTATTTGAATCCCACAGCTGATCCTAAGCATGTCTATTCAGAAGTCCTATTGCAATCAAAAACACACTTTCCTAGGAGTAAGTCCTATTGTAGTCATTGGGGCCTACTCCTAGGAAAGTGTGTTTATGATTGCAGCCATAGTGTTTAAGCACATGAAAGCAATGTACTTGAGTGTTTTCTCTTGTCATGTCCTACATTTTCTTATGTGTCCTACATTTTTGGGATCCTTGTCTTCTTTTTTTGTTATGGCATATGGTCACCCTGTATGTGCCAAACAATGCTGAAAGCATCAGGCTGTTTCTTAGGGTGCTATCCTGATCCACCTTTAGGCTGGTGCAAGTCCCTTGAGATGTCACACATAGGCTGCAATCCTAAAAACAAGTTAAACTGGCATAAGTCCCAGCACAAGGTACTCCTGCACTTGGAGAGGCACATAGGAGAGGATCCTATGGGGGTTAGGCCAAATGGAAAGTGGGTAAGTTGTGCTGGCCTAAATTGGTTTGGATTGCACCCATAGTGCCTAAAGCACTTTCATGCCACCTCAGAAGTTGGGAAGCTGATCTGTACCACCAATTTACATCTGAGTAGCCCCATTGGAGCTGCTGCTGTGTTACCCAAGGTTAGGAGAATGAATTCCCCAACCCTGTGTTACATGTAACACAGGCCAGACTGTTCCAGTGCAGGTTAGCACTGGACTGTTATTGACTTAGCAAAATCTGTGGAAACTGTTGAGCGAAAACTACTGACTTTTTAAAATAATATTTTAAAAGAATCCCTGGAACTGCACATTGGCACATGGACTCCAAATGCCAAATGTATTGCAATTTCTAACTTGCAGTGAATATTTTGCATGTGTATTCCAGGAAGTTGATGTTTAACCAAGAATTCTAGCAAATAAGAAATAAGAAGTCAGTGTTACAGCAAGCTTTAAGCTAATTGGACCAGTTGCTCCCAGTTGAACCCCACACCAAAGGGGAATTCCATATTGGAATTTATTATCCCTGCTAAATGGGCAAGAGGCACTCTTTCAAGTGGGTGTTCCTCTTTTATTTAGCAGGGGGAGAGTAACTGGCCCTACACACCCCAGCAATGTCTCTTCTAGTGGCTTCTGCTGGTGCTCTTTTAGATTGTGAGCCCTTTTGGGACAGGGACCCATTACTAATAATTAGCTATTAATTTTTTTTCATTTTCTTTGTAAACCACTTTGTGAACTTCTTAGTTGAAAAGTGGTATCTAAATACTGTAGATAGTTAAATACTGTAATATTAGTTGAACAATCTAATAAATTACATATTGTGGAAACATATTTGAGATTCACGTGAAACAGCCATTTAGTGCCCAAGAATCGAGAATTCTCAAATTTACTCAAATATTTATTCAAATTTACTTAAAAATATTACTCAAATTTCAGCCAAGTTGATCCAAAGAGATCTAAATTCAACCTTTCTTGGAGTAAGCCCAGTTTAACACAATGGGACTTTCTTCTGAGTAATGCGTATAGGATTCCACTGTGTGTCGCTCAGCTTGTGCCAACAGTAAAAAGTCACTAAGGCCTATATCCTAAAGTCAAATTAAGCCCTTTGCTCTGGAGCAGTTAAGATGACTTTCCATAAGATAACACTAGAAGGTGATGTAACTGTGGACCTGTAACTGCTCTGGATTTTGCCCTAATTGGTTGAGAATGAGTCATCTGAGTCAGAATAACCAAGTTAGCAGCAAGAGAGAGACACATGTTGTTTTCCTTTACTTTTCTCAAGAGAAGGGGTGGTAGCAAGACCTCTAGGCAGAGCATATCACGACTAGGGGTCTTGATATCAAGGGGCTAGAGGTCCTTGGTGAGCAGCAAATTGATTTGTAGATGCTTGTTTTTGTAAGTATCATGCAGTTCGTTTTTTGATGTTGTTAAATAGTGCTTATTAGATAAACCCTCAAATCCAGACTAACTTCGGGAGCACGTAAGAAACTTTACTTGTATTTGCACCTGTAGTCACTGCACCACCTAGGGAAAACCTATGGGAAATTCATATTGGAATCCAGAGTAAGTTGTTCTTACACCGGAGCAAGGACTCCCCATGGTTACTCTGGATTTTGCCCTAAGATTTTCTAACTCAATCCGTATCCTTATTTTGTAGAACTTTATATGTTCCTTTCAGTGTACTGTAATGTGGAGGGTGGTGCTTCTTTCCACCTCATTTTTAGACTCGGTGATTAAACAGCACAGCACTGCTGTGTTGTACCAATTAAAATAACTACTGTCTATTTGGCAGTTCTTTAATGGGAAATGAAATTCACTTTAAAGTATATATCATGCTAATACATATATCATATGGTACACAATTGAGATCATTTTAAAGGACAGTACTTGTATTAGTTCATATTCCCTTGCTCCAGCCTGGTGATGAGCATCAATTTTGTTAATTAAGAATTTTAAGCTCTGCAAATTTATAGCACAATTATGTTTTACTTCATACATTGAAAGGAGGTCTTTACCCTTCCACTACTATTAACAAAATGTCCACTTGTATTATTTACAGACTGTTTCAAAGGCTGATGAATTTCTTCTGAAGAGTAACTGTTCCTCACTCACTACGTACATCAGCTGTTCGTCAGCAAAACACAACAGTGAGGAGTTTTGACTTAAATCTTTTTTTCTTTTCTTTTTTTTAAAGAAAAGCCAATTCATCAGGTAGGAAAAGAATGCTGCTCACCCTCTCAAGTCCTGCCAGAGACAAATGGCTGTAAAAATTTAAAATCAATCATTAACAGATTAGCTGTTGGTCCAAAGCAAATAGCAATCAGCTTATTAGGCATCAGGCCGCATGAGATAAAGGGGAAGAGTTATTGAAAATGAGGATGTTCGCTGCAACTGTGCTGATGGAGCAGAACAAGGAATGCAGTTTCTTTGTTGCCCTAATTATAAATGGAAAATAATCTAGAAAGCTGGTCAAATCAAGTTCTTTGGTTGAATAGGCTGCAGCATGGAGTTCACGTTATATGTGCATCACTGCTGGATTTATTGTGATGAGCATTCACGTGCGCTTCAGTTTTCTCCTCCTCATCATCTGAGATGCCCAATTTGGCTTCCATCATGCACACAACTCCCCACAGAGATGACAGTTCTTGTAGGCAGGGGATGGCTTTTGATGTGCCAATATGAACAGATGTCCAGAACCAATGCAAATGCCACTGAAATCCACTATCATTATAGATTTTGGAAGTCTACAGTTTTGTATTATGGAAAGCCTACAATTTCTGCATGAGGCTTTCCATAATACAAAATTGTAGGCTTCCAAAAATGTATAATAGTCTATATTTGCTCAAACCTGCATTTCAGTCTCAGAGACATGCAGATTTGTAGTTGACCTGTATTACCATGGCTGGTTCAGTTGTGGCATTGTGCATTAGTACTCAGTCAAGAGAAGATTTTGAACTGGGGTTGCTCAGGAGCCATTGCTGATGAACAATGAATTATTATGGTTCAACCCATACTACCATCAAGAAAATTCTTGGTGCTAATGGGTGCCTAAAAGCCTGGCCTGGGAGCCAGATGCAGCCAGCAGTTAGCTTCATAAGAACATAAGAGCCTCCATTGGATCAGGCCAGAGGCCCATTTAGTCCAGCCTCCTGTATTACACAGCAGACTACCAGATGCCTCAGAGAACACATATAACACCTCCATCCAGATGTCCTTTGCCAGGGTGACCATATAGAATGGAGGACAGAGTGCCTCTACCTTTAAGCATTGCATAGAAGATGGAATTGAGGCAGGTGTCGCTCATCATAGAAGGTTTAAAAATTGCCTCAATTCCCTCTTCCATGCAATGCTTAAAGGTAGAGGCACTCTGTCCTCCATTCTATATGGTCACCTTGCCACCTGCATCTGGCATTTTGAGGTTGTCCACATCTATCTGTGCACACACGCACATACACCTCCCCTCATGGCTTGAAACCTGTGATGGTCCTTTTATCAGATAGCAAACGTGAGACTAGGGCTGCAATCCTAAAGACACTTTCCTGGGAGTAAGACCCATTGAAAACAATTGGGCTTACTTTTGAGTAGACATGGTTAGGATTGTGCTCTTAGTCAAAAATACTCAGCTGATGCAGAAATACAAAGAGAGGTCAGACTGGGATGTATTCTGTCTCCACTATTGTTCAAAAGAGAGCACAAGCCTAACCAGGTCTACTCAAAAGTAAGCTCCATTGTGTTCAATGGGTCCTACTCCCAGGAAAGTGTCTTTAGGATTGCAGCCATATACTCTGAGTCAATCTTCAATGAAACACTACAAAACATTGATGCTGGCATCAAAGTAAATGGTGTTTGGATTAACAATTTAAGATATGCTGATGACACAGTTCTGCTTGCCAGTAAGTAGGAAGACCTTCAGCTCCTCATCAACAATCACAGAGATTTCTGGAAAATATGGCTCGAAGCTTAACTCCTCAAAAACCAAAATCAAGGTTGTCAGTAAACAACCCATTAATTCACCACTGATAAATTTGTAAGGAATACCATTGGAAAAAGTGAAAAGGATCATATACAGTGGTGGGGTTCAAATAAATTAACAACAGGTTCTATGTCTTAATAACCTAAATTAACAAAAGGTTCTATGTCCCATTAGTAACCGTTCTCAGAACCAGGTGCTCATTAGCAAAGAGTTTTATAGAACTTGTGAGAACTCCCTGAAGCCCACCACTGACATATACCTCGGTTTTAATTTACATGAAAGCTGGGACATGACCACTGAAGTAAAGACGAAGACAGAGAAAGCAGGAACAGCAGTTTTCAAAATGAAAAAGGTTTTCTGCAGTCACAACATAAACCTAAGACTGAAAAGACTGGAAGTTGGACGGAGACCTGGAAGATCTGGATTCAAATCCTTGCGTGGGCATGAAGCTTTCTGGGTGACCTTTTGCCAGTCAGTCACTCTCAGCTTCACCTATCTCGCAGGGTTGTTGTGAGGAGAGCAAGAACTAACATTTTGTAAGCCACCTTTCATATTTGTGTTGGCATGGGAAAGTTGGGATATAAATCCTTAAAATAAAATAAATTAATACTTGTAGATCCATAGAGAATGTCAACACCAGGGCTTGATAGTATGCTCCTGCTGTCTTGAATTATATATTTTGCTGTAATAGAGAAGGATTGTGTGAGTGGGGCTATAGACACTCCCTGAGTGTTATCATGCCCTTTTTGAAGAATTAAGATCCTAGAACAGAAATGTATGTCATATCAGATATGGTGATGACAGCTGGCTTAGACTGCTTCGATAAGACAATTACAGCACAATCCAGAGTAACTACGGGAGCTCTTAAGAGACATCTATGTTGACATAGTTATTGTGCCACCAAGTGGAAACCTATGGGAAATTCATACAGCAATCTAGAGTAAATTTTTCTTAGGTCGATGTAAGAGCTCACGCAGTTACTCTAGATTGTGCAGTGAGTCTATCAATGCCTATTAGTCAATAAACCTCCATATTCTATGGATCCTCCATATTCATCACTGAATACCAGTTGCTGGGGTTGTTGGAGGAAAGGAGAGGACTGTTGTTTTCACATCTTGCTTGTAGGATTTCTAGAGCCAATGGTATGGTAATGCCACCGTGATGCCCAGGTACATGTCTGGAAATGCTACCCTGTTCTAAGATGGCCTTAGATGGCCTTTAAAAGTTTTCTCCAGTTTCCAGCCATAACTGTAGCCTCTCCAGTTTTCAAAAGCCTCCAGTGGGAAGGAATGGGTGTGAGTGGCCCTCAAGGCAGCATGGTTTGGAGGGCAGAAGTACCCCTCAATTGTGCTGTCCATGGTCACTTGTACCCATGGAACCCTCACAGTGAAGATTGCTGAACTAGGTGGACTTTTGTTCAGATTCAGCGGGGTTATGTTCATGCAGCTTACATAGTAGGATGTGATAAGTTCTCTCTCCAAATGGATCACTTCTGTATCCATTTTCTTGTGCTGTTCTTTCTGCCATTTCCAGTAAATATCCCTTTCCCTTAGTGATCTCTCCTCTGTGGTTATTTGCTCATTACGCTTCTCCATCACTCTTTCTCCAAGATCTCAAGCAGGTTTCAGATGGTTCGCAGGCCGATCCCCACGAGGCCAGAACTGCTTAGCATCAGCAAAATGGAGTCCTGTGACTTCATATGAGCTCTGATCCCCCACCCTTTAGGGCTAACTTTTTTCTCTTTTCATTTTCCCTCCGGTTCTTTTAGTTTGTTTGTTTTCCAGTCCTCCTTTCTTCCAGTCCCTTCTGTTCACATCTTTTCTGCCTCCCTCCTATTGTTTGCCTTGCTTATTACGGTTGAATGTTTTCATTTATGTAAATGACCTCTTTCTTATGTTGCAGCTGTTAGATAAACAATCCCTGTTCTGCTGAGCTGGTCCTTCTGGGGCAAAGTGGGTGATTGACACGAGGTGTGCTTCTGGCACAGTAATCCAGAAATGGGGCTTTGGTTCACAAACTGCTGGAACAGCAAGTACTGCACTGGGGGGGGGGGGGGGGGAACCACTGCAGTAATTACACAAACATTTCTTAGAGAATTGAGGCAAGGATTAAATGTTTCCAATATGACTTGGAAAGGAAAAAAAGAGCAACAGTCTGACTATGGCTAATGGTGTCATTAGAAAATACCTTGCAACTGGGGCACGCAGGAGATGCAGGGCATGATTTCATTCAACCAGGAAACGCAGGAGAAAAAATGTAGGGAATACTGGACAAAGTGGATGGGACTGTATGAATTGGGCACAGATATAAGGCTCTTCCTTGTTCTGAGTCCACCAGAATCCAAAGATTTTAGTAAAATGTTTCTTATGGTTTTCCAATGCATTGAAATTCATCGTACATAGAAGCAACGTGCACCCTCTTTTCCTTGAGATCCTTTACTTGGCTGATTCTTTCTAACTTTTTGCAACATAGCCCAATTCTGAATGTGATTAGGCTGATGGAAGAATCCTGATACCTTTTTCCTGCACATGTCACTGGGGAAATTGTTAGCCTATAATGTCATGGTTTGTGAAAAACTGCATAATTGTGATGATGATGATGTACTATTTCACAGTCACCAGGTGTTTGACTGGAATTGGCTCTATTGTGATTCGGTTCCTATCCAGGGAATTGAGGAGAAACAACTGGAAAAGATCTCCCGCTACCAAGGTCTAAGAATTGAATTACAGCATATCTGGTGTAAGCCAGTGCAGGTGGTTCCAGTGGTAATTGGCACACTGTGTGCAGTGCCAAAGGACCTTGGCAGGCACCTGAAAACTATTGGCATTGACAAAATATCACTTTGCCAACTGCAGAAAGCCACTCTTCTGGGATCAGCATGAATTATACGCCGCTACATCATACAGTCCTAGACTCTTGGGAAGGGTCCGACTGGTGATGTGAATGAAACCAGCACAAAATTGTTCGTTGTGTATTTATGGATAATAATAATAATAATAATAATAATAATAATAATAATAATAATAATAGACCACAAGGCTGAAAAAGTGGTTGCAAATGAATGTGTTAAACTTCTGTGGGACTTCAGGATACAGACGGACAAGGTCTTGGAGCACAATACTCCAGATATCACCATCATAGAGAGCAGTAAGGTGTGGCTTGTTGACATCGCCATACCAGGTGACAGCAGAATTGAGGAGAAACAACTGGAAAAGATCTCCTGCTACCAAGGTCTAAGAATCGAATTACAGCGTATCTGGTGTAAGCCAGCACAGGTGGTTCCAGTGATAATTGGCACACTGGGTACAGTGCCAAAGGACCTTGGCAGGCACCTGAAAACTATTGGCATTGACAAAATACCACTCTGCCAATTGCAGAAAGCCACTACATCACAGTCCTAGACTCTTGGGAAGGGTCTGACTGGTGATGTGAATGAAACCAGCATGAAATTGTTCGCTGTGTATTTATGGTCGCTACTACTACTACTACTACTACTACTACTACTACTACTACTACTACTACTACTAATAATAATAATAATCAAACAACTTTATTCATAAAAACCCACCTTATTCATTAAAGACTGCTATGACTTTTCCTCCTTTGCTACTTGGTTGTATGTTCAGCCAGCAGCACCAACATATGAATATATGATGTTGTGATATATGATGTTGACATCTGTTGTGTCAGCCCATTGATGTATCTAAGTACTGTCCACCCTGGCAGTATTCCAGGTTTTCAGAGAAGGGCCTTTCCAGCCCTACCTACCTGGAGATGCCAGAAATTTAATTTGAAATGTTTTGTGAATAAAGTATGTGCTGTACCACTGAGCATTGATCCCTTCCTTAATCCTGGCAGATTTCATCACAGTGACAATGGAGGACTTTTTCCTTGGATTGAAGTCAGAATATACAGATCAGAATATACACTTCACTAATTTTCAATAATTTTCTGGAGGTCTATGTTTTTCAGAATTGCACCCAAACCATTCTGTAACTTGCTGGAAGTAATTAAAAGGAACTGGACTTTTGTGATAGTGCCTTAGAGTGTTAAACCAGTGGTACCTAAACTCATACTGGTCACTGCACCTTTCTTGCAGGGTGTCCTGTCATCACGGTGTCATGCCAGGGGAGAATTGCATGCCCACCACCACTACTCTGAGATTGTGCATGATCATGCATAAATCATGTAAGATCTCACAAGAATTGTGCAATTGTGCCTAACCTGTCCAACTTTGTAAAATACAGATTTTTTTTTATACACAGATTTGACTCAACATGAATGGCAACTGCAAATCACAGTTATAAAAGCTGGTTTTCTACTGTTGTAGAGAGGCAATCAGGTAAGTAGTCATTCCATTCTTCAGTTCCAGAATCAAACCCCTGTAGATTTTATGGCACTACCTTATTCCATTAGGTGCAATGGCAGAGCAAGAAACCTGGAAGTGAATATTCACGTAAATCTATTTTTCCATTGTTTTTTAGCCATAGATTTTTTTAATCCACAGGAGGTTCCAGAACAGAACCCTAGTGGATAACAAGGAACACCTGTATCTCTCTCAGTCTCAGACTGGCCTCAGATGGTGACACCCAAGAGAACCAGAAAACAAGCCTGCAGGGACATCCTTTGATGCCCTTAGCAGTTCCCTAATGCTTCTAGAACTGACCATAGTTACTGTTTAATGGATGACTGGCTTGAGTATATTAGTAGGTCCATTGCAGGTTCCAGAAACTTGTGATTAACCAGGTCAGCAGTTACACACTTATTCTGCAATCCAGAGTAACTATGGGAGCATGTAAGAGACATTTATGTCAATGTAGTTATGGCACCACCTAGTGAAAACCTGTGGGAAATTTGGACTGCAATCCAGAGTAAATTGTTCTTAAGTCAGAGTAAGGACTCCCCATAGTTACTCTGGATTACCCTTAGTAAGTGTTCTGTTTTCACTGCTTGCCTGGCACTATGAAAACAGGAGGGTTGTCAAACACATGGAAAACCACATTATATGTTGGGTGGATTGCACTCAGCTTGGCAGATCACTTGTTATGCAAGAAAGGATATCTTTATTAGATTTGTGGGGTGAAGAACCCTACTCTATTAACCAAGATACTTTGCTCCATCTCAAGAAATATAGCAGTACTGGTTTTCTTTTAAACTTGAAGTGAAACTAGAGATCTTGTCCCCCACCAAGATCGCCAAATATAAATGAATGTATATTTTCATTTATCAAAGCTACCACATCAGTCTCAGGAGCCATCTATGCCAATGTGCTGATTGCACCTATGGTCAATACTCGAGGCTTCAGAATAAGTTACAACCCACATTGGTAATGAATAATTATGAAATAACTTATTCAGAGAAAGAGTTTTATTCTTACCCCGGGCAATGAGTGGTTAGTTTATTTCCAGAGAGTGAATTTAATCAAGAGTGGGTAATAAGAATATATCTACCATAATGAACTTCAAAGCACTGTAAGTAGACACTGTCAGGCTGGATTCTTGAAATATGCTGTTTATAATTGGAAACCTTTATATCCTTGGCCCACCTGTCATTTTTATAATCATTTTTTCCAGGGATATCAATTAAAATAATATCTGCCAGAGTTACATGGCAACTATGGTTGAGAATCAAAAGAAATCCCACCTTTTTAATTAAAAAAGACAGTGTTTGGAAATGGTTGAGTGTCTAGCACATTTTACTCCTAGTTCAAAATACTGGTCAAATAGGTCTATTTGCATCATTGCATACGAACTGTGTGCCTCTCACTTCTAAGTTAATGGCATTTAATCCCTATCATATATGGATATGGAATGGAACTGCATTTAGACAGACAAATTTCTCCACATTGCTACCCACTGCTGTGGTCTTCAGTCCTCATGGCTCACTTTCCCTGTTTCTTAGAATCCCTATTGCTAGTAAAATGTCACACGACCAGTTTTTTAACAGTGACCATGCATACGAAATATGCTTAACATGGTAAAATGTGTATATGGCAAAGACAGACTAACCTAGGCAATAGATCCTGGAAAGGGCGATAATATATCCTAGGGATGGGAGCAGTGAGACTGATCCACAGTCCTGAATTTATTTGTAAAGTGGATCTGAATCCCGACCTGGCCATGGCTCTAAGTGGCTATGATCAGAGCCACATTCACAACCATCAGATAAAATAATATTTGTATGCAAAAATATGAATGTGCCTGCCCATAGGTGGCATTTAGTGCTTGCCTGTTGTCCCAGCATTTAGATATTAGTATGTTAAATGACACACTATCAATAACTATGACTGAGAAATTTGTTATATAGTGACAAGGGATTATATCCTGAAGTCCAAGCCAAGTATTTCCCACTAGAATGACTCTAGAATGATTAGAGCCAATAGGGTTGTGGGGGGCGGGGGAGCTAAGGGGCTCCTGGCCCCAAGTGTAAGGAAGTAAGTTGACAAGGGGGTGACATAGCAGCTGCAGTGTGTGCAGCTTGGGGGAGTGAAATGGAAGCTGCATCTGGGAGGGAGGAAGGAGGGAGGAACAATCCTGTCTTGGTGGCAGCTATGGCACTGGGACTTCCCTCTATCCCAGAGGTATTTAAACTGGGGATCAGGAGGCCCTTGTGAAGTCGTGGTGACCTCTAGTCAGGGGGGTTGTGGAAGTGTGGGATCCACCATCTTGGAATTTGGCACAGGGCTTTTCTGGGTGTAAGTCTCATTGAAGACAATAGGACTTACTTCTGAGTAGACATGGGGTAAGTTTAACAGGGAGTCCCAGACAGATTTTAAAATTGTTTCATTCAAAACCCATATATACAATATGGGCAAAATCCAGAGTAACTATGGGGAGTCCTTGCTCCAGTGTAAGAACAACTTTCTCTGGATTCCAACATGAATTTCCCATAGGTTTTCACTAGGTGGTGCAGTAACAACGGGTGCACGTAAAGTCTCTTACGTGCTCACCTACTTATCCTGGATTTGGGGGCATGTGCCCCAGTGCAACCATAGGCTATCCCCACCTCTTCCTGGGCTGTGCCAGTGACCGAATCATGAAACATGGGATCAGTGCATGGTGATCATAACAAAAAAAAGAGGACCAGGCCATCCCAAAATGTAGGACGCCCAAGAAAAATGTAGGGTATGACAGAATAAAAGCTAAGAACACTCATATATATTGCTTTCATATACTAATTTAAACACAATATTACTTATTATTAAATTTGAATGTGTTATAATTTATTACATATAATTTATTAATTACAAGAAGGCTATAGGCTGTCTGCTTATAAGGAAATGGAAGACATTCAAGATTTTCCCCCGGACACAAGGCCAAAATCCAGGACATGTCCTGGAAAAGAAGGACATGTGGTCACCCTGGATCTGTGGTGAAGTGCTTTAACCAACTGTCTTGTTTCCAGGTTGACCAGGTACCAAGGAGAGGACGAACTGTGTAGATGTAGATAATTTAGTTGACAGAAGGTACAAATAAAATATGGTTTCAAGGCAGCAACATAAGACTGACCCGACAATCCAGAGTAACTACGGGAAGACGTAAGAGGCACTTACTCTGGATTGCTCTATGCATTTCCCATAGGTTTCCAATAGGCGGCACCGTAACTATGGGCAAAATCCAGAGTAACTGCGGGGAGTCCTTGCTCCAATGTAAGAACAATTTACTCTGGATTCCAATATGAATTTCCCATAGGTTTCCACTAGGAGGTGCAGTAACTATGGGTGCAAGTAATGTCTCTGGATTTGGGGGTAGTCCATGTAAAAGGTCCCGTAATTACTCTGGTTTGTAGCCTTAGCCTGCAATCTTAACTTCCAGTTAGGCCAGCCTAAACTATTATATGGTACTGCAAAACATGATGTGGTCTTACTTCATGCTTTGTCCAGAAAAGGTCAGTTTGACATATGGTTTCTTACAACTGCCATTCACTATTCTTCACTAAGGGCATTTTAAGTAATTTAAACAACCTTGACCCTTCCTTGGCTGTTCCATGTACTCTATTCTCAATAGTACAACCTTGCGAACACAGCATCTGCCCAGTTCATATGCAATGGATTGGGATACCCTTCTTCTGAGAAGGAATTGCATACATGTGCAAAACGCAGAACATCAATGTGCTATAAGACAAATCTGCAATCCTAACCTCCAGTTATGCCCGCCTAAACCTTAACATATGTCCTGTGCTGACCTGGGGGTGTCACAAAAGTGTTGTAAGACACTTCTGTGCCACTCCTGGCAGAGGGTTAGGCTAGTGTCAAGCATGTGCTTACCTCTCTACATCACCACAAAAATGGAAAAACTGATGCAGACAGATCAGGATTGCACCCATGGTTGCACCCACATTCTCTCTCTGTGGTTGAACTGGTTTGAAGATCACCCCTTCTCTGTGTTAGAAGGTGTCTATGAACTGTTTTGAATACATTCATTGATTCATAAGTTCTGTCTCTAATATATTATTATATGTAACTTAATGTAGATTTATTCAAATTTCAAATGTAAAGCATGTTCCTAGTCCCTGACATAGGGCGAAATCCAGAGTAACTATGGGGAGTCCTTGCTCCAGAGTAAGAACAATTTACTCTGGATTGCAGTATGAATTTCCCATAGGTTTTCACTAGGTGGTGCAGTAACTACGGATGCACGTAATGTCTCTTACATGCTCCCGTAGTCACTCTGGATTGTGCCCATTGTGTCAGAGAGATGAAGTGGTCCTCCCGAAATGTTTGGACACCCCTGACCTAGAAGGATGGTTCTCTTTTGCTTTCAGTAGCCCTTAGAGACCCCAACACCAAAGAAACATATGAGAGGGAACGTCTGGGATTTCTCTTGAGGCAAAAGGGGTTTTCGCTTCCTGCTATGTGACGTTCAGCCATCCAGCCAGAGATCCTGGGGCATGACATGGGTCTGAGGTTTTCGCGTCAAGGATAAGTTCTGAGTTTGTTTTCACCACAGGTTTAAAATTGAAATTGCTTTTGGAAACAATTAAGCCCAAACCTGGGGCTACTGATGATAACGCAGACCTGCATAAATAGCATTGGCTGTTTCATTTTCATTCAGTTATCAGATATATTTACTTCGCAGATATTTCCTTAACCGGAATTGACTGTACTATAATTGCCTATTTCTTTGGTCCATTGGCTGTTAACCTTGAAGTGACTGGGGTAAAACTGGCGAGGCCTCCCCTGTCAGCCCTGACCTCTCACTGCGCCGGAGAGGGTGCTGCCATGACAACCACGACAGATGTCAGCTCCGCAATGCGCACCCTACAAAGCCTCCCGGATTGCGAAAATCGATCTTGTAATGGTACTCGCGAGCACATTCACTGAACTGCCAAGTGTTCTAGGCTTAATCATTTATTTCATCTAGCAGAGAGAAGAAAACATAAAAGAAATGAAATGAATTTGACCTCTGTCTTTGGAGTGACTTTAGTGCTATGCCGAATTCCAGCAAGTGCCGCTTATGAATTTAAAAAAAAAATTACATTAGGAATAACATTTTGAAGTGGAATGACTCTCGTAATGCCAACCCTCCAGAAACATGTTATTTCAAATGTCAGATACATAATAGTCATTTGCTGTTTTCTGTATGTGCCCAGAGGTGATCTCCAGCTAGGGTACATTGTAGGTAAATTATTATAAAGAACCTGCTTATGAAGTGCACACACCTCAATTGCCTGTGGTTTTTTTTATTCCTTCTCCTTCTTAATACGCCACTGGTACAGAGACTTCCTGCGTGATTGTATTATTATAATGCAACTGTACTGAGAAAACAATAAACAATGTTTCATATTGACAGCAACCGCATTTCTCGTAACTCTCTCGAACATAAAACATTTTCCTCGGGTTCCCAAGTGGAGTTGTGCTTGATAACAGTTAATTCCCCTGTGGAATGGAATAGGTTCCACACAGTGTAAGAATCAATGTCAATCACTCTTCTTTTGGAATTCATTAAAACTTTGCTTGTTGTATACATCGATGGCTTGATAGCCAAAGAGCACAATCCTAACCATGTCTACTCAAAAGTCAGCCCCGTTGTATTCAATGCATCTTACTCCCAGGAAAATGTCTTTAGGATTGCAACCTAAATCTTTATCTTAAGAGTAGCACTAGTCAAAAAATATTAGTGTTATTGTGGTGGGTGGGGGACAATTGTGTGTGTTCAGTAAAAATGGTGGGGGGATTGGAATTGTTTAGCATGCTATGATAGGTTCGTTTGAAGGTTTGTTCATTCGTTCATAGGTTTGTTTGTAGGTTTGTTTGTAGGTTCATTCATAGGTTCATTCATAGGTTCTTTCTTTCTTTCTTTCTTTCTTTCTTTCTTTCTCTCTCTTTTCTTTTTCTTTTTCTTTTTCTTTTTCTTTCTTTCTTAATTGGCCTCCTGCTAGATTTCCTAGACAGCAAAGTCTTCAACCTAAAGAGAGTAAACATCTCTCTGAGATAACTGTGCCCTTAAAAAAATAGATATGGCTGAGACTGGCTTGAGTGAAAGCAACCTCTTAAGATTTTCAATGTGATATGCCTGTCTGTGTGCTGTGGGATATTTTATTGCATTTTTGCCCTCAAGTGAAGCTGACGGGAGCCAGGCTTGTAATTTAAATCAATAAGAACCCTTTACCATGGCCATAAAATACTTGGCTAAACCTTTGAAGTGGCCACAGTTGAATGCACAGTGAGCACAGTATAAATGTTCCTTAAGATGTATTGTGTAAGGCCACTACTAAAACAGCATTCAAAGGAACCATTGCCGAAGCACTGCTGGTGAATGATGGCAGAACATCCAAATCTCTTTTGATCATTTACATTCAGTCTTCACACTGCTATGTGAAGTTGCATCTTAATTGGTATATCACCCTGCCGCAGATGTCAGGCTTCCGTGTCAGGCATCCTTGCTATCTGCTTGACAGGTTTCTTGAGATCCGGACCAGGTTCTAAACCAATAATCCACATCTGATATGAAATTATGTCAAGGCTGCCTATATATTTCAGTGATGGCTGGGCTGGGGAAATATAAGGTGAATGTGTGTAGTTAATTTTTCACCATAGGAGGAGCGGATGCCGTGGTGTTATGTTTCATAGATAATTTTGTACTATGAGAAAAAGCTGTGCGGGAAAAGGAGAACTTGGATAAATTAGAACAATTTTTAGCACTACAGTGTGTGGTGATTTTGCCGGAATGTGTCATTCAGGTTCACATTCTCAGATGATACAAATTCATCTAGGGCTCAATCCAAAGTAATTTGCTCTGGTGTAAGAACAATTTGCTCTGGATTGCAAATATGAATTTCTCATAGGTTTTCACTAGGTTGTGCAGTAACTAGTAATGTCTCTTACGTGCTCCCATAGTTACTCTGGATTGTAGGGTTCGTCTCATTAACGCTAATAGAATCTCAGTGACATGCACTCGATATATATAAAATTCTGTGTTTATATAGTGTCATCAGTGGACACTATATGCTTTACACAAAAAGAACAGGTCCATCCCCGCAGAGACTTGCAACCTAGATATTGACACAAAGGAAACAACATAGAATGGAGGAAGAATTTGGAGAAGGGGGAAGTAGGGAAGAATATACAGTTACCCACATAAATCCCACAAAAAGACAACTTAAAAAAACTAAGCTCTGGAAATTTCAACTCATTCCTTTATATTTATATCACCTTCCTCCAAGGAGCTCCGGGTGGGATATGTTGTTCTTCCCTCCTTTTCTCCTCACAACAACCCTGCGAGGTAGGTGAGGCTGAGAAATAGTGACTGGCCCTTTGCCACCCTGAATCCTCATGGCAGAGTGGGGAATTGATCCTAGATTTTCTAGATCTGAGTGAAACTTTGAAACCACTATACCATTATGGATCTTTTCATAGAAAGATGAAGTTAGAATAAAATTTCATGCAATATAATGCAAGGATGGTTGTCTGTATTTAATTTGAACCTATTTTGTGTCTTTGAATAATATGACACCGCTTGGTCATGACCACATGATTTACAATACAACCCATCAAAGGTGAAACAAGCTGAGGAGAGGCAACTGTCACAGATTTACAACAAGGATTCCCCCTATTATGAAGATACAATCATTAAACAACAGTGCTGGATTGGGAACATTTGTACTGAGGGAAAGGTCATTCCTATTTGTAGAAACCACCAGTGGTGGGCTCCAGCAGGTTCGCACCTACTCTATAGAACCGGTTGTTAATGAGAGATAGGCAATATAAAGTTTAAAAATATCCATTTAAAAGTGGCTGCCAGATGGGCAGAGAACCGGTTGTTAATTTATTTGAAGCCCATCACTGGAAACCACCCTAAATTCACGCTTTACTCTGGGTGTGCCTGTGGTGGGCTCCAGCAGGTTTGCACCTATTCTATAGAACCGGTTGTTAATCAGATATAAGACATATAAAGTTTAAAAATAGCCATTTAAAAGTGGCTGCCAGAGGGGCATAGAACCAGTTATTAATTTCTTTGAATCCCATCACTGGTGTTCATGTACTTGTGGGCTTTAAATAATACTAATATCTGCACCACTGTAGAATTACAGGTCAAATGGGATATGGAATTAGATATCGTATTGGAGAAGAAATCAGTGCTGGGGTACTTGTCTGCTCCATATCTCTTAAGGACCGCTTTGAAACTGTGTAGGCCAGTAGCAATCTTTAAGATACTGTTTCTTCCTTGAAAAAGCCCTGAACGACCCTGCATATTTCTCTGCAGTGGTTCTACTAATTTGCTGTTTGTCTTTTGCTATTATATTTATACGCCAACTACACTGTACTACATCTATTTTTCTTGTATTATTACTGCTGCCATAGCCAACATTATCCTTCCTTGCATACCTTTCCTTTTTTTGCAAAGCCTTTTGCACCATATCCCATGTGGTTAACCTTCTTCCGTCTTTGTAACCTAAAAAAATCATATTATTATTCCTAGGTTTCATCTCACTCTCACTGTTCCCCATTCCCTGGTCCAGGGGTGTCACGAGGGTTTGCGTCACCTGGTGTGGGAGGCCCGGCATGTCACCTGCATACATTAGGCGGGACAACAATATGAATGCTGGGCGTGGTTATGCGCCATTGCCCCGCCTCCACTGGGTTTTCTAGCCATACATTTTAATAGAATAAAGATATTTCAAAGTGATTTGTTTCACTGCATTCTGCTGTAAATTACACATTCAGAGATGTATAACATGATGGGATTCTTTCTACAAACCATGATTTTAGCCATGTAGGTCACAACAGCTGCCGCCCCTTTCCAGCCAAGGCATGCTTGCTTACTCTCCAGTAAATACAGCTGTGCAGTTCACATCCATTTTCAATTACTTTCAATGCAATCATCAGAGACCTCCTTCTGGGGTGATTTGTGGGGGCTGTGTTCATTGGATCAGGACAATTCTGGTGTCCTTAGATTCCTTTCAATCTGTCCTTTCCTATGAACTATGGCATGTTTGCCTACTCATGAGTGAAGCTGTAATATGGGTCACTTTCACTTTTCATAGAGTTCAATGCCTATTTTATTTAGGTTTTGGCCACAACTTTTGACAGCAAGGTACTATTTCAAAACAGACTTTTGCATTAGATTCTGCTCTTCAATACGAATCCAATGGTATATGACATGATGGGGTTCAACACACCATCACAAAGTTGCAATTTTTAGGTCCCCCAGTGCACATCACCCCCTTTGGGTGCATCACCCTGTGTGGATCTCACCACCCTAGTGATGTCACTGCCCTGGTCAGTATCTAGATCAGTGATTTTCAACCTTTTTCATCTCATGGAACACTAAGAAGGCACTGAAATTGGCAAGGCACACCATCACTTGTATTTACCATTGACATGGCACACCAGGCTGTTCAAATCCCCCAATTTTCCCATTAATTAATGACTCTCCCCAAATTCCCATGGCACACCTGAGGACTATTTGCAGAACACTGGTTGAAAATCACTGATCTAGATTGTAATTCCCTTTGGGCAGAGACTTGAATTTTCACCCTACACAGTTTTAAATCGTGTAAATGCAAGTACAGACATCCCCCACTTATTGGACAGGGCAGGGACCACAGCATTTTCCAAAAGTGAAAACCATTGAAAAGTGTAAACCAACCTTTTTTAGTTTATAAATGTTGCTTCTAATGCTTTCTTAGCTAGCAAATTGCAAATGTCCCTTATATCTTGCAAATTCCTGCTGCCACACGAAGATTTCTACAAATGAGATTTCTCATTCACACCTTGGAGAATGGAATAAGACCAGGAGCTACAACATGGGGGAGGACAATTTTGGTCTTTAGAACAGCAGAGAGAGGTTGAAAGAGCAGAACATGCTATGAACGAAGGAGTTTTGGGTATAATTGAAAGGTGTTGAAAGAGTGGATCATCAGAAAACAAACCAT
Organism: Cryptoblepharus egeriae; assembly: GCA_030015325.1. NCBI lineage: Eukaryota > Metazoa > Chordata > Lepidosauria > Squamata > Scincidae > Cryptoblepharus > Cryptoblepharus egeriae. The sequence goes on from JAREYC010000004.1 coordinate 32,524,863, forward strand.
CAGAAAGTGGGCAATACCTGTAGATAAATTGGTATCATTTTGGTGATAAGATAACAGTGTTCTGTGCACTTTGGCATTTAGTCGTGCCAGCCACATGACCAGGCATTTTCAGCCATCTTCAGACAACACTGGTTCTTTAGCCTCTTAAGGGGGATGAGCACTACCCTCTATAGTTGATCATGGATAGCAGGGCAACCTGCAGGGATCACTTGTACTTTGCCACCCTATGCAAAGTACCAAACTCATTGATGGTACCATATAGTGAAAACACGCCAACTTTCCGCTTTTTCTAGGTCTGTCACCTATTAAAAGAATCTTACCCCACAATCCTATGAATGCTTAATCAGAAGTTAGGTCCCACTGAGTTTAACACTGCAGCCTTAATTGATTAGACATATGGGGGCAGAGTTGATTAATTTGAATAAATCTGCACACAAGTGAGAATTTCTGCTTTCTTAAGCAGAATGTTCCCTTTCTTCATGTATTAATGGTGCAAGCACTGTAGGCTGTGGTCCTAAATAACACTCACCTGGGAGTAAGCAACATTGAACAGAATAAAACTCACACCTACTTCTAAGTAGAAACAAATGTGGATTGCAGTTAGAAGCAGCATTTCTCCTTTGGTGAAACAGAAAGTGCTTTTTTTAACATAACACTTAACAGAACACTTATTTTAACACAACACTTATTTGCAGTTTCTGTAAACACTTAGAATTTTAGCCACAGCAGCTCTGCAGATACAGTATCTTAATTCCCTTTTCTTGGGTTTGATCCACCTCTCCATTTTGAGTTACACAAGCCAAAGAGCTGTTGCAGGTCGATTGTAGTGCCTCATTTGAGAGGTTATTAGTTAGGATTGGGGAGTAAGAAACACAGGGCGCAATCCTAACCAATTTAACTCATTAGTCTCCCTGTTCCCATGGTGGAGTGGGAAAGCCGGTGCATGGCTGTGCACTGGCCTAACACTCCTCCCCACAAGTAGTGGAGCAGAAGTACTCCCCAGGCCAGCACAGGACTTTTGCCAGAACTTCCAATGATAGACTATTTATGACAGTGAGAAGTTCAAAGTATAGTTTATCAAGTATACAACATTAAGGGTGCAATCTTAGGCTGGCACAACTAATTGGTCTTCCTGTTCCCATGATTATGTAGGGAGGCAAGTGTATGCACTGGCCTAATGCCCCCCCCCCCCCCAGGAGTGGCGCAGAAGTGTCTTATGGCACTTTTAGGACAACCTCAGGTCAGCACAGGAATTATGCAAGGTGTAGGCCAGCCTAACTGGAGATTAGGACTGCAGCCTAAGAGTATGAATGACATTATCCTGGAGAAGGTATGACTCCCTTCTGCAAAAAACCATCTGAGGAGAGATTTTTTTTTACTGCATATGTTGTATTGCAATAGTCCAGTCTTGAAGTTATTAATGCATGAGTAATTGTAGTGAGATCCAATTGGTGATGGTGTCAGTGCCACAAAAAATAGCTATGAGGGTGCTTTCCATCATATTTCTGATTGGTAGAATGAAACTGGAATTGAGCAAGCTGGCAAAATCCAAAAATCCTGCAACATGCAAAACAAATCCCTTTGTTTTAAGTAATCTTGGTAATGTCCATGGGATTCACAGAGGTGATTACGGCACGATTGCCATGAGACCCATAAAACCGGGGACAGTCCTGATTTGGGGGGATTGTTGTCACATACTGACAAGTGTGACAGAGGGTCCTGTCCCAATTTTGTGGAAGAGAATCTACCTCCCTCTCCTCATCCGTGTTATGGGGAAAATAAATTTACCCATTCTGGTATCATAGCAAAATGTTTTAAAAAACAATTTATATTTTTTTTTTCTAAGACCTCATTAAAATTTTGGGATGCAGAATTTTTGTCTAGCCTACGTGTTTGCCATGGCATACTGAAATATTTGCTTAAGCTGCACATTTTTCAATAAGCAAACAATCACATAAATCTTCAGTGTTTTCGTTTGAGGCAAACTGGCCCTAACACAGTGGTTTGCATTCACCACGGAGGAGTCTTCAGACAACGCTGGCTCGAAATGGGGATGAACATCATTCCCTAGAGAAGGTCACAACTAGCAGGGTAACCTGCGGGGGGGACGGGACGGGACGGACGGGACGGGACAGAACAGGACAGGCCACCTTTATCTTTACTAAGAGCATAATCCTAACCATGTCTACTTCAAAGTAAGCCCCATTGTGTTCAATGGGTCTTACTCCCAGGAAAGTGTCTTTAGGATTGCAGCCTAACTCTAACAAAATGCCCACCCCATCTCTTTTTCTTTATTTAATCAATCAATTAATCAAACAATCAATCAATTAATTAAATTTATTTACTTAATTTAGTTTAAGGTGACTTACAAGGTGGCTTACAAAGTTTTTAAAATCAGTACAGAGTCATAGAACATGTTACAAAGATAAGAAAGATAAGAAATCTCAAATATGGCACCAGAATGCTGAATTTTAACAAGTCACAATTTACGAAGCCTGATGGCGGAATGTACACTGTACTCTGTGTGTGTGTTGAAGGGAGAATCCCAGAGCCTTCTTCAAGGTAAGCGAACAAGAGATGGGACTTGCATAGCTCTGTTCCAGAGTCACATGGGGCCACCTGGCCTGACTTGGACTGCTTAGCACCAGCCTCACCTCCTTTGTGCAGCCTTGGTGGGCTTCTGACAGGTTCCACTGCCATAAGTAAGCTGTAAGTTGAACAATTAATTATAGTGTTAAAACTTTACTTACTTTTCAGTGTCAATTGCCATTTTTGCATATTGTTCTTTGTTGTCTTTTTTTTACAGAGATATCCCACAGCTCGGCAACAGCAGGTTGAGGCAGAATGATTTTAATCTCATTTATGAACATCTGCATTAGAATGTAAACTGCTTTCTGCCTCTCTTTCCTTTGGGAAAAGCTACCTACGTGCTACTGGGAGACATAGTAAAGTCATGGTAGTTTCCCTCCATTGAGACTCCCTCACACTGTGCCCCAGCATCATATCCAGCATAATTTATAAAAGAGGGAGCAAGGGCAGAATTGTTCTCTTAATAGATTCCGAAGATTCCAATTTCCATTCTGCCACACAAGACTGAAAATCCACTCGTGCTCACTTATCTGTATCTCTGCCACATCCTCACACTGAATCAAAAATCAGGTTCAGGTGCAGGTTAAGAGCAGACATTTTACCTCCAGAATGGAGCTGCTTATTAAATATCTTCATACAATTAACATCACCATATCAATAGGAATTATCATTATGTCCTGTCAATCAGATACTGAATTTTGCTTCAGGGAAACAAAACAATTTAAATTATAGTGAGCGGCCCCTTCCTTTCCTCCTCCTCCTCCTTCTTTTACATTCTTCTCTTAAAATTGGATAATTACGTGACTTTTCATTAGGTTCCTCGGAGCGTAATAGATCATGATATTCACCCTCTGACCTTGGTGATGAATGTCTCTGGCAAAAACACGTGACAAGCATAGTTCTAATGAGAATAAAATACAGAGTAACTGGAGAGAGTCTTATAGTCATAGAACAAAGCAAACACACACACAAACACAGAACCGGTCTAAGTACAGGTTTAAACAAAAAAGCAAAAATTTTGATAAAAGAAACCTGTTATATCATTTAGAAAAGAGAAATTGTATTGTGTGTGAATGTTAAATCTGTAAAATTATTTATTTTCAACAATGTGCACAGAAGCATAGCCCGGGGGGGTGGGGGTGGGGTGGGCGGCATAAACACAGCAAGGCATCAGGATGCACCATGCAGGCAATCCCCCCCCCCTCATCAATGGAGCCATTTGGGGCAGTGACAACAATGCGCAGCACATTGCCGTCACTGCCCTGAATGGCCCTGATGGCAAGGTGCAGGGTGTGCTTACAAGACACATGATACTGCTTGTTGTATTTACTGCACTGCCACCCAGCTATGCTTCGGGATGTGAAACACCTTGGGGTCTCTTCAGAAGCTGAAAGTCAGGATATAAGTTTCCGAACACAGTAAAATCTTGGATTGAGAGTAACTTGGATTGAGAGCACTTCACAAGACAAATATTTCTAATAAATTTTGTCTTGCAATACAAGCGAAAGAAATAGTCCCGAGTAGGATATGGCTGGTTTTGGCACTCTACCAGCACCTGCTCAGCCTCTCCTCAGAGACCAGTTTATGTACATCTACTCTGAAGTAAGACTAACAGTCAGTGGGGCTCACTCTTATGTAAGGGGGCAATGAAAGGCACCTGAGAGATCTAGCCTTGCATGGCTACCCGAAAGTAAGCCTTATTATAATCAGTGGGGGCCAGTGATGGGATTCAAAGAAATTAACAACCAGTTCTATGCCCTTCTGGCAGCCACTTTTAAATGGCTATTTAAAAACTTTATATGTCCTATCTCTCGTTAACAACCGGTTCTATAAAATAGGTGCGAACCTGTTGGAGCCCACCACTGGTGGGGGCTCACTCCTATGTAAGGGGGGCAGATTGTAGCCTGGAGAGACTAACCTACAATTCAGAGTAACTACAGGAAGACGTAAGAGGCACTTACTCTGGATTGCTCTATGCATTTTCCATAGGTTTCCCATAGGTGGCACCATAACTACATCGGTATAAAAGGTCCCGTAGTTACGCTGGATTGTAGCCCGCAATCCTAACCACATTTTCCCAGGAATAAGTACCAGTACTATTGAACACAATGGGACTTACTTCTGAGTAGACATGTTTAGGATTGCACTGTAAGGCTGCAATCTGAAGAGCACTTTCCTGGGAGTAAGCCCCATTGAACCTAATGGAACTTACTTCTGAGTAGACATGAATAGGATTGTATTTTATGTGCAGGTTAATTTGTTTTATTTTCCTTTATATTTTGTATTTTCTTTATTATTTTGTGTGTGCTGTGGGTGGCGCAAGTGGCTAAGACACTGTGCCTGTTAACCAGCAGGCTAGGGTTCGAGACCTGGGTCGGCCCCACAAGACAGGGTGAGCTCCTGTCCTTAGCCCAGCTCTGCGACGCCAGCTGGACGCCAGCTCTGCCTTTCCATTGGACTAATTCAGTGGCGTGGAGAGGGGGGATTTGCTGCTTGTGTAACAGCCTATCCCCCATAACAATCCAACCCAGGCTTTCGTGCTTCACATGCAGCGTATGCAGCGCCGAGCATGATACCATAGTCTTCCAAGACTGACGGAGGCCTGCTTTATATTATTTTGTATTAATTACAGTATTGTAATTGTAATAATTTTTCTGTGAATATTTTTGGATTCTGGAACAAATAATCTGAGTTTTCATCATTTCTGATGGGAAAATTTGCTTACAAACATTTTAGATTCAAGCATGCTTCCGTCACCAAGATACCACTATATATTAATTTTTTAAATCTAATATGGTGCACTTAGTTTCAGTGTTTTGTATATTTGACAATAGTCCATGATAGTCCACAACAGTCCATGATGCAAATACCGTAGTTATTACAAAAGCTTCTTTCCATGAGATTAGTATTCACACCAGTGGTGGGCTCCAGCAGGTTTGCACCTACTCTATAGAACCGGTTGTTAACGATAGGACATATAAAGTTTAATTAAAAATAGCCATTTAAAAGTGGCTGCCAGATGGGCATAGAACCGGTTGTTAATTTCTTTGAATCCCATCACTGATTCACACCCATTTTTGTAATGGGTCAAGTTAAGGGAGGAAGACCTGATCCTATTTGTGTCTGTTCAGTTTTGACTGTGCTACATTGTTCGCCAGTAACACCAGCTTTTAAATGCTGCCAGTGGAAATAATGCAGATCAGAAGCAGGGCAGCTAGTAGAGATCACTGGAGCATTTCTGATCACTCAGGTTGTGCTGATGTGTTAAACAGCAAGTAAAGATAAGTCCCTTGAGTGGCTCCATTCATTTGGATTGAAGCTTTTATAAGAGAGAAGAGGGACAGCTTGAGAAGAAGGCTTCTTCTTGGGGATAAATTGATGTAGAGGACTTAACAGAATGTTCCTTCTCTTTGTATGGTGGTAAATCTTCATCAATAGTAGCTACGTTTAGGAATTATGACCCTCTTACACTGATGAGGAGTTACTCACTCAAGTAATCCCAGTGAAGTCCCATTGGGACTTGACTGATGACATAGGAATTGTGAAATATGTCTTCTCCACATTTACATTAGCATAGTGGGCAATAATTTACTCTAATGGAATTTAAATGGTAAAGAAATCTTAAAGAGCACCATGATAATCAGCGAGGGCAGTTTCTGTACATACTGAAGAAAGTGGGAAGAATTGATGACAAAATGCTTTGAAAGCAAAGTTTTAATGTTGTCTGTTCATCTGCTGTCAATAATGGCTGACCATCATGGATTGCATTGAAATCCTTGCAGATGCTTTCACCCTGACCCTGAGCTGTTCTGCTGAGTCACTGATGGATGGGACACTTTTTCACACATGGCCTTGGTCCTACCATTGGGCCCTTTCAGAAACAGGAACCACACAGAATCTGCCACAACTAACAGTCAAATGCTGGACAGGAGTAACCTGTCCAGCAATATCAGCCAACCTGATCTCCTTTCTCAGAATAGGAATTCCAGTGGCAATCCTGGCCCCGGTATAGACCCAGATCTATGACCACATGCTGCCAACTCCCCACCAGCTACGTTGCCAACCCACACCAGTAGACTGCTATCCCTGCTTCCCTTCTGGATACCCAGGGAAGGCACATACACCCTCCACAATCCTCAAAACACCTCTGGTCCTGAGTTCCCATAAAAGTAGGCACTATAGAGGTGGAATGCCACCAGTAGCATCTGGTGGACCCTTGTTTGATATAGGAAGCTGAAGTAGGTGGGCATTTGGTCTGAGCCAGTGAAGGTTCATTTCATGTTCTTATGAGACGAGGGCTGCAATCCTAAACACAATTTCCTGGGAGTTTGGGACTTACCAATGAATATAAAAGGACTTACTTCTGAGTAGACAGGCATAGGATTGCAACTTAGGGCTGCAATCCTAAAGACACTTTCCTGGAAGTAAGCCCCATTGAACACAATGGGCTTCCTTCTGAGTAGACATGGTTAGGATTGTGCTCTAGGTCATTTGTCCCCCTTGTCATACCCCCCCAGGTATACCTGAGGAATTCTGTTCCATATTTGCTCTTTCTAGCAAGCCAGTTCTTACTCTCCTGCTTGCAAAGACATGCAGAAATACAAAAGCAGGCCTCCGTCAGTCTTGAAAGACTATGGTATCGTGCTCGGCGCTGCATACGCTACATGCAAAGCACGAAAGCCTGGGTTAGATTGTTATGGAGAATAGGCAGTGGTGGGCCGAAGCCAGTTCGGGCTGGATCGCCTGAACCACTTCCTAGTTCTGACCCCCCACCACTGATCCGGTGGCTAGGGGGGGGCAGAAAACCAGGCGCACCGGTTCAGCACGCCTGGGGAAGCCCACCACTGCACCTGCCCCAACCTTAGCTCAGGCGCAGTGCCGTCCTGAAGCCAGCTGACCCCGACTGGCTTCAGGACAGCACTGCATGTGTGCCAACCTTAGGGCATGCACAGTGTGCCGGGGTTGGGGCCCACCCCTCGCCCCACCCCTCACCCTCCCTGCCCCTGACTCTGGCCTGGCCCACTTCCGGGGAACTGATTGTTGGGCCAGATCGGGCACACCCCTGAGGATAGGCTGTTACCCAAGCAGCAAATCCCCCCTCTCCACACCACTGAATTAGTCCAGTGGAGAGACAGAGCCAATACAATTGGATCCAGCTGGCATCGCAGAGCTGGGCTAAGGACAGGAGCTCACCCTGTCTTGTGGGGCCGACCCAGGTCTCGAACGTTGGCCTGCTGGTTAACAGGCACAGTGTCTTAACCACTTGCACCATCCATTCTTTCCATATAACAATAAGTATTTTGGGAACTCAGTAGACTGATCCTCCCTTCCTTTTGCCTCCTACTGTTATGGTTGTATCTGGAATAGCAATATTAATAAGTCACCTGGAATTATTTTGCTGCTTTTTTCATTATTTAAAGAATTCCCCCCATTCATAAATATAAAGATTAGCCACAGGGAAAGTTCACACTGACTACATCTAAATGACAGACAGATTAGGAAGTTGTGTGAATGACCCGTAAACAGTGTGTTAATGATGTGTGATAATCCAGTACTAAAAATGCCATCTGGAAGTATCCTTCTTTGTGGTAGTGCATGCAACTGATGAGTGTCCCCAGCTTAAATGACTCCGTACTGTAGGCATAAGTAGTCTGTCAATTGTGGATACATACCTCACTTAGATAAGATGCATTGCTTAGTTGTTATGTTGCAGAAATAACTGAACATCAGAAGGAATCCCCCCTGACATTTTTCATGTATCAGGAAAGAAGTGATCTGTGATTGGATTTTGCTAGGATAAGTTTTCTTCTCCTTCTCTGCCATGTTGGCTCAATACAAATCCTATGACTATACAGTCAAACTGAAATGGAAACAAAAAGGATATGCTTCCTCAGGTATCAGTCAAAGATGGGAGCAATCAGCCAACCCACCCATCACGGCAGGGTTTCTTATAAGGCTCCATGATTCACCATTACCTGAACTTTTTGCTTTGATATGTGAGCAAGAATCTGTTAGACCTGAGTCCATTTCACAAGGGTGTCAGATTGTGGGTGACTTCACCAAAGATCAAAGATGTTCACATGATTGGAATGATGTCTATCCAAAATAAAGAAAACTCCAAGGCTTCTGTGAAAGACTGTGCAGTATAACTGAGAGTGGGCTCAAGGGATCTTTCTTTTTTGCAAATGGTGTTTTTTTCAAATTTAAGGATGGTTTCATCTGCAAGTAACTGGAACTGATGTTCCAGTTTTAGTACAGTATAGGAATCAGTTACAGCCCAACTGGGCCATTTAAAACAACAGATCTATTGATCCACTGTTGTAAATGGCCCTGAAATGGTAGACAGCAGATTTTTTTTTTAAAAAATTATCAATAAAAGTACTTATATGGGTCACCAGTGTTGACTACCATTCTAAGAAAAGACATTATCTGTTTCCCTCACATAGGAGGAAATACCTCCTCTAAGAACATATCTGTAATGATTAGAAGTATTTGAAAATGGTTTTATTTACCTTCCTTAGAGTATGTGTTCAGTCAGACTTGGGCTGTAATCCTATCTTATCCATAGGAGACAGACACCTCTAGTTACGATACCCGAGTGCATAACCTAAAAAATGAGAATGCTATTTGCTTCAGAACAACTGAAGTATAGTAGTAGTAAATGCTTTCCCTTATAAAGTCATATCCAACCATAGGTTGTGGTACTAATCTCCAATTTTCAGCTAATAGAACCAGTGGTGTCCAAGGATGCTTCCATCCTTATGTGGCCAGCATAACTGGGTACCACTCACCAATATGCCATGTCACTATGAGCATGGAATACTGTTAGCTTCTCACTGAAGTGGCACCTGTTTTTCTACTCGTATTTACATGCTTGTGAACTGCTAGTTTGGCAGGAGATGTGCTACGGATGGGAGCTCATGCCTCTTTGGAGTACTTGGATCTTCAAGTACTTGGATCTTGAAATGCCAACCTGCTGATTGACATGCACTGCATCTTAACCACTAAGCCAGTACAGACCAGTAGTAAAAGTAAACTATTGTTTATTTGTATGCAAATGTGATTAATTAATCTATTTATTTAAATGATATGGTTGATCATTTTATTTATTTATTTATTTATTTATTTATTTATTTATTTATTTATTTATTTGCGAGATTTCTATCCTGCCTTTCTCCACAGAGGGCCCAAGGCGGCATGGTAAAAGCACATACATATAGATATTTAAAAACACATTTAAAATCATTAAAATAACCAAATTAAAACAACCCTTTTATATACTGAAAACACCCCAGAGCAATTCATAATGCCTCCCCACATTTTTTTAAAAAAGCTTTAGTCCATAAACATGTTTTCAGGCCCCGCTGAAAACTCTGTACAGGGGGAGCAATTCCCAATTCTAGGGGGAGTTCCAGAGTTGGGGTACAACCATCAAGAAAGCTCCTAACCACCTAACCGCTCCTACTCCTAACCACCACACTCCTCACTTGGTATGGTCAGTAGGCCCTCCCCCCATGACCTTAAGCGATGGATCGGATTGTATGGACGCAGGTAGTCCCTCAGTTAACCTGGACCCGAGCCACAGAGGGCTTTAAAGGTAAGACCAGCACTTTGAATTCAGCACGGAAGCGAGTGAGCAGCCGGTGTAGCCACTGAAGCAGTGGTCCAATAGAGTAAAACTGACAAGCCCCAGCAACCACACGTGCCTCATGTGGTTAGGGTTTCTTTCATCAGGGGACAGAATTATTTCCTAACAATATATTGTTTGGGCCAATGTTTCCTTGTACAGAATGACTTTTAACTCTCCTAGTCATGAAATGGTCATGAAAGTATATAGCAAAGGCTCAAATTATAATTTGAAAGTATGTAGCAAAGTATATAGCTAAGTATGAAAGTATGTAGTAAAGGTTCAAATTATAATTTGCTAATAGGCAAATTGTAACGTTATAGGTAGCTATGATAGGTAGCTGTCGTGAAAACCAAAATCAAGAACACAGGAATACAGTAAGACCACTGGAGGATCAACCAAAAAGCCAAAACCAAAATTGACTCTCCCTAGATAGTAAAGGTGTTCTCTTACTGCACTCACATGTGCCCCTCTTTTTCTCTCTCGCTGTATTGACATAATGTGCTAAATGATGCTGGTCAAGATATTCCTGGCAGGGTCAGTATTGTCACCAGCCTAATTTCTGTGTTAGGCAGCAGCTTTTGGTGGATGCCTCAAAACTCTGTGTAAGCTACTTCTCCTCCTTGCTGTCAGAGCCACTCAGGGCAGCAAGAGCATAGTGGAGGAGACATCTCTGTGATTCTCACACCTGGAATGGCTCTGATGGTTGGGGGGGGGGAGGGTGCAATTGATCTAGTGCATTGAGGCACCTTGCAAAACTTACCATCATTTGGGAATGCTACTTGTCAGGCGGTTCAAAGGGTCCCTTACACACATAGTATCCTTGCACAAATAATTTAGCAAGCACTGAAAAGGACCATGAATGCCCTTCAGATTCAGCGTACCAGACTGCTTCCTTTCCTAGGCTGGGAGGCATTGAGGCTTAGTGGTGAAACACAGAACATTCTGCCCTGAAGGTTGCATTTGCTTCTGCTTGCTTCCCATTGACTTCTGCAGTGAGCTTGGAAATTTTGAGGCCACCACTTTTTCTCCCTTAAACCATTTTCTCTTTGTGGGTCCTTTTATTTCTGAATAGAAGGGAAGTACATAGGGGAGCGGAGCCAGCCATCTGTTACATCTGCTTCCTTTTTTCTGGGCAGCTGAGCCTTAGGGTATTGCAAGGTTCTTATGGCAGCTTTCCTGAAGCTGGCAAGATGGTAACAATATCTCCAACAGCTGACAAAACTGGTGGGCTTTCATCTGTGCCAAATACATAACTACTTATTTCATTCATTTTGACCTTGCGTGAAACCTGCCTCGCAGCTAAGAAAACAGGCACATACAACCCGTGTGTGGTATTAAATAGCCAAATTGTGCTTTTCCTTTGAAGTTTATATTTAACAAAATAGGGATCACTCTTTCCCCCTAGTAGGTGGGTAGATTGCTTTACTCACAAACCACATCTCAGCTGTTAACTTGCTTTATGTGGCTTAATCATGCTCTGATGGAGAATCAAACACTCTTATAGATTAAAAAAGCAGGCCTCCTTCAGTCTTGAAAGACAATGGTATCGTCCTCTGCACTGCATATGCTGCATGCGGAGCATGAAAGCCTGGGTTAGATTGTTATGGAGGATAGGCTGTTACCCAAGCAGCAAATCTCCCCTCTCCATGCCACTGAATTAGTCCAATGGAAAGGCAGAGCCAATACAATTGGATCCAGCTGGTGTCGCAGAGCTGGGGTAAGGGCAGGAGCTCACCCTGTCTTGTGGGGCTGACCCAGGTCTTGAACCCTGGCCTGCTGGTTAACAGGCACAGTGTCTTAACTGCTTGCACCACCCACAGCCCTTATAGATAGCAGAGGATAAAATCCTTCATCCTTGTTTGTGGGTGCTTGAATACACTGTCCACCAAAGCAGGTTTGACGTGTGGTTTTTTCCCTCTACTGTTTTATATAAAATAATACATCATTTCATATAAAATAATTTTCATTTTCATCCTTTTGTATAAAAAGTGTTTGTGGTGCTCCATGTTTCCTTAGCTCTTGGAGCAATCTGACATACCATCTAGCCCAGTGATTTTCAACCAGTGTGCCTGGCACACATTTGTGCCATGGATAGACCTCAGGTGTGCCATGGGAATTTAGAGATCGACATTCATTAATAGTAAAATTGTGGGATTTGAACAGTCTGGTGTGCCTTGTCAATGGTAAAAACAACGGATATTTGTTACCAACTGATGGCATGTGGCATTTTCTTACCAACTGATGGTAAGAAAAAGATCTTTTTGGGACAAATGTCTTTCAGTCACTGTGTTGTGGCTTAGTGCCAGAGAAGGTATAGCTTCTCCTGCAGCTATACAGAAGGCTCTATTCTCCCCTTCCCCTACCAACAAGCAGTCTTGTTATCCCAGCAGCAGCTGTGTTGGATGTGAACATTAAAAGTCCTCCTATCCAGGAAAAATAATCCTAATTATCCCCATAGTGCAGTCATTCCCACACTCTTTAGCACCGGGACCCACATTTTGACATGACACTCTGTTGGAGCCTATCTACGTTTATGTGACTAAAAATGTTTCACTAAAGTATTTGGTTTTATCCTTTTTAGGGGGCACTTTCTGGAGCATTTGAGCACCATATTCATTGGATCAGGACCATTCTGGTGACATTGTCTTCTTTTCAGCCTGCCCTTTGAAATGAACAAAGGTGCATTTGATTACTCTTAAATAAACACACATCTATTCTTCTATTTAAGTTTCTAGAGGGCTTAAATTCTTCTATTTAAGTTTCAATACATTTTTCTCATTTGATATCTTGCCAGTTTCATGACTCTCCAAAAACTGGGTTGCAACCAATTGATGGATCATTGACTCACCAGTTTGAGAACCACACCTGTAAAGTATGTATAAATATGTAAATGAAGTACTTGCATATTTCCATTTTATTTTCCCCCTCTTCAATTTCCTTCTCCTCCCCTTTTCTACCATGTGGCAAATTGTAGATTGCAAACACCTTGGAGCAAAGACCTGTCCTCTCAAGTCTGAAATGTTCTGTAAAGCATGCTGACTATGCTTTATACCAGGGGTCTCCAAGCATTTTGGCAGGACGGCCTTATCATCTCTCTGACACTTTGGTGGGGGCCAGAAAAATTATTTACAACCACTGGGCGAGAAGCGTGAAATTTGGGGAGGGTGTTCCTTCCTTGGTGGTTTTTGGAAATTCCAAGCAGAAGGGGGTGAAAAGGGGCAGAATGCGTTTTTCTCTCTATACTGTACTTTCCATTGAAGAATCCCTGATTGATCTAAGCCCTGCCCCGACCCCTGGACCGAGAAGCATGAAATTTGGGGCGGGTGTTCCTTCTGTGACATGAACACCCACTAATAACCAATGTTGAGAAATTTAACCCTTCAGGGGCTGGAAAGGGATGCTACTTGTTTTTGTCCTATACTTAACATATCAACATCGACTGACTGATCACTGACTGACTGATCAACATCTAGCTGATACACTGAGAGAGAGGGGTCTACAGGGGGTGATGGTGTGTGTGTGTGGGGGTGGTGGTACATATGAGGGAATGGTAGATATTGGGGGATGGTGTGCATGGGGAGATGTTGTATAGGGTGTTGTGCATGGGGGGATGATGCACATGGGAGTTGGTGCACTTGGGGAAATGGTGCACATGGAGGATGTTTTACTGGGGTATTGTGCATGGGATGGGTTGCATATGTGTGCATGGGTGGAGGGTGCGTGTGGGGGGACGATGTGCATGTGGGGTGTTGAATGTGAGGGGACAGTGTGCATGGGGGATGTTGTACAGGAGTATTGCACATGGGGGGATGATGCACATTGGGATGTTGCACATGGGGGATGATATGCATGGGGGTGTTGCATATGGTGGCACACCAGCTTTGGAACTCCTTCCCCTTAGAACTTAGGAAATCTCCCTCGATGCAGAGCTTCAGGCAGAGCCTTAAAACGTTTTATTTTATTTAGTAAGGCAGAGGTTGGGGAGGTTATTGTTTTTATTGTTTTTTGGCAAGATGGCGGCGCATGAACATGCAGCAGCTCGGCGTTCGAGAGATCGGTAGAGGGTCTGGGTGGGGGGTGCTGTTGTGGGGGTTGTCGGGGCTGGTCTCTGGATGTCTTATGAATTTCGTTGTATGTCTATACAATGACAATAAATTATTATTATTATTATTATTATTATTATTATTATTATTATTATTATTATTATTATTATTATTATTATTAGGCGCTGTGGGTGGCGCAAGTGGCTAAGACACTGTGCCTGTTAACCAGCAAGCCAGGGTTTGAGACCCGGGTCAGCCCCACAAGACAGGGTGAGCTCCTGTCCTTAGCCCAGCCCTTTGACGCCAGCTGGATCCAATCGTATTGGCTCTGCCTTTCCATTGGACTAATTCAGTGGTGTGGACAGGGGGGATTTGCTGCTTGGGTAACAGCCTATCCTCCATAACAATCCAACCCAGGCTTTCATGCTTTGCATGCAGCGTATGCAGCGCCAAGCACAATACCATAGTCTTTCAAGACTGATGGAGGCCTGCTATTATTATTGTTGTTGTTGTTGTTGTTGTTGTTGTTGTTGTTGTTGTTTTTAGCATCTATGTTTTAATTGTTTTGAATTGAATATTCTATTTAATGTTTTTAATTATGTTTTAATGTGAGCCGCTATAAGTTGGTCTATGACCTGAGAAAGGCGGGATACAAATTTTTAAAATAAATAAATAAATATGGTGCGCTGAGGGGTATTGTACATGGGAGGTGTTGCACATGCAGGGATGATGTGCATGAGGAGTTGATGTGTGTGGGGGATGGTGTGCATGGGGGATGGTGCACATGGGAAGGTGTGCGTATTGGAGATGTTGTATGGGGGTATTGTGCATGGGGTGATGATGCGCATGGGGATGTTGCACATGAGGCACATGGGGACAGTGCACATGGGGGATTGATTCACATGGGGGATGGTGCGCAAGGTGGTATTGCACATGGGGGATGTTGCACATACAGGGATGGTGCGCATGAGGGGATGGTGTGCATGGGGGATGGTGAACATGGGGCGACGGTTAGCATGAGGGGACAATGTGCAGTGTGGGTATTGCATATGGGGGGAGTTTTACTCCAGCAACGCGTGTACATTTTCACTAGTCACTGAATTAAAGGTGTGTTCTGGATCTTCAACAAAAGTGCAAAATAGTTGGGTTGAAGAGTGAACTTAAGAAAACTTAGGTTATCCCGCTCCTGCTGATGACACCTGCCAAAACGACACAAACAGGTGATATAGTCAAAGTCCTGTCCTGCTCGGCAGTCTGTCCCTTTCTGAGAAATATCAGTCTGAAGTACAGCAGTACCCAGTTGCAAAACCAGGAAGATATTTGAAATTAGCCTCTGAAGGGTGTGAGATCTTACAGTCCGCCTCATTAAAACCTTATCCAACCAGTATTTACCAAGTCAGATGCTATGAACATTTTCCAAGTCTTTTTGCCAGATAAAATATATTTCTCCTGTGTGATCAGAAACACACAAACTTACACACAGAGAGGCATGCCTGCTGTAATTTTGTTGCTCTTCCCTCCACCCCCTCTGGACTTCTCCCTAACTAAAGCGAACTGTTATTGCCCTCTTGTGAAACAGTTTTCCTTTACGTTCAGAAGCTGTCATTGTGCTGAGAAAGCAGCCACTTTAAACAGATTTCATCTCTGTGTGTCACTGCTCATGTCAAAGTATAAATGGGCTCAGACATAAGAGTTGTCCTACTTTCATCAAGGGAGCCAGGCTGCCTTTGCCCAGTTCCACTTGGTTAAGCTTGTTATTTAAATTGTTAAAATTGAGTCATCGGCAGTAAATTTTCAGAGAAGATATAACAATTATTAGATACAAGCGAGACTCTTGTACTGGGGAACATTGCATGCCCTCCATCCAGAATGGAATTAGCCACAAATAATTTACAGCAGTTTCTTTAAGGAAAGTGCCCTGTAGTACTTGGAAGTACATTAAATCACAGCCATTCCCCCACTGCACCGTATTTCCAACTTTAAGGGAGATTTGATGCAAACTGGCATACTACTCCAGGGTGCTGCTTTTTAAAACTGGTGACTCAAGTAAATCAACACTCTGAGTCCCAGGGCTGTATTCTTGCACTGAGGTCATGGGAAGCTGATGTATACTAAGGGTGCAGTCCTAACCAATTTAGGCCAGGCATCTCCATCTTCCTGTGGGGGTGTGGGGAGGCTGGTGCATGTCTGTGCACTGGCCTAACTCTCCCAGGGGTGGCGCAGCCAGCATGGGACTTATGCTGGCCCAACTGGGGGTTAGGATTGCACTGTTGGTCAACCTCATCCACACTGGTGCCTATTCTTCTGACCAATCGGAAGTCGGTCACATGCATCATGCATGTCAGCTCCAATGAATCAGACCAGTAGTGGAGGATAAAAACATTCAGGTTGAATCTCTTCATCAGCATGGGTTCTGTTCCTGGAAAAGCAGAAAAATTCCTACCTGAAACCTTTAAAAGCTGCTTCCAATTAGTGTTGAGAGTTCCAATTTGGATGGCCTAGTTGGCATGACTTGGTATATGGCAGCTTCCGATGTTCAGGTAAACAGTTGAAGAATTCACTCACCAGCCTAAGAGGAAGGTAGTTGTACTTGTACCCAGAGCAATAGAAGAGGAGGTCAATTTTTTTCTCTGCTGTGATGAGTTTGATTTTTCCCACTGCATTTCTATGTGGGGAGATTTATATGAATGGATTTTATTCAATTTGTGTGGGTTTTCTTCCTCCAAATGGTTTATAGGATTTTTTCCTGGTGGTCTCACAAGCAGCTCTGCATCCTGATGACAACACTTGTAACAAAATGAGTTGCAAATGCTGCCGGAGATGCCCTTTTCATCTTGGTTTGCTCTTGATTAGACTGTGATGCCTGATGTACACCAAGGTTTGTTTTGTAAGATAACAGAAGTGGAAGGAAACAGTTTACTAGGCAATCTGCTGCATGATCAGAACTAACAGGGGCACCAGGATGGTTCTCCCATGAAGTCCCATCTCATCAGTAATGTGACTCTCTAACAGGCAGAAGATTAATTTTATTCAGAGAATGTTTCACATTTACAAACAAAACACATCAAGGTAGAAAATATAAAGTCCTGAAACACGGTTGCATACACTGCAAGTATCTGGATTGTCATAAGCACAAAACACATAGCATCGTAAGAGAGTCTGTTTCAGGAGGAACAGGTGGTGGGTTAAGAGTCCATGAGTCATTAAGTTCAAGGCTAAAGAGCAAGGCATGCCCGGTCTCGCCTTGCTCGTGGCCAGCTAAGCCAGGCCAGTCTTCATCCGCCGATGACAGCCGCCAGTCATGGGTCCTGTGTCTAGGGGGTCCTCAGTGGTTGTCTCTGCAGACACATCTGGTGTCTGGCTTCCGGATAGTTGTGTTACAGGCATGCATTACAGGGCACTATCAGAGAGTAAGGTGACATGCAAAACAAGTCCATGGTAGGGGTAAAAGGGGAGAGAATAAACAACAAGGTAGCAGTCAGTCCTTCTCCTACATTGCCACTAACCCAACTTGGCTCTTGTCTCCTATCACAAGGGCACATACCGTATTTTACTTCTGAGAATCATCCCAGTTGATATAATTGCTGACAAGTCCAAAATTCTGTTTAGCAACACCTAAATAAAAAGACGCGAGCATTGCTTTGCTTCGCCTGGCCTTTCTTCTTTGGTATTGTCTTGACACCACAGACGAACAACACTGCAGTGCTTTAGCTCCAGTCTGGGAACCAATAAGCACATCTGATGATTGTTCGCCAGGTTCAGAACACTCAAAACATTTCAAAGCGCCTGACATCTTTCAAGTTAGCTGCTACAAACCGAATGCAAACAGAGCAGGTTTCAGAGAGGTGGTGTCAATCAACACTCAATCTGTATGTTCCCACAGACATCTCTTATCCTGGCTGATTTATTTCATATTAAAGGGGCTGTCAATCTGTATCACAAGAGCAGGCTTTAAAAAAATGTGTACATCTTTGTGTGTGTGCTTAAAAAATGATAGCGTTTGCTTTCATCCCCTCCTTTTGTTGTTCTTCTAAATACATTTACCTCCTTTTACATATAAAATATATATATTTTATATATTGTCATTAAAATCACCTATAAATATATCACTTGTACCATCCTGCAACACCAATTCCTCTTAAATGAGAAGTTATGAACTATTCAGTTTAATATTGACCCTGATTCCCTGGTGTTCAAATGCATGCTATGTCCAGGACCTCAATGAGAGAGGAAGCCACCACTGTAGCCTGCAGTTTCCCACATGAATAAGCTCAAGTGGTAGGTAGAGCATAGAATGTATACTTTGCATATAAAAAGACCCAGCATCAATCTTTGGCATCTCCAAGTATGCCTTGATGGTGGGGATGGAGAAACCCTTGATCTGCTATTTTGAAGAACTGTGGCACTCAGCATGATCTAAATAGACTAGGGGTGTCCAAATCCTGGCCTGGAGGACCAGATAAGGCCCATGGCAAGCCTCAGTACAGGCCGCAGCAAGACCCCTCCATCTGGCTAGTGAACAAACCTTGTAATGTATCTAATACTCTCTTATATTTAAAATGATGTAAATCTATTCAAATTTGAAATGTAAATCTTTTTTTGCCTCCCCCCCAACATGGTTTTAGATGTTGTGGTGCTCCTGCCAAAAAGTTTGGACACCCCCTGAAATAGACCAATAGACCAGATATGACCTGGGTTTAAATAGTTCCTTCATTATAGCACCAGTAGAATTTTTAATATCTTGATTTGTGCCTTCTTTGTTAGTCTTAGCATAAGTCTGAATTTCTAGTGCTGCTCATCCAATTATTCCTTCCTCCCTCTTTTTCTTCACAACATTCCTGTAAAGTAGGTAAGGCTGATAGTAACTGGCACAAGACCACCCAGGAAGCTTCATGGCTGAGTGGGGATTTGAACCTTAATCTTCCAGTTCTAAATCCAATTCAGGAACCACTACAACATCCTGGCAATTTGATCATTTTAAACTAAGTTTTTGTTGTCTTTCAAAAATATTTGTAATGAAGCTTCTCCCCCCTCCTGAAACATAATAAAGTAATGGACTGGAAAGAATTTCTGTGTATCATGAGAAACCTGTTTATGTGAAAATACTGTACAGGATAGAGAAGGCTTTGCACTCTTCAAGATTGGCACAAAAAGTCTGTACTGTATTAACGGCCGATATGATTCTCAGGGCAACTGTAAACCTGTAAACCCTGCTGCATTTTATGGCTCATGCAATATGTACTTCTGAGAGCAAGTTCAATATAATGTTCTACATACTTGGAACGTCTCTGAGAATGAATCCCAGGAGTGTACACAGATTTTCTGTGAATGGGTCAAGTACACAATCTCCACGGATAAATTGGTGGAGGACACACAATATGCAACTATATGTAACTGTTAACTGTTATGGTAGTTTCCCAGGGGACTCCTGTCAAACAAGGATACAAGTGTTTCGTCAAATGATCAGCTCCACTTCTTATAGTGTTCAGCCTGTGGCCTGGTACTTTCAAATATGCCAGGGTTCCCCATATGGCTCCCATAGAGAACAGCTGTGGCCTGTAGTAGAACTGAGAGAAGATCCAGATGGTGCAGTGCTGGGGATTTCAGTGGGTCTACTTCAGATCTGAGCCACCTAATGAAGTGGTGCAAATCAAAGCAGGTCAGTGCTGTGCCAGCTTGCCAGTGAGCGATGCCAGCGCCAAGGTCATCTTTTGACAGCTCAGAGTGCCGCTATGAGAAGTTGTGAACTGGCTGTTCTGTATTGAGGTGGATGAGATAACAGGACACCTCCACCCAATTATATTCTAAATGCAACATGGTGGTGGCAGTGTGCAATGTTGCCATGTTTCCCAATATTCTGGTTGCAACATTTTATAGGCACAAACCTGGAGACATTCCATTTAATCAGGCTCCTATTTATGCTTCTAATTCTGAATGCACGTGGTTCAGATATCATCATAATAATATATAGTAGTACCAGAAGGCAAATGCTA
The DNA here is from genome assembly GCA_030015325.1 of Cryptoblepharus egeriae. Classification (NCBI taxonomy): domain Eukaryota; kingdom Metazoa; phylum Chordata; class Lepidosauria; order Squamata; family Scincidae; genus Cryptoblepharus; species Cryptoblepharus egeriae. The sequence continues at coordinate 32,545,118 of JAREYC010000004.1, forward strand.
GCAGTTACAGCAGGCTGCATTATCCATCTATCTAAAGACAGAATGGGTGGCAACAGTTTATATTAAGGACATAAACGCTGTGGCAGTGTCTAATTCCTCCCCAATTTCTGTGGAATTTTTTGTAATAACTTTTTCACAATGAATTCAGTTGGTATTAATGTGCATGTAATGTGGAGTTCCATAGGAATTCTATTGCAATTTAGCATTCATTAATCTCTACTTATAGTAAAGCGTTACTGCAAGCTCTTTATTGCCCACCAATTGAAAGGAGTGATATAAAAAAATTCCATTTTTAAATGAGGCTCTTATATGTTTCACAACTGGTCATAAATAAATATGGGATCAGTAAGTCAAATACAGTATAATATGGTTCGTCTGATTGTATGGGACCCATTCTGACACCTAGGCATAGCTGCTTATTTAATTCCTTTGAGACTCAGAAATCATTAGTTCATAAGCTTGGCCATTCTTGAATGGTGATAATCATTCAGTGGGCTAATGATATTCAGACTTTCTAACTTCAGGGAATAGTTTCTGCATCAACCACAACTTCATCATACATGAAAACTGTTCAGAGAGTTTTACCTCTCCCATCTGTCCCATGCATCTCTCCCATCTCCCATCTATCTCTGACAGCTGTAGTGGTAAAGATGCTGTGCCTTCTCCCATCTACCTCTGACAGCTGTAGTGGTTAAGATGCAGGCCAGGGTTCGAGATCCAGGTACTACAAGATGGAGTGAGCTCCCATCTTTAGCTCAGCTCCTGCCAACCTAGCAGTTCGAAAGCATGGAAAAGCAAGTAGATAAATAGGTACCACATTAGGAGGAAGGTAACAGCGTTCCATGCACCTTGGCGTATAGTCATGCTGGCCATATGACCATGGATATGGAAATATTGTCATACAGCACGGAGATGAGCTCTGCACTCTACAGTTGGTCACAACTAGCAGTACAACCTCCAGGAGATGCCTCTTCTGTCTGCATTCTGAGTCAACCACTTGGCTCCAGCAAACTATCCCAAGCATGGGAATATCAATGTTTGTTCTTGGAGTTCCTCACCTGGAATGACTTCCCATTTCATTTTAAAGAGTGAGAGACAATCTGTGCATGCACTTCTTTGAATTTATAGTAATGAAGGCACAGCATGGAAACGTAGGGCACTCTTTTAGAAGAGGAGCCAAATCGCAGTCCAGTTGATGGAGGAGACTCTCAGCTTTCATCTTGCTGCAGTTAGGCAGAATGGCTGCTGATGGAAATGCGAGGAGAGGAAATTCTTGGAGAGGAGAAGCTAATTCTCTTCCTTCAACAGTTATCCATTGCCTATGTTTGAATAGTCAAGTTTTGACCAGTGAAGATGCTGAACTGCAGATTGCTTTAAGTAGCCACCTGACAGCTTTGTGTTACTGTCATCCAACAGTACTTCCCTTGCATGCAATCTCTTCAAGATACCTTGAACCAGTATTCTGTTCTGGGACACTTCCAGATGTGCTCTTTGCTGTTGCTTTTCCACTTGCTAAATGGCAGACCCAAAATCTTAGTTTTTATGAAATTTTATAAAATCCAAGATGGCGGCACCAAACTGAGCAGGAAAGGTGCCGTGACCCCTGTAAGTTTGGGACCCCTGTAAGTTTGGGAACCACTGTAAAAAAGAAGAAAAGTGGAATAGAAATTTCTTTTAATTAATGACAACCAAAAAAATAAAACAAAACCCAACAGTTGGTTATGGATATGGCCAACCCCACAGGATAACCTCATATGGACCCTGTAAAATCCTGGTCAACAAGTTTAAAAGAAGTCTATAAAGTAAGGAAGCGGCAATGGCTGTAGAGAGAAGATATGCTTTGAATCTATACTGTCATCTCTTACTCTTGTGTGTGCTTTTTATTGCTGCAGCTGATAGATAATTCATTTACATGCAATAGGAAAAATTACTTTGCTTTATGCCAGACATTTATAAATGCATCATAAAGGAATAGTTTTTTTAGAACCTGATGATGCTTTGAAAGATATTCTTAAAAAATACCCACACAAAAAAAACAGCCCAGAAAAAAATCTCAGCCTTGGCTTTCTCTTCTTTTGATACAATTTTCTCTCTGATGAAACTGAGTGATTCTGCAGCAGAAAGCTCCCAGAATTAAACCTGAACTTTCCAAATAGCTTCCTAATAACCGTTGCCCAAATCAATGGGGCTCCATGAATATTTTGACACAGTTTAAATGGGTTTGTATCCTCACCATTGAGATCTGGTGATTTAGTCTGTCAGGTTGCAAATGTGGAAATATCACCTCTCACTGAGCAAAGTCCAATATCTCATTAGAAATGAAAATAGAAGAGAAGGGAAGCACAAACGCTGTCAGTGACAGTGAGAAAAGAAATTAAACCTCCGGAGGCCTGTATATCTTATACAAAAGATTATGCACTGCCAGGCTGTATAAATCATGCCAAGGCTCTGGGGCTGCAATGGGCTAGAAAATAAAAAACCATAAAAGTGTCATATTGAAATACAGTCGCTGAGAATTCTTTTATGATGAGCCTAAATTCGCCTGACATTCTCACAAATTCAGCGGCCTGCCCGGATTGTTTATACCCAGACTTTTGCTGTCAGTCACAAAATCCCAGTTTCCAACAGCAAATTATTCTAAACAGGGCTTATTAACAAGGCATAAAAAAAGTTAAAACACAGATGGCTGGAGAGTTCCTGTTTAATTTAAATGCCCTGTGGCCCACGTCAGCGCAAGTCTGTCTTGTCCTAGATTTACTATCGATAAATTGGCTGCACTTATTAGATAGCAGAGTTCAAAAGATGATCGGCTGGGAGTGCTTTGCTTATGGAATTAGCATGGAGGAGTACATGCCAGCACTGTGTCGAGTTTTGAAATATACAAAATAAAATGGGGGGTGGGAGATGAACCAGGAAATGTCTAAGAAAGAACGATTAGTTCTGTGTCTTATTGTGGTTCAATCAAAGTTGAGGACTTCTAGATTGCTTTGATTTCTAAGTTTTTTGGGGGGTGGAGTGGAAAGGTAAGCATAAGCAGATCAACACAATTGCAAATCAGAACTTCTCTGACACTGATTAAAATCTTGCCCTGTCAGGAACCTATTGGATGACCTCAGGAAAATCGCTCACCTTCAGCTACTATCCATGGGGCAGGGAGAGGGCAGTTGGCGGGTGATCCTAGGGCAGGCCGGGAAGGGGAGGCAGGGCCAAGATATGGCACTTATGCCAAATCCTAATCCCATTCCCAGGCAACCAGGGCACTCCCAGGCTACTCAGATCTGCACCACTATTTGGGATGGTGCAGATCTAGTAGCCCCATTGGAACTGCAGTGACTTGAAACTGAGTCTCTTGCCTCAAGTTGATGCACAAGCAGCCTGAATCTTGTGCCTGTTCAAATGCAAGTTAGGATTGTGCTAAAAATGGCACAAATTCTGTTAATTGGAATAAATTGCATTGATTATAGTGTAATAATTGTTATTGTTATAATTGTTATAATATTGTTATTGTCTTTTTAATAATCGTGTTATTATGTGAACTTGTGTAAATTGAACATAAGAACATAAGAAGAGCTATGCTGGATCAGGTGGAAGGGCTGACTAGTCCAGCTTCTTGCATCTCACAGTGGCCCACCAGATACTTGAGGGAGCAAATGAGACACAAGATACTTATATCCTGCACTCATTTGCAAACGACAATCATGGATAGCCTACTTCTAGATCCAGGAGACTGCATTTACCCATAATGGCTTGCCAGATGAAATGTCAAATATACATTTTCAAGCAGCGGATGGTTAAATCTGTGGATATGGAGCCCATGAACACAGTGGTGCCCACTGTACTCCATAAAATGGTCTTAGGCTCCTTGAAGATAGTCTAAGGGCAAAATCCAGAGTAACTACAGGGAGTCCTTGCTCCGGTGTAAGAACAACCTACTCTGGATTCCCATATGAATTTCCCATAGGTTTTCACTAGGTGGTGCAGTAACTACGGGTGCACGTAAAGTGTCCTACGTGCTCCCATAGTTACTCTGGATTCAGGGGTTAGCCTGGGACAGTTCAAAAGATAGTCTTCTGAGCTTCTGAATTCCCACCTTCTAAGAAGTTACTTATGCTATCTAATCCAACCCCTCATGCTGGCTTTTCTTTACAGAATGTTTGTACTTTTGCCAGAGCATTGCAATTCATTTTATTGATGAACTCATCCATAGACCTCCTATTGATTCTTGAGTAAAGAATATACAGTGTGGGACAATTCTGTATTGGCAGGGAAAGCAGGAAATGGTTTACTTGGACTGTAATCCTATACACACTTTCTTAGAAGTAAGACCCATTGAACAAAATATTACTTAAACTGCAATTCTAGCCTCCAGTTAGGCTGGCATAAATTAGGATGGCATAAATCCCAGCATAAGTCCTGTGCTGGGGGTGTCACAAAAGTGCCATAAGTGACCTTTGCCCCATTTCTGGGGTTTGGGGATTAGGCCAGTGCTCACTTCCCCACACTATCATAGGAATTTAAGCCAGGTGAGTTTGATCAGCCTAAATTAGTTAGGATTGCGCCCTTGTTTCAGATTAGAACTGAATAAGATTGTGTTATGTCATCCATCTGTATTTCCTCTGATTTATGAGCAACTCTAATGAGGCATGGATTTTTTTGGGAGGAGAATCACTGTGCATCATAGTGGTGTTTGGAGTACAGTGTAATTAATGTGCTGCTTATTTTGTTGACTGTTTGGCTTGACATTAATAAAATTAAATATTTACATGGTTCCAAAGAAGTGTGCAGTGCACCCCAGACTCATAAAAAACAACTCTAGGACACTGCCCTGAGGAGATTACAATTTTAAGTACTTATTTGCATTTATTATTCATGTTTAAGTACCAGGTTTATTGTCCTTTTACTTTTATGCTTGTTATAAATATATATATTCATTAAAAATACATTGTAAAATGATGTACAATGAAAAAATAGACAGCTACAGCTGAGGATATTTACATTTGCAATATCTTTTCCCCCTTTCTCTTGTAGGCTGAAAAGACTATCAGGAGATGTTCTGCACTTATGTCTTGCTCCTGGAGTATTCTTTAATTGTTACTTTAGTGTTTGTGTGGAGTAATTTTTGCTTCTAGGAATGTTATGATTATGAATATCAATCATGTGGAGGCATCAGTGTACATTGCAAAGTACAGTTGGGGCTGGCTATCCATGAAGCAGACTGTAATTTTAGCACCAGATGGGTGGGAAGTTTCCATCTTCCTTCCTTTCCCAATTTTCCTTCTCCAGTCAAGGAAGACCAACAGTGATCTTCTGTTGACCAACTGATGGTCTGTTGGTCTTCCTTGACTGGAGAAGGAAAATTGGGAAAGGAAGGAAGTTAGAAATTTCCTTGATTGGAAAGCAGTGATTTTAAATCTTTTTCATCTCATGGCATACTAACAAGGCACTGAAAAGGCAAGGCACACCATCAGTTGTTTTTACCATTGACAAGGCACACCAGGCTGTTCGAATCCCCTAATTTTCCTATTAATGACACTCGCTAAATTCCCACAGGAACCTGAGAACTATCCATGGCACACTAGTGTGCCATGACACATTAGTTGAAAATCACAGGAATATATTCTTTAGGAAACCACTTTATGTATTCTTTATACGTATTCCACATTATGGAATGTTAAGATTAAGAAAGGTATTCTTAACATGAAAATCAGCATCCATGGAGGTTGCTCAAATGAAACCTTCATGGATGCTGAGACTCAATCTGTATGCAGCGCTGGAATTTATAGATATGCTACAGGAATAGTCTATCATTGTTATGTGGTTATACTACACAACTTAATGCACTTTGACCATTCTAATTTCTGTGATTCTATGGCTCATTAACTGCATGCCACATGAACAGATTTTGTTTGTTTATGTGTTTGTTTAAGAAGTACAGCTTATAGAAAAGCTGCCAGTGCGAGGTAGACAAACTCATATTTCTCAGTTTGTAAAAGTATTTCTGTGTCCTCTTTTTCCAGGACACATTCTCTGTGTGTCCTGGAAAAATTCAATGTCCTCCTTTCCCCTGTGAACAGACAGTACATAACTTTTTGTAATTAATAAATTATCTATCTATCTATCTATCTATCTATCTATCTATCTATCTATCTATCTATCTATCTATCTATCTATCTATCTATATAGATATAGATATAGATAATATAGATATATATAAGGGCTGTGGGTGGCGCAAGTGGTTAAGACACTGTGTCTGTAAACACAGAAAGAAAGGGTTCGAGACCTGGGTCCCCACAAGACAGGATGAGCTCCTGTCCATAGCCCAGCTCTGCAATGCAGCTGGAACCAATCATATCGGCTCTGCCATTCCATTGGACTATTTCAGTGGAATGGAGAGGGAGGATTTGCTGCTTGGGTAACAGCCTATCCTCCATATCAATCTACCCAGGCCTTCGTAGTTCGCATGCAGCGTTGAGCATGATACCATACTCTTTCAAGACAGATGGATGCCAAGTTTTTAAATATATATAAAACTGAAGACTCACTCACTCAACTCAACTCAACTCAAGTTCTCAATGCCTCGCCAAAACCACTAGACCTAGAAGCACGAAATTTGGGGAGGGTGTTCCTTCTGTGCTGGAGGCACCCCCTAAAAACCAGTTTTTGGAAATTCCAACCAGAAGGGTGTGAAAGGGACTGAGAAATGTGCCTAAGGATATGTTAATGTACATATCATGGACTTTCTCAACTCTGCTTGGAGATGATATATAGATTGTGAGTGCAATCTGAATGAATTTATGCCAACACAACTCACCTGTCTCCCCATTCTTAAGTGCTTATGGCACTTTTGTGACACCCCCAGGCAAGCCCAAGACTTGTGCCAGCTCAACCAGGGGTTAAGATTGCGCTGTCAGTTACATTAACAGTCCAAGCCTTCCACTCACCAGCCTACAAGATGCAGCAGTGCAATGGAATGTGTACCGCATGCTGGGAGGGGAACCAGACGCTGAAGGAGTGAGCACTGCATGCTTTTGGGAGGAAGTGACCAGACAGTCTAGGAAATGTAAATAAAAATCATTTGCTTTTCAGTGTTTTTTTCATTGGTTTTCAACCTCTCTGTTCCAAAACTCCTGCAGCATACCAGTGAGCCTTTTGCTGCACACTGATGTGCTGTGGCACACTGGTGGAAAATCACTGCCTCTATCCATCTATGGGAACAGATGGCGTTCAAGCAAGGCTGTGAGCCTGCAGGAGGCCTGGTGCTTTATTTCAGCCCCTTTCTGGGTGACATTTTACTCTGGAGAAATGTTATAATGAAAAACTCTAGTTAGCAACTCACATCTAATTTTTTTTTATTTTGTAAGGCTTTGAGTGTAATAATTTTCGAAACATTGCTCTGTTGGACACAGCTGGCCAGTAACTCAGCTTTATGGTATTGCAGCAGAAAATTGAGTAGGGATTGTGGACTCAGTGCACTAACATCATCCACCGAACATATATCATTGCACTAACCACTTGCTAAACAGTAAACACATACAAACCCTTTTTCTTGCCATCTACAGTACATAGGTTGCTGCTAAGCATTAGGTGTTGTCCTCTTAAATTTTATTCCCCATTTGTTGATGCGCTTTCCTCTCAACATCTCTTACGCCCCATATAAACAGCATCAAAATTAAAGGAAACCAATCTCTTGTCTCATATTAGCCATTTTATTTTCTCTGTAAACCACTTTGGATGAAATCCAGAGTAACTATGGGGAGTCCTTGCTCCGGAGTAAGAACAAGTTACTCTGGATTGCAATATGAATTTCCCATAGGTTTTCACTAGGTGGTGCAGTAACTATGGGTGCACATAATGTCTCTTACGTGCTCCCGTAACTTTAAAGTATTTACATTTATTTATCTGTTTTTATTTGCGTGATGATGTCACTTCCAGCCATCACTTTTGGTGGATCCTGGACAGGTTGTCCCTCTACAAAGTGGGTCCCAAGCTATACGGTTTGAGAACCACTGCAATAAGTTGTTTGAAAGGTGGCACCCTTGAGGGGGTGACACCACTAGTGAACAAAATGGCTAAACATAATGGTTTTTAGGAATAATACCATCATGTTATATACTGTTGGATGCGTAATTTGCAGGAGAGTGCAGTGAAACAAACCACTTTGAAATATATTTATTCTATCAAAATGTTTGGTCATAAAACAAACAGAGGCGGAGCAATGGCACACCCACCATCCAGGTTGTTGCCCTGCCCACAGCATGGGGTGATGTGTTGGTCTCCTGCACCAGGTGACGCAAACTCTAGTGACACCCCTGGCTGAAGGGCATCTGAGTTAAAGAAATTTGGAGGTAAATGTATGCTTGGTGGCCCTTGCAAACCACCTGTATCACCCCCAACTTGCACAACATTTACTGATGGTTGCTGGAAAGCCTAGTTATAAAGAATGTCTTTGACAGTGTAACTAATAAATCAGAGTCCGGCTCAGAAAGTTCTTGCTTCTTTCTTGCCCATTGAAAGGTGATCATTTTTTGAAAGTCAAAAAGATGTTTTGAAACAACAAACCTGTCTACTTGCTGCACATTCTTGGCATCCTTTTCAAGAGCTGTCTGGACTTGACTAAGTTCTTCATCCATTCTGTGATCCAAAGATGGGAGAAAGGTCAGCTTTAGACACTGTGAACATGCTCACCCAACTGAATGTCAGTTGCTTTCACCTTTGGCTACAGGCAGGTGATAGTCATATCTATCTATCTACAGTATTTATATACTGCTTTTCAACTAAAAAGTTCACAAAGCGGTTTACAAAGAAAATGGAAAAACAATAGGGAACTGATGAGACTGCAGTTTCCCTGTTCATCTTTCCCCACCCAGCTTGGACATACCCATTTCGGGCTACTAGTCAAATACTGACGGATGGTATTCAGGGGTCACCAAAGAATTGTCATGGAAAGAGCAGCCATATGGGGGCATGTGGTACTGAATTTGAATAGGTCTTGTCATTTGAATTCTGCCCCATTTGAGCATAACAAATATTTGGTCCAAATCTTGTTATCCTTGCACGTTTTCATGAGTGTTTTCTTCAGTCCATTAAGAATGAACATTTTTATAATGTTGCACATGTGGAGGAACTTATCTAGCATCAGTAGGGTTATATATTATTACTGTCTAATGGAAAGAGGCCTGTTTTGCAGTATCCGCATGTCAGGGTGGGGAGGTGTATCAATGCTCTTTTACTGTTTTTTATTCTCATTTTTGAAAATAATGAATGCTCCATGCTCCAGAGAATACAGACCACATCAAACACAGTAAACATAGATCTTCAAAAAATGAAATAATAATAAAAGAGCACAAATTTGATACTGCTGATGATACTGTCTATATACTGAGAAGACCATCACCTCCTTTTGTAGGCTCTCTTGCAACACATGTCCCATCCATTAACTCATGCTTTGCTCTTTTGGGCAAAGATAGAAAGATACGTCTGAAATTCAGGGAAGAATTCGGCAGAGAGAAGATTGACATTTATGCTTTCTTGCATCTATGAAATCTGAATCCTACACCAATTTTGGCACAGAGATTCAGTGGCACCAGCCTGGACTTCACTGCATTCCACAGAGGAGCTTTAGTTGCCAGAGGTCTTCTCAGGATAAAGGAAATTTGTTGTGCTAGGAGGAATCTTGGATCTGCTCTAGCAATATCATCCCATCTCCTCCATGAACACCCTTTTCCTTTCCCACCCTCTAACCCTCCCTTTATGCTGGACTTACAGTACCTGCTTCAGCAGGCCTTCTGATGCTCCAGTAAGTCTTCATGTGCCAACTGGCACACACAAGAAAGCTCTGGTCTTCCCACTGGCACATCATCTGCTTGTACTGCTGCAAAGGCTGGTTTGTGGCCACAATGCACATTCCGCAGGTATACTTTTTTTAAAGATAGGATTGGGCTATGAATTAGATTGTGTACACATGTGATTTGATTAAACTGAGAAATCTCAAGGTAGAACAAAATGTTATTTTGTGCTCATATTTCTTGGCTAAACTCCAGGCATAAGAATCAACCATAGGGCTTGTTCCTTGCATGCAAATCCTTTGGGATTTGTACACATGCATTTTGTTTTTCACATTATGCCCTGAGACTGAAAAGTTGAAAAATCTTGGAGATCCCAGGATGTTAATATGGGTCCAACCTTGTTATACACAGATTTTTTAGACACAGATTTGACTTAACATGAGTGGCCACTGAAAATCACAGTTTTAAAAACAGCTTTTTTACAGTAGAAAGGCAGTCATGCAAGCAATCATTCAATTCTTCAGTTGGGCCAGGCAAAGGCATGGGCTCCTCAGCATTTCAAACTCCTGATTGCCTCTCTACAACAGTAAGAAAAGCTGTTTTTAAACATGTAAAGAGGCAGTTTTAAAAACTGCTTTTATTTCACATTTTTTTGGTATCAGCATTGAGTCCTAGAATCAAACCCCTGCAGATACTAAAGAATAAACTTATTCCATTAGGAGCAATGAAGGAGCAAGAAACCTGGAAGTGAATCTTTAAATTGATTTTTTCCACTGTTTTTAATCTATAATTTTTTTTTAATTCACGGGAGGTTCTGGAACAGAACCCTGGTGGATAATGAGGGACATCTATAGTATGTTTGGGAGTGAATGCTTCATTAGAACAACGGGAAAACCAAACTTAGCAAGCTGTAGTCTTAGTTGTTTGTACTCCTACCTTTAAATCTTTCTAACTGCAGTTTGGGATGGAACATGTTTGACGACTTTTAGTCTCTAGCAGCATTTCTCAACATTTGTCACTGGCTATACCACTTTACATGCTCCACCTGTTGGAAACAGCTGGTGATGATGTCACTGATGTCACCCAAAATAACTGGCGATGATGTCACTGTTGGTAACATCCAGATTGGGAGGCCAGACACTACGTGACAAAGATTTGTATGAGGCTGTGGGTGAACAGGAGGTTTTTTTTTGAGCATGCAAAAAGTGCAAAAAGCTACTGCTTCTTAAATTATGTATCACTGATCTCATCAGGCAGCAGAGGACTTGGAGTCCCATGAATATCACTGGAAACCACTTCAAGTACAACTGGTGATACAAAAATACTGTTGATAAAAATACACTGGTTTATAGTCAATCTGTACTTCACTGGTAGAGTTATAAGCCAGCAGCAGCTGTCAAATGTCTGTCAAATCATCTGTCAAATCAGGACACATTGGCATGAGGATACATTGAATATTTTATTTCAGAATTTTTCATGTAGTCAAATCAAAAGGTTGCCAAAAGAGATTTTAATTCATCATGTAGGCTGCACAATACAAGTTGTACAATGCTAGCAGGATTCTGGAGGGTTTCTGGTAAAATATGATTGTAAATGCCAAGCATCATCATCATCATCATCATCATCATCATCATCATCATCTTAGCATTTTTCCCACCTAGGCAGGATTCACTTCTTTAGATAGACATACCCTACAATTCAGAGTAACTACAGGAGTACGTAAGAGACATTACGGGCACCTGTACTTACGGCACCACCTACTGAAAAACCTTTGGGAAATTCATATTGCAATCCAGAGTAAATTGTTTTTACACTGGAGCAAGGACTCCCCGTAATTACTCTGGATTGTGCCCATAGATGATTGTGACTGCCAATACTTTAGGCAATTTGCTTGGGTGTTGAGGAACCCTCATTCTATCTTGGAGAACATGAGTACATGTTTTGGCTCTGGGGTGTTCCTTCTGTTGCTAAATACTGACTGGAACACCCTTGAGAACAACTCCTGCTTTGATTTCTTAATTTCAACAGAAACTGAATAATTTAGGTTTTACTCAATCTTCTTTGGTTATAAATTCAAAGAAAGAAGGAAAAATGAAAGCGGAGACAAAAATCTCAGGGGCTATCATTGTTCCAGGGGATTTCAGCTTTATATGTGCAGAAGCTGAAATGAAAGCTATTAATTTTGTACCGTTTCCAAAACAGTAGGCAAAAAAGTTGAATAGGTTTTGACTTGCATGAATTTTCAAAGGTGGATTATTTTCCTTTCGCTGGCAAAAAAGTCTACTGTACTGACTCAAGAGTCCAAAAGTTACCAAATCACAGATTCCCAGAGCAAATCGTGTAACTGTGAACCTACCTAGTGATGTGATTTAACATTTCTCCCCAATTCCCCAAGCTCCAGTCAACTAGAACCATGCTGCACTTAATTTTCTTTACCCTATTCAGTTTTTCCACGGAATGATAATCTTGAAAGCTGTAGTTAAAATGGTGGTGTTGGAGGCTTAGTCAACAATGCTTTTGTCTTTTTCACCTGTGTGACCTGAATCCAAGCCCTTGCCTGCCCCAGGCAAAATGAGTTTGGTGATCCCCATTCAGGTTCACATTAAATCAGTGATTCATGTCCGAAAAGCACCAGAAATAATTCAGCAACACTTGGCGCGGTGGTGGGTCACTGTCATGCTGGAAGATGCCCAAGGCTATGCTTGCGTAGGCACTGAGTGAATCAGTTTGACCTAAATGACATGGCAGTGCCGTCGAAGGAAAATCTAAGCAGAGTATAATAAAGTCTTTTGGGGCTGAGTAAAAGGCCTTGGTCATGTAGCCCGATAATGCATTTCATGCTCCAATAGATATCCACAGTGACATCTCCTCATGAGTGATTTTTTGCATGTGTCTGTTGTATTCTGATAAATGTGGCCACTAATATATGTAAGTATAAGAGAATCCTTTGCTACTTATTAGTGTGGTGAACTTTGCCCTTGGCAGCTGGATGTGGCATGGAGACCTTGGGAGTGCAGCATTGTGATCTATGTGTCTTTAATACTGTTGCATTGCTCAATAGATGGAGAATCAAGATGACAAACTCTGGATATGAATGCAAGTCCACCCTTAGATGCAGGAAACAATGAAGCTTTGATTAAAGTTTCCTTTGAAGGTGCCTTTAGAGTCACACCAGTGGTGGGCTTCAGGGGGTTCTCACAGGTTCTATAGAACCCTTTGCTAATGAGTGCCTGGTTCTGAGAACTGGTTACTAATGGGACATAGAGCCTGTTGTTAATTTAGGTTATTATGCCTGTTGTTAATTTATTTGAATCCCACCACTGGTCACAGCCCAATCCTAACTAACTCACTATGTGGTGATGTAGCAGCAGTTTGGCAGTCTTATGAGTTTTGAGGTCTCCTCAAAGTAAGGAGTCATTTGCCATGGGTCATCTTGAATGACCAAAGGCCAATAACTCTGGAACACTTCTGAGAAGGTAGATCTGGCCTGCTAAGGGGGTTAGGTTTGGACAGGTCCCACTGTGGCTTTACCTGTATCCTCCCATCCAAGAATCACCCACCCCATACCCATTGATCTCCCCACTCCACCTGTGTTCAGCTCTGCTCAGAAGGTTACCAGGTTTTTGTGAAGACACAAGAGGTAGGGGGAAAAGCAGTGAGTTGGAACAGGGAGGAGATGTGGGCAGATCAGATCCTGGAAGGAAGGGATTAGTGATGGATCCTCAGCCTGTTCGTTCATTAATTGGTGCAAGAAAAAGTTGAAGACCACTAGGAGATAGATCATTAGTTCAGATTGCATTTGTTTCATGCTGTTGCCTGGTATGTCTCTTTATAACTACAGGGGCTCTGCTAATAGCAAAAGAAAGGAAAATAAAGTAAAAGCATGCAGTTGAAACACTACATTTTTTTGCCAGCCTCAGCAGAGTTACTTTTAGCTGAACAGCATGGCACTTGTTTCCAAAACACCTCCACTGTTGGCATTCCCAACTAGATAATTAATCTCTTAGGCACGGACTCTGTGCATTTGGAAAGAGATCCAGTTCTAGTTGTCCTAGAGCTGCAGACACTTGCCATTTTGAGGTTAGGTTAAGAATCCAGAGACTGTTGCAACCAAGAAAAGAAACAACATAAGTTTTCTACTTGGAAACACACCACCAGAGTTTATTAACTTGACACAGCAGCAACACATTGGAACAACTTGTTTTGTTGTTGCTGGTGATATACAGAATATGGGATCTGTTTTCTTTTTCCCGGAAAGAGGTACAATTATGTCACAACAGCATTGAATTAGACATAGCTTAAACCCCATAGGAGCCCAACAGAGAAAGTTCTTGGGATTCTGAATGGCTTGAGTATGCTAAAGCCATTACTTTTCTGCCAAGATAACTTAAAATATGGCAAGTATAGCTATGCTGCTATAGTATTTTAATTTCTACTGCAGAACTGCTCCTTGTTTAAGCAAAAGGGAGTTGAAGAGACCCCAATAACCCTCATTTCCAGGCTGGTGCTAACATTATTGAAGGTGATTCTTTTTGACAAGTTCACAAAGTAAGCAACAAATTGCCCAATAGCTCCTCTGAAACAGACAGGAAAGCACAATGGATGCTATTATGCACAAGCCAGATCATTAACACTTTTCTGAACTTTTCAGTTCAGACAATTGAAGCCAGGCGTTAGTTTAGGAATTTCTTTTCAGTACCAAGTCCAGGCTCAGAAAGAAATAATAATTGAGTGGTTCTGTTGAGAGTGTGGGACCAGATTTAGCCAAATCACAGAAACTCCAAGTCCAGCCCTTACAAGTTCTCTCATTGTCTCTTCTGTTTAAGACAATCCTAACACCCAATTAGGCTGGCCTAATCCCTGGCTTAAGTCTGGTAGTGACCTGCAGTGTCACAAAAATGCTGTCAGACACGTCTGCGCCACTCTTGGGGGAGGGTTAGGCTAGTGCGCAGCCATGCGCTTGCATCCCTACATCACCATGGGAATGGGAAGACCACTGAGTTGTGCCAGCCTAGATTAGGATTTCACCCTCCAGTTTTATAAATTACACTGAGTAATACTTAAAAGTTTTTGTGTGTGATGGAAGGTGACTGCTTTTCTTTCTCTTATTTGCACTGTTGGCTCCCTTCCAAGATGCACTCATATTAGTGATTCTTTTCAAAATGCTGAGTGTCAGCAGTCCATCAGTTGTCACATCTGGTTACAGGGTACTTCAGGGCAATCCATCATGTCTACCTATAAAAGCCATTTACCTTTTGTGAGTCAACCAATCAGAACTGCAAGGAAAATAGAACTGGAAAGGAGCATTTATAATCTTTTTTTTAGTTTCCTGTTAACTTCCATTACAACAATTCCATATAGGACAGCAAAAGCTTTTATTTATTTAACTGATAATTTAATAGGATTTAATAATCTATTCTTATGATTTGCAAAGCAGGGAATAATATTAAAAACTAAAAATATGCATCAAACTCCCAAACAAATAATAATAGGGAAATCAGCAGCATTGTCTTACCAGCATTGCTAAGAAAACAGATCCATTCAGAGCAGTGATTTTCAATCTTTTTTCATCTCAAGGTACACTGACAAGATGGTTAAACTGTCAAATCACACCATCAGTTGTTTGACCACTGACAAAGCATACCATGCAACTGGTTGGGGGATCAAATCCCCCAGTTGCCCTACTGTTAAAAGAGACAAGAGACGTCATCACATTTAGAAACAAGTCACCTAAAAGGGAATTGTAACAGCTTTTTTTAATGGGACAAATTATCTGAACCCATGAAACTCAGGTTATGGAGTTCCATAAACACAAGGCCACAAGAGGAAAAGTAACATTAATTGCCTCGTGGCACAATCTTGAGCACCACTTGGGTTTACATAAATCCAGTGATGGCTTCAGGGGGTTCCTACAGGTTCTATAGAATCCTTTGCTAATGAGCATCTGGTTCTGAGAACGGATTGCTAATGGGACATAGAACCTGTTGTTAATTTAGGTTATTAGGACATAGAACCTGTTAATTTATTTGAATCCCACCACTGCAAAAGTGTGCCAAGTGTGCCCTTGTGCCATGACACAAGAATGTCATGAAAGTTCACCATTCTTCTGGGGGATGGACTGGCAGCTTTCCGGACCTCCATGTGTCCCAGGACATAGTAATTTGCACTGATCAGCAGGGATCTAACGTGTTTTGGGGATGGTGGGGAACAGACAGGAGGGACGTGTTCTGGGGTGTGGAGGGCATGTGGCAGGCAGGATGGTGGGTAGGAATCTGGGAAGCAGGAGGCAGGGCTTTTTTTACCTGGGGTAAGGGAAAGCACTGATTGTGAAAAGCACTGATTTTCAACCAGTGTGCCATAGCTGGTGTTTCACTTTCCGTGGGGTCAGTGCAAGGAGGAGGGAATTTCCTTCTGGGGCAGGGTGACAATATGCCAGAACCATAAGAAGGACAAGACCCCCACAATGTAGGACATCCAAGCAAAATGGAGGACAAATGGAGGACATGTTAAAATGACAGCTAAAAACACTCATATTGCTCTCATGTACTTAATTTCAATACTACATTGAAGGTAATGGAGCTTACTTCTGAGTAAAGGCCGAGTAAAGGACTCCAAGGCTGCAAACCTGGATGCACTTTCCTGGTTGTAAGTCCCATTGGAGGCTAAGGGGGGGGTAAATACCTGGGTGCGCTGGGTGGGTGGTAGCAACAGAGACGGCGCCGGGGCAGAGGTATGGGGGGCTCCAGAGGTGGGATGGTGGCAGAGGTGCTGGCGGGATTGAGGAGGGCCTCATGAAGCCAAGGAGGTTGCTGAGGCCACATGGGAGCTGAGGGGTGCCTTCAGAGGCTGCGGAGGAGTGGGGTGATAGGTGGAGTGGGGTGGAGCGGTGGGCAGGGAGAGGTGGAGTGCTGGGCAGGGAGGGGTGGAGCATGGGCAGGGCGGTCCGCAAGATGCTCTGCCTAGTGCACATGTCCAGCCTCTGGACATGCACAGTGGGACTGGCTTGCACCTCTCTCACTGTGCATGCCCAGAGGCTGGACATGTGCAGTGCCCCTCAGCCAGCCATTCGAGCCTGCTGAGGTGGAGCAACAGCTCTTGTCTGCTGCTCCACTTTGGAGCAGGCCCGAATTGACATGCTAATGCCCAGGGCCAGCCAGAGAAGTGTCAAACTCCTCTGGCGCATCACCCCCAGTAGCATGTCATCTGGTGTGACCTGCACCAGCCGCACTAGCCTGATGAAACCACTGGATGTATATTATATCCTTTCCCTAACGAAGAAGAACGAAGATACTTCGTTCTTCTTCCCTTTCCCTTACTCTCCTCTGGTTTAACTCTGTGAAATAATTCTTGTACATTCGGGGAGACTGCCTCCTGTTTGCAAGTTGAGGAGCACACCCCATTGGTGAGGATTAATTACTTAAAACTGTGCCCTCAGAAACTCAGAGTAGGTAGAGTTGGTAGGAAAAATCAGCACATTTCCCAGGTATGTACGGAAGAAGTTTAGCATGCAAAGATATGCATGTATATTTGAAAGTAAATCCCACCATATTCAGTCCTAAATCAATGTGCATAAAATTTCAGCCTTAGGCCATCATGTTGGGTTCCCTCAGAACCCCATCAAAATTATTGTTGTTTGTGGATTGACAGATGCACATGTTCCCTTGGAAAGCATTTACTTTCTCAGCTAACTAATACGTTGATGTGTATTTTTAATGGATTTTATGCACTTTATTTGTTTTTATCGTTTATTCATTTTTAAATTGTATGTGTCTATTGTCTATTTTAAATGTTGTAAGCTGCCTTGAGTTCCTTTTTGGGAAGAAAGGCAGGGAATGAATGAATGAATGAATGAATGAATGAATGAATGAATAACCACACAAACCTTGCACTGATTTGCAATGCAGGTTAGAAAAGGACTATAGGGAACAGCTAATATCAATCAGTCAATCAATCACATTTACTGATAAGCTTCATTTCCACAAAATTGTATTCAAGATGGTTCACACAACAAATTATAACAGAAATAACAAAGATAATACATAGAAAAATATTATCAATATATTAAAGAATTCTGGTAAGACAAATATCTAGGGAGAAGCATCACATTTCAAAATGATAAAAGAAAAAAGAAAAACAAAGCAACAATAAAAAAGAAACAATGCAATACAATCTCAGTCCAAACTGTTCACAGTAACATGCAGGATTTACTTCAACATGTATGTTATGTACATCCTGATAACATCCTGCTATTCCTAGTCTGGCAATAAAGCATCAGCATGAAAGCTGGAGAAATCTCTGTCCAGAGGCAGGGAAACCCATAACTATAAGATGTAGGTAGAGTTATGCCCCAAGTTATGAATTGCTTGCTGCAGGTTATGGAGGGGAAGGCAATCAAACAGCCTGGGACAAATAAGTTTTTTCCCTTGCCTCTCCATAGGCTGCCTGGGTGTCAGTCCTATAGCAACTATTTTGCTGGCCCAAGGAGATGAAGGACTATGCTGGGCTGCAAAAATTGAGATAGGCTCTGTGGCATGTATTACCACCAATGAGATCCACCCCTTCTTACCCTTGAAACACCCTGCCTTCCTCGTTTCATACTGTGATACTCCCCCTCCTGCCTACAAATCAGCCCCAATGCTACCTTACCCGCTCTAGGATAGTGTCCGGGAACCACAAAAGTGTGCAAAAACTCTTCAGTTCTTTGTGTTGCCACTTGCAGCTCACAACAGCAGCACACCTACCTTATGATGCCATAGGAGGACTTATGCTGGTGGATGACAGGATCTGCCGCCATAAATCCTTGAAAAGATTGGGCTGCTGTAACAACTTTGCCTATATTGTATTTCGCTATTTTGTGTGTCGTTCCCCCAAGAACCCTCTATCCAGGACTTGTGTTTGTTGCTAACTGTTTTTGAATTGACTTCCCCCTTCTGTAAATGAGTCAACCTTAGTCACATGAAAGTCCCCAGTGGTGACCAGTTTGATGCCCATCTGCTCTGCCTCTTGTCTACAACACCATTTTGGATACTGTCCATCCAGCTTGCCTTAGTGCAGCAGGACATGATGCATTTTCTTATGGTGGCTTGGAAATCATTTTACAAAATGTGTTATTTTGTTATTTCCATAGAAATATATTCTGAAACTGTCCTTAAACAAACAAATGAACCACTTTAAAATATTACGGCTATAAATGACCATGACGGTATCACAGCGCATATAATAAAAATAACCAGTGAAGAGAAGCTGCTGAGTTACTGTAGTAATAAACCAGATGTGATTATTATCATTTAACACGGTCATTGAATACCATGAATCCCTGAAGCCATTAAAATATTTATGATTAAACATTTGCTATTCCTTATAACAGAACATATAGCCTGGTACTAAAATCTGTTAAAGTGTTATTTTGGCTGATATATGCCAGTGGTGTAATAGAGGTCAGTTAACAGCCACCAACCCACTGAAAAGGGGAACACAAAGCTTAAAGGTTGCTAATGTGTGCATGTCGGTGTGTGCGCGTGGGGGGATAATACAACTATTTTAAGGCTAACAGCATCATTTAATAAGCCTTGTATCATCTGTATTATATATATTCAAGTGAAAAAACCAACAACATAAACTCATTTAGTTTGTGAATTTTTTTTATATACAGATTTTTAAAAAAATATTTCTTTTAGGGTATAAAAGAAATTTTTAATTTTTTAAGTTTCAATATACTGTGCTGTTGGAATTGATTATAATACATGGGTTAAGTGGATGTTTTACATGGCAGTTCTGTTCTATTTAAGGGCTACTTAAGGGCAGTGGTGGTTCAGTGGTTAAAGGCACTGTATTTGTCAACCTGCCTAGCAGTTAGAAAATATGTAAATGTGAGTAGATAAATAGATACCACTTTGGTCAGAAGGTAACTGCCTTCCATGCACCTTTGGTGTGTAGGCATGATGGTTACATGACCATGGAGATGTCTTTGGACAACACTAGCTCTTCAGCCTTGTAACAGGGATGAGTACCACCATTAAAGTTGGTCACGATAGAAGGGTAACCTACAGTAAGACATCTTTACCTTTACCTTCTGTTCTATTTAGGAGGGAGAAAACTACTATCCCTGTTCATCCAAGTATGGTATTCCTCCCAGTGGCTGTCTGCTCGTGTCTCTTTTCTATTCTTTTTGTAATGATGGTGAGCCCCCTGAGACAATTAACACCAACTTTCAAACAACTGATCTTGAGAAGTTGGGTGGCCTCAGCCAACAATCAGTCAAGTAAGGTTGATGTTGCTTCTTACATCATTATTTTGTTGAAGTAGAGGCAGGAATGGAAACTTGTGTTGCCCAGTGGAAATGGTGTGGGAACCCAAGATGGTGTATACATTTAGGCAGTTTTGTACAAGAAATAGTGGGTTAAAAACAAATGACTTGAGGAGAATGAAAAATACTGATGTGAGGGTTGATGAATCCTCATTTTGAACCTCCAAGGCAGCAACAAGGGGTCCCTTGAGGAAAAAAAAGTGGTCTGGTAAAGCAGGTAAGATGAACTCTACAGATACCAAACAAGACATACAAACTAAACTGTGTTTTGCAATTAATTCTGAGTGCTGGTTAAGGGAGAGAAGACATCACATTTCTTGGGTTTTAATGATGGGCCATGTGTTAAAATTTATGCTGCTGGCTTTATTGGCTGGTCAGTGCCCCAAGATGCCTTGGAGTTTCCATGGAGTACCAGGTGACACCGAGCCTGGTGATTCCACTAGGCCCACTGACTAATCTGCTGCCTGAAGTGTCTGCCTCAGTTGATCTCAGTTGATCTCAGGGACAGAGTTGACCCTTGGCTAGATGGTCCACTAGACTAGGCTAGATGATCTGATCCAGTATAAGGACACTTTATATGTTCATTGCACACACACACTGAAGAAATTTGTAAGCATAATCCATGAACTCTAGTTTAATGATTCCTTGTACCAGCATTAAATAGAGATAAGGATTTTGATTACTGGCTAGTAAATACAATCTCTTTTATTAATAAGAGCTGTATTTTAAGAGTCATATTTTCAGAGTAATTTGGAACAATCAATCTCAAATCCACATTATTGACTTTTGCGATATTAGAAGTGTAGAGTTACAACAGGAAATAAGCCATTAAGTGATCAACAAGGAAACATGGATGCAATTACTTTTCATGCTCTAATTTTATTCACTCTGGTTGTAGAAAAATAAGAGAAAACACTGACCTGAGCATCGTGGGCCTGAGCGCAAACTGTACAATCTATTATATTAAACAAAGTCAAAAGCAATGTGAAAGATCTTGAATCTATTCAAGGCATGCACCTCATTACAGACTTAGCAAATTAAAACACAAATAGGATTAGAAAAGAATAATGTAACAATCTCCCACTATGGTCCCTGGAGCATTAAGTCATAAATTGGGTTTGCATTAAATTGCTCCTGTGGTATTGAATTCAGAGAAAGAGCTATAGGCTGGAGATAAACCATGCTGAGCTGCACACACCAACTTAGCAAAGACTTTGCATTTTTTGTTAGACACACCACAAATTTGCTAGAGATCTAAGATGTATGCCAGAAACTGACATTTTGTATCTTGATTAGAAAACTTAAGAATCACTTAGCATGCATGGCCTGCAAAGCTCACATTGCAAAGTGTATGGCATGGTGAAAAAATGTCTTTTTAAAAAACTCACTTGGAGAGTCAATTTAATATGGTACTTAATACTGATGTTTTTCCAGGAATTGCAATTTTGCTAGGTTGAAGAAGAGTTTCCTGATGTTCTGAGCTGGGCTTTTTCTAGTGGAGTAGACAACAATATTAGTAATTCAATATGGAAACCTGTGGCTATATTAAATAGAAAAAAATGGTTAAGTGCATACCATTTTTTAAATGATTCTGTAATTCACAAATGGATTTTTGTAGGACTAGTGAGCCAGTTTTTAATAAGGATTTGCATGCTACATGAATTCATGCAAAAAAAAAAGTTTTGGGATGGCTTCTTCAGACAGATAAAAGAATTGCAATATGCATCTAGTCAGTGGATTGGCTCACCAGCAGAAAATGTCTTAGTATTGAAACATGTTCAAGGCCTGATCCTATCCAAGCTTGGCCCAGATAATGCACAGGCACAGATGCAGGGAGCTCTGGAGAGGTAAAGTATTTAAATAGGTACCTGTTCTTCTACTTTAAATAGGTACCTACTATCCCCATGGATGTGCATACACAGATCCACATCAACTCTTTTGCTTGTATAAGCCTGTGGAGGTTCAAGAGGGTAGGTTCAAAGGGGGGATGTCAGGCCTGGCTGAGGGGCATGGTATATTGGCACAGTAGCTGTTCGTCCAATATCTGTCCATGGCCCAGTCCTGACATAATCTGGTTCCAGCACAATCCTTTAAAAATAGAGTGCTGTGTGAAACAGTGAGATAGGAGTAACTGTTCTAATATAGGTGTTCACCATACTGTACTTAGTACTTTCCACCAAAGTCTGATGCACAATTGGCCTCCACCACTGGTATCACTTCTGCTGGTTTGTCGGTCCTGAAAAAAAGACAAACCCCCTTTCTCGTATATGGCAGCAGTGGAGAAAGGAGAGGGTTACCCTCAGGAGGACAAAATAGCCCTACAATCCAGAGAACTACAGGAGCACATAAGAGACATTACGTGCACCTGTAGTTACTGTACCACATAGTGAAAACCTATGGAAAATTCATTTTACAATCCAGAGTAAATTGTGCTTACAACAGAGAAAGGACTCCCCGTAGTTACTCTGGATTGCGCCCTAGGTCCTCCTTGTGGAAGGACTCATCATACTTGTTTGGTATCTTGTGTAGATTGCCTTGCTCCCTGTTTTCTCTCCTGAAGCACTTACTGGAAGCAAGCATCTTGTTCTGTGCCAATCAGAACACACACTGACAATGATGTAGAATATTCTAGCCAGAAAATTTTACCCCAAACATGTAGTTCCTATTGGCTGAAAGCACTACCCAAACAACCGGTAGTGTAGCTATTGGGGAAGTGGCACAATAAGCTGCTGTTGTTGCCCAGAACAGCTCCAATGGCAAGTGATACAGGCTAGATAGACAGCATGTTGCATCACACACACAATACTTACCAGTACCATGTGGTATGGTGACAGCAGTTGAGGCACAAATGTCCGATTGTAGACCATGGAAAAACACCACCGCTGCTCTACCTGCTTACATCTGCTTTCTCAGGTGTACTAAGAATATCCATAGGTGTTAAGTAGGTAGGGCAGCTGTGCTGCTCTTCTGTGGACTATTATGGCGTGTATGCCTCCATGCCTCACCTGCCACTTCCATACCACATATCCTTGTACCACCACCACCCCAATAACTATACTACCACAAACAGCTGTACTTTTCTGTCCCAAACTGTTTTTAACTGTTTTAACTTTTTCTTTTTGTGGTACTGTAGAAAATCCACACGGGATAAAACAGGGTTATTATTACAAAGGTGATCTTAGGGTGATTTACCCTAGTCATAAATAAGGCCCCTTTGTTAATTTATAGGAAATCTCTGGAAAAGAATTAATGAAGAAATATCGTGGGTCCCTGATATCTTGGAAATTAAAGACAACACTTAAACTTCAAAGAAATGTTTATCTTTATTCTAACCAGATACTCCCAAAAAAATATGTCCACAAGCATTTATTTAACAGAAGCCAAGCACAGCAAGAAAGAAAATAATAAAAAACTATCTAAACTTTCCTTACTGAAGTAAGTTGCACCTTCCAGCTTTTGACATCCTCCTTTTCTCCCTCTTCCTTGCCTTGGCTTCTTAAAGGGACTTTCCCTACTCCCTCAGGTATAAGTGATTACAATATCAGTCCTAAATACCATCCCCTCAACCTTTACCTTTTCTCTATCACAATTATCATGAAACACTGTTATTTAGCTACATAAATAGCGGGGTTTTCTGGGATTTGGCATGTCTTCCTTAGGTTCCCTATAGTGAAAAAAGCTTTAGGCCGCAAACTCAAAGACACTTTCCTAGGAGTAAGACCCATTGAACACTGTGGGGCTTACTTTTGAGTAGACATGGTTAGGATTGTGCTCTTTGTCTGGTTGGCGTTCTCTTTGCTAGCTGGCAGTAACCCTCTGGAACATCCTTTTAACATTTTTCTTGATTTTCTTAAGCAGCAAACATTAGACACATTAAGAACTGCAACAACAAAATCATTAAGCACTGCAACATTCTCCTAGGAGCCAACCTTATCCTTTAATCAAGTTTGGAAAATTCATTCCTCTCCTCACCATTTATCTTCTTTGTTTATGCCCAGACCAAGTGACCTACTTCTTAACACTAAAAGTAATAACAGGGAAACAGCGCAAGGCTCTTCATTATTTATGGACTTAGGTACCATTTATTTTGTCTTATTGGAAATTAAATAATCAAACTCATTCATTCTAATTAAAGGTAGCAGGTGCTAATTATCCAGCCATTTTGTCCCACAACTTACTTCTGGATCTCCAGGAGGCAATTTTTATGCCATTTTGGCACTGGCCTTCAAAGAGAAAGGGAATTGTGTTGTAGTTTTTTTGGGGTAGCTGATTATTTTAGATTAAAAGGCAGAAGAATGGATTAAAATTAATGCTACTTTGGAACTTGTCGCCCTTTCCGAACACATTAATTCAAAGAAAAAGAATTACTATCCTTTTGCTTCCAATTCTCTGGTGTGTATGACTGTTTCAGCCCGATCTAAGACATGGTCTCTAGGGATTTTAACAAGCAACAAAAGGCCAATTTTCTCAACACTTTAAAAAACATAATATTAAAAATAAGGCTTTTCAGCAACAGTTTTTATGTCCGTAAAAAATCCTTCTTCTTCCAGGTGGAACAGGTGGAAGTGGTAGTGTGCAGGCATCTAGCACGCCCTATCCTAGTATAATTACACAGAGATATAACTAATGGCTCCAGGAAAGTGACGTTACATTGTCACATGAAATCACTTTTTGGTTCACCTGGAAAAGGAGAATTTTGGTGGTGGCTGCTTTGCAATGTACCCCTCATTCCTTCTCACATGGAAGCTCCTCCTTGCCAGCCGACAACACCACCCACTTCTCCACTGTAGCCTTTCTTCATAATGAAGGTGTCCCAACTTTCTAATAATTTTGGCTGCTGTCTCCGACACACTTTCCAGTTCTGCTCTTTACTTTATGAGATGTACACAGCGGTGAGGTATACCCAATCCATTCCCCACTGCCTCTATTTCAGAGAGAGGAGAGGTTCCTGCATCCACCAGTCTTCTTTTCCATAAATCCACTTTTACTATCACCCTTTCTCAACACCAACACATTCTCACTAAACTTCATAGACATTCATTTTTTTACTTCAGTGTACAACTGAACATTGGAAATGGGTTTGGGTGAGAGGGTTTCTGGCCCAAAATAAGCCTGGGGCATTGTTAATTAAAGTTGCTAATTAGGAACATATGTAAAAACACCATGTGAAAACAACGGCTGACACCCTCTTTCGTTAAGGTAATAGGCAAAGGTCCCAGGGGATTAAAGCAAATTGAGATTTCACCCACTTTGTTCCAAGGAACACAATGTTAAATGCAGTGGAGAATAGCTAGCTAAGAACAATAATTGAACAGTAAAACAATAGGAAGCGTAATTAGAACAAAAGTCACTACTTAAGTAGCAGTGCTGTGAAAAAAGGCCATTATTAGTATGGAAATAGTTGAATTTTACCAGCAATTTTAGTACTGTTAGTGAATTTGTTGCACCCTGTGGTGATCACCTAACTGTTTAATTTCTACCTTCCTATAAAATTGTACGGTGTGTGTGTTTTAAACTTCCAAGGGCCCAATCCTGTCTTACTTTCTAACTCACTGCTGTCAATACAGCAGCAATGTAGCCCTGAAGTAAAGGAAAGGTTTTTGTCTTACCTTAAGGAGGCTTTCATGACTGCCTTCTGTGCACTGCGGGATGCCATATACACCCTATTACTAGAGAAGAGTGGTGGTCAAGCATTTCAGCCCAGGACACTCTTCTGAGAATGGCATCCTCTGTGGGGCTGCAAGTTACAGTGGTCAACATATTGGCACTACTGGTGTCAGTGGC
The DNA here is from genome assembly GCA_030015325.1 of Cryptoblepharus egeriae. Classification (NCBI taxonomy): domain Eukaryota; kingdom Metazoa; phylum Chordata; class Lepidosauria; order Squamata; family Scincidae; genus Cryptoblepharus; species Cryptoblepharus egeriae. Next base: position 32,570,993 of record JAREYC010000004.1, read on the forward strand.
CATGCTGGGGATAGGACTTAGTTGTAATTCAGTGGTTCAAAATTTCAGCTACCACCCAGCTGTTATGAACCATCTTTTTCCAGCAGTGCTTCAATAATGCACAAGCTAACCAAGTTTTCAAATGTCTTGAATTCCAGCTATCATTCTTTTACAGAACATTTTATTTTAATGAAGACAAGATAGTCTGTGACTCCGAGACAGCTCCATGCCATTTTCTTGTAAACCAACATGACACGCAGCAGTGGCTTCCACTGTTGCTGGATAAACATCAGTATTAATTAAAATCATTCAGCATAGGGCTTCCTCTGCCTCTATATGTCAGGCTGGCAGAAGTGGAGATACCTGATTGGCAACTGCATTACACAAGCAGTGTTGACAATTTTATTTATTGGAAAGTAGCAGCAAGGAAACTGTTTTGCTATGCTGTGAGTTTTGCTAAGGAAGGGCAGGTCTCCATATGGGTTCTGAACTGAGAATTGTATTATTCTAACTCCTAACTACTGTTCATTCAAGAAGAGGATGTTTCAAAGGGTCATGTCCACCATCTTGCGCTTCCCATCAGGTGGGGTCTAGGAGAGGATGAGAGTTTCATATATGGAAGTGGAAGCCCTGATCATGGTCAACATTTCAAGCTGATAAGAGTTGTGCTGTGTGTGCCCCCGAAGCATCTGGTTGGCCATTGTGGGAATGCTGGACAATATATACCATATCTTCAGTCTGATCCCAAACTGAAGATATTTTGTCCCATTTGTTTCTCCAATCTAGTTTGTTTAATCAATTTCCATCCCACCATCCCCCAAATTTGAGGCAGCTTATAAGTTTATAAAACTTCATGAAACAGTAATTTAAAAAAAAACTAAACCTAAATTCAAATAATAAGATGGTAATTCAAGCTATATATATGAATAAAGAACTTTTCCCTTGTTTTTTTTGCTTTCCCCTCATTTTTTGCTTAAAAAGAAAGGGAGGGTCAGTAGCTCAGTGACAGACAACATGCTTATCAAACAGTTTCAATCCTCAGCTTTTCCAGGTAGAGCCAGTAAAGATGCCTATTTGAAGACCTGGAGTGATAAACCACTCTGTGTACAAAATATTGAGGTTGATATGCCAATCAGCACGAGGCAATTCATATGTTCTTCTTTGAATGAGAAAAATGAAAAGGCACAGTTCTTTATACATAATATAATACTAGATCCATGTTGAATACATGTTAATGTTGATCCATGTTAATACTAGATCCATGTTTAATACTATAATACTAGATCCATGTTGAACTTATAACTGTACAAGTGCACCAGGGTGTTCATGGTTGAAACATTCATGCTTGCCCAATGGATACTAAAACTGCATTAACAAAGCAGGGGACTTCTTCCTGTTAAGGTTCTCTGAGATGTCCCCCTAAAGTGCAGGCTACCTGCCTGTGTCTATAAGCATTTTGCAAGTACTGATTGCTTCTCATGACTGTGAACTAGAACAATAAAGGTAGTGGGTGTAGGGGGCACCAGATCCATGGATAAGTAAAACCACAGTTCCTGGATCCGCAGATATGGGGAGCATGTGTATTAGTAAGGTAGACTCAATGTCCACTACAGAAATGGCCAACATTTCAACTTTAGGGCTCCTGGACTTTTAACAGATGACAAACTGCTAAATTCCTTTCTTTAATTCCCTCCTTTACACAATTTTTAAAAATCTTGGAGCCATAAAATTAAAAGATTGACCACCCTGGTCTAGTATGAAGAACCTGGTGCTTTACTGAACTATTCCAAGTAATGTCCTAAATTTTTATCCTACAGAAAAGGTTGACCTACTTCATTTGCATTTTTTTATAATCAAAGGCCGTTTTAATGGGAATGGAGAATAACTTTGACTGTTATCAACCTCAGCTGTTCTGTGATTCTATATAAATCTATTAGGTTTTATTAAATATTAAAACAAGAATGAAGAGTCATTGGGTACATCAATTCCAAGATTAATTTAAAAAGGACTGACTTGAAATTTGTTTTCCTAGTATACATAATTTCCTAGTGTACATATTCACCATCAAAACAAAAAAATCATATCAACTGTTATGATCTAGACTTACAAATGGTTAGAATTCTTAGCTCTTGTTTCAGTAGAAACTTGGTTTCAGTAAATTTATTTTTAATGAAATGTGTTATCTATAATAAATATATATTACGTGGGTCAAATGAATCTGATTGTGAAAACACACTGAGCAGAAGTATTGGTTGAATTTAATTTCATTGCTTTTTAAAAAAAAATGCTATTGAATACTGGTTTGAATTAAATTCTATTTGTTTTAATAAAAGTTCAGCAGCCTGGGTGTACATATATTTGTTTCCGTGGCAGTGCATTGGATCCAATAAAACTATATTGGCTTCATTGCCTGTGTCTCCTTTCCCGAGAAAATGGATTGAATGGAAAAATGAAACAGGCATGAATCAGCCAGCTCATGGTCTCCGTTCAGCATCAAAATAAACTGCGGGAAAATGCTTGATAACCAAATACTGCTGTTATTATATTTTTTCCAGTGCCAGGATTCTCAAATCACAAAGATGCTTCCGACTGTGGACGTCCTAATATGAGGATCCAGATGTACTGGTTTGTTAAACACTGGTGATGCTTCAGCTCATGACAGACCCTTGTGGTCCATACTGCTAGCAGGTACCCCAGTCAAGCAACCTCTTGTTTGCATGGTAGGGATGCTAATCTTGCAAAGCAGTGATTTTTATAGGAGGCACATGGCCTCCTATAAGATTCTGCTAAAGATCAATTGCTTGACTGGCTGTATGCCCTGAAATTTCAATGCATCCTGAACAGATTGGCTAAACAAATCTGCTAAACAAATTCCAAGTCCCTTTCCAGGCCTGCATGAAGCAACATGGACATGTACCCACACTGTCCATTTTGCTGGCCCATCTTGCCCCACAGGGGTTTCTGGCAGAAATGTCTTCTCACCCAGAGGAGACCTCCAGAAGATATTGTCCCCCAAAGTATTATAAGTTGCTGTGTATGGATTTTGTTTAGATTGGGCTGTTATTCACATGTAGCGAGTAACAGGTAAAACAACTTCAGAGTGTAACTTGCCAGTGAATTGGTACCTCCAAGGATACCAAGAAGAGAGATGGTGTGTCCATGATCCTTGTTGGTTGGCAGGCTGTGCAAAAGTGATGTTGGCAATGCCCTTTATCAAGCCAGTGATCCCATTTCCATCTGAAAGTTAGAACAATTTGCATCTCAGTCATCCTTGAGCTAATACAGTCTGAAAGTTGCACTGGGACTGCCGAAATGTAAACAGGGAGTCAAGGTTAAAAAAACAGCCAATTATGCTGCAGTAATATCAAATAAATGAATTCACAGTTTGACTGCTTATGGCAGATGGACGAACACTTGTTGATTATCAGGCACTGCACAAAAGTCAGATTTATTTTCTGAGCTAGTTCCTATAATCTCTCCCCAAATATAGCTGCAGGGCAAAGTGTGCATCTGTGAGTTTTCAAATGCAAACAGTCCCCAGCTATTTTATTAGAAGAATCTAAAAGGGCCATCTGCACAATACTCCAGGATTTTTGGCTTATGTTTCTTTAAGAAATTATCAGAGCAAGAGAGAGAAATCTATTGCATTGCCTAGCATGACAGTCAATGACTATGGCTACAATCCAGAGTAACTATGGGACCTTTTACACTGACTGTAGTTATGGTGCCACCTATAGGAAACCTATGGGAAATGAATAGATAAATCCAGAGTGCCTTTTATGTCTTCCCGTAGTTACTCTGGATTGTAGGGAATGTTTGTATCTCCACTCATTTTTTGAGATGTTGGGTATCGGTTCCAGAGATCAGAAACATTGGCTACACTTTACATCCCACTGAAGCCAAAAACATGGTGATGGGGATATATATATAAAACATCAAAAATGGAGGAATATATATACCAGTATTCCTCCAGTTTCGATGATTTTATTTAGTGTTGAATGTTGGTAATTATACTATGTAATATGGAACAGTTTAAGGCTTCAGTTAAGCATATTATCGCAATCATGAATGTTAAGGTGCCCACCCACCCTATATATTAAGCCAGTAATTCTCAAACTTATAGCATTGGGATCCACTTTTGTGGATAAGAATCTGTTGGGATGGACCTGAACTGATGTCATGACTAAAATTGACATTATTAAACAGGAAAACTTAAAAATTCTAGGCTGCAATCCTAACTGCACTGACCCATGGGTAAGTCCCATTGATTCTCATTGTTAAAAATATATACAAAATAGCATGTTAAAAGTATAGTTTTGTAACATTTCTCCAAATACAGTCAGACAACATGTTAGCATCATGTTGAATAAATTAAAAATAAAATATTGAAATGAAAGGGGAGTCACCTGAAATTGGATCACAATCCACTTTGTCAGTAAGTCAATGAAGAACCTGGTGCTTTATTGAACTATTCCAAGTAGTGTCCTAATGGTGCCTGCGATTCAGTCCTATACAGCCTACTTAATTTGGATTAAGGCAGAGCTCATTTCATGGAAATAAACTGTATTAAATTTCAACTACTGTACTTTGAATGGGAATATGGATCAGGGTGGAGCAGAATTTCGGACTACTCTTCTCAAACACAATCATTTTGTTGGTTCACTCCACCTTGGCATCATTATACATTTGTGAATTTACCTGCCCAAGCCACAAATGTTGAAGAGTTAAGTATTCTTTGCAGTTGAAAAGGACAATCTCAACCACAGAAAACACAGGTGTCTGCTTCACTACACAGAGCCGTTACACTATTGAATTGACATGGATTCAACAAGCTTATTTTCATTCCCCCTGCTTGCATTTGTCACTGAGAAAATTCAATCCCCTGCCATGTCATTGTTATAATAATCTCAGAATTCTGGGCACCACTCAGATTATGACAGTCGCACAGAACAAACACTACATTCATCTTGGACAGGTTTTGCTTTAGAGAAATGTCTTTATTTGCAGTTGATGCGTTCTGCTCTACTGCTGACACATTGACTTCCAATTGTTCTTTGCAGTTTAGGCTTGCGCGCATTATAGAGAAGAGCAAGCAATTCAGTTACACCGCACTTGCCTTCTGACGTGGCAACAAATGTGGCTGCAGGTGAGGTTGCATAAAAAGATATTTACTAAACAGCCAAAATCACAAACTATTTCAGGTGTTTTATTTTTAATTTTGCAGGATTTTTATTCCCTTAGCTTGTAAAAACCTCATTTGCACACCAGTTACGGTATTTGACTCAGGCTATAATCCAGAGTAACTACAGGACCTTTTACACCAACGTAGTTATGGTGCCACCTATGGGAAACCTATGGGAAATACATAGAGCAATCCAGAGTAAGTGCTTCTTATGTCTTCCCGTTGTTACTCTGGATTGTAGGATAAGCATCTTCTATGAAATTTTATGTGCCCTTGGTTCACACCAGTAATCACAGAGGGTATATTGCTCCATCTCATCCTACATTGTATTCATCCCTAAACAAGAGGTGTATTTTTTCAACATTTGCATGTCTCGGGGAAGGATACTGAGGAGATCTCAGGCTCTCCAGACCGTAAGAAGAGCCATAGTGAATAAACCCCTTACCTGCCTGGAAGCAGCACAACTGTGGCAATCATGATGCTGTCCTCCCCTTCCTTGCAAAGACAGGGATCCCAAAGTCTGAGTAGGACTTTGAGAACTGCTGCACTACACCATCTTGGCTCTCATTTTATTCTTTTGCTGCTGTTTCATCTCAGGCCCATCAAGCCACGATTCCAGAAACACATTCTCTGTAGGGCGTAGGATTCAAGTTCAATATTTCTTTCATAAAAGAGTTTCTTACCCTGCAAAGAAGTACCTGCAAACAGATTCCACTTGGCATTTACAGATGCTGGACCCTACTGGTACAAGAAAAAAAAAAGATATGATTCTGCTGTTTCCTCTTCATAAACTGATTTTATAAGGTAACTTATCTTGATTTAAATGAAGCTGCACATAAACTTTATTTATTAAAGGTAGTACGAAGAAAAGGCTTAACCTTTGAGTTGCAGTGACGGTTCCAAACTGACTTGAAATATTTTGCTAAACACAACAACAACCCCTCTGCTGCCACGCTCCAGAAACTTATCTTTTCCTTGTTGACATTTTAACTTACATTCATTGTCAGGACTGCCATTTTTCACTTGGCTAAATAACATCTCTTGAAAGGACAGAAAGAAGTAATATTTTGTTCAACAACAGTTTATGACATTGGTAAAAAAAAAACGCAGAAACAATATGGTGTTTTGTTTGGATAGTGTTTCCAGCTTGATTTCCAACCTCCTGTTGAAATGTCAGTTTGTTACCTGCAAACAGTAGGTGAAACTTGATATATATTTGGTGATAAAAGACAAATGGACTTTGCCAATCCTCTGGATTTCATGTTCATTTTCCACAAACACAAATGATTGGATTTTATGTGCCTTATAGTGCTAGCCAAAATGTTGCTTTTAAGTAATTTATAGGTTTTATACTGAGGAGCACATGAGGTGATAAGGCAGCATTTGGTACTGTTTCACATGGGTTTCATGGCTATATTTCATATTTCATTATACAGTATTTTAATATCATTTTCATGTGTTATAAGTTTTTAAGTGATTTAAATGCTAATATTTTTATTATTTTTATTGTTAGATAAAAATATCTAGACTATTGTTGGAGTGATATGTGGTTGCACAATTTCATGCAGAAGGTTTTGAACAATAACTCAATCCTAACTTTTCCCTGTCTTTATTTCCTGCTGCATTAGCAAAACGAACAAACAAAACAAAAACTTTTTTGTTCTCTACCACCATTCCTTCTAATTCTCTTCCAATACTTGGCCTACTAAAATTTTTTTAAAAAAATATACTTTAAAAATGTATACTCTAACTATACTATATGATGTATAGTCATATACTATATACTATAATATAAATGTATACTACAATTATACTATGTAGTATACTATAACATCTTGTTATTTTGCTTTCACTATTGGCATTTATTCTTTCTCTGGACCATTTCCTTGTGTTTTTCTTCTATTAAATTACTCCATGGTTGTGGCAAAGAGATCCTTCCCCTTTATCACCAGCCTTTGGCATTTTACTATTAAATCCATATTTGGAAAGTTTGAAGTTTATCTAATTAATGCTTACCTCTGGGAAAAGTGATTTGCATTACTCATTCAAATGTTTGTAAGTAGCTGGAGAATAGTCAAAAGATTCATATTTTTGTCATTTTGGAAAGAGCAGACTCATGAATGGAAGGGGGAGTTAGACTCATTAATGAGTCATAGGTGTCACACCTGTGCCTGATCCATCTGCCATGACAAAGATGTCAATCTTCCACTGCAAAAGAATATATATATATATATATATATATATATATATATATATATATATATATATATATATATATATATATATATATAAGGGAAATTTAGAGGTAGATTTTGCACAGATAGCGTCTGATCCACCTGTCCATACATCCACATCACTCAACTCTTTGTCATTTACTGGTATTTTCACTGATATTGTCCCTTTATCTCTTTCTCATTATGTAACATTTCCTATTAATTTCAGAATGCAACCTGCATTTTTAAAATTTCTGGTGGTCAGTACAGTCTACCCTATTCAACTTCAATGTGTGCAGGCTTCAGTGGCTTCCATGGCAAGACTGTAGTGGTGCATTCAGTGCACAATTACCTAGTGATGAACAAAATTCTTCATTTGTCACTTCTGGGATAATTTCTCTCTGCAATTAGAGTATTTATAAGCCATGCTGCTTAATACAGCAGGGATCAGGGGCTCACAAAACACTCTCTGGAGTCCTGGCACTGAAGTAATTAATTACAACTCAAGGTGTGCCTTGGCAAGCAGATTTGTGCAGGTATTTGGAGGCAAAAGTAATGCTGATCCTTCTTGGTACCACCTAGACTTCGGGAGTCCTGCTACCTCTATCAAAGCCCATTTGATTTATTAAAAAATCACTACGTATATACCACATGTGTTTAAAACAAGTTATTTTGGAGCCCTTGGATTTTAGAAAACATATTTTGATGGGAATCAATTCCCATTTGGTGTATTTCCATTGTCTTCAGGTTCCTTGTCCCTTAGCTGGTTATACTGTACAGATTGGCCTCTGTTCACTTAGGGCAAAATCCAGAGTAACTACGGGGAGTCCTTGCTCCAGTGTAAGAATAACTTACTCTGAATTCCAATATGAATTTCCCATAGGTTTTCACTAGGTGCTGCAGTAACTATAGGTACATGTAAAGTTTCTTATGTGCTCCCATAGTTACTCTGGATTTGGGGGTTAGAGTCTCCTCTGCAAGTCCTGTTGTGCTCTTGCACAGGTTATTTGAATAGTTCCTAAGCTCTAAATTTGTCCAACTCATTGTTCTTCAGTGGTGGAACCAACACAGGCTATATAGTCCATAATTCCCAAAATACGTTGGCATAAGGTTCTCACAAATCTCTTCAGCCAATACTTTTCTAGGAACGAATCCCAAATTTCTGGCTTAATATGATTATTAACATTGTAATGATGATTATTATTCCTCATGTGGCAGGACTTATAATATGGACACATACCATGCATTCAAACTGTGCATAGAGAGCCTATGTTTGCCTAATACAGACATACTCCAACCTCCACTAACATGTGTGGAAATTATACCGGCAGATGTGATCATATCCATCCTACTTTCATCTCTCCACCAATGAATTCTGCAGAGGTTCTGATCTAATATTCTCATACAAGTGAATATTTTCAAGATTTCTGCTTATATCCAAAACCAAAACATGCGAGGAAACAATGCAATTTGCATGAAGATTTACAGCAAATGTAATTGACACTATCAGTCGTGAACATTATGTGCTTGCATACAGCACTGTTTATCATAAATCTGTAAAAGAAAAGCAATGCCAGATATCTTGCACCACACTGAAAAAATGAATATGATTTACAGGGTAGCATAAGGAACATACTGTACACTCCTACTAAAGAGCACAAGAAAATGGGAAACTGAGTCATCATAGACAATGTGAATGGTGTTTCATAATGGGAACAAAGATTTCAGCAAGGCTATAGCAAGGAAGCACTTAACACTCTTGTTTTTATCTTCTCCTGTGGTTTTTCCTCCATGTACTGTAATATTTTTACATTACTCATTATATCATATTAGGTACATATAATGTACATATAATTAATAAATGTTGTGTCAAGTTTTAGTATAATTATTTTTATTGTGAAATAATGATTTTTTAGTAAAATTTTAGTAAAATTTTAGCTTAGCGTACTGGAATGTTGTTTATCACCTAAGATCGCACGGGTCCATTAGACCCAGATTTTTCTTATCACCTACCTAAGACCGCATGGATCCATTAGACCCGTAAGACTGTTGAAAAGCATTATGGGTCCAATAGACCCAACCTCCGGTACAGAAAAACGGTAAATTCAAAAGTAATTTTGGATTTGTAACTGTCTAACTATCAGTAAAAAAGTCAGAAAGTCTTGTCAAGTAATAATAATAAATTCCAGTAAAAACACAACACACAAACTTCCTGGTGGGGCTAATAGACCCAATTGGGATCCTAAGGGTTAATAGCATTTTTTAAATCTTAGCGGATCATTTCTGGCCAGCATTGCCCATGTATAAATCTTAAAATAAGAGCAAATGGGGGGAAAGGTAAACTATGTACCCCAAAATTGTCCTTGAACCAAATCTGAAAATCTTGCTATTTCCTTGTCTTCAAAGCAAGACCAGAGAGGCAAGAAAGGGAATGAAGTGGAGCCTCCTTCCTCTGATCCTGAATTCCAGTGTTGCCTGCCCTCACTTGCTCTGCCTAGTTAGAAAGAAACTGGATGAGCTGATCATTTTGGGGAACACTCCAGAGTGCCTTGCCTAATCTATCTGTTTTTAACAGGGCTGGCAAAAGTTAGAGGGAAGAGGGAAGTTGCAGGTAAGGGAAAGATTGGAGTTCCAGATTATTATGCTTCTTTGAGTTGTGAAGGAGATGGTAACATTAAGAACAGTAGTGGAAAAAATATATTTATTTTAATCAATTATGGTACATTTTATTTAACAAAATAAAATAATTTTAAAACAAGGAAACCTAGCAGGTATAAAGGTCCTGCCCTGATTCAGGAGGCAGATCTCTTCAGGCCACTCCTGCTCTGACGGATCTACTACCTTCTGAGTGTCTCCTTCTCCTTCAGATGTCTTTGCTCTTATTGCTTGGCACTAGTAGTGGGTTGTCTTGGGAGGAAAGCCTGCAGTAGGGCCCTTGTTGTGTCCTTGTCCACCCTGTTGGCTCTCTGTGTACTACTACCACCAGCAGCTAAATGGTTGTAGCCTGCAATCAGAACTTGTCTGCCTGAAGACAGACATCACCGCTGCTTGGATTTACTGCTTTGCCTTCCCAGATTTCCTTACCTCTTTGAAACCCTTCCACCTTCTTTTTCATGATGCCTTTGGAATTATCTCCAGTCCCTTCACCCTACTTGACTTAACAAAGAGTACATACAATAAATTAGCTTCCTTCCTTCCTCCCTCCCTCCCTCTGTTATCTCTCTCTTTGTCCATCCCTCAATTGTGAACTACTTGGGGCAGCCTTTTTCTCTGCTGTGAAGCATCATGTACAGTGATGGTGTTATAATAATTTCTTCACACACAATTCTGGGGGTTTGTTATGCTAAAAAAATGCTTTGGCATTTTCAATGGGCATGTCCAGCTTTAAGAAAAAGAGACAGCCTAGAATAACAATTGCCCCTCTTGCTTTGCAGTGCAGGTTCAGCTGAGCAACCTGTGCTCATAATGATAGCGAATGACTTCATTGCTTAGAACTGACTTTAAAAGATTAGCACTCATAGATTATTTATTAACTCTTAGGGAACGTATTTCCAGGAATGAGAACAACATATTGCATCAATGTCTAGTTTCTCAACTGAACTGGTTTAATTAATAGGAAGAAGTGCACAGACATCTGAAACTCCAGACCACATTCCAGTGCAGAAGACTTGCTGTACTCCAACACTTTCCTTTTTAGTATAAAGCCTTCAAGCCCAATGTGAATGAATACAGGGATCATCGTAATGCTGAGCGAGATTGTAAATAGCCATTTGAGTGAGATTGTAAATAGCAACTCAAACTAAGATTTCATTGCTTGGTGGAATGACATTATTGGGAATTATTGGGAGTTTGTGATGTCAAGGTTACCAGAGAGAGAGAGAGAGAGAGAGAGAGAGAGAGAGAGAGAGAGAGATTTGTAACAGAATTTGGGAACCACTACATTACACGATCTTGACTCACTATCTTGGCACTGGCAGGATTACAGGATTAATTTAACCTCCAGAATCTGGGGAAAGTCTAAGTTAGGGCCTGTGGAATAGACTGGCTTTTTTTAAAGAGAGGAGACAGCTTGTAAATCTTTAGGTCAGCAGATCTTTTTGTGTGTGCAGAAGAGAATCTTTTTGTGTGTGCAGAAGAGTCCAGGTTTGATCCTCAGTACCTTCACGTAGGACAATTTCTACCTGAAAACCTAGAGAGCCACATCCAGTCAGTGTTGACGGAATTGAGTTTGATAAACCAAAAGACAATGCCTTGGGCTATATCGCTGCTTTTTATGCTCTGGTTCCAAACCTATTTCAATTTCTTGGCTTGTTAAGTAGCAAATCAGCATATAGGTAGGGAAAAATAAGTCTCCAGATCAGATGCAGATCACAAATCAACTCCATTGTGTTCATTCATTACAAAACTGGTACATTCAAACTAGTATACTGTGAAAACCTTGTAATGTGTGAAAACACTCATTTTTTTTATCGTGTAATAGTGGAAGGGAGCGATGAAGAATTGTGCCCCAAGAAAATGCAATGACATTGCAGCAAATCACTGCATACAAACTGCAGTGGTTCAAACTATTTGGGTGAACCATTTTAGTGAACATGTGAGACCTTTTTCTGTGGCTGTTTGTAAGGCAGCAAGTAAAGGCTTTCAGAGTTAGTAAAATGTGCCTCTACTTTCATGACACTTTGTTTCATATCCCTAAGACATAAAAAAAAATACGTTTCCCACTGTCATCATTGAAGTCATACAGCTTTTCAAAAATGGGAAACAAATCTTTCCATTTTGAGGATACCAATTTAAGAATATATAGGACCTTGTGGAATGGAGATGAGGACCAGATGATTTTTGAGGTCCTTCTAAGGTTGAAGATTCAATGAAAAAGAAAATAATAATAATAAAATCAATGAGGAGCTGTTGCTAATGCAAACTCTGCCGCACATTGCTGGATAATTTGCTTTGACAGTGTGTTGTCTCAGTGGGGGAAAAATCTACTATAACAGCTAACTGTAACCTTGAAAATCTAATTAGGATTCAAGCTATAATGCATACAGCTTGGGAAGAAATAATTTGAAAGGGCTGGAAAATACAGCCACCAATTCTGACCTTTTCAAAAATTCCCAGATATAAATCCTTCTTTAATGTACTATGGCTTATCTAAGAAAGAGAGACAGAAAGAGAAGAGAGAGACAATAATCTCACAGAGAGGGAAAGATGTCCATCGATTGATAGGTGAACTGAATGTATTTATTTAAAATTTTAAAAGTAAGATTATATGCTCGAATTTATTTTCATGAAAAATCTGAAAAAATTACTTTTTATATACTTTGGAATAAAAGCAGGCCTCCGTCAGACTTGAAAGACTATGGTATCATGCTTGGTGCTACACACACTGCATGTGAAGCACGAAAGCCTGGGTTGGATTGTTATGGAGGATAGGCTGTTCCCCAAGCAGCAAATCCCCCCTCTCCACGCCACTGAATTAGTCAAATGGAAAGGCAGAGCCAATACGATTGGATCCAGCTGGCGTTGCAGAGCTGGGCTAAGTACAGGAGCTCACCCTGTCTTGTGGGGCTGACCCGGGAATCGAACTCTGGCCTGCTGGTTAACAGGCACAGCGTCTTTACCGCTTGCGCCACCCACAGCCCACAGCCCACTTTGGAATAGTGCACTCAAAAATATGCATGTCCTTGATTTTTCTGGCTATCTACAGAACTGAGTTATGGGTTTTGGTAGTGAACCATAGTTTTGGAAAGTTAAGTTCTCTTGTCTCTGGTCTTTACTCACCATTTGTTACATCAAAATTGGAATTATATACATTATCTATTGGAAGCTGATATTCTAGTTCCCTGCAACGATAAAGAAAAATGATAAAATGCAACTGACTGGCACCTTAGAGACTGTGCTGATCAAAAGTTTTTGTCATCTGTTTATCACCTTAGGCCAGTGATTTTCAACCAGTGTGCCATGGCACACTGGTGTCCAGCAGATAGTCCTCAGGTGTGCCACAGGAATTTGGGGAATGACGTTGATTAATAGGAAAATTGGGGGATTTGAACAGCCTGGTGTGCCTTGTCAATGGTAAAAACAATAGATGGTGTGCCTTGACAATTTCAGTGCCTTGTTGAGTGTGCCGTGAGATGAAAAAGGTTGAAAATAACTGCCTTGGGTTGTATTCCTAGGGCTCAACAGCAGTACTGGTGGTTTTAGGACTGGGCCTTAAATTCATTAGTGTTGACGTTGTTACACTGATGAAGATTGCTATGCATCCCATTGGGGGAGATTTTGGCTACTGGAGGTAGGATATTTGGCTACTGGAGGTAGGCTATTGGAGGTAAAGGGATATTTGTCACAGCGTAAGTCCTGCAGCAGCCACAACAGGTCAACCTGCACTTGTACAAGATATATAGCTTGCAAAACTCTGCGCTGATCTGTGTTGGTGGATCAGGCCCTTGAAAGGGGATAGACTAAAGTGTGCTGCTGATTTTTTGCGCTCCTTCTGGGTCTGATCTGTCAACCACCTGTCCTGTTGTATCCCCTCAATCTACCATTCCCCACCCCTGCACTGGACTGTGGTAGGCATCTATGCAACCACTGGCACCGGTGGATAGGCTCTGCCCTGTTCACCAGAGCAGCAGTCCTTTGCAAACCCACTTTATGACTCTTTTGCACCAGCATGTGCTGGTGGGACTAGCATTCTGCCAGCACAAGAAGCAGTATGGTAGAATCATATGCTCCTTTTTGTTTAATAGGTCTCCCTTCAGGTAAGTACAGGATTCCAGTTGATAGGATGATGATGTTTAGCTGAATTTCACAGATACCAATAAAGAAACGGGGAAGGGCGGCTGTACTCATGTCACTCTGCATGCTTTTTGAAGGGCCAAGTACAGGGTGAGCCAAAAGTAGATCAGGTTATGTTTAGTCCTTTGGCATATTCCAATATTGCTTCAGAATCCACTTTCTTTGTTCTTCACTGAGACTCTTCCATAGTTCTTACAACCCATAAAATTAAAATATCTACGTACTGGAAACATAAAAATGCCATGACTTGATCAGTACTATATACCTATTTTGGGCCCACGCTGTATAATCCTCACTTAACAGATGGATCAAAAGAACAGCAGTCAGTGGTGTTTCCATCCATACCAGAAAGGCAAGTGATGGGTTATACCAAGAAAAACTAATTGCTGATTTTGTATTTGATGTATATAATATATATATTGGCGTGAAGGGAAGATGTTGAACTCTAGAGTCCAGAAAGTTAAAACTTTATAAAAATGTGCACGTAAAGGAAAGAAGTGGCTGCATCAATGCATGGATACACTGCTAGAACTTCAACTGACTATGATGACTTGGTTACCACTGTGCCTGTACTACCACTGGAGCAAAGTGCTGGATAAATTTGTCTCACTGAAGCAACTTTGACATTTGAGCTAAATATACCCCATAATTAATATGATGGTCCTGAAACCCTCACCGACCCCTTAACGCAACAAATCCTGGGAATTCTGAAGAACTCCCAAGCTGAAATATCGTACCAAAAACCTCTGTATGAACACTTTGTTAAATGCACAGATTTAACCCTGCTGTTTTGCTCCTAATCATTATTAATTGCCTCCAGTGGTGGACATTAATTTCCCTATTGCAGCAACATGCATCTTGAGCTTGGGCATATCCTAATATATCAAGTGGGACAGGTGATATAATTCAGCTGGTCACAGCTGGAAAGAAGACAGCCACCCACATGCAAGCAGTCTGTCAGCCTTGGTTACGCGGCCGACACCATTGCAGCTTCCATAGCAACATTGTACATTCATCTCGAGGGATAACTTTACAAGAAGTATAGCCGCTTGGCTCATCCTATTTAATCTGTTATTGTCTTAGCAGTAATAAGAACTCGTTCATCCAGGCTTTAACTTTGAATTGTTTAGAAAGGAGCGAATTAAGACATGTATTGCACTGGAGGCTGCAGGCGGTAGTGCTGTGTTGGGGTGGGCAACGTCCTACAACTCCCAAGGCTGTGAGCTTGGTGAAGATCTGGGGGTGTGAGATCTTGAAGTCATGGTGAATGGCTCAATGAAAATGAACAGTGAAGGCCAGCAGAGGCCAATTCC
The DNA here is from genome assembly GCA_030015325.1 of Cryptoblepharus egeriae. Taxonomy (NCBI): domain Eukaryota; kingdom Metazoa; phylum Chordata; class Lepidosauria; order Squamata; family Scincidae; genus Cryptoblepharus; species Cryptoblepharus egeriae. The sequence continues at coordinate 32,586,472 of JAREYC010000004.1, forward strand.
GTGCCGGGGCCAATATAAAAGACTTGAGAATTGAGACAATCAAGAGTTAAGACTGCTAATGTTTTGATGTTCCTATACAGAGGACCTTTCCCTGTATCAATGAAGCCCATCTTTGTGATTTCACTTATCCATGGTTCACAAATCACACTCATGATTCACCTCTCTTCCTTTGCCAAGGCTTTGCAAAACTCAGCTTTTTTTTTCTTTGAAAAGAATGTGAAAACCAAAGCTTGCTGAGAACAGTAGACTTGCTAGTCTAATGCTACAGGAGGCGATGTCAGGAACTAACTTAGAGCACAATCCTAACTAACCATGTCTACTCAAAAGTGAGCCCCACTGTATTCAAACAGTCTTACTCCCAGGAAAGTGACTTTAAGATTGCAGCCTTCTGTGGCTGTCTGCTGCCTCTGCTGTCCACTTCTTCTTCTCTTGTCACCACCTTCTGTACACATTTTTTTTGGTGATTGGAACATCTGTGTTTATAGGTCTGGCCTGATGTTTTTTCTAACCACCAACTTTTATTCCTTCCAGTAAGAATAAAGGTTGTGTCACTCAAAGTCGGACTGGCAGACTAAGGGCAAAATCCACAGCAGTTACAGGTCCATGCAATTATGTCTAGAGTTATCTTATGGAAAGTCATCTTATCTGCTCCGGAGCAAGGGGCTTAATTTCACTTTAGGATATAGGCCTAATACTTGTTTTAAAGTTTTGGGCAAAACTAGATCAAGCACCACTCTCATCCCCATTGCACAGGGAGTTGTGACTTCCAGTTGTGCCCAGCTGAATGTACGTTGGGAAGCCTTAGCGTTCACGGCTGTTCCTGTTAGTTCTTCTCTTTCTTCTCTTCAATTTTAAAAAGGCAGGATTAAGAGAGTGGAAATGTGTAGAGGAGAAGAGTGGTTGTCCAGAGGAATGATCAACCAACTTTTCTTGTGCCACAATCCCAATCAATCAATCAATCAATCAATCAATCAATCAATCAATCAATCAATCAATCAATCAGTCAATCAATCAATCAATGTACATATGTATGTATTGTATTGTATATATGTATGTATGTATGTAAGTATGTAGGTATGTATGTATTTCACCCAGGCAGGAGCATGTACTCCAACTGCTTCCCAATGATGTTCCTATATAGGTGTCCTATACAGGAAGAAACCCACCCTTAATGGTGCTTATGGCATGCACCATGTTTTGCTGTAGGGTCAGTACATCTCTAAGTGCTTCAAGAGATAATTTTGTGTCTTTTCTGCCTGGTTTGGGCTACTCCCCAGGAAGCTATGGAAAACATTGGGCTAGGTTATTTTGTCGATGCTTTGCTCTTGCTTTTTTTGGCTTGTTAAATTTTATTTTGCTTCTTGTATTGAATGTCTAAAAGGGTTTTGGAAGCCTTCCTGAGTCCTCTAGTGGGAAAAAGAAGCAATACGAATTGCTAAAGAGTGTTGTCACTCAAAAGAGTTACTTACCCTACAACCCAGAGCAACTACAGGAGCATGTAAGAGGCATTACGTGCACCCATCGTTACTGCACCATTTTGTGAAAACCTATGGGAAATTTATATTGCAATCCACAGTAACTTGTTCTTACACTGGAGCAAGGACTCCCCGTAGTTACTCTGGATTGCACCCTTAAACTAGTTTGCCAAGTGTGGATAGATGGGAAAAAATACAGGATCTTTTTTCCTAGAAGCCTTTCCATATACTGTACTCAAATGATCAACTCAGGCTTTGCTGTTGGTACCCAGGGTGACCAGATGCCTCAAAAGGAGGACAAGGTCTTGGATTCCTCAGCTTGTCCTTTCCAGCAGACAATGGCACATTTGCCTACTCACGAGTACAGCTGCGATATTAGGCACTTTCACTTTCCCATGCAGCTCAATGTATATTTTTTATTTTTAGTTTTTTGGCCATAACTTTTGATAGGAAGGAGAAATGTCAAAGCTAATTTTTGCATTGGATTCTGCTCTTCGATACGAATCCAACAACATGAGACATGTTGGGGTACTGCACACCACTGCAAAGTTCCAAAATGAAGCCCTTTTGGAGAACACCTGGACAGGAGGCTGAAAAAAAGGACAAATCCAGAAATTTCCAGTTATATGGTCACCCTGTGTACCTTGCCCTCAAAAGTGCAAAGGGCATCCAACAAGAGCAGGACTTTTTAATGGTTTTTTTCTCTTCTGGGAACTCCTCTCCCCACTGAGGTTTGGTTAGGACCTTCTGTTCAAATTTTAAGGAGGGGGAGGGATTAACTAGAACAGGGGCCACCAAACCTGACCATGGGATGCTCTGTGATCATCCTTCCAGACATGGCATGTTGTTGGTGAAGCCTTACTGTTCTGCACTGCGGCTTCCTGACTTCTTGCCTGATCTTCACACAGCCTTGCACAAGGAATTTGTTTCCAATACCTGTTGCCCCCAAAGGCTCTGTGCCCTATTTTCCCTGCGTATGTTAGTTTCATATGGTTACATACTAGACAAAGGGCATCTTGTAGAAATGATCAAAGAAGTTCACTTTCTCATTCATTGTATCAACCATCAGCACAGCTTGTTCATCCAGACTGTTTCAAATCCTTATTTGCAATTCCACATTCTTACAGATCCTTGAACTGTTTAGCAAAAATAAGATCACCTTATTAATATTTATTTCCTATGTAACACTTTTCCAGGAAAGATTATTGAAGCATGCTGGATCTGGCTTCAGGGCCAGGCTAGAATATTACTGGTTAATCACAGCCCACCTTGTGATGACTGATATTTTCTAAATAGCAAGTTTTTCCCACGGACCAAGGACAGTGGCTCCCAAATGTGTTAGCACCATTACCTTTTAAAAACAAACAAAAAACAATAGTGTATCAGGTCACGCCTAGGTTTATAAAACAATTTTAAAATAGAAAGGAGGTCTAGAAAAAAAAATTATTTATTTATTTCCTTACAAATAACTAGAAAAAAGAGGCTGCAGTCCTAAAGACACTTTCCTGGGAGTAAGACTCATTGAACATAACAGGGCTTACTTTTTAGTAGATATGGTTAGGATTGTGCTCTCAGACATTTATCAGACTATAGGTACACATGCTTGCAAACTGCAGTAGCTGAGCTTTTCGAAGGTCAATTAGCAGCCCTGTCCCTGGGCTTCTATTCTACTGAGATTTCAGTGGCACAGATCCAAGTAAATTCATTGGGTTGCTGCTGCATTACAGGGTAAGGGGAAAAGGTTTTGTTTGCCCCACAGTATCACCATAACAGCTCCAAAACTGCACAAGATACATACAGCACAGGCACACCAGCCTGCCCGTTCCAGAGCAATTTTGCATTGTGTTGCCTGAGGTTCAGTACACACAGTATGTACATAACTTGTAGTACAATATGTGCAATTCCAATTCAAGACTGGTTCTGAGCTTGAGCCTTGATTCAAATAATCACCTGTACCTAATCAATCAGCAGCCTTTGTAACAAAGAATTTTATATTCCAATCTGAAACTCATTTTAACTACCGTATTTTCATTTTCACTTTAGCAAAATCCAAGTTTTGTGAGCTGGGTTTTCAAATTAGAATACAAACAATATATATACAATATATATAACAATAAAACAACTGTTTTCTGAGGCTCTAAGTGGCTGAGGAGTGTGGCTGAGGACTGCTTCATTGATCTGTGTCTAAATGCTTTGCAATTGTTGGAATTTGAGTTTTAAAACCAATCTCCAGATTGCTTTAAATACCCAGGTAACCTTGTAATGGGTTGGGTAATCATTTTAGCTTTTATAATGTAATGTGAATTTAGACTCGTGGTTATGTTAAAATCTTTCCCACTTGCATATCCCTTACATATATTACAGAGCGGGAATATGTTATAGACAATAAAAATAGGGTTGGAAAAATTGTCATCCCATTTCATCTGTATCATTAAGCACAGAAATAGTGACACTGTCCATTGCATAAGAGGGAGGAACACACCACAAGTTTACTGTCCTTTGTCTCCCATGGTAAACAGATTGGTTATTTCCATTTTGAAGTGTAGAGATGGCAGCGTTGTGACTCTGTAAATAAGAGAATGCATCTCAATTTTCTGCAAATGCTTAAGTGGTTTACATCTGTTTTCCCCAGTTGTATTTCTCAAACATGAATTTCCATTTTAAAAAGAGTCGTAAAATCATGACTGTTTCTCTGCAGATCTATTAGCAATGAAATAGCCTACAGAGGTTTGCACAGCCATGGAAAATGTACAGTGATAATAGCCTGTCCTGCTGTTACACGTCTTATGCAAACTTTACATCTATCACCACAGAACCATCTATCCGCAGGGTTGGAGTACAGCAAACAACTTGAATAAGAAAGACCAAAAGAAGGAAAATGATACAGGAAGCTCTATATATACATCATTAATCAGACATGATGAATTCCCAAACTCAAAAATGCATTTACTTAGAGTCAACCAAGGGGGGAAAATGCTGATCGCACTCTGAGATGTAAAACTTTACATAAAATTAATCTCTTGCAAACTGGGATTGCATCTCTGAAAAAAAGAAAGCTTATTTCCATACTTTTCTCAATTTGCTGTCATTTGTTTCACATTGCTAAATAACGGCAAGTTGTTAACAACCATAAAAGTGGAGATATGAGGGAATTTTTTATGGGGACAATGTGGAGGAAATATTGGAACAGGCGGTTGGAATGTGGTGGGCTTTCTTCACCTCCAAGACCAGTCACTAGAAGGAGTTACAGTATCTTTGTGAAGGGGGTGTTTCAATAGCCAGGACAAATGGTTAAAGGGCTTTGGAGGCCTGAGGATCTGTGTGTAGGGCCATATAGGTGGATGGAGATGAACGCAATGTCAGGACTTCTCCAGCCATAACAACCATGTCAATAGCAAGAATGCTCAAGTGCTGCCTTTGAAACATTTTTAAATGGTCTAAGTTGAGATGAAGCATCAGGCTCATCTGAAGGCAAATGGACAAATTTGCCTGGGTGCATAAGGATCATTCTGCTCCCAGATGTAGATGAATGGGAAGTGGAGAAAACCAAAGGCAGAGAGACAGTAAGGTGGGATCATGAACCATGTGAGGGTAGCAGGGGCTAGTTCATTTCACTGAAAGCAGGGGGGCAGAAGATATTGGCAGTGGAAGTTAGTGGATTTTCTTAGGAGTAAATGTGCATAGGATTTATATTTCTATTTATTTGAGGTTTTTTTAAATCCCTCCTTTCAATTTTTGTAATTGTTTTAAACTACGTACTGCAAAAATGGAATGAATGAGCTACATCTTTAAATGAATATCTATCTATCTACAATATTTACTGTATATACTCACGTATAAGCCTAGTTTTTCAGCACATTTTTTAATGCTGAAAAAGCCTCCTGTGGCTTATACTCAGGTCAGCTTATACTTGTCATAAGATTGGCAAAGAAGTGGATTTCTGTGGTAAAATTAGGTGCCTCGGCTTATACTCGGGTCGGCTTATACTCGAGTATATGCGGTATATATGATATGGTTCAAAGTTGAAATATAGTAAATAAATAAATGTAAGGCAGAAGAAGAACCCTCTAAAGAAGATGTGTAGATTTTTTGTTGAATAATCTTAGTGAAACAAGGGCCTAATGAGCTTCTGAACTTCCAAATGTACCACTATACCACACTGTGTGTATGTGTATCTGCCTGTGTTTTCTGGCTTCAGGGCCTTTGGCAATGGAAGATTTTGTGGTTGTGCCCGAAATCAGTATAGCTCAGGTGAACTGCTGAAGGGGGCCAGGAAACAACATTGTCGTTATTTTAAATAAATAATGACAGGTTCATGGTCTAAGCAATTTGATGCTGAGAAAAATTGGTTCATCTCCCAGGAGCTATGAGACTTCTTTGCTTTTTTGGCTGCAAAAGACAAATACTCTACCCTTTTGAGAAGCTACCAACAATAGAATAGAGAGCTATAAAGCTCACTGTATTGTAATAGATTCTCCCTGGTGTGTGTCCAACTTACAGGAACATTCTCTGATACAGAGATGGGATGTTATCATTGTTTCGAAGACAGAAGCTGCAAATGTATAATTTCTCTCCACTGAGACTGTTTTTATGATGGAAGCAATTCATCTGCAGATGGCAAGTGAAAAAGAAAAATCTGGTGCTGTGAAACACAGTTTGATACACAATTTCAATGCAACCTGCACTAACTGAGAAAGACAACAGATCCAATCTGCTTGGGCCTAATATGTATGGGGACAGTAATGGAAAAGTGTCCACTTCTTGGTAATAGCAATCCTAGGCTGCAGTCTTGTGCACGCCTACGTGGGAGGAAACTCCAAAGGACTTAAGTTCGGAGTAGATGTGAACAGTATTGTATTGTACTAAAGGGTTTGGAAAGGAAATGGGAATTAACTGCTTTATTTAAAAATCTAGCCCACCTTTCCTCCCTTGGCTAATGCAAGGTGCTTCACAATAAAATAAAAGCAAAAAATATATTAGCATAGCAATTAAAATGACAAAATAATCAAGAGATTGAACAAACTTGAGGAAAAAAGCCAGATTTTCAAGATATTATAGGACAGTGGTATTTGAGCATTTCAGCCCAGAATGCCCTTCTTCTGACAGTCTGTCTGCAACACCCCCCCCCCCCAGAAGTGAGGTCATGGCTGGAAATGACATTAAAGGTGCTCAGTGCCAGATTCGAAGATGACAGCATCCAGCTTTCTGTGACCCCTATGAAATAAAGTTGCAACTCCCCAAGGGGGTCCAGACCCCCACTTTGAAGACCACTGTTGTAGAATATAAGGAGAGCACATAGGGTGGGCACACAATTCTATGTCAATTCTATCTTGTACAGTCAGATGACACACAAGGCATGGAATTTGACTCAAATCAGGGCCACTACTGAAAATGCAATCTAGTGTATCACTACCAAGTGATCCTCACCAAGTGAGGATGGTGAGGTATATCCCAGATTTTAATGGCTGGGAATATTCATGTGGAAATTAATATGGATATCCATTTGGTGTTGGACTCTTGCAGTAAAGAACAAATTCTACTATGATTCAGGATCCTTGTGTAATGAAGATAATGCTGTTTGCTTAGGGTTTCTTCCAGCAACAGAGACCCCAAATTCAACTAAAGCTGCAAGAAACTAACAGCCTTTTTGCTTGAATTCTGGAGCGGAGATATTTTCCTCTGATGGCTTATTTGAACAGAACATTTTCTAAGCGTACATGTGCCGGTGATCAAGATATAAGCCAGAGGAGATAGATGGAAAAAAGCACTTTGACCTGTTGAAAACCAGTGTATAAAATGGAGAAGTGGGAAAAGTGATGCTATTTAGGTAGTCCTATTATTTTTTGAGAACCAGCAAGCAATTTCCTGCTGGCTCAGATTCCTAAGGCAATGAAGGACCTGTTTAGAATACATCACATAAGGGCAAAATCCAGAGTAACTACAGGGAGTCCTTGCTCCCTGTAAGAACAACTTACTCTGGATTCCAATATGAATTTCCCATAGGTTTTCACTAGGTGGTGCAGTAACTATGGGTGCAAATAAAGTCTCTTACATGCTCCCGTAGTTACTCTGGATTTGGGGGCTAGTCAGCTATGATGCCCCAATTCAGATGCCAGCCAATGCATGAGCATTTTAGGGACCTTCAGGGGGATCTGTTCAGACAATCTTTACAAGTGGTAATAATGCCCTTCTCACTAGAACAGCTAAGTCTGCTCTCCACTTTCTTAGCAGGTGTGCATAGCTTTCCATATTCTTGCTTGGGCTTGTCCCACAAAGATGTATTTCCCCTAATGCCTGTTAATGAACAATCTTTCACCATTTAAGCCATGTGTTCAACCACATGTCTAGAGACAGGTGGAGAGAGCCAGGATGGTGTAGTGGCAGTCTGAGCCCTGCCAGACCAACTTATATAATTATATAAGTTATATATAAAATTATATATAATTTTTCATGTGTTTAAAAACTATATTACTTATGATTCAATTTAAATCTATTACATATAATTTATTACATATAATTTATTAATTGCTAGAAGTCCTGCTTACAAGAAAAAAGGAGGATATTGAGATTTTTCCAGGACACAAGGCTAAAATCCTGGATATGTCCTGGAAAAAGAGAACATATGTATGTATGATGACTGTGTAAGGGCAGCAAGAGGGAAGAAACTAAACTTTGTAAGCCACTATGGGCATTTGCATTGGCTTGAATAAGTTGCATGCATGAATGAATATCATTGATTTACAGATCCTCTATTTCCCCATAACCAGCCAACATTATTTCTGTTCATGAACTGAAGTTGAAAGAAAATAGATGAAATCATCCCTCGGAAAGGCTGTTTCTTCAGTTTCCAAAGGACAAATTGTGGAGGCTGGATGAATCTCTGTTGCTCCCTCCATCACGATGTTTATTTCTTGCCATCATAGCTGAGTTGCCAGAAAGGAAAGGAACAAGTTTAAAAACAATTAGTACATGTGGTGTTCATTCTTGGCTCATTCCACATCCTCATCTGCCCGAGAATACTCAGCAGTCTTTCATGAAAAATGTTTTTGAACTAATGAGGTATATTTGCATTCCCCTTAGAATGGATTTGGAATTTTTCATCTAGGCAGCACCATGAAAAATGAATGTGTTTTTCACAGAGGTAATTTGAACATAAACCATCACATCAATGGAAAGACAACCTTTGCAGAAAGTTTTTAACTTAGCTCATTCCATTTGTTTTCACTGGGGAAGGTCAGACTTTCGCGAGGGATGTAAATTTCATGCACCAAACCTAGATGCTGATGAGATTTGTTTTTGTAGATAATCGGTAGCAGAGATATTTTTCATAATGTCACTGCAAAATAAATTAAAATGTTCATCTTCATATGGCTGGTTCCATTGCATTAAAATAAATGTTGCAAGCTCATTTAATTAGTATAGTTAGGAATGTCTCTTCCCTGCTTCACTGACTCTCCAAATCACAAGTTAATTTGTCAAAATCAGACCATTGTTTTTCCTTCATTCTTCATTACTGAAGAGACAGCCCCATTTAAATAAATGTTTATGCTACAGAGAGCAGAGCACTGAACAACCCCAAATATTTTTATAAGCCAATGTTAGAAAAGTTTCGCATGTATAGGATGATGATGCCTGGGCATGAGTGTGGTTATTGGATATTTGACTAGCTGGAAAGGTAAGTGATCATGCAGTCCATGAACCATCTCTCATGCTGGTGGCTAAATGTACTCGGAAATCATTTTCTTCTGTGTTTTCAAAGACAAAGGATGACACAAGATACAATCTCTATAAATTACCTTAATCAAATCATCCTCTTCAAGAACTCTTGGTTAATCAATTATTCTGTGTCTTGCCATTCTTCTGCCTGTAGCTTCTAAGCCGTCGGTCATGTTGGTTCCTTAAAATGATACCGGTTCTATCTAAATGAGCATCCCCTTAAAAGAACTCCTTACCAAAAACATGCATAAAATCTAACCAGGAAATCAGAATAAAAATATCAAAAGGAAGAAAAATAAAACAGTTGAGCCACATTTTGATAGCAAGTCTTGGCCACAAACCAAACTTGAATCTGTTATGCTTAAGCTGTGGAATTTGACTTATAATAATACCTAAACTTTGTACAGTGCTTTCTAAGTGTGCAAAGTGCTTCTTACATGCTACCCTAAAGCTGACCTTGGGCAAAATCCAGAGTAACTACTGGGAGTCCTTTCTCTGGTGTAAGAACAACTTACTCTGGATTCCAATATGAATTTCCCATAGGTTTTCACTAGGTGGTGCTGTAACTACAGGTGTATGTAAAGTCTCTTATGTGCTGCCATAGTTACTCTGGATTTTGGGGCTAGTCTTGTAAAACAAACTAGTATTATTATCTCCATTTTGCTGCTGGAGAGTTGAGGCTGAGATGGTGGCCTGTCAAAGAAGCCTAATGGTCATTTGGTGGTGTCAGTTGCTCTCATTTGATGTGTCTTAAATGGTTGCCAGTGGGTTTTATTTGCTTGTAAACTTCTTTGAAGGTCCATTTACACTGGAAAGCTGTCTTAAAATACTAAAAATAAAATATCTAAAAAAAATAAAAGTTCACTGCAGAGGCAGGAGTCGAACCAGTTTGCAAAACAGCTTTGCAGCTCAGCAGCAACACTGTCTTTTGGGAGCGTAGAACGCAAGACATTCTCATAAAAGATCAGCCATGTAGTAGTGAAAAATTAAATTTCTCCATGGTACTGCTCCTTGAAAAGCTTCAAGGGGTTGCATTTTTCTGCCCTTTTTATTAGGGCACTTTCAGAACACCTGAACTTCATTCATTTTGCTGCAAAATGGTCCTCCAAAATGAGGAGCTATGAAATGAAGAGACAACCAAGCACCGGTTCTTTTCTTTCCCAACATGCAGTTTCTTATGGTTTACCTGTCTTCCTTGGTTATTTTTTTGTACAGCTTGTCACCTGTGCGACAAAATGAAGCACTAACATTCTATTCATTAGGCTTCTTGGCACTGCAATATGTTAGTGTCTTTTAGAATCTATTACCACTATGAATCTGATGATGCTGTGGTCTGGGGGATCAATCTTACTTTTCTGGTGTCACAATACCCTTGAGACCAGCTTTGTGCCATTAATAAATTATGTAATTACCTGGAAACTTGAATCACTGCACAACTCCAGGAGTTCCTAAGCAATAGCAGATTCTACAATAGCGACTAGCACCTTGATGTGATGGCTTTCAGGAGGTAATGTGCATTGCAAAAAAATAATGGACATCCTACATTGCAGAAGAAAAGCCTTCCTTTCATCCATATTCATCATACTGACACGAGTGTATGAGAAGCAAGGAAGGGAATTGTGTAAGGCAGTACAGATGCTTAATGAAGACCCTCATGCCAAATGCTGAAAATCTGACAACTTCCTAAATTATATCCCAATTCGTTTGGGGATTTATGGCTGTGGGTCTAGCAATCTGTTGATGTAAGACCTCTTGTTACATCTGGCAAACATTCTGGCATCATTTAATGCTACAGAACCACTGGCAGAAACCGTTACAGAACTACTGGCAGAAACTGTTAGAGGCCCCGTGGATGCTCCAGAACCACCTGGATGATCTGCCGGTGTGAGTAAGGTGATGAAGGTGTGAGGTTAGGCTGTTTTTGGTGGACCAAAAGGGAGCATAGTTTGGAAGGGAACATTCATATGCAAAAGCACTTGATCTGATCTCTGCCTGAACCTGTCTCCTTCCTCATCTTGCATGCATACCAGCAAAATATCTGTCATATAGCCAAAGAAACATATAGTTGTCCAGGCAGCCTACTGGTAAGTAAGTAAAAATTATTTGGCTTTTTGATTGTCCCTCCACTATAGAATACTCTCTGTTGGCAGTGCTGCATGTCAATAACTGGCAGGGGATATAATGGGCTGTTCAAAATCTGCCTTGTATTGAGTCAGACCCTAATATCAGTCCCAACCAAGTGCCCAGATCCCATTAAAAGGGTGTCTTGTTGCCCTCTGTACTCATGTACCCTATACAGTCCATCACAAGAGATTCTCCAGGTTTCAGTAGAAGGATCTGGGGCCTTCTTCTGCAGAGGGGATGCTCTGCCACTGAGCAACAACCCTTTTATCATGTTCTTGCCCATCATTATAAACAGGAGGAAGGAATGATTGGAGGACTATTTTTAATACTTTGTCAGTGTTGGGGTGGAATGGTGAAATGTAGTCCTAAACTATTACTGGTATGTGATAATTGCCAGACTAGATATTATCCTATAACAGGGTATTTCAGGAGGAAGCGGTGCGTGTGTGTCCGAGTGTTCGCATGCATGTATGCACTTGCCCCCTTAGCCACAGATCCCATAGCCTCAGTTTTAGGAACAATACCCAAAGGAGGACAAAAGAAGAAATCATTTTGACCTTCTTTGAATTTTTCCAAGTGCTTCTGCAGCCAGAGTAGTTGCAAAAAAACTCAAAGGAGATCAACAGAAAGTGAAGTTAGTACTTTCTGTTGACCTCCTTTAGTTTTTTTCTGGCTGGCTGCCTCTAATGTCAGTTTAAGTTAGATGTCTTCACCCAGTAAGATAATCCCTCCACGGGTCAAAGCTGGCATGACTGGCCCTGAAATTTTGTCCTTGCTCCCTCTCCGCACCAAAGTGGCCAAGAGGCCTGTCCATTAAAGTACCTTCCTAAATCTAGGTGCTGTTCGAAATCCCCCCTAGTCAGTTTTCCCGCTGCCTGCATGGGGTAAAATAGTGACCCCCTGGCCTCTCAGGCCAACTTCAACTGAACTGGATATTTTGCAGAACTCCATATGTTAGTACAGGGTGGCCTTTCAGGCCAGATTTACCTAACCACGCCTGACAAATTTTAGGTTTTTTTGTTTACTTTAAGGTTAATAAATGAGGTTTTTTTAAAATCAGATTTCGAATATTCTTTCTTTAAAGGTCATTGATCACTTTAAGAGTGTTAGAATTGAGTTAATTAGCTACAATGACAGAGATATTATATCACACGCACTTCAAATGAACATGGAAAAAATGAGGTTCGACTGACAGAGGATTTTTAAAACCAGGTAAGTGGGCATGTGGGGATTCCTGTATCCAGTTTCCAATATCTGCAGGGGAAATAGGAACACTGGAGATACTGGAGATACAGCTATATTTCCTTGTCTGACCAGGACATATTCTTCTGCCAGTTTTGTTTCCTCTTCAAAGACTTCTTTGTGTCATACTCTTTATCTAGCTTTTCTTCTATAAGTGGATGACAATATTTACCCCATAAATTCCTGACATCTGTTGATTTTAATTTTAAATTGCTTTTGAGTTTCAATTTATCTTTAAATGGATGATGGCATCCATACTCCTCAGACCCCGTGCATACTTCTTTGTTCTTAACAAAGACATCGAAATTAAGACAGAAGTAGACATTGACTGATCTTGTGAAACCCACTGCACAATTCATTTGTATTTAAGTATTTTATTTCATTTGTATTTTATACATTTGAAGTTCTGGTCCAACACATTCTTTGGATGGCTTCCATGTCTTTTTGGACAAATACTCTTGCAGTTTATCTCTAATGTCCAGTTAATTATGGACATTAGAATAAATGTTTAAATGCTATGGCACCTAAAGTTCCAAGAATATGAATTTCATAGAGCTTAAATGATGGCCATTTCCCAGCACCATCTTATTTTTCTTAATCAACTTGAGGGTGAAATTGTAACCCACTTTCCAGTATTGGCTGGACTTTCCAAATGCATAGCTTGCCCAGATAGGATGGGACCATTAAGGTGAAAGCAGGTATTCTTACAGCCAAGATTTCTGTTTATTAAAAACCAGATATTAATCTTTTTATTTGGCAAAGATAACTTTGTGTTGTCTGAGCATTAGTCCGTAGAGTTCAGCCTGTGCATAGGAATCTCTGTAAAAGGTTTTGCCAAGGAAACTCAGGTTAAGCTGCCAGCAATAAATACACTTATTGGTTAGACAGTAAAAAGTACTGAGGAGTTTAAAATAAATTCAGAGTTATTTAAACTTAATTTATGATCAGGAAAATAAACCCTCTTATACCATTAATGTTTTTTATCTAGGCCATCAAATGTCACACACTACTGGCTTTGGATGTAAGGTCACTGGAAACAACATATCAGAGGTGTCACTGACACAAATCAAGCAAAATTCCCTTAAAAATAAAAATGTCATGGGTAGAATAATAGGCAATAGTTATTTCATGCTATGAAAGATTTGTAATATATCAAAGGTTCACACTATTCTCCCTTTATATCACGTTGAATACAAAATAGTATAGTTCCATTTAGCAGATTCAAAACAAAAGCCAACAATGTCAAACTAACAAAGGTGAGAATGGAGACAAAACTAAGAGCATGTTCTGTTTCAGTATGAAGACATCTATTCCCAAAATATTTCCTAAAGGATATTAAAAGCCTCCAAACATAGCTAACCAAGCCAAGTCAATGAATGTAAGCCCATGTTTCTTGCCCGGCCTAACAGTATCACAAAAGTGCCCTACAGCACTTCCACACTACTGGAGCTTGGACCAGAGGAAAGATAAACCCAAGCTGGCCAAATCAGGCTGGTGGGGGGTTCTGTGGGGGCAAGATGACAGGAAGGAAGCATTTGGGGACAGACAGTGGGTAGATCTGTAGACAAATTGTAGATACATGGGGAATGTGGCAAGGAGCAGCCACACCTACCTACCTACCTACCTACCTTCCTTCCTTCCTTCCTTCCTTCCTTCCTTCATTCATTCATTCACTTATTAAAAAAATTGTATCCCGCCTTTCTCGGGTCATAGAACGACTCAAGGCAGCTCACATTATAACATAATTAAAAACATAAATTTAGGTGGTTGTGGTGCAGATCTGAGTAGCCCCATAGAGGTTCCTGCAGCTTTACCTGTGCAAGGAGATGGAATTCCCCTTGCCCCTGGCTAAGTCACAACCAGTACCAATCTGGCTCTGGATACAGTATGGAAACAAATATTCCCTTATCTTGAGAAGGCCTCCATGACGGACTCCCCCAACTCAGGCTGCAGCTGACGTCCCATTGGTACAGCTACATCAGTGCAAGAAAGTTGGATAGGATTGGGCAATGAGACTCTTATAAACATGGAAAAACTCATCTGTTCCTTTTGTATGCAAGTGATCAATGAAATAGCACCATCCCATATTGCACAATGCCAATCAATTAAACATCTGTTCCACTAACTGGCTTAATTCATGATAGCAGAAGAGTGTCACAGGTCATGAATGTCCCCTAGTGGTTCCACCGTCACCAGAATCCTCTGAAGGCTTTATGCCTGGCATGGAACTCCTTTGGATCAGATTTTTGAATTTCATCTTTGTAATTCATTTTCTTTCCAGTTGTGAAGGCTCAACCTTAATCTTCCCATCTTATAACAAAGTACTTCACAAAACACTTGTGTGTCTTACATGCCAGTCAAGGATTAAGTGGTTGATGCTGATGAACGATATGTGTCCTTCTTTGCAGCTCCCTGCAGTGTTGTAAAATATTGTGCTAGATACTAAAAGTGTGAAATATATCTGATGAGTGCAGCTTTATTTTCCTATGTGCTCAGAAGTTCCAGCTGTTGTACATAATTATGGGCATTGCTTTCTTACCCCCCACCCCAAATAAATCTAATTGGTTGAAACTTATTGTATTGCTTTCTTACCCCCCCCCCCCAATAAATTTGATTGGCTGAAACTTATTGTATGCTAATTGTATTTTTTCCCTTATTACTGGGATCTAAACAATGGCATAGAGAGGGGGGATTTATACACCCAATTTGCGAGTAAATCCTATTGAACATAATGGGGCTTACTTCTAAATAGAAATGCACAGTGCTGCAACATAAATCTGACTAGCA
This sequence comes from Cryptoblepharus egeriae, assembly GCA_030015325.1. Taxonomy (NCBI): domain Eukaryota; kingdom Metazoa; phylum Chordata; class Lepidosauria; order Squamata; family Scincidae; genus Cryptoblepharus; species Cryptoblepharus egeriae. The sequence goes on from JAREYC010000004.1 coordinate 32,601,816, forward strand.
AATAGTTAAGAAGTGTGAGATCTCTGCTATAGATAATCTGGAACACTGGACTATTCCTGCTCTCTGATGTTCAGGACCATAGTAGCTTCTACCCATGTAATGTGGCCCATTGGTGTTGTGGGTTTTAAAAATTAGTGGCTGGAGGGAGATGCTCATGCAATAGAGGGGAGTTTGGGACTTTGAGACTGGCCCCCAAATACAGAGTAACTACAGGAGCACATAAGAGACTTTACGTGCACCCGTGGTTACTGCACCACCTAGTGAAAACCTACGGGAAATTCATATTGGAATCCAGAGTAAGGGCACAATCCAGAGTAACTCTGGATTGTAGGGTAAGTTGTTCTTACACAAGAGCAAGGACTTCCCATAGTTACTCGGGATTTTGCCCATTGGCCCTATTCTTAAGTGCCAAAAGTAAATTTCTAGTAGTTTGGAAAGCACAGTCATATGTTTTGATGTGTTATGGAGGCATTACGTGAGGGTTTCTCCCAGGAAAACATGCGTAGGATTTCAGTCTTCTAGCCCTATCCTAACCATGTCTTCTCAAAAGTAACATTGTGTACTCAGAATGTACTCATTGTGTTCAACAGATCTTACTCCAAAGAAAGTGTCTTTAGGATTGCAGTTTTAGTTTTTTGAGTAATGTTATCCTCTGTAAAACTCTCTACTATAAGTAAAGATTGAATACTATTGTAAGTCTGAAATACAACATTCTGTCTAAAGTTGGGGGGGGGGGTTGATAGTGGTTGAAATGAGTTTAAATTCTTCCAAGTCTTTACAAAAATATTTATTGAAGTTCCTGTATCTTCCCTCCTCACTCCTGAATGATTAGACCTTTGAAGTTCCTTTTGAGGTTTGGAGTGACAGATATTGAAAACCAAATATAATGATACAACACTTATTCATTTTTCTCAAGTTGGAAGGACGCTCCACTGTGCCTTGAGGCAATGATTTTCATTCAGAAGTAATTTCAAATATTGCTTCATCCTATTACTTGTAAATTCAATATAATTAGAGGCATAGTTCATTACCACGCAGAGCTCTTGCCCATATTTTTTTTCAGTCTGCTGCCTTTCAAAAACACTTTTATTAAAAGTTTGTCTTGCTGTTTTTTAAAGAGGGAAATAACTAGTAATTGGTTAAAAGAAAATGGTTACAAAATAGAGAATTGTAACTGCTTTCTTAAATATTCAGACTGATAAGTAGAATAATTCTGGTGGCAGATTTAAGGAGGGACACCGGAAAAGGTATAATTTGTATAAAATATTTTTAAAACCCTACATTCAAATAGTCCATTGTTCTTCAACCTTTGTCCGCTGATGTACCATTTTCCATTGTCTTTATTGTACCACTTCTTGATGTACCATTGTGTTGGCATACCAGTTGATGGATAATTTTCCATTGTCTGATGTACCACTTGCCCATGTACTTCCAGGTTGGGAGAACAGACATGATGCCATAAATAGCATTAAGGGTGCAATCCAGAGTAACTATGGGGAGTCCTTGCTCCAGTGTAAGAACAATTTGCTCTGGATTGCAACATGAATTTCCCATAGATTTTCACTAGGTGGTGCGGTAACTATGGGTGCATGTAATGTCTCTTGCATGCTCCCGCAGTTACTCTGGATTGTAGGGTTAGAGGCTTACAGCAAGCTAGTGAACATTTGCAAGTTTCATGAAAACCATGCACTGAAACTGTGCAACCAAACCAAGACTCCTACTCTTTGTAGCATCATATCACTGACTAGCTGGGAGGTGGTTGTCTGCTGGAAGCTACATGTATCACTGGACAACACCTTAAGTTTTACTGGTGGTAAACGTACTACAGGTTGAAAAATTATGACTGTATTTAAATTTCCCTATGTAACTATAATTCTACCCTGTAAGAATCTGTGTTAGTGCTTTCATGGGGTTTTTAAACACCCAGTGTTTTAATTCATGTGCATTCTCTTGTTGCAATCTTTATAATAGTCTGGTTGTCAAAACTCAACAACTGTTCTTGCACCTCAACATATGCCAGCATATTTCCACATACAACAACAGAACAGCCCTGCTATAATAGACGTCCACTTGCCATGGATTCTGGCACAAAAGTGGAAATCTATCACTCCAATGTAACCTGGACACCACAGGTCCAAATGCCAGCATAGTTCCACTGGTGGAGAACCCAAACCAGTGAGGAGAGATTGGGGCATGCCATGGGGGAGACGTCCTGCTTCACAGACTGAGAAATGCTGGCCTAAGACATTTGTAGCTCAGCATTTCAGCTCTTGAGTTTTCTTCCGTTTTCTTTGAACTTCTTATATTTTTAACCTTCATAACTTGTACCATGAATTTTTCAATTAACCAGCACATAATTAAATCAACTGATTAAACAGAGAGGTTTGAGTTGATAAAGTACCATTATGCAGTCAGACTGCAATGGGGTTCTAATGATATGTAGATTACGCTTATGAGCAATCGTTCTTTCTTCTACACCACTTCAAGGGCCCCTTTCCATGTTTGGCATATTGTCAAGAGTTGGGCTGCTTCGCTCTGATCAGACAACTGCAAACTAGCAAGGAAATTGGGCACTCCTGGATCTAGTTTACTGGAGAACTACACCACAAGGAAAGGGGCCATCATTGCATGGTGTTAAGCCTGCCACTATAAACAGTCCCATAAGCATCAACAAAGAAGCCACAGTGGGGATCCTGCTGGTGTGGGAGTGTGGTACAAGGCTAATACATCCCCTCAACCATATCTGTGCCAAACATCCTCCTTAGATGCTGTTTGTCCTGGAATTGGCTATTTACAGCAAACAGCTGTTTATTGGGGGGTGAATAATGGCCTAAAAGTCTTCTTATTCCAGGACATTTTTTTTTTAGTCTTGAATCCTGGAAAAAAAATCTTCATTGTTCTTTTCCATGTGAGCAGGCAGTATGTAGCCTTCTTGTAATGAATAAAATATATGTAATAAATTATGTAATATTTTAAATTTAATAATAATATAGGCTGCAATTCTTTACACATTTCCTGGAAGCCCCATTTACCACAATGGGACTAAATGGGACTAAATCTGGTTTAAATTAACCAGATGAAAGCAATTTACATGAGTTTTTTAAGTTTTTATTTTGTCATGTCCCACATTTATCTTGGGTGTCCTACATTTAGTCCTCAGCTATTATCTGGTCATCCTAGGTCAGTGATAGATTTACCCCCATTTGCAATGCTTCCCCCATGAGATGTGCCTCCTCCTGTACACAAAGGCACCCCCACCTTTTCAGAGCCTTGAACGACATTAGAACCACTAATTCTAGGGAAACTGAGGCATGTTGCAGAGCGTGCCATACTTACCATTCTGCCTCTCCCCCAGCTCTGCTTCTGTCCAAACACATATCTCAGAGCTCTTGAATAAGACAAAATATCCATAACAGAATTGTGCACCAAGAATTATCTATGTTAACTGTGTGGGGCCCATGCTGCAGGAGGTTTCTTCAACATTATAGTTACAGATTTGTGTATACAGGTCCAAGAGTGCGTGTTGAGCCAAAGCCTGGAGAAACAGAATATCAACACTATCTGCCTGCAGTCTATCTTCCACATGACTCTGTTCAATCCTGATCTCTGCCCCAATATTCCTCCAGAATGCTCCCTACCTCCACTGATACATTTATTTGCTCCAGCAGAGGTCTGGCAATCATTGATGCACACCCAATGCAGGTTAACGTGAACCTTTTCACTAATAGCCCTGATCCCTGCACCACCATTCAACACACAAATTCCATTGGTGTCAGGCCCAGATTGGATTGGGTCACCAGGCACATAGAATTCCCCCATTCTCAATCAAGCAGTTATAGCACTGAATTGCAGAAAGGAGTAGATGACAACATTATCTATTGGCAAGAAGTGGTTAGTCTATTGTATGCATATCTGTTTTAACTACATTTTGTGTTGAAAGGGAAAAGGGGGGGAAATCCTCATATAAGGAAAAAAAATCCATTTTTATCTTGACATGGCAGAGAAGTGTCTTCTATCTCTAAGTGTATTGAATTTTATATAAAGGATTAAAAATGTCCAGTAAGGAGCATACAGATCACTATCGATGTATCCTGGAACAGTTACTAAAGGTGGCAGTTCTTCCTCTCCTTTTTCAAAAAGAGGAAAGCACATTTACATTCTTCTTGCAAATGTTTCGGTGAATTACTGACTCCAAGGGCATGTTCTACATTCTGAACATTGGGGGGAAAATGTAGAATCTACAATCGTCACCTCATACTAGCGTGATAGTTGAAAACTATAAAGGTTAATGTGAGAAAAGAGGTGGATTATGAGATGGTAAAATGAACTGTTAAATCTTGTTCCTTGATGACACTTGTTTGCTCACAGTTGAAGTGAGGGCATTTCTTCTCAGTAGCCAGTCCAAGGACTTTTCTTATGCATATTTTTGCAACCCCCTTTCATAACCTCCATGTAGCTGACATGTATGGCTGGTTACTGGTGTAGCCACAGCCACCCTTCTGTTTTTGGTGTCTATCCAAAATTGAATTTCTAAGGGAATGGACATAACTTGGTTGGTGGCGTGGTTTCCTGAGGAAGAACATAAGCTTTGGACATGGGAAGCAGAAACAAGTCTGGAGGCACTCTGATAGCTAGCCAGGAACTCACAGAAATGCTAGGAAATGGTGACTGTGTCTGTGTCCTGTGCCTCCTCAGAGGACAAGGGTTAAATGGCCTTCGAGCACGATCCCAACCATGTCTACTCAAATTGTGTTTGATGGGTCTTATTCCCAGGAAAGTGACTTTAGGATTGCAGCCTTCATGTCCTTTCTATCTCTGGGCCCCATGATTAACTCTCTTTGGGGAAAAATCACTAGCCAAGGTTTTTCCTCCTTGGTGTCTGTCTTACTGGCACTTTCTGTACACATGTGGGTAGCCTTTCATCCTGTGAAAATACGGCGCATACTCAGGGTGCTTTCAAGCAACTTCTATCTCAGCACTTGAAAGCAGAATCCCGTGGCTTCAAATGTGACTCTAGAACCCAGTGACTGTGATCGGGTTGTGGCGTCAAAGAAGACTCCAGCCCAGTTTCTGACTCATCTCAAGTGTGTGGGAATGTGCGTACTTATCAAGACAGCCCCATGCATTCAATTGAATGACTGTTTGGTGTCTATATGTGTAAAAATGTGCAGATATAGGATTTGTGCTGTCTGACTGGGCACCCTGCTGTCACAAGGGTGCCAGTAGAAGAAACAACCACCCAAAGAGGCTGAAAAAGTTCATTTTTCTCATTTCTGCCAAACTCTTATTTATTGCATTCATGCTAGGGGACCTCTGCAGATGATCTCAGAGGGAGGACAGTCACTTATGGGCAGTGCCAACTGAAATAGTTACGCAGGCAGCAGATTGAAGGATCATGCCCATCTCTATCCACCTCCTTGCTTTCACAGTTTAGTCCTTCATACTACAAAAGGCACATGGAATGCACACATTAGAGAATGGGAGAAGCAACATTAGATTGTGAGGCTGACACATCACTGACTTTAATGGAAGCATCATTTGTCAGCTCAGGTTTCAGAAGTTCTTGGAACAGACTAGCTTGTGGGGGAAGATGACCCTTCAGTAAAGGTTTTGGAGCTAAGGACAAATAATGTGTTAGCCACGTTTGCTAAATGCAAAATTAGTGTGATGAGTTTTTAGGAAAGGGTTTGAAATTGAAACTGCACTAGCATAACACTAGTGTGTTATATCAAGTGTGTGTCAAGTTTTTCTCGAATCAAGAAAGTGTGTCAAGTTTTTCTTGAATCACGCAGCTCTGACATCACTGTTTGCATCATATTCTTGGTCATTCCATCTCAAGGACCTGCAATGGTATTAAACACCTTTTCTGCCAGAAAACCTAACAGCATTTTTGTAGTTTGGAAGAGGAATGTCTAAGGAGGAAGTGAGGCAAACACAGCAGATGCAGGTATAATTTGGAATGTCGGAGAGAGTGAAGAGGGAAGATTTTTCTTGAATCACGCAGCTCAATAATTCAGGGTATCTCAATGACTGGAACGGCAGCTGGTACTGGACAGGCTTTATCATGCAAGGCATTGTCATGTTATGGAATTAGTCAAATGTATGCAAAATAAATCAACAGATGTCTATCATGATAGCTAAGAATCACACTTTTATTTTACAGGCAGTTTTTGATTGCCATATTCTTGGGACCAACAAAGGCATGGCTGGCTCTGCAATGCCCAGCAGAGGAACTGCAGACAAGCATCTGGTTATTCACTGTCTGTAAAAAGTGTCTGGAGTAATCCAGCAAATCAGTGTTTATATTCTTATACATTGACTGGACTAAGAACACAGCACATGCCGTGACATTCAAATTCTTCCAGCAAGCAATGAAGCCTGATTTTGGGACCAGTGAAGGTATCCTGAATACATTTACTCATGGACAAATGGAAGATAACTTACCTTGATCCAGAATCCCTACTTAATCCCTAAGAAATGGAATCCAGTTTGAAGTGTTCTCTCACTTGTTCTTTTTTTTTTTTTGATTGAGGCAAATAATGTTCTCATAGTTAACAGGTTTTTAAATTTTCATCTGAATTCCCTACAGACATGTATCAAAGGTGATACTAGTGCCTGTTCAGTTTGAATGCATCACTTGTGAACGGGCAGGTAAAGCACCCGCTTTGCATATAGATCTCAGTTTGAATCCCTGGCAGGTCGAAACCCTAGGTAGAATTAAACCTTGGAAGGTTGCTGCTGATAAACGTTAGTGGCCTCCATATTTCCGTTGACTGGTTGCTCACCTTCCTCATTCCTCTCCTATTCCGTCCCTCTGCAGATGTTTGGCATTCAGCATTCCTGTGCCACTCCACTCCTGTGCCAGTGAGGCTATCCAAGCCTCCTTTTTGGAGTAGAAAGGATACCAGAGACTGAAATATTGAAGAACCACTGGTCTGAACAATAGTGAGCCAGTTTGCATATAAGACAGTAGTGAGCAAGTTATCAGTATAATATAGCCTCATGTTAACTACAGTATTAGTAATGAGGGACAGACTACATTGTAATATCATGCAGTGCAATATATCAGTATATATCCTGATATACCAGTATATATCCTGATGGGTGTATCTTTGACTTGTTAATAATTATTTCAGGAAATGCATTTTAAGGATCACTTGTGAAAACAGTATTTAAGCACCCAATATAAAATCAAAAACTAGGCATCTCAATCCTATCCTTCCTGGTAAAGTGGGCTACAAAGGTGTCAAAATGACTGCCTCTATATCCTTCAGGGGACAGGGAAGCCATTGGAGGTCATTTCAGGGGAAGGGTGGAGGTCTCCTTATGGGAAGCTAAATTTCTGGTGGTGCAGATCACCAGTTAAGTGATACAGAAGATACAGTTAAGTGGAGGAGGTCTCTGCCGGTCCCACCATCGCCCCTGGGCCAGTCCCAACAAGATACACCTTCCCCGTCCTCTTTTCCACCATGGAAAGCTTCCTTTGCTCTGCTGCCACCCTCCTTATACCCCTGCACCACCCAGTTCTCACCTTTTCATTGCTGCCAGCTGGGCTTCTTCAGCAAAGCTAATGGAGTGGTGCAGGACCTTTGTGCCAGTGCAGCTTACTCCGCGGGTGCTGCAAATGTGCTTTTCAGAATGTTTACTATACCCAGGACTACTACTGGGGTGTTGTGCCATAACTGACACCCAACAGGATCAGGTCCTAAAGTACAGACACAAAACTCTTAAGACTGTATTTAAATACTTTGTCGGAGCAAACTTTTTGTATCTTGTGTGTGAGCTGATAGCACAGGTGAAATAAATACTCATGGCTCATGGACTAAATTTAGACTCTCTTCAGTACCGAAATTAAACTAGAGGGAGTGAAAAAGCCGAACAATGGCCTTTGCTTAATTTGACATATCCCTCCTCAAATACTTCCGCTACAAAATCCTTTTATGTTCTTTTAAAGTAGGACAGCTTCCTTCTTTTGTGTGATTTAAGTGAGGCACAAAGACACAGGAGCTACCCATTTAAAACATGCACACAAAAGGGAAGATAAGAGAACACAGGTCTTAAACAACCAAAATGCTTAACGCTGCAGAAAAGGGAAAATGAACAGAAAGAAGCAGAGGAACATTTCACTGATGCATCCCAGCCTGCAAGGATTTGATTGTCTTTTTAATGGGAGGTGCCGGCATTGTTTCTAACCTGAAGCGTTGGGGCTGAAGCCTCTTGACTTCCCACTGATCCCTGATGAGTGGAAGCGGGTTATGATTAATACTCAGAGCAAATTCTCTCATTATATGGAAGCACCAAATGAGGAACATAGGAAGTGCTTTTTCTGGATCAGCGTGAAGGTCTACTGAGCCCAGCATCCTGCTTCACAAACTAGCCTATAAGCTGACTCCAGTGAACCACAGGGCCTGAAGACCACATTTCCCAGTCACAGATATCTCACATACACATGCACGTCATTTTCAGTGCTGCTGTCCAGTGGTGTTGCCACTGGGCAACAAACTTTAGGGGGGCAACAAGCTCAGCTTAACACTAGTAGCCAAAATTGTGAAAAGGAGGATATGTACAAATACCATCATCTATATATATAAAACTGAAAAGTAACTCACTCACTCACTCACTCATCAACGCCCAGTCAAAACTGCTGGGCCTAGAAGCGTGAAATGTATGATGCGTGTGGTGTGTGTGGGTGAGTGGAGTACATGGTGGGATGGTGCGCATGAGAGGACGGGCCAAATGGGGGGTGGGACACATGGGGGAGGGTGCGCATGGGGGAATGGTGCACATGGGGAACAGTGTCCATGAAGGGTTGATGAGCATTGGGGGTATTGCTCATGGGGGATGTTGTGCATGGGAGTTTATGCGGATGCAGGGACAGTGCACATGACGGGTTGACGCGCATGGGGATGTTGTGCATGGGGGTTTATGCATATGCAGAGATGATGTGCATGTGGGGACAGTGTGCATGTGGGGACAGTGTGCATGTGGGGTTGATGCACATGGGGGTTGATGCGCATGCAGGGACGATATGCATGGGGGGACGGTACACATGGGGGATGTTGTATGGGGGTAATGTGCATGGGATGTTGCACATGGGGGATGGTGCACATGTGGGGACAATGTGCAGTGGGGGATGGCATATGGGGGGAATTTTACTCCCGCAATGCTGGTACATTTTCGATAGTGTTATATATATAATTGGAAAGGTTATTGAATGCAGGCTGCAATGAAACAAACTGCATTGGAATATATGGATTCTACGAAAAGTTAAGGCCAATTAACCATAATATGAAAACAAAACTGCCTTATGGAACAAAAAATGGATACTTTAAACTCAAAATCTGATTGTTCTCTCAATCAGAACAGAGCCAATGAGATGTTATTACGACACAGCATGGAACGAATAAGGTGTTTATATGAGTCAGCTCTCATTTCCATGTATCACATTATAGTTACCGCTGCTCATGGAGTAAAGAGGAACCTTTTCAAGTGCTGCTCCAATTATATTTAGCATGAGAGATTAACCGTTCCTCTTCATCCCAGCACTTTTATTTATTTAATTAAACTTGATTTTATTGTTTGGGGGGATTTGTGACATTTTGAAGCATGGCCCTAGGCAAGCTTTTGAGTTTGGCACTGGGCTAAATGATCTTTTATCTGTGCCACTGCTGCTCTCCCACAGCTCCATCTTAAGCAACTCCCCATGTAGTTCTGATTCTGATACAGCTGCTGCTGTTTCTCACAGTGGAGTTATGGCCTCTAGAAGCCTCCTCGGAGTAAAGGAAAGCCCCAGCAGCCACAATGGGTCAACTTTAACCTGAGCTAACACTATAGCTTGTGCAAAGCTGAGTCGTTCCATGCAGGTGGACCAGACCCAGCAAGGGGGCTTGTCTGGGATGTTTATTAGTGCAGCTGAACTCCCCCTTACTTGGCCTGTTCTGTCTACCTCACTGCCTCAACTCCTCCCCATTCCATTCCCCTCCTTCCCATTGCTATCCCATTCCATCCCCTCTGCAGCCCTGACCTGCTCCAGCATGTGTTCTCCATTCATAAGAGTGCAGACCCAGCCTCTCATCACTTGTACCATGTCCAGGCCAAGTGAGCCAACTTACTTGATTTTGTGACTGTTGGAAAGCATGTTAACCAATGGCTCATGTCTGATAACAGCGTGATAGTACTGGGCCACCAGTCTTGGCTGTAAACATCTTTTAAGGAAAGGCAAGGTCAACGATGCACATGGGGGGACAGTGCGCATGTGGAGACGATGCACATGCAGGGACAATGCGCAGTGGGTGATAGCATACAGGGGGAATTTTAGTCCCGCAACGTGGGTCAACTCAGCACTGTTTGTAGCAGTGAATTCCATGAATTAACTGTGTGCTGTGTGAAGGACTAAGTTCTTTTATCTTTCTTAAGCCCATTCCCCATCAATTTCAAGGGGTGAATTCATTTTTCGTGTAACTAATGAGGAAGGAAAAATAAATATACCCATTTTCTCTATATCACACACAACTTCATCAACCTCTATCATGACCCAGCTTTGTTTCTCTCCACTACAAAGCCCTCTTGTTGCTGTTACTCAGTGGCAGAACACCCATATTGCCTGTAGGTTGGGTCCCTGGCATCAACAGATAGAAACAGGTAGGCTGATGCCTACCAATGTATGTTGTACTGAGGAAGTTAATCTGATTCAGTAAAATTGGTATCAATGACAATGGCTATTTCTATGTTGAGGAAATATGTATAGAGGATATACTTTCACAACTCCTAGGCACTGATGTGTGAGCATCTCCACAAATTAAGAACACAAATTAAGATCCCTTCTTGCATATGATCCTGGAAAGATGCCTCTGAATCAACATCTCCAATGGGGATCAAATCAGCTGTAAACATGGGGAATTTATCCATCAGGCTATATGATCTGAACTGTACTGAAAAAATATGATGCGAAAAAGGCAAGTTGAAGTTGAAGAAGGCAACATGGGTACATTGATTAAGATCACCAGGTGAGCCTGAGGATTTTATAACCTTATACAGTAGACCCCTGAAATTAAGGGGGTTATGATCTGGGAGCACCCACAAATTGTGATAAAAAGCGAATTTGCGGTTGGCCACCTTCTGTCTCCCTCTGGGACCCCTGCCTTACCTTCAGAGAGATAACAGGAGAATACCCCTTGCCCCCACCCCTGCCAGCATGCCTCCTCCTCTTCATTGTCCTGCTTTTTCTCATGAGCAGGCAGAACGGAGTCAGAATGGAGCAGGCAGAAAGGAGGAGGAGAGCAGTGTTTTGGCCTTCCTGCTTTACAGCAGCCCACTCTGGAGGAATGCACATTAAACCTGTAGAACAAATAATCTCATCTAATAATCATCTCTAGTCATTTCTAGAACTGTTATTCAACGAAATAAAGTAAAAAGGATTTCAAATACCAACAGGATGTTAAAAAACCAGTCTCAATCAAGTTATCTCGCCATCCCTCCCTCGCTACCGCCTTCTCTTCCCTTCCCGCCAACTGTTCTTTCAAGCCATCAAGCACCCAAGAGAATTCACTCCAGTCTCAATAAAGATCGTTCTGCACATTCACTCAGTTGATCATATGATGGCCAGACTGGCTCCCTTGCAAACCAAACTGGTAATGCTTCTTTGCAGAATGCAGCTGCAGGCATGAAGAGCATGTTGAAACCCAAAAACGACCTTCCTCAAGTCTTTTTTTATTATTTTTTTTACTGTACTGCCTAATAGATGCTTTGTTGAGCTGTACATTTTGTGCTGTGACAAATTATTCCTCGTCTTGTGACAGGGCCTCCAGCTGAGTCCGCTGTGCTTAATTAGGAGAAAATGCATATTTTAATCCGCCCTGTGGAGCAGTAACATTTCACTGTGTGGGCCCTGGCAAGGCAGCCGTTTAACCGTTTCTGTCGAGGTTTCATTTGCTGAATGGCGTGTTAATGTCACAGTACTTCCCTTTATACTAACCCTGCTGTTAGCATTCCCTCTGGTCTCAGAACATGGACAATTAAAGTGCACTCTATCATGTTGGGAGCCAGTGATATTTCCCCCTTGATATTGGCCGTCACCACGTACCAGCTGCTGGTAACTCTTCCAGCATCCTTCCTTTTGCCATGAGACTGTATTCTCCTACGAACAGTTGCAACCTGATCACCACCACCTGGTGGTGGCAAGTAATGGCTTTGTGTAGCTTCAGTGGTGGCACTTAAAATATATTTCCAGCCTTTGACCTTCTATTATCCATTCTACTGAGTTCATACCACAGCAACAGTTGAACAACAACATGATACTAAATCTTTGCCCTTGCTTACTAGGCCAAGAAGAACTTTTGTATTTAATGGGGAGAGGGAGAGAAAGAAAAACCATGTCCTTATTTATATTTTCTGGTGGCTTCCTTGTGTTCCTTTTTTAGATTGTGAGTTACTTTGGCAGCATTTGCAAAACACTCCCTTATGATAGTTACCATATAACTGGTTGTAACAATGTATGGATTTTACAAACACATAGCTGTCTGGTAGTAAAGAAGACAATTCTCTGCACTTCCTCTTTCAGGATTTCTCCACGCAGTGTTTCCCCTACTAGATGTAGAAGTAGATGTACATCTAGATGTATTAGATGTATCTGTTTCTTCAACTTCCAGTTCAGGAATGAGTTACATGGAGAAGACCAGGCCAAAGCAGCTGGGATTTTATCATCCAAATGTGCCTGGTATTCATTTACACTAGATAGGACTACCAGATGTGAAATCTAAAAAAAATGAAAATGTGAATATTAATCCTAAAAAACATTAATATCTAAAATTTGTCTACATAGTAGTGTGAGATTTCTCCACAACAATGCATTGAGGATTAATACTAAAGAGCAGTGGTGAGCTTCTGAGGGTTCTCACAGGTTCTATAGAACCCTTTGCTAATTGAGTGCCTAGTTCTGAGAACCAGTTACTAATGGGACATAGAATCTGTTGTTAATTTAGGTTATTAGGACATAGAACCTGTTGTTAATTTATTTGAATCCCACCACTGCTCAAGAGCCTTCGCGATCACAGATCTTTTAACTGACATACAAAAGTTTCAGGATCATTCACAATATATGGCAAGAGTATCATGTCCAGGTATCATGCGTATGAGGAAGTTCCACTGAAATGCATTGACCTCACTGCCAAGTATGTACATTTAGGATGAAGGTCCTGGTCCACATTCCAGACAGAGGTTAATGAATTAATGTTGACTTATACCTATAGCAATCATATATCATAAATATGATAGTTGAAGCAAAAAATAGAAAATAACATGTTCCAGCTTTTTCCTATAGAAGAAATTTTCTATCAGTGTCTACATAACATAATTTCCTACCAATGTCTACATAAGATACCAAACCTTAGCACACCATGAAGACACAAGTTGTTTAAAATAAGCATGTTCTTGTCTCTTTTCTAGTGCAGAGTAATTTTGAAACATTATGATTAAATGTAAATAGAATGTAAATGAAGCTGTGAACAAAACCCATCCCATCAGTCATTGTGCCAATTGAAGTATCTAAGGAACAATTTCCTAGCTATAACATATTTACTTTGATGCACAAGGTACCCTGGTCCATTGTTAAGAAAGGGATTTGCTCTTTACTTCCAAGTACCTCTTTAACAAAATGGCACTCCATAAAAATTTAGTGTATTCCTGGTGTAATTAAAAAAAAGCCCCAGTCATTTTTGCTTTTATGATATAAACTATAATAGCTGTAAAATCCTGCAATTAATTTGTGCCAACATTTCATACTTGAGAAATTCTCATTACAAATTTCATTACTGTTTCACTTATCTGTAATTTGCCCTATATAACCTAAAGAATATGAACAAATTTGAAGTCACTTGTTTCTCTATTAAAACCTGAATGTAAAAAGTCCGCTGCCCGATAACATTCCAAAATGTTTTGAAAAAGAGATCCCAACATGTGGTTGAATAAGGGAAGGAATCTGTGGTGAATATGCTTTGCCACATGAGGGAAATGCCACATTTGGTTGTACTTTAGGAAACAATTCTTAATCTCAATAACAGTGAAACAAATTAAGGAAATGGTGGTTTTTTTCTCCCAGAAGGTTTTCAAATTGAGCTTGATTGGCAAATTTTGGAGATGCTCAAGAGAGGATTTTTCTGCTTTAAGTACAGGGTTGAACTAACTGGCCTTGAAATCCTCTTCTTACTATGATTCTATAGAAGGTTTTCTGGATCCCCAGGAAGTAAAGGTTCAGTACGTGGCCATAAACCTATAGCCAGGATTCTAGAGGTGGATGGGCAACTACTGTATTTACTCGAATCTAATGTGGCATCAAATTTAATGCACACCCTATACTTATAATCAAAATACAACATTTACTCTAATCTAATTAACCATTGAACCTAATGCACACCCTGATTTTGGTGACTGAATTCGGCTATAAAGGGTGAGCGTTAGGTTTGAGTAATTACAGTTTTTTTCAAGGTGGACAATACAGTTGGGTATCAGTACTGGTGGGCAAAATGCAAGAACAAGTAAGGAGAAACAGCAAAGACCCATAATTCACCCAACTTTGTGGAGAGAAAAAAATTTTTGTAGGGAGTTTTAAAATACACATTCCTTATTTGTAAAGCAAAGTAACAATAATTTGCTTAGAATAAATGCATCACTGTATTCAGTGTAAAATATATTTATCTATACAGAAATAACATGCAACTTATCCTTTCATTTTGTACATCTGCACAATACACCTGTTTGCAGCCCTGCAAACGTAAAGCATATCCCAGTGATACAGGTAGGATTTACTTGTATTAAAAGCTTTCCATTTGCCGACAACACATTGCTGATGCACTGATACATCAATGTTTCCTCAAAGTTGCATCAGAACATGGATTGCATTCAGAATATCGGACCCCGCCATAGTGCAGGAACAGTGCTAGGAAGGAAGATTTTTGGCCTGTTTCCATTTTACTTTCTTGGCTGGCCTTTGACAAACACCCCACCTTTTTTATCCTACCTATTCAGTTTGTGATACATACTTTGTATGGATCCCTTTCCAAATCCTCTCTTGTGATTGTTTCATTTTTACAGATGGATGGACATATGGATGGACGGACAGATACTATTTACTTGCCTGATTCAGGAGACGACGAGATACATAAAAACATAAGAAGAGCCTCTACTGGAATCAGGCCAAAGGTCCATGTAGTCCACCTTCCTGTATCTCACAGCGACTCACCTAATGCCTCAGGGAGCGTACAAGATCACATGGTACATGCATCTTGCTTCCACTCCTCTGCATCACAGTTGCCAAACTGCCCCTTTCTGCTTCTGCTTGGATTTCAGTGCTCCCTTTTCTACTCAGAGAAAGGCTTTTCTCAAGGCATGCTCTTTCCATCTGGGCTTTTCCTTGTTGTAGGTGTTAGCAGCAAAAATATTGCCAGTCATATACCATTAGGACCAATAGAAAACATAGAATGCGAATGCAAGGGAGATGTCACTAACCACTAGGAGTTATGCCCATTTCACTTTGCATTCTTCCTATACCACTACATTAGTGAATCAGGCCCCAGCTCTGTGACATAAGGTGAACTTTTGTGCCAATGACTTGTAGGGAATTAATGCTAGTCAGTGAATGTCTACTGAACGATATGAACAATAAAACTTCTCCCCCTGCAATAACAGACTGTCATACCCCAGCACTTTCCTAGCGGTTATAGCCACATTCATTGTATTCTAATTTGTAATTAACTCTTACAAAATTAAATTGGGAGATAGAAAATTACTACACCAACATAAATAATCTTGCTGCTGGATATGACAGCTTTTAACAAAATCAACAATAAAACTTACAAATGAAAGAAACACTATCATCCTTATTACTTTTGTGTTTCCATCCTTTATAGAATATTACAGTGCAAATTGAAATTTTATATGATTTAATAAACCTCAAAAAGATATTACAGTCAAGTAACCACATATCGGTAATGAACAGTATGCCTAAAAAAAATACCATCTTTCATTATAAGAAGTCTGATCTCTAGTGAAGCAGATTACATTTGTAAAAGTGTCTTTTGAAAAATAGACCCATGTAGCTCTTGGAGATAATCAGAGTGAAAGCTAAATAAGAACAAAGGATGGCAGTTCATTGGGGATGGGGGGACAGTCAGTTGTCAACCAGGTTGGTAAATGGATGAGGATCATACCCACGAGAAGGCCCACCCTGGACAAGATGACCCCTCAAACTTCAGTACTGGTGGTGGTGGTAGCATTCAACTCAATGCACCAAGAGAGAGTGAATAGGTGTTTGCACCAGTGCTCCAGCAACCTAGAACCAGCACAGAGCTTGTGATATGTGATGCAAACCATGAGCAGGAGTTATTATGGTGCAGTGGTTCCAGCACTGGTACCACATAGCTGGAATCCTCGGGGAAATCCCTGCATTTGGAAATCCCATGGAACCCCTATCCTCCT
Organism: Cryptoblepharus egeriae; assembly: GCA_030015325.1. NCBI lineage: Eukaryota > Metazoa > Chordata > Lepidosauria > Squamata > Scincidae > Cryptoblepharus > Cryptoblepharus egeriae. Next base: position 32,618,286 of record JAREYC010000004.1, read on the forward strand.
CATGAAGTTTCAGGTCTAGCCCAGTCTAGTAGGACCTTGGAAGTGTACTTCAAGATTTGTGTAAAGATTTGAGGACAATTATCATCTGATAGTTTTAGAGCCCTATTCTCCTCATACCTATCCTCCCTATCTATCCAGTCCTATCTGGGACATATCCAGTCTTATCCTCCTCATACCTCCTAGTGCAACTGTGCCAAGAGAGGTATGTTGAATCCAGCAGAGAGGTTGAGATATTGGGAGGCATCAGAAAGGAAAGGACATTTAAAGCCCCTTATCCTTCTCTAGTCCTTCCAAAGTCCCATTCTACAATGGTTCCTGAATCTGTGCCAGTTCTGTAGTTGGTAGAAATCCACGAAAAGAAAGGGAGACTTGCAAAAGAGGGAATAGGATCCAACACGTGCTGTCGTCTGGAATGCCCTCCTGCAACCTCCCCTTTCCAGCCCACCCAGTCTTGTTCTCCACCATCTCCTCAACCAGTTTTACTCCTTGCAGGATCTCACCGCTGTCTTACATACTCCACCCAGTGTGATGAAGTCCAGTGATGATTTTTCCATACCTGGAGGAGGCCTCCATGCCTGCCTCCCCTAAGATGCAGGATGCAGCACATATCCCATTGGCAGGGCTGCATCAGCATTGGAATGTTGGGTAGGACTGAGACTTCAGATACCCCAATTTTGATTACAAACAGAGCGTGAGAGAGCCATAACCCCTCCTATTTTGGAATAGGTTTTAACTTTCACAGATAGGATGCTCCTGAACGTGGAAGTTCCATTTCACTATCATGACTCATAGGAAGGGCTTCTCATGAGTCAATCAGGTAGAAACAGCTTCAGGTGGGTGAAACAAAGGTTAAATATAATTAACCTGATTTGGCAAGGTGAAAAGGACTTTTTTGCCCCCTCTCCCCTTTTGTGAGGCAGCAGCCACCTCCAAAACGGTCAACTGTCAACAGTGTTACTTAACATTGTTGTCTGCATCATAATCTGTTTCTCGGTAGCACCAGGTCTGAGCAGCTGTAATAGAATTAATTATACTTCATTTTGCTGTCTTTAACAGTATTGACCAAATTTAAGAACAAATGAGAAGCGCTTATCAAGCTTGAAGAAAATAATCCATCAGTGGCACAATTTAAATTCTCTGCAGTTCTCTTATTAATCAAAGTAACACTTACTATCCTATCTCCACTTCCCATTAACAGTCATTAAGCACTGTTGCTGATTGAAGCAATTTCTTTAGGGATCTCAACCTCATTTTTAAGAGAATCTTCTACAGTGGAAAACAATATCATACAGGAACAGTGACTTCAGAAGAGGAAGAAGGTTCTTCAATCATCTTCTGACCTTGACATTCTACTACAGCAAAAATGCACCGGCACACGCCACCAAGATGTACAGAACTTTCCACGTCTTTCCCATGGCAAGGCTGGGGTGCCCGGTTATTAACACAGGAAGGGAAGACAGTTTCAGAAGACAGCACTGGAATGTCAGGTTAAGTGCTTGGCCTCAACAGACACACTTTAAATTGCAACAGACACTATTTATTATACCAGATCCTCCCAGCAGAACTCCATTATATCAGACTGTCAAAATGGAAGTCAGACTCACCACCCCCTTGGATTGTGCGGTACTTTGGTAGATGAACATGCTCACCTCCCTTTTTCAATTCTATCCCATCTGGTCCAATAATTTTATCTAGGCAGTTGTGTTGGAAATTTGAGTTCCATGCAGAAAGGTAAACTTTATAAACTTAAGGCACAAATGGTTGGTGGGATATCTCATGAATGAGGTATGAAATATGAGTACAACCAGTTAGAATTGGCATGATTCACACCATCTTTACAAACCTTGAATAGGGCCAGTCCAAAATCTCCCAATGCAGACAAAAGCTGCCCCCTCTTCATTTGTGATGGTCTTGCCCAGTGGTTCTCAAAGTGGGGGCCCCTTGTGGGGTTGCAACTTTATTTCAGCTGCAAAAAACTACAGTGCCATTTTAGAATCTGCATTGAATACCACCATCATGGCATAGGGCACTCAGGCTGCTATCCAGACTTTCCTGGGAGTAAGTCTCATTGAACACAACGGGACTTACTTCCAAGTAAACGTGGAGGAGCTTGGGCATCACAGTGATGTCATTTCATGTTCATGTCACTTCTGGCCATGACATCATTCCAGATTGATGATATCACTTCTGGGAGTCCCAGGAGGGTGACCATATAGAATGAAGGACCGAGTGCCTCTACCTTTAAGCATTGAATAGAAGAGCAAATTTAGGCAGGTAATACTTTTAAAACTCTTCTATGGTGACATAAACCTGCCTTGATTCCTTCTTCTATGCAATCGTTAAAGGAAGAGGCAATCTGTCCTTTATTCTATATGGTCATCCTGAGTCCCAAACCGACTGTCATTCTCAAAAAGGGGTCCTGAGCTGAAATGCTCGAAAGCCATTGGTCTGGCCTCATCTCCCAGGATTGAAAAAGAAAAGGGGGGCCAAAGCGAGAACATGGAGGACAGGACAGTGGTGAACAAGAGTGCTTGGAGTAGTAATAGTAGTAGGATCAGTGGATGGACCAAGGTAGGCACTCCCCCCCAATCTGCTACCTGATGCAACTGTATCATTTATCTTCATTTGTGGGCCAGGATCCTTAGGTATCCTTATGTTGGTGTTATTCTCTATTTTGTGTATTGTTTGTAGTAATTCTGTACTCATGATCCTTACCTCAAAGTTTACAGTGTAACCTTAGACTGCCTACCTTTCATTGCCACGTTGGATTTCCTGCTCCTTAAGAAGTGCCCTGCTGGATCAAGTCCAGCTACATTTCCTTCTCACTCTCTTACAAGTAATTTTGTTAGAAGGTTTTCACTTTTACAGTCAACAGAGAATTTCTCTCCTTACACATTTTCATAGATATTCATCATGTATTCCTACACTAAAGGTCATTTTTCACCATCATGAGCTATGTAATATGTTACTCACAAAACATGGCTACCCCACCAATACTGTTGTATCTCTGGTACATTCTTTGAACCAACAACTAGCACCAGAACCAGATCCAAAACAGAGGTACCGCGTACTGTACTTTCCTCCACAAGAAAGACTGTCCATGTAACCCACAACAACAAGGCTCCCTGTCTTTTAAACATCTAGCAAATAATAAGGACCTATCATCTTTGGGTGCAAACCTATGCCTGTCTACTCAGAAGTAAGTTCCATTATATTCAATGAGGCTTACTCCCAGGAAAGTGTATTTAAGATTGCACTCCCAATTGTTGAGTTCTTGTAGAAACCTTTGTGGAGGGCCTTTGTTAAAAGCATTCTTCATGTCCAAATACTGCATATTACATTTCTCAGATGACCCTTCTAGGGTCATCTGAGACCTTTTATTTCCCCAAGGCAAGTTCTTTACTACAGCTTGCTCTTCTATAGCTTAAAAATTCTAGCCTTCATTATGCTTTCTGCCAATTAACTGAACAAAGTTCTATATTTATGTGGATATTTCCTGAATCCTTTTCTTTTTTTAAGGACCAAAAAGAAAATTTAAGATGGTATTTCTTAGTCATTAATTCATCATTAATGATAAATCATAAATAGTTTATGATTTATAGTTTATGAGTTATAGGCAAACTCACATTTGCCTTCTTTAAGAACTTTCAGACAGTGGACACCTAGTTTCAGTGGCTTGTTATATTACCAGTTTGTTCCAAAATATTAACCTTTGTCACTTTGTCCACTTCTGTCTTTTCTTCTATGTTCTCTGAATATGGGGAGGGGAATTACAAACAGACCCATTGGTGCCATGCCCTGATGCTTATGTACCCTCTAGTCCAGGGGTGTCCAAACGTATAACTTGAGGGCTCCTGGACCTTTAACAATTGTATAGAGGAGGGAATTTCACCAAGCGCTACTTCTCATCTCATAGATCACAAGTTACACCTGTGGAAATTTCCTCTGCTACACAATTGTTAAATGTCCAGGAGCTGTAAAACTGAAAGTCCTTTTGAAAGTAAAATTGAAAGCCCCTGCTCTAGTCTAATGGTGGGCAAACATTTTGGCATGAGGTTCACATAATCTCTGACACTGTGTTGGTGACAAGGAAAAATAATTTTTGCATGTCAGCTTTGAGTAAATTTACATAAATCTGCATAAATAAATATATCAGAGACCAAACTTATGTGAATGAATGAGATTCTTTATTATACAAATGAGAACTATAATACAGACATATAGAACTACAGGAGAATTATGACCTGTTTGCCACACACTGCTTTCCCAGTGAAAACATACAGAGCAAGTCAGACTGAACCAGAAACACACGGAGACACAAGTTGTTCAGAGGCAGTGGGATGTTAAAATAATACCCCATGGAAAACAGAAAACACATTGGAAAAAGAACAGATCCACATGGGCAATTATGGATGTTGCGATTGGCAGTAAGGACCAACACAAGTTCTGTCATGCAGAAGTCTCATTGGAAACTGGGGGCTACTTGTGGTCTCCAAGGGGTGCAAAAGGCCCCCGAGCTGGGATTTGCCCAGCTAGTCACAAAACTCAGCAGCCACACATTTGGGATTTGTGAACGGGGAGCACTCCTACGGCTACCAACAGGCACCCAAATTATCCAGGTTCCTGCTGGCATGGAATACACGGATACACATTTTTTTTTCATGGATTACAAATTCACTAGTGATGACTGCCTGTCTGGTCTCTGGCTGTGGCCTCATTCATTTAGCTTTTCTGCCCAGTGCCAGATTTAGGTTTGATGAGGCCCTGAGCTATTGAAGGTAATGGGGCCCTTTATATGTCCAACTGTCCTTTGTCAACAACAAATTGTCACTGTTTTTTGTGTTCAATATATGCTATATGGTAATTTATGGACCTAATTGGTATCTAAAGCCATTTGATCACAACAAAATATGTATTTTATCAAAGTAATTGTTGAACTGAAATTACTGAAACTGTTGAACTGAAATACAATTTAAATTTTTTGGGGTCCCCCAAGAGAGTGGGGCCTTAAGCTACAGCTTGTTTAGCTCATATGTAAATCCGGCACGGTTTTTGCCATACCCCTGGAATTTTCCTTGTGCATTTTGAGTCAACATCTTTTCCAAGATCCAGTTTTATTCCAAATCTGGCCCTAACATTTCAATTGGAAAAGCACACCCCATGATAGTCAGAGCTGGAGCACACCATCTCTTTGAACAATGTATTTCTCTTTTCATCTCATACTGGGTACAGCTGACCCTTCAGCACACCATGGAAGGGGACAGGAAAACAGGAATTAATTCTAATTTGGTGTGCGGAGCTCTCCAGGAAAGGATACAATTTTCACAGTGAGTGGAAATCCAGAGCAATTTTTGAATTTGTCAGCTATTCTAGTAGTTGCTTAAACTGCATCCTTGGACTGTGTTATTTTCTTGCCAGCCCTGAGAATGGATTTGATCCACTTAAGAAATAAAATATCACTTTTGTGTTTTTTTTATGTGGCTAAAAATACTAATCCCAGACACTACAAAATGAAACGCTAAGCTGGAATTTGGATCAATGTAATACCCGCTCCTGTTAAAGCACTTAAAAAGGAAAACATCTACAAAGTGTCCCATTAGGCTGACAAATTTACAGCGCTATGAATAGAAAAGTAGAACAGGGCAGTGTTTAGGAGTATGAATGGATTTCAGGTCTGTGGCGTTTCATCTGTGCAAACAAGGTTAGCCAGCCTATCGCATATCTTCCAACTATTTATCAGATCTCTGTACAATTGCTGCTGATGTGGATGTTAAATGGCAGGCTACTGACATTACAGTATATTAGCAAATAGGTTTTAGAATGAATTATGAGAAATCTGGTAGGAGGATATAAAGATTCCTTGTACTGCAATGTTTAAATGCTTGGCCTTGTAGATATGTGTAATTGTCATCAGACGTTAAGGATAACTTCCTGGCAGTTCTGTTCTTTCCTGCACATTAAAAACAAAACACAAGACTTTGTTTATGGTAATGGCAGTCAAGAAAGGATTGCTAGGGAGACCCATATATTCTGGAAGTTCTGATTACTAGTATCTAAGAACAACCCAAAGAACATCCATGCTGGATCAGGCCACGTAGCCCATATCGTCCAGCTTCCAGTACCAAACAGTGGCTCATCAGATATTTCAGGGTGCAGTGAAGACAACAGAATGGTATGGAGGGATTGTTTCTAAATGAACATTCATCACTTAATTGCTGCCTTTTTTGGTGTTTGGCTGTGGGGTGGGCAGGTCTTGGGCAGGCTGTGGGCAGGTAGGAGGATATGGGACCAGGATCCAGCACGTAAGCCATATCCTAACCTCGCTTACCTCTGAGCAGCCCAAGTTGCCCTACTGGAGTGACTGCTGCATAACAAAGGCAGAGGCATCACTAAGGTGATGTGCCTGGGGAGGTGACACGCACTAGGGGACCCGATATTTTGGGAAAACCCCATCATGTCATATACTGTTGGATTCATACTGAAAAGCAGAATCCAATGCAAAAAAATCTGTTTTGAAATGGTAAATTCCTATCAAAGGTTATGGCCAAAAACTAAAAACATGGGATATTCTACATAAAAAGCATGTGGTCTACCACCGAGCCAAGGTCCTTACCTAGGGAAACATGGTGTTAGATCTAGCTATTAAACAACAAGTTACAGGAGAGAAAAACTGAATATATTTGCAGAAAGCAAGGCCAGCAAGCAGCATGCAGGCATTTGAATTGTGCCACATGAAGCAAAAAAGAAGTCAATTGTAATTAAAATATACTAAACAACAATAGTAACAAGCAGAGAATATGAATTTTAGTTGCATCAAAGCAGTAACCATATTATTTCTGCAAACTATTTTCACTTAGCACAGTTCAGATGGAATTATTGCTATGACCTTTTAAAAATGTGAAAGAGTGAATCAATACCCTTTCAGAGGCAAGATTGCAGGAGCAGAAACTGGCCCAGCTGTAATGGTGTGTATTTCTGCATCAGAAGGCAGTTGAAACCTAATTATCGTCAATCACGGACAAGGTAGTCTCAATGAGCAGAGAGCAGCCTGTGAGTGTTTGTGTGACAGAGAGAGAGAGAGAGAGAGAGAGAGAGAGATACACACACCTGAGTGCATAAAATTTTTCTGCTGCTTATGGGATAGGATTTAAGGTTGAATTATCAAGATTGTCACTTATTTCCAGTATCTAACACTGGCTGTCTCCGAAAAATCAACATGTCAGTGATGTACGACTGGTTGGCAGCCAACCATCTTCCGACACTTTGCAGCCAAGAATCATGTTTTATTGTTGAGGTCTTCCAAATGCTTACTTGGAGATGTGCCCCATTTCTTTTTCTATATATATAAAACTGAAAAGTCACTGACTGACTGACCGACTGGGCCTAGAGGCATGAAATTTGGGGTGGGTGTTCCTTCCATGACGGAGGGAGTCACTAAGAACCAGTTTTCGGAAATTCTAACCGGAAGGAGTGAAATGGGAAATTTCTTTCTGTTTCTTTCCAATATTGCACATAAGCAACATCTGTACACCTGTGTACTGGGCAATAATGGGTTATGTATGCAGACTTTTAAATTACTTTGCTTTAAGGTGCTTAATAAAGTTCATTGACCACTGAGTTGGGCGAAAAGGCGGCTTGGATTTTGATTTGTTGGTGGATTGTGGTTTTTATGCCACGTTAGTAGCTCCCATAACAAAAGTATGACTTTGGCTAAGTGCATATAGATGGGATCTGGATGCAGTTCTGGATGGACTCCTTTTAGCACCATTTCTTTCCTGTTTGCAAAGACATAAGGACTGCACCACTGTAGATATGCTTTAAGATAGACCCTTCTCTTATATCCTGATTCTGTTGAATCTAGGCAAGCACTTTTCAAAAAAGTCAGACTAGGAAGATGGTTTTGGGGCCTATAGTTCTATACTTTGCACCCCCTCCTGTCTTCCTAATGTTTCTTTCTAACATTGGACTATAAAATTCAGCTAATACTGCAATTAAAATATGGATATATTTATAGGCCTTTTAATGTAATGTAGATATAATTATAGGCTTTTGAAATTCAATATCTAAAATTTTTCTCATAAAGCAGGGGTGACAAATGTAAGGCCCATGAGCCAGATATGACCTCCCAGATATGACCCCCTTTGTGAAAATTGGGCTCTCCAGCACCACCATCAGCTGCTGAACTATAAAGGATATCTTTGGCAGAAGCTGTGCTGCTTGAAAAGTGCTTATTTTTGGTCATCATCTGTTTAATGATGGGCAAAATCCAGAGTAACCACGGGGAGTTCTTGCTCCAGTGGTTACTTACTCTGGATTCCAATATGAATTTCCCATAGGTTTTCACTAGATGGTGAAGTAACTACGGGTGCATGGAAAGTCTCATACGTGCTCCCGTAGTTACTCTGGATTTGGGGGAATGTCTCTTTCTGATTAATGACATCACATCTGGCCCTCAGCAGGTACCATGAATGTTTTTGGCCCACTACTGAAATGAATTTACACCCCTGTCAAAGTTAAGTTTACACCACAAAAAGTTCAGCCTTTTATGTGCAGGCACCCCCCACTTTCTGATACTTAGTTTTTTAATGGTTCCACAATTTAAACACCTGTCAATTATACCCAGAACTCATTCATTCAACACATGCTTCACTCTTTCAACCTCTCTCTGCTGGTGTAAAGTCTAAAAATTGTCTTTCCTAATTTTGATTTGCATGTGACATGGTGATCAAACTGTTATTGGCATTTTCTTATGACTATATCCAATAAGTGGGGTTTGCCTGTAGATGAACAAACCAGAATGTGCGTAGGCAGCATGGCAAAAGCAGTGCTCAGTCAGCCACCAGTGCTTGCGGAGCAAGAAAGTGCTTCTTTCTCAAAGAACTTCTTGTTTCACTTCCTGTAGACACCCCTTTTGTCACTGGAAAAATTGCATTCAGTAAACACCCTTGTAATATCAAGGCCTCATCAACCAAATCGTGCGGCAGATGAATCAATCTTCTTTATTTGGGTTTTCAAGCCAGTCTCATCATTGGAGCCATTAAGAGAACTTTGAAATAATTACCTGTAGTGTAATAAATGTTTGTGTACTTTCAATCTTTCCATTTATCAACAAGATACTAAACCAAGTGCTTAATTTTATACAATAGCCTAAAGGTGAGAGTTTGACATTATGCTAATATCCCTCAGTGCAGGAAACAGAAGGTTCTCCAACTGTGTTGATAGAGAGAATGTCTGGCAACACATTGCAACTGCTCTCTTTCTCTCTCTCTCTTTACTTTTTTTTAGTTTTCTCCATACATGCTATGTCAGTTACACTGTTTCAAAATGCCACGCAAGAAGAGCAGAGTGTTTTGATAGGTGTTCCAATTAAAAACCGGCAATCACTAAAATATGGTTTTTAAATAAAAAATGGAACTAAATCTGAAAATCAGCAGATATTCCACACTTAGAGCACAGTCCTAACCATGACTACTCAAAAGCCCCATTGTGTTCAATGGCTCTTACCCCCAGGAAAGTGTCTTTAGGATTGCAGCCTTAGGGCAAAATCCAGAGTAACTACAGGGAGTCCTTGCTCCGGTGTAAGAACAACTTACTCTGGATTCCAATATGAATTTCCCATAGGTTTTCATTAGGTGGTGCAGTAACTACAGGTGCACGTAAAGTCTCTTACGTGCTCCCGTAGTTACTCTGGATTGTAGTGGATTGTAGTGTGGAGTTGTAACGCATAAGAATTATGGCAACTATACAATGCACACAAGAATCAGTGCAAATGGCCAAAATGTTAATGGTCTGTTAATGTTAATATTGGGCAAACAAATGGCTATGAAATTTATCCTAGCTTCACATATTTAAGTTTTGTGTATATACTCATATGTGTGTATAAAATTGGTGCTTCTTTATGCAAACAGGTAACAGGTGCAAATACAATTTGGATAGCTAAGAATATTGTGTCCTGAAGGTGGGGCTCAGCACTGAGCATAATAGGGGATTTAGATAATGGGCAGCAAAATCTTAAATCCCCTTTTTGCCAGTGCAAATCCCACAGGTACTTATGGATCACTGCTAGGAGATTTAGGCTAGTGTCTCCCTGCACCACTGTTTAATGGGGTGAGAGGTCATTCCTGGCCAGTTCAAGTGTTTGGGGAGGGCAGGGGAAGGGTATTCCTAGTGCAGGTGTGAGTACAGGTGTGCAGGCAGAGGGGCTTCCATCCATGGGGAACCTCCATCCCTGGGGCAGTCAGGAGCAGGGTGACCACACCTCCTGTTTTACCCAGAGGTCTTTGGTAATTGGGCCCCTGAACCAGTGTCCGGTCTACAACTGAAAAAGGGGTACCCCAAGCGTGCTCCACACACCTTCCCTGCAGTCAGCTGATGAAGCAGCCGGCTTTGGCTGTGCAGAGGCCTAAGGAGACATCTGGTCACTGTGGCCAGTCTGCTGAGATTTAGGTCACCTCCAGGAATGGAATGAGATAATTAACCTAAATAATGGAATAACCTAAATAATAATACCAGTTCTGTGATGTTTCATGATAAAATGTGGTATTTTTTAATTGCATACTATTTGTATTCTTTGGAGTCATACTGAAATAGAATTAGTGCATTGTAGTACATAAGAGATGGAGTTGTAAATCAGGACTTTGCAGTTTAAATCTGGCCTGTACTAAGCACTCACTAGGTGGCCTCAGGCAAGCTTTTTTCTCTCAGCCTGTTTTCCCTATCTGCAAAATGGGGACCCTATCGGCAAAATAGGGATAGTCAAATTATAGCATTGTTGTATCAGTCAATACATGTTGTGTTTTCCATACTTGGTAAGCATGAAATAAATGCTTAGTATTAATATTGTCGAGTGGAAAAGAGGAAAACATTATCTAGAAGCAATTTGCCAAAAACTGGAAGCTACCGTAGATTACTTGTATAAATGGTTGGAAAGGATTAACTGCAATTATTTCAAGCAGCATCTTCAAGTCCTAATTTATTTCATGATGTATTGGTTAGTTTTGAACGGTGCACAAAATGGATAGATGTATACAGTCAAGGTGTTTCTTCCACGTTACAGACTAGATAGTATTGTCATCAGGCAAACATGTCTGCCATCCATCCCTGTAATCTCACCTTCCATGATACTGTTGCCTTGACCAATAAATCACAACACTTATCTTCTTTATTGCATAGGTTGCCCATATTGGTTCCCTTATTGCTTTAAATTAATCCCAATAAACAGGTGATGACCAACTCTTTGTAACGTATTCCCCTTTCTCAGGGCAGTTAATAGTATAATATTAGAGTAGTCAGGGTGACAAGACCTCCGGATTTCCCCGGAGGCCTCCTGCAAAACCCCTCTCTTTCCGGGGGGGACAACACCCCAGAGCCCCTCCGGAATTTCCCCTCTCATGCATACTGGCCTCAAATGAGCACATTTGAGAAAAATAATAGTTTCTATACCTCTCATGCAAATGAGCACATTTGAAAAAATAATGCTGAAATCACTTGTGTTGCTTTAAACTGGTTTGAAAGCATCTTATATGTTTGGGTCTGAATCATGCATGTTAAAAGGTTTTCAATTTTAAAAGCATTGAAATTAAGTACAGGAAAGCAATATCCTACATTTAAGTACAGGAAAGAAATTGTCCTACGTTTTTGGAGTGTCCTACAATTTTTTTAAATGTGTAGGAATTTTGGCTTGGGGGTTTAGGAATTTTGGCCTGGGCGCTAGGA